>CAJRST010033334.1:15013859-15295539 GCA_907169785.1 Menidia menidia | reverse complement strand
CCCCCCCCCCCCCCCCGCCAGAACGTGACAGTTTATTCGAGGTGTTAGTGCTGATCTGCTGTGTTGGGTTTTCACCAAACATGGCACTTTGGATCATCTCCACTTTCGTCCCGTCTGACCAAAGAACGTTCTCCCAGAAGTGTGGGTGTTGGTTTAGATGTGACTCTGAAAACCTGAGCTGTGCTGACATGTTTTTACACACAATAGGCTTTCTCCCGCAACCCCGTTGAAAATAAGCTACGTATTTTCGGTCATGCTCTTAAATAACTGTCCTGATTGTTAACATTATACCTGATCACTAAGACCTCTATTGTTTGAACTGTAGCTTTTGTGGGTTTCTATCCCCCCTCTGAGACCTTGGGGTGAACTATTGGGGTGCTAGGTCCAATGTTTTTCTTCTTTGGGATTGTGTTGACTTATTTGACAATTCTCCAGACCAGCAAACTGACAAAAATGCTGCTTTTTAGTGTGCTGTATCAAGCACCATTTACCAGTGATTAGTCACTTGGGTTTGAGTAGCAAAACCAAGCTCCTACTTACCGTCTTTGTTTCTTTGCAAATGTTATACAATGATACTAAATGGTTATTAGTTGTTGACAGTAATTCTACACTTTGGCTTTGTTTTTGTTTGGGAACTTTATACATAACTACATATGTCATGTTTTGCTTATTCAAAGACCCAAAGAGTCTTTTTTCTATTATGTCCTGATTTAAATTCCTGGCAATTTTTAGAGGTTGTACTTTCTTTTTCACAGCACTGTATAGAGGTTTAAGCTAGATCTGCAGGGAACCACTGCCTAGGAAAACTGTTTCTATATTTGCAGAGGTGTGTGTGTGTGTGTGTATCCTCTGTATAATAGGTATGATTTATTTATGTTTCTGTGTGCATGTTTGTGATAAAACTGTCGTACAGTGCGTATACTCTAAATCTGTTAAAGAAAATCATCTTCACTAACTTACACTGAGAAAAACGTGACACTGGAAATTTGTTTGGTGACCATAGGGGTGTGATCAATCCCATCGGGGGTGTGAAAGGTGGTCGGACAGCGCCTCTGCAGTGTGTGTCCGTGGCAGAGGGTCACTCAAAGCCGGTTCTGTGTGTGGACGCTACAGATGAGCTGCTGTTCACTGGATCCAAAGGTACACACAAGACTAAAGTCAAATCTGGGCTCAACCTTTAAGAAGTGTTTTAGCTCTAAAAAATTTTACTTTGCCAAAAGAACCTTATCTCGTAACGCTCTAATTGCTACCAATACTTATCTTTCACCCAATTTCTTGTTTCTTGTTTTAATCCAAACTACTTCAACTACCTTTAAAATCTGCTCTCCACTCTTGTTGAAATTCTAATTATTTATTGTAAGTCCCTATCTAAAATGCACTTAATTGTCTGGTATCAAAACATGTAAACTCCTAGAAGAAGAAGACAAATACAAAATAGAAAGTCAGCCATTCTAATTTGATCATTTTATTTCACTGGTATTGAGAGCGAGAAAAAAAGATTGTTTATTTTGGCACCTACGTCAGTCTAATCAAGGAGTTGCACCTTTTTTCCACTGGTGCAATTTGACCCAGTAACTTAGTCAGAATTTACCACCTGTGGTAGTTATTTCTTATTTGTTGTTATTTTTTTCTGGAAGAGAAAAAGTAAGAGAATAGTACATTACTGTGACAAAATGTCACACAATATGTAAATGATTACTAGAAATTGTAAAGTGATAACTGCTGCTTTGTTTTATGAGTTTTTCTTCCTGCCTATCTTGCACCATGTAAATGATGTTTGAGTAATTATTGTTCTCAGCTCACAAAAAGCCAAAACATTTCTTAAAGCGCTGAATTATTTTTTTATTAATGTTCATGTTCATGTTTTGGGGGATTCAATTTCGCAGCTATTCCAGCCGGCCTTTGCCATGGTAACAACTGAACAGAGCTGAGTGAAGGGGATGCCCATCACAGAACATTTATTAATTTGTTTTTAAAGTTTATTACCATGGAAAGCTGAACAGTTCTACCAAATTGATTCTTTGGACATAAGCCCAGTCTTATCTTAAACTTCCTCTCGTCTGTCCTCCAGACCGTACCTGTAAAATGTGGAACCTGGTAACAGGACAAGAGATTGCCACCCTTAAAGGCCATCCCAACAACGTGGTGTCAGTGAAGTACTGCCCCTCCTCGGGTCTGGTCTTCTCTGTCTCCACCTCCTACATTAAGGTGTGGGACATCCGGGACTCGGCTAAGTGCATCCGCACGCTCACGTGAGTTTCCCTCTTCAGACTCGGACAGACTTCAGTAGTTTTGCAGCTGATGACAAATTTGCCAAACTTGATCTACAAGGGTTTTTTTCTGTGCTCAGTCATCAGAATCAGAATCGCTTTATTGGCCAAATGTACAGAGTACACAGGAATTTGAAATGGTATCTCAGTGCAACAGGACAGTTTAAATAACAAATTAGAATAAATGGTAGGTACATGATATGTTTGGGTGTTTTTAGGTGTCTGTATCTTTAAGTGAGTGTAGAAGTGGTTGGAGGGTGGAGATGTCCTTATTTACGAGGGTGGTGGCCTCGGGATAAAAACTGTTCAGGTGCCTGTTGGCGCTTCCAGTGAAAAATTAGCCAGCGAAATGTTTGTGGAAGACATGACAGATGTAACCTACTTCTCATCCTTAATCCTACCTGTCCTGGCTCCCTCTCTCTGACACTGTCCGGCCTCTTTACCCTGACAGGTCATCGGGACAGGTGGTTTCAGGGGACGCGTGCGCTGGCACGACCACCCGCACAATAACCTTTGCTCAGGGCGAGTGTCAGATCAACCAGATAGCTCTCAACCCGTCAGGATCTGTCCTCTATGCTGCTGCTGGAAACATAGTTCGCATGTGGGATCTCAACCGGTACATTTGTTCAGTCACTCATTTATTCACAGGTTCATTTATTCATGGATTGGGTGTACAATTATTGATTTAAGCATTCAGGCAGTCATTTGTGTGTTAAAATATTCATTACTTATTAAATTGGTTATATATTTAGTCTCAGCGCTCACAAATGACTCATTCATGCAGTTATTAGAATCTGACACAAGGGATTTAAAAAGCTGTCAACAGGCACAGGGTTATGACCATGACCAATCCCTGTGAGCGTGGTTTCCAAAAGCAACCAGGAACCAGGCATTTCATACTCGGTCCATGTTTTTCTCATTTTTTCATGTTTGTAAAATGAAATCCTTAACAGATTGGACCAGACAGTTTAAGCTGTGGGGCGCCAGACTATTTAATGATGCGTAAGAAACTCCCCACGTCAGAAATGAAAAATCAGAGTATTAAACATTTCTTCATCCTGCCTGCCTGTGGCATTGCTGTGTCTTAATAGTTTTCGTTGGCTTTATGGAAAGAATGTGATTTGATTTTGTGACACTGGCACCTGTGAAAAACTATGAAATCCAGATTATGAGTGTCACAGATGTTTTTTTTTCCACTTCCTGCAGGATGCAGGCGACGGGGAAGTTGATGGGCCACATTGGCTCTGTCATGTGTCTGACAGTGGGGCAATCTCTGCTGGGTAAAGATCAAGTCATCACTGGCTCCAAAGACCATTATGTCAAGGTACCTACCCCCACCCCCCCTCCCATACACGTGCACACTACACACACCAATTTATTTTGTAACATATATGTCAAATTCTACTCATCCTCCAAAATGTTAACTCCTTTTCCATCCTCTCATTTAGGTGTTTGACGTAGCAGAGGGAACTCTGGGTAATATTGGTCCATCTCATAACTTTGAGCCCCCGCATTATGATGGTATAGAGTGTTTGGCCGTACATGGAGACGTGCTGTTCAGTGGGTCGAGAGACAACGGCATTAAGAAATGGGAGCTGGAACAGCAGGAGCTCACACAGGTGTGTAAAGTAACGTGTGTGTGTGTGTGTGTGTTAGAATTAGTGTAGAAAATGGATTGATATAAAACATGTCAATTTCTCAAAACATACTCCACTCATTAACAATCAAAGATTAAAAGATAACATAAATCCGGTTACTAACATTCAACATCATATTTGCCCAAATTGGACACGCGTGTCAAAAGAGGCCATCTTAAATGCAGCTGGAGCCGTCGTGTCTTTTAAGCTGCACATTCTCGGCGCGTATATTAACTGTATCTGTGCTCCTTTCCTGAAACGGCTCCGCAATGACAGTGAAAAGCTGTGCTGACAGGGGAGCACTGAGTTGGCGGGCAGTTCCCTGCCTCCCGAGTGCTCCCTTCATGTCTCCTTTAGAGCGCTTGCTCTGTGGTTGGAGTCAACAGAGTCTCGTCATGTGTAATGTAGCAGGAAAGCAGTGTGTCAAGAGCAGGGTGTTGGAGGCTGCTCACACCACTGCCACAGGCAGCCGCGGAGAAACTTACCAAGTGTGTCTTCCTCTTCATACGCTGAATTCTGTGCTCTCTCTTGTGTATCCTCTGTTCCCTGCATATGTTAATAATGCATAATGATCCAACTAGTGGGTGGATGCAGCACACTCATTTGCATGCACACTATTTTCCCATGTTGTTTCGCAAAGCTTCTGTTTAGCCTTTGTTTATCCAAGCAGGCACTAGCACAGCGGAGGACATTGATATTTCCTTTCCAAGGCAGAATTAAATCCGCTTTATCGTTTGTGGACAGTGTCTTGTGACCTTAACCTCATTTATGAAGCAGCCAGCTCAATCCATCTTACAGCTACCCTAACTCAGTAGTCTCTGTGTAATTATGTAATGGGATGAAATTGTGGCTTGGGGTATAATAGAATATATTGCAGTGGACTCTCAAACGCTGCTCTCCTCGGGTTTACTGCTGGGAGTTGCTCCGCTCTGACCGCTGCGATAAAATGCATATTCGGTAGTGTTTTTCCTTGAGGGATATGTGAAGCAATTACCGTATGCTGCCGTATGGTGATTTCCACCTGCATGATAAATTTTGTAATATAATTTCCAAAAACTAATGCATGCATTTTACCATTTTTTCTGGTGGGCTTGTTGAGCTGCTTTTACCTTGTGTTGTTGCTCCCTGCTAGGTGTTAGGATTCACGGGTGCATTTTCACCCTCCTGTGTGAAGTTACTGAGAGTTTACTAGATGCCATTTGTAAGAGTTCCTTTGCTCTGCTCCTGTTTTGCTGTATCCCTCTCCCTTTAACCTACACAAGCCACAAATCACCTCAGCCTCAGGAAATTATTCACCACTTCTCCTTTTTTCATCCCTGTTTGAGGGTGTTTGTAAACTATTTATAATGTTCCATTTTGCCTGAGTTGTCCTGGAATACAAACAGATTTTCACACAAGTCTGAAAATGAGTTAATGAGAAAGCAATTATTTACTTCACACTGAAATTTTCTGCCTATATTCTATTTATTAGGAAGCCAGCTGAGGTTTACAGATGTGAATGAAATATTATTATTTTGGAAGCTTTGTTGGCTGAATCTGATGTAACCTTCTTGTGTGGTATAACTTAAAGTTTTTATGCTCTCTGCTAAAGATTGAACCATACATTTTTACTAACTTATACACCATTGGCATTTGATTACACATGTGTTAATACCATATGGTTTGGTATGATATTGATTTGTTTACTACAAAGATTAAATGAATAATGAAAACACTTTTATTCCCAGGTTAAACATAGAAATAGTTGATCTGATGGCAGACAAACGTGAAAGTGAGTCTTCTTTTGAAGAATTGAGTGTACTGTTGTAAGATCAGCAGCAATAAGACCACTCAATGTGAACATAAAAAGATATTTTGCCTTAAGCGTTTAATGTTATGGAAATTTAAATGATATCCATATCTAAAAAGAATATATTTACTCAGAACGAAATGGTCAGACAAAAATGCTTAAAAAACAGAAAAAAGGCAAATGAACAATAAAAGGCAAAATGCTTACTGGCTTTAGTGTGTCAGGTGGAAAATTGTGTGATTTGTTTGGGAACATCTTTAGAGGATGACTTCCCCATGCAGTGCATCTGACTGTGAGCAGCATGAGTCTGCAGGTGCATTCTGTTATCTGTCAGCTGTGTTGTCCAATGTAAGATTCCATCCATTTTTATCGGTTTTCATCAGCAGAAAAGTGACAAAGAGCATTTGAGTCATTCTACTCTGAAAAACACGATATTGTTTAGTCAAGGCAGTCTCATAACTGCAGTCGATGATGAGTTGCAGAGAAAATTATAGTAGTTTCATAAATGTTAATAGTAATAATTAACCAAGTTTTGTCAAATCACAAAACAGAAAAAGCCATCGAGCTCCATTGTAGAATAAAATGATGACCATGTTTTAACCAATGGTATTTTTTTCTTTAGAAAAATACTAAAAAGAATAAAAACGAGTTTCATTTCATATTGTTGAACCCTCTTTTGGACATTTTAATTCCAAATGATTGGGGAGTTCAAATGTGGTGCCTTTGTGTAGACTGAACATAAAAAAGTGATTATGTTTAAGATTTCTCTAAAATTTGGGAATATTTTAGCTGTTTTAATTTCAGCAAATCTGCCAAGTGCAGAAGAATTACAATATGCCAAAAAAGAAAATCCCAAACAGGAAAATTTTGATTAGTGCAGTCCAAAATATCTTCCCTGCTCATGTGTTCCATGGCTTGGAGCTAAATAAATGTGCAGCCCAGTTGGCTAAGATACATGGAATAATGAAACCACATTAAGACCAAAGCTGTGGGAGTAATACAAGTTTGATAAAGCCCTGCATAAAAACTCAATTGCTTTCTGTTTGTTTGCTTAGAAGATAAGGAAAAAATGTTATAGCTGAAATCACCATATTTAACATTTCACCTCCGCAGAGATTCTCTTCTTTTCACAGACACTGTTCCAAAATTTCTCCTTCATTTACATGCTGATTTTCTAAAAATAGATACAATCCTGTCAAAGCTCTTAGTCAAATGCATTAATGTATATGTCACAATTTGTTCTAGATTTGCCTGCAGGTTTACTATTTATACAGCAATGTTGAAGAAAAAAAAAACAACCAAAAACATAAAAGATTTGAGTCATTCTGTGAATGAAACCTATCCACAAGCTCAGTCCTCTGTTGTCCTTTAGACACGAGCTTTATGTTGATGGAACTGGTGAGCATGAAGCAGAACACTCACAGTTCATGAATTCTCTTTGAAGCCATTGTAAAATGCAGAGTGCTCAGACGCATAATCTAAGAATAACTATAGCACTGAGTCTAAAAAAAAGTCTCTAAGTGAGTCTGAACCATAACTGTACATTTATGTTGCCTAGCAACCATCGAGTGCACTTTTTATTCAGAGTGTACTGGTCGAGTGATGAAAAATTAGATCCATTAAAAATGAAGCGAAGAGTATGCAATGCATGTTTACATGCTAGTGTTTCAAGAAAGCATGTCACCTATATGACATGCACACAGAGATAGCGTTTATTTTGTCTTCACACAAGCAAAGTTTTGGGTTTTGACGCTTCTTCCCATCTCCCTTGACTTCCCAGCAAATTCCAAACGCCCACAAGGACTGGGTGTGCGCCCTGGCCCATGTACCCGGCCGGCCCATGCTGCTGAGCGCCTGCCGGGGAGGCATGCTAAAGGTGTGGAACGTTGAAAACTTCACACCCATAGGAGAGGTCAGGGGTCACGACAGCCCCATCAATGCCATATGCACCAATTCAAGACAGATCTTTACGGCTTCCAGGTAAATGATACTTTTTATAAATTGTCAGCGGTCCACCAAGTTGGCAAGAGTTGTGTTCTTAAGGCAGAAATGTCCCTCAGACTGTATTTGTTTTGTGTCTAAACAGTGCACTGAGTTGTTTGAAATTCATTTGAAGGTTTGCCAACTGGAAGAAATAACTGCCTTGTATAAAGGGATATAGGGGTTTAAAAAGATGGGAACATTGAAAGCAAACTGTTGGTACATTCTTCAAAAAAGAAAAAAAAGAAAAGAAGAAGGAAAGTAGAAAAGACAAGCGTACTTCTGAATCATTCTGGCTTCATCTGAGTCACTCAGCAGGTTCGCGTCACCCCGGAGTTACTCACAGAGGGGAAGACTACATCCAGTCTATTCCTGCATAAAACAGTATTCTGTGTCTTCATGAAACATTTTGCTTTTCACCTCTCATCCAGCTGTTTGGCTTTCAAGCTCCCTCTCTGCCCCGTCTTCTCCTCGCTCTGTATTTTCCTCACACCTGTAAACGTAACAGTCTCTTGTTGTTTTCCTCTTCTTCTACCATCTTGTGCCTCCCTCTTCTCCCCACTACCTCCTCCCTCCCTCTCCCATCCCGCCTGACCTCAGTGACTGCCGGGTGAAGTTGTGGAACTATGTGCCAGGCTTAACCCCATGTCTTCCACGTCGAGTCCTGGCCATCAAGGGCCGAGCCACCAGCCTCCCATGATTGCCTGTTTCCTGCCACCAACCCTCCTCTTTTCTGGTACTCTCTTAACCAATCTCTCTCTCCCTCCTGTTAATATTTTACCTTCTGTTATTTTTTATGTGTATGGGTGTCATCTTTCCTATTTCTCTTTGTTCCTCGGCTTTTATCCCCCCCCCATCCCTCTTTTTTTTATTTCTGCTGCACGTCCTCTGTTTCTCTTGTTCTTTTTTTCTTTATACGTGCAGCTCTGCTAGGCTCTGTTAAGCTTTTTTAGTTAAGCTTCTGAAACTTTTCATCATGGGGACTGGTTCATTTGAAGATCACAGCCTCTTCCAAGACAAACAGCTTCTCTTTTTTGACTGCACAGCTCTAATGTGGATAACAGCCTCATTCTCACATTTTCTGTCTAAATGGCTCTGCTGTTTGTTGCTCTACTCCAATGGAAAAATTACATCCAGTAAAATCAGAACTTTAAGTTGGGCTATTTAGAGATTGAATTAATAACATAATTGGGGAGGATTTGCAGTACAGAATTTTTGTAGGTGTTTTTTTAAAGGATTTCTTTTTTTAAAACATTTTTTTTTTTACTGAATTGGATCTGGGCTGCAGATTTATAGTCAGTGTGCAGACTAGAGAATCATATCAGTGTCTTTATGTACTCATGGTAAGAAAGCCTCTTAGTGCGTTTCTAAAAAAGCCATTCAGAGATGTGCCATCTCCTAAATCCAGGAAAAAGCACAACCTCCTCGGGTGGCGTTAATGGAAAAATGTGCTGCATTACCTAATTTACCAGGGGAAGGTTTACTCACACTTACTCGCACCACACACTGAAGAGGAGGGTCTTTAATGAGGCAGATATATGTGTGTTTGTGTGGGGGGGGGGGGGGGGGGGGGGTGCTCCCATGGGTGTTGTGAAGTGCACTTTGAAGTCAGTATCTTTGTGTTGCGTCTGATGTACAATGAGTTATTTTGAAAGGGAGGGCCTGACTGATGTTCTGTTATTTCCTCTCTTTGTTGTGCCCTCATTTCTTCTTTCGGTCATCATGCCCCCCACCCCCCCTTTCTCTCTCTCACCCTGTCCAGTGACAAAACAGTTAAGATCTGGCTGTCAAAGGTGTGGAGGAAGAGATGAGAACCAAAGTGGCCGTGGATCCATCGCCGGCTGTCTTGCTGCCTGCATCTTCAGTGATCTATACCCTGCTCACATCAGGCAACGAGATCCCACACTAAAGTTATAGTTTCAAAGGCAATCAAGGTGTGGATCATGTAGTCAAGGTGAAAAAAAAAGGCCTTTCTGACTTTTTTTTCTTTTCTTTTTTTTACTGCCAATTTTAAAAATGCCATTCGGATGTGGTGCTACTTGGAAACGATAAACTGTAACTGCCAGGTGGTGCAGACATCAGGCAAAAAAATGTCTCACTTAATATGAAAACTACCGCCTGCAGCCTGGTATTGAATGAAAGTGTCCTTCTGTTCGTTAACTGAGGTCTCAGACAGTCCGAGATGAGTCTGTTTGTGTATCTGTCCAGCCTCTGTTACTTTACTTTTGTGGTGGCTCTGATATTGGGCACACTGGATAATCACGTTATGCGCTCATGGCAGCGGATCAGTGGACTTTTGCTGATCCTGGCTGAGACATCACTGGAAAACAACACAAACTATCATCTCTTGGTGTCCTGGAACTAGCTTTTCTTTCTGCAAGTCATCATTATTAGTATGTTTTATTTATTTATTGTCTTCCCTACCTCATTTCTTTATTACCTTGGCGTGGGATGGGTGGGGACATTTTTCGTGGGTCTCTATGTACAAACATTCGGTGCTTTATGTCTTAAAATCATTTCATGTCAGCCTCTTCATCTCCTTGAGGATGAGTCCTCTGTGGGCCTGTGGCTATCAGACCATCTGGCTGCTGACCTCGCAGACAGGATAGCGCACGGCCGGTAGTACAATTAAAGCAGCCTTGATCCCAGAGGACTCGACTGTAACATATTAAAGTGCTAACTGTGGCTGAAATAAAAAAAAACACCTGTGCAGAAGCCCAACAGTACACTCTCATTACCCAATTGCAAGACAAGTGCTGCATTGAGGCCAAAGTGGTTGATCGTTATCCCATCCGTCTACAGTATGGAGCCCTTACCTGCCATTTATCCTCCAGGCAAATGGTAAGAGCAGCAGTTCCTTCTGCCTGCTTTCATCTCCCCTCTGATTTTTCCAGGTGAGGTGTCAGACTGACCAGCCTTACCGAGCCCACCTCTTTCCCATCTACTGAACCTCTGTTGGAAGGCAATTAATTAGAGCTCAGCTCTGTCAGCTGCTTTTCAGGCAACGTAACTTTTTTTTTAATAGGTCACCACTGAGAGGGATTCTGTTATCAGTTGTTTTTTTCCCTTTTTATTTCCAGTTTCCTTCCACCCACTGTTTAGGTGCTACACATACAAGCAGGAATCTACTTTCTGTCCCCACGTGCTGATAAATGAATCCATTTGTGTGGCAGATAATGTGTGTGGGCATCACGCACATATGCACAGACACAGAAATATCCATATTTTGGTTATCCGTCTTGTCTGCTCAGCATTCCTCGCTGTGTTAATTAAGTGTCTCTTTAATGAAACAAATTCAGCATTTCACTGAGAAACACGCACACACACCTGCAGGCCATGGAAAGTCTTAAGTCACTTAATTTATCAGTTTGGTCTCTGACATATACGGAAAATTGCTTCCCATCATTTCATGAGCACACTTTTTTTTTTTTTACTCAGCAGCTCTAAATGTATTTGGAAGCATCTTTCCACACAGATGTCCTACCGCTTGATGAAGAATCCAATTCATGTCTGTTAGGATAACGGTTCAGTTTTGTTTGGCTCAGCATTATCGCTTCCACTTTGAAAGAAATAATGTTTTGCTGATTTAGTGCACTTTTCCTTATGAAAGACCCAGATACGTACAGTATGTAGTTGAATTAAATGATTCTTGGATCATAAAACGGTATTCAAGAATGTGTTGAAAGTTGAGAAATACTTTGAACAAGCTTTCCATAAATTCTGCTCTGCTGCTGTTTCATGTATCCAACATGAGTCTGACGCTGCTTAAACTCGCCAAAAGCAATTTTAGGGGTTTTCGTCTTCTGTTAGGAGGTCTGCTATTAGACATGAATGCAAACGCGTTGATGGTGTTAATCTGATGATGCTTTTTTTTTGGTGTTGTATTTTGTTATGATTAGAAACTCAGGTAAAGGTTGAGGGACAGTTTTAGTCATACTTTAATCATAACTTGACCCTGTGAATCTTAGCTAGCTTTCAAATCGTCCAAATGCCTTGTTTATCAGATTTGTTTTATTTCTTTATTTTTAAAATGAGGAAAAAAAGGTACTATCATGTTTGACTCCCTTTTGTTAAATACTGATTTTCATGTTTTGCATTTGCATTTAACTCCCTTTACTTCCTATCTTTGTACTGTGCTTTTGTGTGAAAATAGACACATTTCTTTTTCTGGCCAAAGCTGAAAGTCTTGCAACTCAAAGAAGATATGCACTGTTTAAAAAAAAATGTCATAATTACCTGTTAGAAATATGCATAATACATGCTATCTATATTTTAGTTTGCTTGTAATCTGGGGTTACTGGTACAAAGTGTGGTCAGCAGGGAAAGGCCATGACATAGTGGGTTGTGTACTGTGATCTTGGGTCTGGGCCCTTTGCTGTATTTATCTGTGCCAATTGACCAAATGGACTTTGCTCGCCACCTCTGATATTGTATGTGGTAATGCTGCACAGACAGACTTCATCTCCGTTTTTGTCTTTTCTTGATACTTCCACTTACTATTAGTTCAGATTCTGTAGAGCTGTATTTTAGGGCACCCGCGGTTGTGCCCTATACTTGTACGTTCTCTTGCTTAGTACCAGTAGAGCTGACCTGTCGATTGGACGTCTTGAAATCCCGCAGTTCTGCCGATGAGTCATTTGACCTCGTAATGTCAAATCCGAGCGATATCCAACGGTGTAGGTTTGCTGTTATATTCTTCAAGCGATGTGGCAAGTTTTCCGGATTCTGAAACATTGACAGTGCACAAAATACTGAGAGTGCTTTATGAATCCCACTTCACTCAAAAAAGTCGCTATGGTTACAAAGAAGCCATAAAATATTTTCTGGTCAGCCTCTTTCAAAGTTGCCTCTAGCTCTGAGACTTATATTTAAGCCCATAACAACACCACTTTATTACTTGGTGATGTGTAAATACTTGTGTCATACACTTCTAAATATAACTGAGGAACTGCAGTTGACTTCTCTCCTGTCAGCTGGCCTCATATTGGTCTCTTAGTTAGGTTTTTACATGCACTTTGTTTGGAAAGCGAACACTGACGTGAACGCTCTATGCTCTGCTGTTTTCCAAATATAAATCAAGCCATGTTTTAGACTTAGTTTACAAAAAGAATATGAATAAATCCCAAAATAGGTGTAAACCACTGACCTGGAAAGAACCTATCTCTTCAGATTTACAGTAGGTTATAGATAGGTCATGCAATGTTTCTGCTAATATGATATTTAGGGACGTGTGTCAGAAAAAAAGACTGCTGCCTTTTAATTCTTCATTTGTAGTATCTGAGAATGACAATGTTACATGTGGAAGAGCAGCATGCAAACCTTAGTAGATGCTGAGGACAGTCTGTCTTTATTTCCCTAGTTGCCTGGTGGCACTGTAGTATTTTATTAATATAATGACCACAAACAGTTGATATTCTTTGGCTGCAAGTGAAACTGCCTACTGTACTTGCAATGCCTAACCAGTTTGGGTTGAAAGAAAACAAACTGAACAAAAATCAAAATCACCAATATAGCAGGACTAAGATGAAAAAGCGTGTTAGCAATAGAGCACTCTGCCTGGCCTATTTTATTCTACAATGCAAAATGTGGGAATGTGGCAGACCAACATCTCCATCCTTTTTTAAGAGTGAATTTACCCACCTTGGAGGCCAAATCACAGAAATGTATCACGCTCTTTCTTCTATAAAACTCTGGCCAAGCTCGCCAGATTTAGCAAAACAGGCTGATTTACTGTTTGTCAGTACAATGTAGTAGGCAGTTTCATGTACAGCATATGTGTGTATAGATATTCCACACTTGTGCCCTAAGCAGATGTATAAAGAGAACATGCTAACAGCAATGTGTACAGAAATGTGAGGAACCAGGGAATTTACCATTTACTAAGCCTCACCGCCCTGAGTTAGTGTGGGAACACTTGACAAGCTTCACGCTCTCTCAAAGCACATGCAGTTTGTAATATAAGTGGATAAGCTAAGCAAATGTTTGGAGAAATGCATGCAGACAACCATTGCAATGGATAGTTTTAGACATTAATTTAGTCATTTGCTGAAGATTCTCGTTCTGAGAAAATGTTGATACTTGAAATATTGGCTAGGTTCTACGTTTATTTCGGATGGATGAACCAACCTTCTGAATTCTGTGTGTGTGGAATATTAAACATTTCGGGTGCTCCTGTGCTTCATATCAGCATGTTGAGAAATTCTTCAACTTGAAAGGGTCGTCATACCCAGTTACATTTATGAAGCAGTAATCTGTCACTTGCACTCAGGGTGTGGGGTTTAATAAATGGTAGATTTCTTTAAAAAAAAGAAAAAAAAGTAGCTCCATTATTCACAAATTAACAGTTGCCAGCACAGAACATACCGTAGAGTGAGGCTGCCAGTGAAACAGATTGTGTTACCACCTGTGGTACTTAATTCCCAAATGCACCATCTAATAATTGTAGGGGAAATAAAACCCAAATGCTCATCATCTCAGCATTAGCCTCATGCCTCACCTAACTGACCTGACTGGCTTGTAAAAACAGAATGTGAATGAAGGACATCGGTAATGATTTAAAAAAAAAAAACCCTGTGTCTGTAACGGACACACTGAGGATTGTAGATTGCCCTTCAGTTCTGTTTTAAGGCAGTCAGTGTCCCTACTTGCTGCATCATTATGGCAGAAAAGACTTTCAACTTGCTTCAGGCTGCTGAGGGGATGGCTTCTCATTTAGACACAATCTTGAGGGCTCTTGATCAAAAGGGCACTTTACCGCTTGGCAGCAAACCTCCATCACACATCTCCTCTTCAGCTGCTCCCAGAGTTTTTCTTTCGGTGTTCGTTGTGTGGTAACACGATATGTGACAATGTCTGTGAAATATGTACTCTTGGGACACAAATGCAGGTTCAAAGGTCATTTGTGCCTTTTATTGCACAGACTACTCCCTCTCAAGTGTAAATCTTTGTAAATAGTTTTTTTTATATAGGACAATGTGCATGTAACAAAGCCATGTAAGAGGTTTTGATTGTAATTAATGTAAATACGTATTTAATGAAGGATCCATTGCTCCCTCAACAAAATAAAAAAATGTGAAACAACTGCTTTTTGTGCACTTTGCTGTCTGAATTTCCTGCAAAAACCAGTTTAAATGTTGCAAAAGTGCTTTAGAATGCAAAGATGAAGCTGCTGGTGTTAACTTCTTTCTATATAATGCATAATATCTTTAATAATTATTAAATTACATTAGTCTACCAGAAAAAAATTGGGGAACTTTTAGTTGCAGTTATCCTGAAGTGTGAAAATTATACCATGTGCCTCTTCATATCAAGACAAAAAAATGATCCTTTGCCTTTTTATCACTCAGTCTAAACAGACAAACACCCTGTAAACGATGACATGTAGGCGTAGTGTGTTTTTCATCCAGATGCATTTTCCTCGACTTCAGGGATACATACACACTCAAAACTCATAAATCTTCATTTCCTTTGGAAACTCTGATCATTAACTTGTGTCTGGCTTTGGCTGTCTCAGCCACGGTGGGATATGTAAGCACTGTGATGTATGACAGACATTAACGCCTCAGAGAAGGCCAAAGCCATTTGAAGATGCCAGATGCAAACAAATATCTGGGAACAGAAGCTGCCATTTCTCAGCTATGTGTGCTACATTTGTCACTTCTCCAGTCAGAGTCTTAGAATTTTTGTTGAACAATATCTTTCATTTAACAGATCCGTTTCTGTTGTTTGAGCAAGGTAATCTTTACATTTTTTCTGTTACAAGTTAACAAACAAATGCATTAAATCGGAATTTCGATCCAATATTACTGCAGGAGTAAATCATTAGTAAATTCCGCAGCTGCTGAGTCGATAACAGATGGAGTTTAAGTTCAGGAGATTTGTTATGTGTGTCCTATTAACAAAACCAAACAATTCTTACTTCGAACCTCAACGTGTTACTTTCTGGATTGTGCTTCTGTTGCTGCCTGAATTGATGAAATGGCTTTTTAGCAGGACATTTTTCTACTCGGCTATGAATTTTGTTTTATTCAAGCCATTACTGTCCAATTTGCTGTGACGGTGCTACTTTTCTGAATTCAGCCATCTGAAATTCTAATTAAGCACTTGTAGCAATTAAACTGGCACTTCTACAACAACTAATGTCTCTGTGAAAGGAATCAATTGTAATGAAGGTATGGATAATCTGTTTTTCTCAGCTCCACAGAGAGTACTGAAAATGTTCAGCTCACTCTCAACTCTTGACAGCCAGCTTCTACCTGTGGAGCTGCAAGGGGCTTGACTGGCAAGGCTAATGATTAGCCAGAGACTAGAAGCATTTAGTGGCTAAAAGCCACATATTAAAGTCTTGTGAGCGCTTCAAGAATGTTGACAAAAACATTTGGGTACTCCAAGAAATCACATTAGACTGAAATTATAGGGAGATTATTCAAACTGTATATTTAATGCTTTTCTAACCTTGATATAGCTGTAATATTTTGCTAGCCCTATTCTTTAGTTGGAAGCCTGAGAATAAACCAGAGTAGATCAAGAGTAGAAATATGACATTTATTGGGTCACAGGTTAAGTATATTAGCGCTGGGCTCTCACAGACAAAGCTCCCTGAGGATCTCAGTCAGCAAGAGCCCCGAAATCCGGGTGGGATGGAAATTTGTATTCTGGGCTGGGTCTGCAGTTTCAGAAGGAGGACTGGACACAGTTGAATGCTTATTGGTCAGTTAGCTCTCAGGCTGTTAAAGAATAGATTGTGATCGGACAACTGATCCAACTGATAGTTATTCTCTGTCAATACAACAAATGTATGAATAACAACTGTTTTAAAATACTTTTGATCTTAAAAATGAGTGAGATGTCAGTATTGAATTAACTGTTTATTTCTGCTGCAGCAAAGAAAAAAGGAGTCCACTCAGATTTGATTATATTAACCACGGGTTATGATGCTTGTGCTTTGTGTTTCTTGACAAAAAAAACTTGTGACTCACCACAAAGCCTCTGGCTGTAAACAGAATTACAGGCTCTAAGAAATGCATCACTTATCATCTTTGTTTGGACTGATTGCTTTAATAATTCACTTGTATGATTACAGGGGTGTAGAGGACAAAAACAAACAAGGGCAGAAAGCATCCTGTAATGATTTGAGATTGAAACCTAATATTTTGGAAAGACTTTCCTTGATTGATAAATTTAAACTATTGTCTATGAAATTGAGAGAGCAGACTGATAATTAACATCATGATGCATGTGTGGAAGAATAACTGATGATACATGAATAATCACAATTGTGACTCATTAACCCTGTAAAAAGAGTAATTTCAGAGAGCAGCAGCTAAATTCAGAACCACAAATGAGACATATATTGATGGCAAGTAGAAACAGATAAGAACAATGTAGATAGCAAGGCTTTCACCATTTTCTTAAAGGAAATCAAAACACTTGGACATCATCTCAAAGAAGATTTTAATATTGAGGAGGGTAGTAAACTTCCTGTTTAGCTAAAAATGTTGCGAAGATAAGCAGTGACAATTTGCATGGGTGCTGAAAAAAGCCTCTGACTATCAACCAAACAGCACAGTCTAATCCCATTATACACTCCCTTTGAGCCCAGGTTTACACACACCACACACACACACACTCTGTGCTAGCAAGCTTAACCACATCAGAGGGAAGACACAGTCATTCATGAATCGGGGGATGATTAAAAAAAGACACAATGCTGATTTTCTTTTTCAGTAATTAGTTTTTTCAATGGAGGCTTTTTGCAGGCACCACTCATGTGGGCATAATGTTCTAAAATGTTTTCATTTGAGCCAATTCATAGATGTATCCTAAGGATGTGATAATATTGGATAAAATTTGTAAGTTAGTAAGTTAAAAAATGTCAGAATAGATGTTGGATTTGGATCGGATGAGTGTTCCAATGTCTGCTGCACCGAACATTTGTTTGGGTCCCTGTTACTTGCTCTTTCTTCATTTGTCCATCTTTATAGCAAATTTGTCATCTTCACAGGTAGGCATAGAGGATTATGCTGTCCTCGCTGTGCTGAAAACACAATGCTGGGATCTTCGCAGCATCTGTCTGGCTCTTTGTCTGCTTTAACCACTAACCGCTCCAAGTGTTTACAGCCTTATGAGTGCATCACACTCGGATAACCTCCCACCAGCCTTTATTGTGTGAGGATGACCCTGGACATGCTTAGTAAAAGTTCCTCATCTATTATAAGGAATTTTTGGAATAAGAAACAAAATAAAAAAACTGTCAAACATAAGGTTACAGTGTATTGAGCCTGCAGACAGGAATGAAGGAATTACCAAATGTTTGACGGTAAGTAAAAAATCTACTAATCTAATAGATTAAGTAAATGGAAGGTATTTGTAAGCTTTGAGGGATATGATAAGCAAATATAGTTAATTTCCGATAAACTGCCATTTTACCTCCTTCTGTTTTTTCATGCTAAAGTTGGCTTGCTGGTATTAATTTGTTTTATTCTTCTAAAAGGCAAACATTGTCTTCTCATTTAAAACAGGTATGCTCATTTCCTAAAAAATATTCAGGTGCAGTACATTAAAAGATGAAAGTTTACATCGGATATCAATTTGCTGTAAAATTGCACCTCTCACAGAGTTGTTTAAAATGAACCTGTAAAAAAACAAATAAGAAAATACCTGTGTAGGACAGCTAAACTCTGGTAAATAACTCATGGAAAAGGTTGTACCCCCAAAATTGCAGTCGGAAATGCTGCGATTGTATTTCCATTCATTGACTTAAATGCATGAAATGTTCTCTTTTACAAGTTTGAGGCCACTTTTTTACTATCTCCATAACATGTTCCTTGGTCTCAATTTTTCTTCTTCTTTCCCGTTTTATTGTCCTGCTGTTTAGTCTTTTTCCAGGGCAGGAAGTTGTAGGAAACCAAAGCTGTGAGGAGGTAGGTTGCCATGCCTGTGTATCCTCCAATTACGAGGCAAAGTGGCTGCGCCAACACAAACAGACAGAACACGTTCATGGAAGCCCCGTCATGCAGCTCCACCCGGTCATCCTGCGTGGCTTTCATCACCCCAAAGAAATACATCAGTGCCACTGCAGGGTAGAAGGCCAGCTCAGCCATGATAAAGCAGAGGAGGCGCTCCTGTGAGCAGGTACAGGATGTCCTTGGAATTAGAACACAAATGTCTTGGAAAGAAGTGTGTAATATCCGCTGAAGTAACATAATTGTCAGATATTCACTCACCCAGATTCCAGAAAGAAGTCCCTCTGAAGTGTGAAGGTAGATGTGTTGGAAAAACAGACTTGGACCTTTGATCTTTGGTCATAAAAGTCCTATCAAACATTATCCACCCACTGAGCTCCTTATCAGGACATTTTGACAGTTGTTGCCACAACAACTTCATCTGGTAGTTTACTTTTTCTCTATACGATAGTAGGCCATATACATATACAACCATATACATATATATATGCCTTTATGTGTATCATTAGAGACATAGTTTCTCTCTAATGTTTTAGGTCGCAGTGGGTCTCATTGAGTCAAGCCAGGATTATGTTCAAATTTGAACGATGCCTTAAAAAAAGGACTGTTTGTTCCTCCATCTTTTTATGGTCTAGAGTAATTAGCCACAGAATACATCTTGAACTTCGATCTCGCAAATATTAGTTTTCTTACTTTCTGTCACATAGAATTATGAGCATTTTTTTTATTACTGTAATGTATTGGAATGATATCAAAGATAAACACGGATAACTAGATCTGCACCCAACCTGGTTCTAGCTTCACAGTACCTCTAGATTTCACCAGTAAATGGATCTTAAAGAGTTTTTCATGTAATGTCTCTTCAATGAAAACTGAAGCACATATAGATGTATTGTCATCACCAACAAAGGCCACAATTGTGTTTTGGTCCTGATGGAACTTGATACACCAATGAATGATCAGTCAAGGAGCATTTCCACCATATAATTAATTGATAAAGAGAACAAGGCAAGACTGGCTCTTTTGTCCTGCTTTCTAAGATAACAAAAGCATGTGAGTATTTTTAGGAAAACCACCATCTATTCCATTACAGTGCAGTAATATATGTGCAACTTTAAACGTATAATCAAACTTGAAGCTTTCAGGATTTAGATCAAAGGCCTAAAAACATTATTTCACCAATTACATTTAATGATAAAAATCGCAGTGCTTCAGAGAGGTGTAGGTTTATTTATGTCTAGAATGGACACATTTCTCCTTCTGTCATAGAGGATTTACAGAGAGCCATTTCAGTTGGGCTCATTTTGTTGCTTTTAATGCACCCATAATTGGTGGAGCTTTTCATTGAAATGATACATTAATAAATCCAGAGTGTTATCATGTCATCTTCTGTGACAATGAGCAGAGTGCTTCCTCTGGATGTTTTAAAAGTCCCCGATGGAATTTTTGCCTTCAGGCGAATTCATTTTTAGCCATTTTCACAAAATTTCCATCATTTAAACTTTGTTGCTGATTTTAGCACTAAAACTGCTAATGCTTGGCAGAAAACCCCCCATAAAAAACATAGAGTCTCTATGCATCTTCCACATAGCCCACAACTTTCCACAAAGAAGAAAAGCTACTCCACCATTAAAGCTTTTACATAAGGGGCTCTTTTGAATTGTGCTGATCTTAATCAACTTTAAGAATTTACATATCTTCCTTAGGCCTTAAGGAAAGTCTGGTCATTTGCTTGCACTTGTTTATTTTCATTTTGGATGTGGTTCTTAGGCAGCATTGAGGTATTTTAATCCCCGCTTCATTAACCAGCCAATCAGCCGCCCAGGTCCTCCGTCAGTGTTGCATCTGTGTGTGCCCTTCTGTTTGTTTGCCAATATCCGAGCAGTCATTCATAAAAGGTTCCTTTGTTGCGTTCACCATCTTAGGAGGGGTTTGATTCTGGATTAAAACGCTGCACTGCAGAGCAGGATTACTCACTGGGAGAGGAACATGTTGCTCTTTGAACTAGATTTATCAAACCGCATCCTTCTCTACACGGTACTAGTGAGGAACACACATGCTTCCTGCAGCGAAAGGCACAAAAACTCTGCAGCTTAATTTAACTTCAATCGTAAACCAGAGTTCAATGGAGTTCTCTCAGAAGCATGCCAGCCATGCTGCTGCAATATTGTGTCTACATTGTGTTGTTCGCTCCCAGTGGTGTTTTGGGAACACTATTTTTAGTCAGACTGACTCTCTGAGGGAGGGAATAAAGACAACCACTCGTAAGGTTGTGACGGTGATGAAACATGATTTTCATTTTAAGGAGATTTTCTTCTCAAAATATTTTGTAATGTTGATCATACCAACATCTGTTAGCCACGATCTCATCGTAAAACTTTCTCAATCTTTGAGATGGTTGTTAATCAAAGGAGCCTTTCGGGTGAGCTTTTTTAAAGATTGAACTACACAGAAAAAGTATGTTTTTATATGTTCTCCTTTCTTTAAGCTGGTTTTTATTTTATTTTTCCAAGGTGTGTCAAAGTACTACCAACGTTTTTGAATAATGACTGATAATAAGAACCTGATGCACATGATGATGTAAAACACAAAATATACTTTTAAAGCTGAGGCAAATTTTTAAGTAGCTTTAAAAAACAGTTTTGAGTCAGTCTTTAGGCTTCAAGGCACTATGGTTTACAGGGTTACATGTTTGATGGAGTTTCCTTCTGTTGGCAGAATCTTAATGGGTGCATTAGTATGGAAGTTGGAAGAATCATTTTTTTTAGTATTTGTTTTATTTTTCTCTTTTAATCTGATTCACTATCACAGTGATGATAGTCCCAGATCTGCCAATATCTGAAACACGATAATGTAATATGACTTAGTATTTATTTGAATCAATTGTGTTTAAAATTTGAAATCATACAAACAATTAAGTTTTGCATAAACCAACGGATGGAGAAAGAAAATACTGTGATCTGTGCTTCTTTTAGATATTAACAGCAATGGTCCCACGATTGTGTTGCTGTTCTTCCAGTGATTCTCTTCATTACATCCAGCTGCATCCACACCATTGCTATTGACAAAGACGTGACAAGTTGATGTTCATTTTTAGAGGAAAAAATAGCACTTGCGTCACAGGCCAGCTGAAAAAGCAGTTGCCCAATTATTGGCTTGGAGTAGCTTTGTAATAAGACTTTTAAAAATGCATCAATAAACAAACTATCACGATTGATTTTTTTCATTTCGTTTTGCGTGTAAAGAAAGGAATTTCAAGAAGTAAATAAATCAAAAATTAATTTCATATTCAGGTTTTTAAGGAGCTTCCTTTACTTGATAAAGCATTTATTTCTTTTTGTATAATTGCAGCCAAAAAGGCAATATTTTTGGACAGCATGACGCAAGTAAGAATAAACACAGTAATTAGTGCTCCGAAAACTGCAGGAAGCAGAGAAAAAGGGACTGAGATGTAAAAGAGGGTACATTTGAATTCCCTATGGTACTATTAATGTCACTGGCAGAACAAAGGATTGACCACCACCTGGTTGTTTGCGATGGCAGTAGTTTACAAAGGATGGCAGCCACAACTAAAAGGGATATCCAGTCATTGTTGGTCTTTGCCAGTGAGATTCAACAAGAAATGGCACCAATTTAAAGCAGTTAATAAAAAAAAACAACAACCTTTGTCCTAGTTGTATTTGATCTCTCCAAAGCGAAGCATTGTCTGCTAGTGGGTTTGAAAAAGCTTAAGCGTGACAGAAGTATGAGATGTATATCTGCAACAGCTGTTCCGGTGTTGACATGAAATCTCCCCCCCTTTATTATTTTTAAATCGTTAAATGGTAATCGTTACTTGTAAGAAAATGCTGACCAACAGCGAGATTTAAATTTATTTTCTTCTAATCTGATCTATGTTTCTTTTTTTTTAAAGGCGAGACTAGTTGAAAAAGATAGTTGGAGGGATTTAATTTAAAATGTGTAACATCCCTGTTAGTCTATATCCCAAATCTATACAATCGCATTTCTGACACCGCAGGTTGCCATCCTTTGCTAAATTGATGTTGTGCAGGTCTTCTTTCCCTCTTTTCTGCCTTCTTAGAAATTCTCTGTGCTTCCCTGTTTCTGCTCCTGCTAACCCACTCTGTGGAACATCTGCAATAACATGCTCCCCCACACTGATCAGCCATCCTTCAAAATATATGAATCATCCTGGAGAGAGAGGGGTATGAATGGATGTGCGTTACTCTTTATCTATGTTAATAGGTCGTTCTGAGACACATGAGAAAATCATTTGTTTTTATGTTTGCAGAGTTGTGCCTACTTCCGTAAGCAAGATTGTGTGTTTGTGTGTGTGCCTGATCCAGAGCTTGCGGTCTGTGTGGGAAGAGCCATCCTCTGCCGGTGGAAATTGATTTCAAGAAATCCAGATGCTAAGATGCTCCATACCGGAAAGAGATGTGTGCTTTCGCACACTCTTATGAAAGATTTTACTGCTTCTGTCTGTGTTTTATGAGTGCGAGGAAGAGAAAAAATGAAATTAAGAATTACAAAAAAACAGCAGCCAAATCACAGGAGATCTGATCTTTTTGTTTCCACATTGACAAAAAAGTCTAAATGAGGACCATTTAAAATTGCCAAGTGATTTTTGGCAAAATGCAACCAGTACTCAATGGGGAACAGCTGCTTTTAGCTTTATTCATGACTACCAATGTTAATGTCATTTTGTGTTTGGGCACTTCTGTTTATGTATGAGGAGAGAAGAAGGCATGCCAGAAAAAAGTGAGATAATCATTGAGATTGAGAAAAGAGAAACACCACATGAATTTAGGAAGAGTTGTTATCCAACAGTGAAAAATCCATCATCTTCTTGGCAGATGTTGATGTAAGTTTAGCATATTCATTATAATGCAGTCCATGTTTGCATATAACAGCCCAATGATGGATGGTAGCCATTCATTCGGTATGTAATTCCTTTTTTGTAATTAATATTGATTTCAAATCAGCCAGCATGAACACATTCTAATGGGCTGCTTCTTTCTTAAAATGCCAAGCACAAATTAATCCAGTTTCATTTAGATTTAACGGGCTGAAGCACATATATTAGTGACCATAAAAGACAGATCTTTATGTCATTTTTAAACAAGTTAATACACTTTATGTTTTAATTAAGTGTCTGTGAAAGTCAAAATAGCTCCCTTTCACAACTCTCTTTAAAATTATCTATTTTTTTATTTGATGTGACCCACTCATTTCACTTCACCCCTTTCCTCTGCAGGAAGTCTCTGTTTTGGGCTCAGCAGTACTCAATAACCCTTAAAGCACATTGTTACCAGATGTCAAATCAAGGAGTAAATGGCCCCAGAACAAAACAGCAAACTCAACTCGAGCACCAACCAAATTGGTAGAGAATAGTTGACTGGCAGTTTTATTTTCAAATACAGCTATTTCCCTTGACTGTAATTCAGCCACTGCTACTGATCCTTCTTTTAAACACACTTCCAGTGTGCCTAAAGGCATCTCAGGTTGTTAGATAACTTCCCCACAAATACTCCAGTCAAAACTGATGTCACTATCCTATTTCTTATGATATACATATATATAGTCATAAGAACTGTACCAGGCTTGTAAATCATGGGCTTAATTTTCTATCTGATCCTCTCTGTTTTCTTTCCTTTTTTAGAATTTAGCACTCTTAACAGTTGATTATATGAAGTAGTTTTTCACTTAAAATGGTAAGTTTGTTGTGGCTACTGACTGACAAAGAAATCCTAATTCTATCACTTGGAAAGAAATTAGAAGTCAGATCACCTTCTCCAGGTTGAAAACATTGGGATAACACCTAGTAGAGCCTTTAATTAATTTATATATGAGGTTTAGTGAAATATATTTCTGCCTATGAGTTTTTTGGTGTCAGTGTATCATGATTTGAGGTACATCACCTGCCTGGTCATACAGATGACAAGGCTGGAAACGAGATATTTTCACATCTCTGGGGCTTCAGGTAAAGTTGCCAGGGACGAGTTTCTGGGGAGTTTGGAGCTGGCCATAACTTCAAACACACTATTATTAGCTGTGAATGAAAGTAAGAGAGGTTTCATGAGCTCTTCGGACTGTGGTGGTGTTCTGCAGATGTTTGAGCGCGTGGATGACCAGAGGAGCTGTCCATCTGCGCCGGTGCTGAAACCTTCCCTCCACACTGGTTCTCATTCTTAGATTTGACACGCAGATTAAGCACACATAACCTTTTGTGAAGTTTTTAAGGTATTCTGCTAATAACAGCTGTATTTGAACGTTTTTGTTTATTCAAAAGGGTTATTCACGTTTACGTGGCAGCCAAAATCTGTGAATTTCGTCGTTCTCACTCTTAAAGATGACCCACTGTTCCGTTCTGACCACCAGGCTTGAGAAGTCTGCCCAGTAACTTCTTCTTAAGGCTGCATAAGCATCTGTTAAGTTGCTCATCAGACTATTGAATGCTTTTTTACACGAACCCACGCTGCAGTTTTCTGCCACGCCTGAGATAAAAAGCGTTCAGCGCAAAATAACATCAGAGACCTAATTAGATTGCCTCGACTCGCTCACAGGCTCTGAGTGAAGAAGACTACACACTGGTTTCGCGGGGAGGCAACAGCAGCACCGGGGTATGGGCAGGGTTGCCAACATTTGAGTGTAATTCTGTGTGGGAGGAGGATGGGTGGGCTTAAGTGCAGCTATCAGGTCTTTTCTCCTCACAAGCTCCGCTGTGCGCACAGACTCAAGACTAAAACAGACAGCAGTCAAAGCCACCTCTCCATGCGATGTGCAGCAGGTCGGTGAGGGCGCAACAGTAATCTCAGATTCTGGCCCCGCATTTAAAAAAGAAAAAAGAAAGAAAAAAAAAAGAGAAAAGAAAAATATTTTACGCTGCATGACAAGTTTACCAAGTGCGCTTTAGCTTTTTTTTTTTTTGGGTGTTCACCCACTCCCTGCCCCCCCCCCCCTCCCTCCGTCCTCTCCAGCTTCAACATTGGTGAAGTGGCTGCCTCACCCGGTCGGACCGGAGGCCGTCTGGTCTCTGATCTGGTCCCCGGAGTCCCCGGAGACTCGGCGCGCTCCGTCGGGGCCAGGTTGTGCGCTTCCCGGATCTCCCCGGAGCCAGCGCGAGCTCTGGCGATGGAGCTGGTGGAAGGGGACGTTATGGACAAGCTGGAGGACATGTCATCAGTGTACGACTTCGATCCGATCACGGGCAATATCCCCGCCACCAAAGTAGAGATCACCGTCTCCTGCAGGTGAGTCTGCCGCGGCCAGAACCGTTTGAGGGAAAGTTGGGGATTTGGTTAGGATTTGGTTGGGTTACACGATGTTGCCAGGTTTGTGTAAGTAACGTTTGCTAAGTTGCCTGTTTATTCTGAGGACAAATAAGTTCTTGCCAGTTATACGCTCAAAAAAGTTGTTTGATCTCATTTTTCCTGGCAGGGTGTTTCCACCCAGATGTTTCTACCCACCTTTATAGCTGAAAAAATCAGTCACATGTGACTCAAAATGCACCGGCATGTGCTCTAAAACTTGTGACATGCAATGTGTCCAAACATTTTAAGAGAGAGGAGACACCGCTGCTTATCTCCAAATGTGTTGGGCACATCTGGAACATATTTTTTCACCACACAGCCCCTCTCACTCTGCAGGCGCCGTGCAGTAACTGATGCTTTCAGCACAAACACAGCCCTTAGAGCTCCAATCTTTCCTTTTCTGCATCATTTAAAAAGGACTGTTAAATTTTCAAAGGTTTGCATCATGTTCACAGTGTGACTGTGTCCCTGGCCTCAAGCTTTCTCCAATTGTATATTATTTTACACAATTTTTCTTTTCAGAGTAAAAAAGAAAAGGATGCCATGCCAACTAGATGAAACTCCGGGCTCTTGCACAATGATAACAGACAGCCGCTCCACTTCCCATTAGGAAAGGTTTTAGAGTCAAGGCTTGGCATGTGCATCAACAGCCACACACAGAAATATGTGTCTGGTCTTTGATGCCGAGTTTTAGGTTGGTGAGCCATCGAGGCAGAGTGAGTTTGAGCTATAACAAGCTGCAAGTACATTATTGATGGGCTCTCTGACCTTCAGAGAAGCTCGCTTCAACATCTTTCAGCTAGGAGTTAGAAGAAAAACAAACCCTTGCGAGAAATTTGCTGAATGAACCACTCTTCAGTTGGAAATGTTGAGCTTTAGTGAAGACTCCCTCTTCGATAGATAAAATGTTGCTTGCAAAGTGTTTGTGTATCAACTAAATTCCCACATTTTTTTGGGGGGGATTTTTTTTTCTTTTGGAAGCCTGTTCAGATGAGAGAACTGGGCTTGCTGTACTACTGATGTGCAATTAAGCGCCATTCAAGTCAGTTATGTGTTCCATCCTGACAACCCCCTGCCTTTATGCAAATGATTGCTCTGATAACGTGTATTAGTGTGCTTCTGTGTGTTGGAAAAAGGAGGCAGTAAGGCAGAGTGGTGGCAAACATAGTTCTAACATGAAGAGTTTGGAGAAAATAAATATCTAATCTAAAGAGGTTTTTCGAACCGCTTCCCAGCACCTTGGTTCTACTTGTGAGAATTGTTGGGTAATAAATGTGAGAGTCTGACCTTGGAAAAAGCATGATGTGCAGAAAGGTCCATTTCTGATGCAAATGACATAGAAGATAAAGACTAGATGAAGCATGGTTTAATTAAACTCATTGATCCTGCCGGGATCGTGCTTAAGATACATTCTGATCTTGTTTGGCACAATTTAAGCTATTCCTCAGCAGAGACTTCCAGATGATGTCTGTCCACATATGCTCAGTGTTCAAAAGATGCTACGGCCACAGTAAACCTGCAGCCAGTTGCTTTCCTGCCAGGCAGTTGGTGTGTTTGGGATCATTATCAGGCTGTAGAAGCCTTCCGCCTTCCTCCTCTCATCTTTCTCTTTCTTTCTGAGGAGCACACGGTATGTTTTGTCAGGTGATATTAAAGTAAATCCACCCTTCCATCTTCCAACAATAAAATGTTTTCTTTGTGCCACGTACTGCTGCTAATTACTGTAATATCCTTGTGCTTGATGAAAGGGAAGGTTCTCTTTTCATTCAATTTCATAAAGTTAACTGTTTCTATGCAACTTGCTCACACTAAATCTTGAGGTTAGTTTTTTTTCTCTGTTTTTCCAATGTCTGGAGTCTGTCCTTCCGCTGGTAATGTGCCCGTGTTGCACTGATCATGCAGGCAGTAGCTCCGTTCAAAGGTTATGAAATCTTTTGTGGAAATGAGAGCAGCTGCATGTGGAGGATAAAAATGCAGTCCATTAAGACTATATTTACTTTGTAGAAAATAAATCTTTCTTTTTTAGAAGTATTACTTTGGCCAAAACCATGGTTGTTTTCCAAGCCTAACCAAAATCAAGTATCTTAATTTCCTTAACCCACCCATTAGGTGCACTTGTTGGTTTATGTAGCTTTAGAGTGCAGAGCACAACCACCAAGAGTCTGATAAATCTTCTTTAAGTTCTTTTGGAGTCTAATAAACTAGCAGCTCCTCAGGGCTCCTACATCCATAGCAGTTCACATCACAAATTGATCAAACGGCTCACAGAAAATGCTTAGCGATCTTCTAGTTTAGGTCTGCTGTTTCACATTAGTTTATTCAAGTATTCAGTTTCAATTGAAAAAAAGTTTTACATTCATAGTACCTGACTTTTTCTGATGATGAACCTTTACTCAATTGTTCATGGTTAAAGTTTTACCTTTTGGACATCAGTTAATAATCAAATCACTTAACAGAACATAAATATAGAGATTGGAAAAATGATTATTTTTCTTCCAAAGAATAACTGAAGCTACTGTATCATAATAAAATATCTTCTAAATCTTTCTATCACATTCAGACATCTCTGAGAACAGTTCAAGACCTTACAAATCCCCCAAATAATTTGTCCAGGATTTAGATGCGTGCGAGTCAGATTCCTATTCAACAGATGAGTTTCTTTGTTGGGTTGTCTTTGCAGTTACTCCTTTGTCATTTTATTCAAGTTCTGTATAAAACCACCAAACCGTGATGATAGCTGTTCCCTGAGGGTTAATACCCCTTATTACAGGCTACACCCCTGCTTTTGACAGCCTACTATTATCAGGACCAGTGTCAAACAGAGAGGGGTGGGGCGTGACTATCTGGGGAACATAGAGGAGAAAATCTAGGATTTTTATCTTTTATTCTTGGAAGGGGGGAATTATACCATAGAATGAAGCATTCATTCCATTGTTATTTGAATGAGAACCTTTTTCAGATTTTTTTACTTGTAGGTTTTTTTCAGCATGATATTGGCAGTACTTCAGAAATGTGTCCATGGGTTGAATTTGTAAACCTGGTTACATTTCTTATAGTGTTAGATGTGTACTTTTTAAAAAATTGGTTCTGCAACTTGTTGCTCGGTGTTAAGAAAACAAAACTGCCTGACACTTTCACAATAGAGAGGAAGAAAAAGATTCTCAGTCAAATTAAAAAATTTGATTTTTCTTAAACTGCTGTTTATACTACCAGAGGGCTTTTCAGTGAATGGCTTATTTCCTACAGGGACAAGAGACAGAAGAAAGTACAATTTCAATAGCAGAGCAGAAGTGGAAAACACTACTGCTACAAAGCCAGTCTTCCATTAAGCCCTGGCTTTACTACCTTCAATGCCAAGAGAAAATTTCCTCTTCTGTTTCTGCAATAACATGTATTTATGAATATAATGTAACTCATATAATTTGACTCTTAGCTATCTCTAAGCTATCTCTTAGCGAGGGTAAAGAGCACGTATGTCAACAAAAGAGAGGGATGTAGAAAGCCATGATCTCACTTATCTGAGACTTACCAAGTCAGCTCGAGTTTATTGGCTGTGGAATCTTATTATGTCCAAGAAATATATTTTTTCCTTAGATATATGTTATAGTCATCTAGAAGTTAATATGTTTAACATGTTCAAGTGTCTGTTGTCAGTCTGTTATCTGTTATTTATTTTTATTTGATTTGTTTACTTTTTTATCAGATGATGCCAGAGTCATGTATGAGTGGACACAATCATTTCAGATAGTTATCTCCTAATTCCGGTTTTCAGTGTTGGATTTCTGGACTGACATGCAGCATTTATATTTATAAGATGTGAAATGATGATGTTCTCAAAATGTATAAATGGACTATGTTCATTGTTACTTGAAGATAAACAAATAAAAAGGTAAATATGAAGTTGATGATTGAATGAAATGACTTGCTGCATGAGATCAGAGACCAAATTTAAACCATGGCAACCCTTATAGTCTGAGCTATGACTCTAAACAGGTGTCCGGTTACATTGACTGAGCACAGAGCAATGAGACAATTAAGCTAATCATTTATTGTCCTTTTCTAAGGAATGACATCAAATCCATTTATTTTAAGTGGTGGAGAACAGATTTTGAGGCGGTCGCGTTTTAATTTTGATGGTGGCCTCTGGTTACGACACACTCTATTCATGGAGTGAGGGCATTGGTTCTTAATAACGGTCTTGTCAATTGTAACAGCCTGTTTGAGTGCAGCTGGTACAGGTGTTGCTATGAATAAACCACTCAATCTCTGCTTAACCTGCATTTGCACAGAAATGTGAGTTTGTGAGAACCCTGGTGTCAGCAACTAAAATCTTCTTTTATGGATTTCAGTCAGTTCTGAAAGCGTCTTCCACACTGCTGGAAAGCTCAGGAGAGACCCAGTGCTCTGATTTACTGTTCCCTTTCAAATGGCAAGTCAGAAGGTTCGAGCTCGTCTGGGGTGAATATGCACAGCGCCACGAGTTTCACTGAAGCTCATTAGTTAGATGAATGGTGTCATGTAAAAAACAGGAGCTCCGCTTTGAAACTCTCAACATACTTATCCTGCAGATGACTTTCCACCACCAAAAGTGAGTTTGCCTTTTTTGTCTGTGACCGTCTTCGGCTCTTTGGTCCTTTCTGTTGCACAGCGACTCGGAAATTACAAAGTCTAACCGGTTTGGAGTGAGGGATAAACGTAGGGATGGCAACAATAGTTAGGATGCAAAGATAAAGGAGACTGAGATCACACACAATAATGAGCTGTAGGCAACAAAAACAAGTTGTAGATCTACACGTCATCCCCTTTTAAATTGATATGGTGAAACTGTTGGAACACAACAGTTTCATATTTACACACCCACATACACACCCTAACCCTAATCACAAAAGGTCGAAGCTACATTACTGTTAATGGAGATATGTTGTCATCCACCTGGTGAATGTAAGCCTAGTAGCCTCTCTCTTATCTATTTTTATTTTCAGAAACTCATGATGGCAATCTCTGCTTCCACTTACTGCCTCACTGAACAGTTCTTACCTGTTGAAGCTGAATAGCTATGTGCTTTTTTCAATCTTCCATAATGATGGCAGAACTCATTCTTTTTGTGTGTAATTACATGAAAATCTCAGGTAGAGTACACTATCTTCGGTCCAGTATTATTCAAATTTATCTGCAGATTAAGTAGGTGCTCCCCCACAGTATGCCACAATGCATTCCAATGTTTCTTACAATAAAACACAACACAAAGATGAATTTATGAGCATTTAATTTTTACTAGAGTTACTTTTTGGGAGTTGTTTGTATTCCACCACCTGGTGGTTTTCAAAGGCTGTTTATTTCCCTTTTAAAGACCAGCAGCCACACGATGCTTCCAGTGATAATTGTCTCTAGAATAGTTGTGAACCCCTTTATACTGTCAAAGCCACGTCATATACCCCGAAGAAAAGGAGAAAGGAAGAAAATAAAGCACCTGTCAAAAAAAGCACTGAAGGCTGCAATGCTTATAACAAGAAAAAGCAAGACCTTTGTCTACCTATTTTCCATAAACAGCAAAAGAGAAAGCAAGAAAAATCTTTTAACACACAGGTTTTTAAAGGTATGCTGTACCTGTCATACTGTGAGCCACTCCGTGCTCCACGTTAACAGAAAGGACGGCTTTTTGATTGCAAAGGAGAGCTATTTAATATTAAAGACTGTTTAGTTATCGGGTTCCCTGGTGTAAGAAGCTTAGAAAAGTTATATTTTTTTCAGTACAAAAATGAACATGATTACTTTTTATGAAAGTTAAACTAATGTATTTTGCCGATTCTCATAGAAAAAGTTGGTTGAAATCTTCATTTTTTTTACAAGAGACAAACTCTGAAAAATATATTTTTCACAGCTGTTTGATAAAGATGATATCATTAGCCTTTGAAGTAATGATGGCTTTCCTACGCCCGTACAAAGCCAGTTTGAGTGCCGTGTTATCAGTTTAGTAAGAACAATTCTGCATCACAATCTTTTTTATATTTGTATATATGTTTGTGCTGAAGTAGTGTGAAATAAAAAGTATGAAAATCCGAACGGTAAGAGACACAGAGAAGCAGAAAAGGCTGCAGCTGTACATCCTAATGGTTTTTTGAGGCTGTGGTGATCAGGTGGAATTAAGATAAGGCTGGGACGATTCCTTTCTGAAACATCATTATCTTTTTAATGCTGTGGGAATTGTGCTAATTAAGCCATGACGAACATGTGGAGGTGGATGGAGAAAAAAAAGGAACGAAACAGAGTGAACAAGAAAGGAAAAGACACTCAAGCAAGCTTCGAAACAAGATCAAATAAGAGAGCAAAACTAAAAAAAAAAAAGTCATCAAGACAAAAGAAATTCAAGCCTAACCCACACTGCCTGAGGCTTTTAGCAACTGTAGGGAATACTGCACTTTAAACTTTGCCTTACCAAATAGTTGTTCACATTAAGCACAGTTTTCTTTAATGAAAGCGCCTCAGTAACACTGTGGGAGTCATCTGCTTGTAGCTTATTCCTGGCATTTTTAGTGAAGCAGTTTTTTTTTTGTCCATCTGCCTGTTATGCCCACAGAAATATTGCTCCTTTTCCTTTTACTGCCTAAGTTGCACTCTGAGAAGCTGAGGTATAACTGCACAGCCATGCACCTGCAGCCCTGATGAGGCTGCTTTTGCAGCTTCCACCATGTACAAACCTGGCCTCATGGGAGCTTTTTATATGAAATCCAGTGATCGTAACTCACAGCCTCTTGCCTTGGCTTCTGGCATGTGTTTGTGTTCAGTTTCTCAACTGCAAAATGTTCTATTTAAGAGTCATTTTAGAATACACTCTGAGGCTCTGTGTCCTTCCATATTAGAAACACATCAGAAATTGTCGTTGGGGTTTTTTTTCATTTGTGCCAACTACATTGATTTTCAACAAGTAAAATGGGTTTCGGTGTGTCTGTATGGAGCAGTTTGCATACAGGAGGGCTTTATGATGGCACTGCAGCATGAAGCACTCCTCCCCTGACCTGGCAATACTACTCAATTATTTTCTTTCCTTATACTTATTCATTCACAAAGTGAATGAGTGCACTATTGACAGCAAAAACTGTAATAGTGCTTTCTATCTTTCACAGTTCAATGCATACCTTTATCATTTTGCCTTTTTTGCCTTTGCTTTTTAAATTCTCTTTCCTACAGTTATCTGTACTCTAATCGGCAGACTGTGACTAATGCTTTCATAAAATCAATAAAGCACACGGTGTGCACGTTGGAAAGATAAAATGTTCGCATGTCAAGGGCTCGCATTCCCATTTCAAAGCAATATTACGTTTTACGTTGATGAAATAGTCTTAATCTTTGCCCCTTCAAATAATTTTTATGCTTTCATTGAAAACTGTCATAAATGCAGTGGTGTTTATTTTTTTCGTGCTGCTGTCAAACAAAAAAAAAAGGAAAATCCCTTCCAGCCCTGACAGTAGCACTCGTGGATTCTACAGCATCTTCACACAACAGTGCCTATAATCAACTCTGTCAGCTGAGGATGAACTGTCTCATTCCTGTAGCCATCAAATTCCTCCGTCTCGCACGCTTGTATCGAGCTCATATCTTGTGGCCCGAACGCTTGAGTGAGAGAATCTACTTCAGCTCAAACAAGGCCTGGTGAGACTGTGGACGGCAGCCACCGAAACATAAGTGATGTGAAGTCCAGAGAAAGAACGGTAACACTCTTTGCAAGTGTTAATGATGGTTCACTGTCACGCTGGCTTTAGCTGCTGAGAGGCTGAGATGAGGCTTTGATCCGTGCTCCCTGGCTGATGGGGCGTGCTGGGTTTCTGGCAAGAACAGAGAAGTCACCGGGAGACAACGTCAGCTTTATCTGTGAGGGACTGGAGGATCACCTAAACACCATCTGGCCAAGATAATAAAAAAAAGTAACGGGCAAACATGTTTGAGGATAACCTGAATTTCAAATTCTGTTTGAATATGATGTCTCGGGATGTGTGCCAGCAGTTAGATTAACATTGCTGGTCACCTTAATCTCAAAATGAATGGGACAGATGTTTTCTAAATACAACAAATATTCCTTGGAGCTAACTTGCAATGGTTTTGGTTTAGCTGATTTTCCGATTTCAATATTTTCAAGTCACACCATCAAGTGTAAGTTATTTCACTGTTAGGATATGAGGGTGGGCAATGTGTCCCTTTTACTATTTTGAAAGTTGCCAATATGAGTCATGGGTCTTTTAAGCTCATGCCATGAGTAGAACTACAGACAACTTTATTGTAAATGGAAGCTTAGAAGTTCAAAGCTTCATTTCCAAGACTTAAAAATCCATGAGAGTTTTTATGATAACAGAAGCTGTTTGAAAATACTGAAGGGCATGCTTTAATATTGCACAAAGCATGGTTAGATCTTGCAATGATGGGCCACGTGGACAGTCTCTAGCTGGAAGAGCCTTTATTAACCTTTGACCAGGTGTACTTTGCTTGTCTCAGATATCTGATTTGCATTCTTTGAAAGTTTCTCTTCTCCAAGGAATTGGTTTTGGTGTTGCTTGAGTGTTGTTATTTCAATGCATAATTGGATTCATTTGGCTATTCACTTTCAGCTGTTGACAATCCAAATAAAACTAATATAACCCATTTCTGCAGGCACTCACACACACAGAAACGATGCTGTGAGTTGAGGAAACAGAGGCTGATATATGATGAGGATTAACCATTGATAATTTGGAATTGTTAGCTGTAATTGATCACCAGAGGCAATGTGTAATCTTCCTTTCCTTTTTTCTCACTACGGAACTGTGCAGCCAAAGCATGACCTACAGGTAAAAAAAATGTGTAGTCACAATATCTAAAAGTCTCATTTTCTTGGAACAGCCAAGTGTGCACAGCGCAGTGATGCACAAGGTCTCACCATCACCATCATTCATTTTCCCCTAATGAGGACTTTTATGTGTTTTTTGTAGTTTATGTACAACGCAGTATCCTTTGGTTAGGGTTAGGTACAGTTAAAGGAAGAAAAACATTCTTTCAGAATGTAAATTAACTTGAAATTCAATGCATTTTTCCTGAGTAAAAGAACAGGCCTTATTTATTTTTTTCTGAACAAAGGTCAATATTCATAAGAAGTGTCTTGTAAGAAAAAACATGTTTCAGCTGTACAGTGTTTAAATGACTGGCTCATGACTGTCAACAAATATGTGTGTTGGCAAATCTTTACAGATTTTCATTGGTCGAAGCAAACTACTTTGGTCATAAATCAAATAAACTGTCCTGTTAATGCCGACTATTATTTGCGACACACTCTCTTTGGTCATGGCTATAAATCTATGACGAAGAAAATGTAAGTGAATATATAAACCCACAAATTATAGATTTGTAACATCAAAATTGCCATGAGATTGTTGATTTCAACCATTGTGATTATGAAAAACCTCCAAAAAACAAGTAATGAAAAAAAAGGACACATTGTAACAAAATTTAATTCAAAATAATCATTAGAGTGAGCTAAAATTCTGCATCCAAGCCGTGCATGACCAGTCATCCACCTGTGTGAAGTGCTACCGGTGTGCTGTAGTTGTAGCATCTGTCCTTGGCATTTGTGACAGAGTAATGGAAGCTCGATAGCTCTCAGTCAGAGCTTTTGAGGATGTTGAGTCACAGATGTAGACAGCTTTAATTGCAATGCAATCAGATAAACTGGACTATTAAATACTTAGTTGCACAAAATCCCTGCAAAGTGATGCATTTTGATTGACTACAATCAACTTTTTGTTGCGTGCCAGAAATGATGTTGTTGATGGAGGAAGGGTGCTTGCGGATGATGTGCTCCAAATAAATTATTCCAGCATCTTTATTCCAGCATCTTTAGCAAAAATGTGTATGCAATACATTTAAAATGGCACTAATTTCCAAACATTTCATGTACTGAATATGAGGGAGCTTACAAATGAATCTCTTGACAGTCCACACCAAAAACCACAGAATCAAGTCTGACATTTTAATTAAACATCTTTATTAAAATAGTTTGACTGAGAAATGAAGGGAATCACCTATAATTTCAGTTTAACCTATGCTGATTAAGTGAGCATCTTGATCCGAATGTTGCATGATTGAGTTCACTCCTCAGAATAAATGTGGATCATTTGTGGATTCTCAGTCTGTAGTGTTATTTCAGCTCTGGCTACACGCCCTCAGTGCAGTATGGGATGATTGGGCAAGATGGTCATGTTTGGTACAGCAAAGCTGGAGATGTGTGAAGTGCGTGGGTGAGATGGCTGGTTTTGATTATGGAGCTAGAAATGCCCCAGGGAGAACTATGTGATGGCAGAGTGAAAAAGAAAAGATGTGTGTAAGTGTTTGGGAATTTCAGTAAATATTTTGCACTTCTTGCTGCCTTCTTGGTGATATGATTGTGTTTTTGATGGCTTAAGACAGTTAGTCCTGTTAATTAAATTTGATTTAAAAGAAAGCTGGAAACTCACGTTTCCATTGGTCCTCTAAATAATTTTTTCTCTGTCCCCAGGTCTTGAAGTAATTATGGTGTGACACTTCATATCTTCCAGCAAAAGCAGACACTCCTTTAAATCATCTTTTTAAAATCAGACTAAACAAACTTTTAGACATATGAAAGCTTTATCTCAGAACCTGTGAGATTTACATACAGAGAGAAATCTCTGGTCCACCTTGTCCCTAATACCTGCATGGTGATTTACTCCGATATCATGGTAATTGGTGGCTTGCACCGTGTTTTTCTTGTGATGCTGTGCACACATTCATTCTTCTCAGAAGAGAAATCCAATTTTCTTAAAACATCAAACTTTTTTCTACCACCACAATCACACCAGGATGACATCTATTAAATAATATTTCTTAAATTTGGTTTAAACTGTCACAGTGCTCACGTGGTGCAACCTTCTGACTAAAAGTTTCATTAAGAAGCAATTTATGTGATCTACAGGCAGAGAGCAATAAAATGTTAAAATGTATACTTTAATAAATGTCAGCTCCTGTTACAATAACTCCTATTTTAAAACTTAGTTTACAGCCAATCCATTTTCCATAAAACTTCAGATTGATCCTCCTACTTTTAGGCTGTTCACAGTACAGCAGACAAACCATGACTGCAGGAAGTGTTCTTAGTATTTGTAGCTGTCACTGGTGTTTCTTCTATATGTTGGCCTGCTGCCTTCATGACAGAATGTCACACATGTGCCACAGTCCATGGTGCTTGGAGTTGCAGTTTCACAGTGAAGGCTGAAATATGGTGTTTTACAGCGTTTACCTCATTCTGTTCCCTACAGAGATGCAGCCTTACTTTCAGGCCACCAGTGTGCTACCTCTTCATACTACCTATTCAATACTTGATGACAATTACACGCACCAGGCGTGTGGCTGATCATTTTTTTCCACTGATTTGGGATTCTTGGCACATGAGAATTGCTTTGGAAGAAGACAGCAACTGATGGAAATATTACCGTCCTACAACTTACATACACACACTGTGGTTAATTACCTTTTTGAACAGCTGGAAATCCAACACGTCGCTCTTCTAAATAATCATCTGACTCTCTTATAATAGTTAACTAGTTCAAAAAATGTTGGCTGGTGGATGGCCTTCAGTCTTTTGTGAAATGTAGAAGAGATCATTACCTAAAGGAGGATGTCTGAGTGGCACGAAACCATGGAAGCCTGACAGTGAGAACCTCCAGTTCAGTGATACTATCACACATTTTTCAGTGAAGGATGCTAGTGCCGTTTGAAAACCTTTTCCTACAGGAAATTACTTTCAAGATCAGAGCGAACTTACTTTCCCATTTTGCCTTTCTTCTCAAAAACTTTTCTACGTTTGCTTCTACAAAAAAGTTGGAACGCTTTAAACGCTGGAAATTTCTGGCATCACTGCATGTTTGTAAAAGGCTTAAAAGGTGCTCCTAGTTTAACTTTCACATAAAGAAAAGATATGATCCAAATATTAAGGAGCTCTGTGTGAGAGGATTGATTTAACCTAAAATAGTTGGAATCATATCGGACATCGATATTCCATTGCCAAAACGATTTAATGAGTCTCTGCTTGTCACGGCCTTACCCTTAACGTGTGTGCTGTTGCTTGTTTGGAATTCCCAAGCTAATCAAGCTTTCCTTTTATGCTGCAAGCTCCCAGTGTATATCTGGCCAGCAGAGCAGGAACTTTCCCAAGAGGAAACCTTGGCCTGAATAATTCAACAGCTGGTGAGAAAAACGATCCTCCTTGATTCTGTCATCGATCTAACACTAAAGCAATGCCAGCACTACAGTTTGAACTCAGATGATTAAGGCTCGGGCTGCGAGGTTATGAAGAGGGCTTTACTAGAGAATTGCTGCTTCTCCTACCTGTGTTGTTAGTGTAAAGTGGTTGAGAGAAACTCAGCTGCAGATAATGTATTTGGATATTGTTATACATTTTACAAGTTTACTTGAATGCTCTAAGCATTGACAAAATGGAATCTTTTTTTTAGGGAATAAAAAGACACCATGTAATGGTTGAGACAAATGACAACCCAGTGATGATTTGCCATATAAAGATGAAAGCCCATTGAAAGGTGTTGGGATACATCAGCTTGCTGTAATAATGCTGTTTCATATGCTTTGCCCAGTGCTCCACTCCCTTGCTCATAAACAGATTACTTTCATTCTTCCTCCTCCAGATTTCCCTATATAGCTCATATTACCAATTTTCTCCACTCTCCATCTGTTCACCCATTTCTTCTTTCACACTGGCCTGTTTTCCTTCTCCCTCACCTGTGATCCCCGTTTGCTCTTCCTTGCTCAATTCACATTACTTACTTTTCTCCCTTTTCAACTTACCATCATTTTCCACTTGTCACTTTTAAAGTACATTTATATTCAGGATCAGAGGTTAGAGACATAAAGACAACCTTCTGTCTTATCTTTAGAGACTTACTCACTCTATTTCTACTTTTGTATTGTTATTGCCAGATATGGAGACTGCAATTTTAAAGCTCATCGCATTTTATTGAAATTATTTCCAAAGAATCATTTATTTACTTATTGATTAGTTTCTAAATCAAATTTGTCATACTTGTTTCCCTCTTTTTATTCAGGGAGGTGGACAGGACAGAGTTGGAATAATTAAGAGTAATAGATACGTATCAGTAAACCTTTTCAATACCATAAAGAAATCAATTTAAAGACCGCTTTTATGGACAAGCGTCTGGAAAAGCCCAAGCATAATTGGAGTAAGGCTATTGATTAAACTATGTATTGATACTTGATAAATTCAACCAAAAATGAAAAATAATTAGAAAAACTAATTAACTATCCACTTGTAAAAGCTTGTAGGCCAAACTGTTAAATATTCCTTGCTCGCACATATACGTCATTACAAAATGTTTCTCCCCTTTCACATTGGCTTCATGTCTTCTCTGGTTGCTGAGATTGAATTTATTATGAGGAAACACATTTCTTGATATAATAGAATGTCTTAAATTCAATTATTTGACATGTTTCCTGTACTCCATACTAGTTGATATGCCGGTCTATTAGATTTATAGACCCTGATCCTGATTCTTTCCATTTTAAACTACTGGACTTAAACTAAATTTGAGAAATAACTTTATGAGATATGTATTTTGTCGGAGCAAAGTTAAATTGAAAATTTGTAAAAGTTCAAAGGTAAAACTATTTGAGAGGTACAATTAACCATTTCAGGGTTGAATTGTACTCAACAAAGAGAACTGTAGAAGTTGTCATTACCAGTATTGTTCCAGTGACAAAATGATCCAGTTCCAAGTAATAATAAGGGTAGCCTAACTATCCATAAAATTAGAATAAAAATAGCTGCTTACACTCAAATCATGATATTTCCCCAAACCAACCAACTAATCATATCTTTGTGAAACACTGAAAGGAAAAAAAGTATTTAGTGATCATACAGTTTTATGTTCATCAGCACACATTTAGAATGCATTTTGTTTCAGAAGTGCTGTTATCCATTCCAGAATCATAAGGTCGAAAACCATTTATTTCTGTATCCACATTGTCTATATGAACATAGAGTACACGCACAAAACGCCTTTTCCTGGAGTTGCATTGTGTGTAACAGGTCAGCTACAGAGCCCGAGAGGTGTGAGTTCAGCATTTATTTATTCCACACCCACAGCAATACACCCTCAACGTCAGCCTTTCACCTTTACAGGCTTGTAATCCTAGTCTTTTTGTGCATAGAAATGTCCACGGAATACTGTACCGGAAACATAATTCAAACGTGTGAAATAAAGTTGTCAAGTTTTGTCAGTAACGAGAGACGTAACTTCTTAAAGGCTTACATTTGAATTTAGCTGTATATCGTTTGTAAGAAATTAGTCCATATATGCTACCAAGATTCAAGATAATACATGCAGTACTTAAATGTACAATAGTGTGAATGGACATGTGCTTTGGAATCATTCTACCACTGAGTAGTGCATTCCTGAGCTCAGAGTAATGGTTTCAACCCTGTGACAGCCAATTTATGCTGACTTGCACTCTGTTCCAAATCAAGAATCTCATCAGCTCAATATGTGAGTCTTCAAAGGGAGCTAGTCCTCCCCAGATATTTATCATCCTTCCTTTAGCCTGCTTTCAGAGCAGTTAGTTTGAGAGCTGAGGAAGCTCCTGCAGGTTAGCTCAAAGGAGCTGTCTAATTATTGTGGTCTTTGTCACATTGCTGTAAATAAAGCCAGTAGTGTATGCATGTCTGGTTTGGAGGAACTTTTTTCTTCTCTCTCTGCAAGAAATATTATATTATTCTGTGTCTATTTCTGATATAGTCTCTAAGGAGTCCACTTTCTTCCCTCAATCCGTCTCCATGTCACTCACATGTGCTCTGACACACATTTTTTTCTTTCCATCACTTGTGCTTACATTACACTCTCACTTATATTCAAATTCCCCTGATTTGAACAAAGATCCCTTGTGCAAAGAAACATACAGTCCATCTTTCATCTTTTTCGTGTAGCCACATTTACTTTAGGAGGTGAAGTTTGAAAAGTTATTTTTTTAATCCCCATAGAATTTCCAGTCCTTTTGAAATATATTATGCACATATAGATTCCATGACTTTCATAGCAGCAAGAACAGGCGAAACTTAAAGACATATTTGAGACAAGATCCATGTGAACATAGGCGTCTAATTGATGATTCAGTTCTTTTGTCAAATTGGCAAAACTGTTGCAACTTTTTACCAGCATTTTTCAGTGCTTTGGTGCATCTATTTTCTTGTTCTGTGCTATAGAATACTGTGACCTAAAAATACTTATTTTCCTGGCTTGTAGGGGAAACGTTAAGAAGATCTCGTTTGAGTAAGGATACTATATTTCTGCTTCCATTCTACTCAAGACCAAAGTCCCAGCCTTTGCCTTTTTAAGGTCATTAACATCAGATTTATTTTCACATGGACTCAATTCAGAACCACGAAAAACATGCTGTGCTAAAGCTTTTATTTCCGTATTGTATGTAGATGAGCACCTCATTAGGAGAAATTTGAGGGAAGTTTTCCTTTCAGATTTAGGGCAACACCGTTGCTGACTTGGGGCTGGTGTGTGGGGAAGGCATATGTTGTGGGGGCTGCACTTGACATGGTGAGAAAAGAAAAGCTTTGATGAGGTTTTGTTTCAGTAGACCTACTTTTTAATTTACCCAAGTCAAGCTTTGCGGGATGGATTTAGTGTGTGCATACTTGTAAATACTGTGCTCATCCTGTTATCTTCTCTTACTTGAGAATTTTTTCATTACCAACTCAAATCAAGCAATTCCATTTTTTCCATTCTATCAGATAAAAATAGCCTAGAGATGTAACTCTATCATCCTGTATGCATGGTTTATTTTCAATTAATTTCAGGAGTAGTGCAAGTAATATTCATCACTAGCCATTCTTCAGCAAAGATAGCAGTTATTTATGTACACATAAATACTTAAACACTGTTTGTGATTGTGTCCCAGAACTTTTGTGGCGACACCATGATTCTCTCTTGAATTATTTATCTTGTTCTAACTGCATTAGATTGCAGATATAATGTAAATTAAACATTCTATATATTTTCCTGGAAACCTCCAAGGCAGTGGACTCTGACAGCAAAAAAAGAAGCTAAAACAAACAAGAAACCTATCGATCAGATCTGAAAGTATTACTACTGTTTGCCTTAATACTCTGAATGTCCTCTAAATGATGTCTTCACTGGCTTGTTGCTGCATGCAGCAGGAATGTGACCTATAAATAGCACTGTATCATAAACACTGACTTTACCTCTCTATGAGTATATGTCCGTGACACATTTGCATAATTCCACACTTACAGGCAGTCTTTACATGCAGTGCACCTGTAGTTACTGAAAAAAAAATGAATGGACTGGTTTGATGCTGGACAATACTGTTCAGTGGCAGCTGTTTGAGGCTACATTTAGCAAAAGAGATAGTGCTGAGAACATTAGAGGATAATACACAGCCAACAGATAAACAGGAGGTGGAAATACCAGAGATAAAAAGGAGGCCGTAGTGGAGGAGATATGGGTGGATTCCTTTTAGAAGAGTATGTGTGCAAAATCAAGCACTACATTTTTAAAAAGAAGAGGAAGATATGGAGGGAATACAAACTTCTGGTTAATGCTCGGACAGTCAGGTGACGATATCTGCATATGCACATGTGCACTTTACACGCAGACACTCCTATTTGCTTCCTGTACAATGTTTTACTTCCAGTTATGGTAAGCAATTGGTGATTAAGTCACTTTGCAACTTCATAAAAGTTAGATTAGTCAACCTAATCTGACTTGAGTATGTATTCTTTACTGCAAAGAATAGGGAAAGAAAAGAGAATGAACAACAATTTAATGTTCTTCTGCTATTTAAATGGCTTGGATATTTAAATTTTCCATCAATGGATAAATGGGAATCTACGATATGTCAGCCACGTCCACATCTCCGCTCATATCGACCATCCTTGTTTATTCCTTTAATGCTATTCTCCGTTAAGCTCTACAATTAGGGTTATTAACTCATAAATGTTTTATTCAAAGAGCGATGTTTGAGAGGAGGAATGGAGATGTATTCATTTTCAACAACTTGTTAGAAAATGCACTGTTTGTAAACTGAGAGCTCCTATTAAGATCCAGCCGGGGGCACTGGCTCTTTGCTCTCATCTGACTACCTCGTAGGTTCTTAACAAGCTCTTACCACAATGTTTCGATTAGTTTGATTGCTAAATTTAATATCTCACAAGATCTTGGCAAGGCACTTCAGAGAGCTAACTGGGCTAACTTTAGATTCCTGTGGCTCTTAACATCTCTAATTGTTTCTGTTGAAGCAAGACGGAGTGGTTCCCAAGCTCATAGTCTAGTGCAAAAGAAAAATTCTTCCAATTGAACATCCATCTATCTATTTACAATCCCGACTTCTTCCATGTAGTGTCTGTGTGTGTGTGTGTGGAGGGGGGGATATATCAGCTGTCACTAGGCAAGAGGAGAGATACAAGTTGAACGGGGAGCCATTACACCCCAGGGCGACACAAAGATTAACAAAAGCACTCCATCCAGAAAGGCTGCCAGCCAGGATTGCAAGAGGGGAACCCTGTTGTGGTGAGGAGGTGAAAAAGAGGTCTCCCACTGTGCACCTTATCAGTCGAACATTAGAACACAAATAAATGGCCGATTAAAGCATCATAATGTTTTCCCAAAACCAGCTCATTGGTTATTATTAGGAAGCTCTAAGAAAGGACAGGTTTTTTTTATTACTCCCCTAGTACACTAATACAATCCAACAGATATATCTTTAATAAAACCTTACTACTACTGACTCATACTGGAAGGAATGGGGTTTTCATAAAAAGATACCCCTCACATATACATTCCTTCAATATGTAATTATTTGACTCAAATATTAAAGCTCAGTACAAAGACAATAAAGAAACAGCATTTGTTATGGTGTTTGTTGCTGACAAATCAGATGACATCAGAAAACAACATGATGGGATACCACTCCAATACAAGTTTATTTTTAGATCACATGTATTTAGTATCAGTTCATCATGACACAAATATAAAGAAAAGTCTTTTTTTTTTTTTTTCAAATTTAGCAATATCCTTTCAGCATGCATGATATTTTCAAACGTCTTCATTTTTCTTGGGCAAACTCGGCTTGTTTGTTTTAAAAGTCGATCCTGGAGGATTTAGTTCAGGCTGCATCATATGCTGACCTTATGATGGCATCAGACTTGCTTAATATTTTCAATCAATTATTTTCATCATTGCTCATGGATGAGGCAAATAGTGTGAAGTTTAATCATGTTGATCCTGTCAACAACCAAAAAGGGTGCACCAAACTGGAAGCACACAGCAATTTGTCTAGTAAATGAAGCAAACCCGATGGGGTTCTTTAGTGTGAAAACAAAGATTTCAGTGCAAGTCAGAGCTTTATTCTCCTGATCCACATATGTTCGGCATGAGGTGCAGTTCTTCTTTGAAGATTAGATCAAAGTGTGAATCAAATATGTGGCTGTGTCTTGCACCCAGCAGAAATATTTTGTCACGAGCACTTCAAAAATCACAGAGACATTTGGCTGGCTTTTAAATTTCAGACAGAAAATTAAAAAGATCAGACTCCAGGATTTCTTATTACCTGTTTATTCATAATAGTGATCAGAACTTGCTTTCTGAAACTGCGACCAAGACATAAGAAGCTACGGGCCAAAATGAAAGATCCAAACAGACAGAGGCAAGCAGAAGAAAGCTGAAGGTTTCTGGCAATGGAAGAAAATCTAACAACAGACAAATAGAAATTCGCAAAAATGGGAGAAGCCTGCAGGCTCTCGCACCTTGAGTGAGGGCTTTAATGTCACTGTAGTGACCCGCCGAACAAAAGAAAACAAGAGGGGTAATAGTACAGGGTACACAGTAGCCTCTGGTAGGCATTGTGAAAAGGTCAAGGAAGCCTGATGGAAGTGTTACACTGACACCTGAAACATGGGAGAAGATAACATTGAAGAGAGAATGACATGAATAAAAAATGCATTAAGATCAGGCCCAAACAAAATGGAAAAAAGCCTATGTATAGTTGTAAGAAAACAAGTCTAAACAACAGTTTACATAGTTGTACCCTAAAGCTCATTACAGCAATTAAAAATGTTTTGTTTTGTTTATAATTTTTAACAAACATAATAACAGAAAAACATCCTACAGACCTTCTGAATATATGCATGAAACCATTGATGTGCATTGATGCATAAATCTCCTTTTTTTGTTTTGGGCAAATGATGATGAGCTTTTGATCAGATGTCTACATGTCTGAAATACAGCACAGTGAAGGGCATTGTACGTTTTGACACTCACACTTAATTAAAGATCAAAATGTGTGCTTTGATACTAGAATGGAAATGAAAGTTAAATGCACCCTCCAGGGTGTACCCGGCCTCTCACCCGTTGACTAGTGGGTTAGGCTCCAGTCCCCCTATGACCCCATTAGGCAATAAGCGGTTACGAAAATGGATGGATGGAAGTTAGAATGCTTCCAACAACTCATAAGTAAACTTAAAATGTCTCACTATCTGCTGCACTTTCGCTAAATTTGTTCGACCTCTTCTCTGGTTGTTTTCGTTTTATTTCTTATTCTAGTATCCCTTTCTGTAGTAATCTAAAGGCAATATCATGTGTGACATTGCAGCATTTCTAGTCTAATTGACATACGGAACTAGGCTGTACTTCAGAATGTGACAGAAATGGGCAGAAAGGCGCAGTGGATATAAGAAACCTTGAACCTGACCTTTTTGTGCTTTCCCTTGCATTTACAAGGCTATAATTTGTCTGTAACCTTTGCTGTAAATCAATGCTGCAGGTACTAATCAGGCATCAGATTCAAAACATTCATTAAAATGTCATCCGTAATAGTTTCAATACTGAAGTATGACTACTTGTGCATTTTTAAATTCTTAACAGTTCCAATCCATTTATTCTGTCACATGTTATCCTATTAGTTAAGGTTAAAGCACGTTAATTGGAATTACACTGACTGTTAATGACCCTGAATTGAAAGTCCATACCTTGATTAATAAAAATGAATAATTAAATGCAAGTTAAAAAAAGCATTCCTCACTGCATTAAAACTGTAATGTTTTCTGTTGCATGACATTCACAACGTCAGAGCAGAGAGGAAGATGAGCAAATGAGATGAGTAAATATAGAGACGTGCCAGTAATCAGCCTCCCATTGTATAAGGTCCCGAACCCCACAATTTTCTGCACAGATATTCATGCTCGGCAGGCTGATTATTTTGCAGCCTGTGACCATAAAATGAACGCTGCTTTGTGCATGCTACAGACATCCACTGACATGTGCAAGATTAAGAATAAAAGCCTGCTTCTTTCTCCTGCTAGGCGTATAGACCTTGATCTATTTTTTAGAGCCACACTCGAGCTTGTTCAGGTGTTCTAAACACATTTTACACACTAGTGTTGAGTGGCAGTGCAATGTTTTTTATGTAAAAGCTTGGCAAATCACACATTCTCACTTAATCCCCGCCAAGGAAGAACTGACACTATCCATCTATCTAATCATTCCAGTGCTTAGAGTTCTGTGCCCTCATGTACAGTTAAGCTATACTGCCCTTCAAGGAGAACCCTCTCAACATTTGGGCAGCATGACTAACACCTTTTCTGTTCTTTATTTTCCAGAAACTTGCTGGATAAAGACACGTTCTCAAAGTCAGATCCAAGTGAGTATGTTGGACAGTCAAGTATTTGAACTATTTTTCCTACTATGCAAAACTCCTGTGTTCATTTTTTTAGTATTAATTGCTATCGCTATTGCTTGTTTGTTCACTGAACTGGAGCTAAAACTATTTCATTGATCATCAGTTGATGAGTAATTTCCCTCTGCCGATTTATTCTGCCTCTCAATTCTTCTTCTTTAAAGCAATATTTCATGTTTTGATTTCCCTGTGCTTTTCGCAGTGTGTGTACTCTATACACAAGGTGTTGAAACCAAGCAGTGGAGAGAGGTGAGTAAACACACAGAAACACACACACGTGCATATGCATTCTTAAAAAAGAAGAAAAGAAACAGCACACTGTGGATAGTTTTACTTTTTCATTAAAGCTGCTCAGCCGTAAGTTTCCATAAAATGTCATTCGCTAATTGGAAACTTAAAAGTAAAGAAAGATAATGCTACAGAAACATGGTCACAATATAATGACCTATTGAGCTGCAAACAAGGATGGGTTTGAGCTAATTCCCACTGTGTAATGCTCAGTTAATGTTTAACTGCAGTTTATGTCTTATTGTTTGTCCGTTTGTTTGTGCAGTCATCATCAGCAAAAACCTTAAGTGTTGATGGACTGGTAAAATAAATTCTGATCTACCAGAAAGCAAATAAATCAAATCTATTTCGAAGTAGGAGTCAAACAAAGCATCTATCAAAGCCATCGTCTGGTCCACTGGATTTCTGCCTTCACAGGTTGACATTTGTTGGGGAAGATTGACCATCAATAATGGCAAACGTCAATGAAAATGTAGCAGAACAGATCATCAGCTCTCCTTTGATATGTGCGTCGTCCATTGTTAACATCCATTATCATCCAAGACCTAATAGAACCAGGAGTGCAACCACAGTGTTGCTCTTGGTGAACATTTTTTTATCATAAACCCTGAGGAACTGTAAATTATTTTAGTCAGAACACCTCTTTGCTATTAATATTGACGAGCACACCAAAGCTAATTTTGGAACAATGCTACTCTGTTACAATGAAACTGAAACAGTGCATATTAGTGACCTACTTTTGAAAATGTGTTTATTTGTGTCTTGAGGAACCAACTGAATGGGGCTGAAGGTAAAGAGCCAATACATTTAAAAGTCAGAGCTGGACAGGTCTATTCAGATATTAGTGTTGAACTTTCTCATTAACATCCATCTTTAAAAAATCGATGAAAAGATACATTGAAACTTTGACATTGACCAGAAATGTTTTATTAATCAATAATACAAACCCAGAGAAGATTACAAAAACTCTTGGTATTGTTTTATGTAATGTAAAATGAAGATGCTTCCACTACAACAGGTGCTAAAACCCCCACAATTGATGAAACTACTGAAATGACAACAGTGCTCTATTTTAGATACACAGAAGGACATATAGTTGTGGAATCTAATAAAACATGCATTTATATACAGTATATATGCCTGTCTTTTTATTTAAATATTTAGGTTTTCCCTATCTGCTGCTCTTATGTTCACCCACTCACAACAGATGGCTGTGTTGGTGTGGGCTTTCATTCAAATGTCGCAGAACTAGGAATGCATGGAGATATGCATATTGAAAGGTCCATGTATCATGACTGCCTTACCGTACTTCTTTTTATAGGTCCATTGTAAAGCAAGCTGTTAATCCAATTAAGAGCATGGAAAATAATGTGAATAATGAACGTTTCTCTTTATTTCCAAGTCAAATCACTCCCCACTTATGCTTATGCTTCACCAAGAAATATTTAACTCCGTCACCTTGAGGAGATAAACTATCCCACCTGTAAATGGATTACTGAGAATTGGTTTGTCATGAAGCTTCTGGTGATGTTTGGTGAGCAATATTGAACACTTTAAGACCGAATGCACAAAGCCAAATGGGTAATTCATCAAAGAGGTTTCTATAATATTTTCTGAGAGGACCCTGTAGCATGCAGGTCAGGATCACATTTCCATTTCTTCTGTCCTGCTGTTTTCACATAGTTTATTCTCAAGGAAAAGCATTATCGCCACCTCAAAGCATTTCCAACTGTCCACTGATAAAATTATTCAATCCATGGGATTATCTGACAAAATACCAATTTAAGTAACTTTGGTAATTGCAACAAATCCAGTCATCTTTACATGCAGAGACTTTTCACAGAAAAAGTTGAAAACAGGCAGAATGTCTTTACTCGCACAGTCTAATAGCAGTTAATCAATAAATAGATACCCGTGATTAACTCAACTGTGTACGTTCCCATGCAGAATACTAACCTCAGTATCAACCTCGGGGCACATTGAGAACACTTACAGAAACATATTTTGTTCTTAATAAACTTATTCTGTAGAAATTAAATTTGAGTAGAAAATCCTAAATTTTGATGGCATGTATGGTATGGTTTATATTATAAAAGTAAATGAATGGAACCTTTTTAAACCAAAAGAATTGTGGCAAACTGGGCCCAACTCTGTCTGTGTGAATGTACAGTCCTGGTGCACCAGAATATGTATGAGATGAGTATGTATTTCGAAATGAAGCTGAGCAGAGAAGATCATCCCCTTTCCACTCATAGACACACTGGTAGCTTTTTTAAACTCTTCCCATGTGGTTATCCTTTGATGGTGAACAGTGGTGTGTGAAGGTTTTGAGCTATTGATTACCATGATAAATTGCATGATGAATTGCCAATCTAGACCCGTCCTTTTAAGTTTTTTTCTGCACTGTTGAAACATGGTTGAATTTTGAAGGCTCAGCATGTTACAATTAAGTCCAGAACAGAGCACACATAGCTGCTGGCAGTGGTCTATAATTCATGTCAGATTTCACTGACACTCACGATTGATGCTATCTTATGGTGCATAAATCTTTTTTAAACACACACATTTCTTGATGAGGTGATTAAAATGTTTTGGAATAAAAAAACATGTTCAAACATGTGTATGTGTAATTTTCACACTGAGCTGCTTGGTCATCAGAAATTTTCTGAAAGCATTCCAATGTTACATACGTGTTACATAGAGACTAACAACCAAAGTTGGTCAAAGAGCTACAGGACATTTGGATGGCACAAATCCAGAGTTGTGTTTAGAGAATGGTCCAGGGAAGAAGATAATGAATCTCTGTCATGTTTAGGAAAGGGAAAATCTCAGACAGAGAATGATCATCCTCTCATTGTGGCATCCCTCTCTTTTTTAAAGGGCCTTTATGAAAGCTTGTTCTCATTGGCAGTTCCCACTTTTTTGGGGACATGTTCACATGTCATTGCGAGTAAATCTGCTGATGCTTGAACAGTTCAGTTCACCACATGTACCATGTATCTGCATGAGCTGCTCTGTGTGTTTGTGTGTGTGAAAAGATGGAGAGTGCAGGTCAGTGACTTGATGCCAGATTCTCATTAGCCATCTCCAGTAGCCCAGAAGCATCTAATGAACACTGCAGCACAGTATTGTCTCTTCCACTCAGCGGGGAATTGGCATCATGGAGTTCATCTTTGCCGTCTCCCACCTCTTTACTTGCATCTGCTCACAGCCTCATAAACACCTCTGGGTGTCAGGATCCACAGACATTTGTGATTGGTTTCCTTGTTGGATATTCGTCACTTCCATTTTTTCTATTTGTTTATTTTTGTACTTTCCCTCTTCTCCATTTTGTTGAGTTTTACTTCATCTACTTTTTACACCTGTGTTGCATTCAGTGCATGACCTGCAGCTTATTTTGTCATGTGTTCCCTCAGCTCAAATGACTGGTTTGTCAGATCATGTCACATTCATGCTTCACACTTCAGGTTTATTGTTTTCTTTGTTGATGTTTGTTTGTGTGTTTGCTTGTTTTTTGAGTTATCTCAATTCCTTTTTCAGAGTGTTTTCAGATTTTTTTCTGAGATGAATAAACATGTCAAGATCAAGTCTTCACTTCTCTACACGCTTCTCTATCAAACCAAGACAGCGGGTCTCTTTTAAAGTCTGGGTGTTGCACAGATTCTAAATGAGTAATCTACTTTTCTTCCTTGCTGATAAATGAAATACTTAGTCAACGTTGATAATTGATGACAAAGGGATCACTAATGCTGGAGGGAATAATTTTGTTAATTTGTGTTGTCATAGATGTGCACAATGCTGTTTATTTACTTTATTTACTTTTGCTTCCGCTTTGCTTGCATCATACAGAACCTGTCTGGTATAAATTACTAAAGTAACGCTTTATTGTCTATGGATGCTATACAGTTCTAAGTGTATATATATGTAGGTCAATGCGAGAAATCCCACTTCATATAAAGTCATAAATCCAGGACAAACTAAAAAAAAACATGAAAACAAATGTACAATGGACAACAAATATATAGTTTGAAGACATTAAGCGGTACTTAAAGATGCTTCTGAGAATTTAGCTTTTTATGGGATTGGTTAAAACTTGGCGATATACAAAAGCTTAGATGATTTTTCAAGCTGTGTCGTCCTGTTTTGCATTTGGAAACCTTTGTCTCATGTCTGGAGGAACTGCCAACAAAGGAATATGCCTTGAATAAGAGGCTGTGGATCGTTTGTAGCTGCTCTCAAAAGCCACACTCCACCGATTGAAAAAGTAGAAAAAATTATCATAAAGTTTTCTCTTGGGCATTTTTGTTTACTGGGTTCCAAAGAAAAATGGAAAAACATTAGTAAGAATAAATTCTGCTAGCTGACTCATCTGCACACACCTGGCAGGAGCCCATTTCTGATTTTAATCTTAAGCAAACACACAGGTGATGCTCAAGTGTGTCCTTATTGTGTTTGTGCAACCCCATATATTCTCTCCAAGAGTTGTATCAGTTAGGAATATTTGATTAAACACAGACCAAATGAGTAGCTCATTATTTAGGTATACATTATCTATGTCCCATATTCTTTATTCTTAATCTTACACTTTTACAGTAAATACCTGTTGGCATTTTTTGGTCTCTGCCAGACTTCTCTGAATCTAACACACTCACTACTCTTTTCTTCCATCTCTTTTCCTCTTCAACTGGATCCCCATTTTTATGCATGTTCTTCATCCCTTTAATCACTTATCATCCCCCATATCTTTTCGTCTGTATTTTTGCAAATACCTCTCCTGCAACTCTTAATTTATTTCTTTCCCTACATTCCGTTAATGAGCGCGTTATCCTGCTGTAATTAACGTGAGCATGGAGGTGAGGATCAAGGAACCGGGAAACACACCCTACTTCCTATGCACAGCAGCGGCGTATGAAATCAGACCCATTAATCAGGCCTATGTTAATTTATGTAGGAGAAGAACTGTGAGGCAGAGTAAGAAGAGAGGTTCAGGAAAAGGTTCCAGAGCAACTGGACAACATTTCAGACTGAATTTGTTCATATTAAGTGTTTTGTTTTCTTGCTTCTCTTTTCATCTTTTTTCTCTCCTGACCAAAATTTCTGTCTCTTCCCCTCACAGTTTGGCAGAACAGAGGTGATTGACAACACTCTAAACCCAGACTTTGTAAGAAAGTACATCTTGGACTACTTTTTTGAAGAAAAGCAGAACCTTCGCTTTGACTTGTGAGTGATTTTGAAACATCCTCGCTACATCATCGCTTTACCCTAAGAACCTAATTTTCTATGTGTTGTTGTAATTTCTACTGCCTTTACAGTAAGCTTAGTATGAAAATTCAAATTAGAAAGATTTTCATAACATTAGATGAAATCTGAAGATAAACTTGCATGATTTTTGTATATGGTGAAGGTTTAGGCAGCCTCATTGGTTCCGATTATCATTATTATTAACTTTCATACCATCAACTCTCTCAAAATAATAAAGGTAGAAAGGCTGGAAAATGAGACATTACTCTTTGTTAACAACTACAGTAGTCTTTGTTTACTGCCACCAAAACAGTCAGAGATGATCTATTATACCTAATGAGGGCATGAATGATTCATTTGATATGCTTCTGTGATGCACAACCATCTACATGCATAGATGATAGACTGTCCAAACTCGCTCCACTTCAAACTACAAAATATTCCCTTCAGCCAATGGAATTGTTTGATGGGGACATGGGAGGGGAACTTTACTTTAACCCATAGTCTTGAGAGAGCCAGCCTTAATGACATAAATGTACTTATCTTATCATGACAAGAGTGTTATTGTCATTTTGAGATAATTAGAAAATCAACTTGAGATTAAGAGATAGAGGTGGCTTTGCTAAGCTTCTGACTACCATGTCTCATGTTTCTATTATGGAAACGAAGTAAAACGGAGACACTGAAGGTTAGGTACAGTGAAACAGGAGTACTCACAGATGCCCCACGCTTTGGTAGACATATATTTTGTTAGTAACACACTCAAATCTGTATGCGTCTATCATTTTCATTAGAATTGCCCCATAATATGACTTAACCAATCAGGACAGTGGAGCTTAACAGTGAGGTCACCTGATGAGTTGATAGGTTAATAGTGTGTGACAGTGCCAGTCTTCATTATGATTAATGTCATTCGCTTTTCCGGCTTTTCATCTGGGATTTATTTTTGTCCATCTGAGGTTTTTGCGCAGTGTTTTGGGATTCTTGAAAATGTCATAATCTATCGAGCTGTGGCTGCAGCTTTTGATGTTCATCCACCTCAATCTGAGATGAGTTTAAGTTTGAAGTCACTCAAGCATAAAACCTCTTTTAGCCATGACACAATGTGCAACTTTTTTAATTAGCTCCTGCTATTCAGTCCAAAAAGCAGAAACAGTGATGATAGTGGGGTCCAATATCAACAACAACAAAGCCATATTATGAGCTTTGACAGAGAACATTACTCTGTATTTGTACCTGTTTAATCAGAGAACAAGATCCATTGTTTCATCAGATGTTTAATCTGGGTACATCACATATGCTCCATTTCCCCCACTTTCACTGCATTATATTGACATGCAAATCAGATGAGGCCAACCTCACATTGAAAAAAGGTCTTGTGAAATCCTTCCTCAGTTCTAGCTTCTTTCATCTTAGCCTCTTCTGAATTAAACACAAGCAATGACATTTGTTTAATTTTCTCACACAATGTTCACCATCCATATCACACACATTGATTTTCAATGGAGTTTATTAGGTTATGATCTAGTTTGCATTCATTCTTTTATCTTTCTTTAATCTGCTTTTGTTTGATTGACTTTCCACAGTAACAACTGTTTGGTTGTCAATCACAGTATGAATTCAACGACAAAAAAAGAAATAATATATATATATATTTATATCTTTGCCTCCAAGATCATCCAGTTGGTCAGCGTGAATTAAAATATCCTTTTTGAGCAGAAATAAAGTGTAAAAACTAGAATTTTAATCTAATTTTCCATAATAAATTAGTTTTTTTTGCTTTGATTTCTTCCCCTTCAGGTATGACGTGGACTCCAAAAGTCCTGACCTGTCCAAACATGTGAGTACACATACAAAAATTTTACCTTGAACCTCAGACAAATGGAAGTAATTCTTAACAAAAAAATTGAATAACTGGCTTGACCAATAAAAGGGGAGGGAGGGTTGGCTTGCTCGACAGAGTTGGATTTGACTTTATGTTTTCTGCATGCTTGAATGGAATGTTGCCTGGAGCATGTTTTTTTTCTAAATGGAATAAAGCAAGCCCTTTTTTTTTCTTGATTATCCAAATACAAATATTTATTTTTCTCTCCACACAATATTAGTTTGAGAATTTTGCAGCTGGGTACATTTTTTACTATGAAAATATGCAATTAATTAGAAAGCAAACCTGTTATGTCTTTTTAGTTTTAGTGGCAGTGCAACTGTGGAAATTATTTCAAGCAGTGATATAAAAAAACTTTTATGATGCAATGCTTTTACTTGTTAGTTTCGTTTTTAAGTGCTACAGTAGTGTTTTTTTTTTCTTTTTTAAAAACGGGGACCATGTATGATTTCTCCTCATTAAACCAGGAAACTATCATGACAAAAAGCATTGAAAAAAGTTTGGAACCAAAAATAATCATTCCAGATGATTATTTGATGTATTTGGATATCACAGGGTTGCATTTTTCCATCCGGAGCTTCAGTTCAGTCATGACACCTTCTGGTTTTGGTTCTGCCACAGCATGCTTCTTTCTGCTCTCATTTGGAACAGGAGTGTTAGGTATTTGGTAGTGTTGTGTCTTGCCATATGATGTGCTCTGTTGTTATTGTTGTTGCTGTCATTGTTGTTGCTGCTGCCGCCCAACTTTCTGGAAGCCCGCAGAGCTCAATGTAGGTCCCTGCATCTCTCTCACACTGACACTGCATGTCCGTTGCCACACATTCATGATTCGTCTCTGAGAGGGAAAGATGGTGACACTCGTCCGAATAAAAGAGCTGAAAATGAAAGCAGGCCGCGCGAGCAGCTCCAAACTGCTACTGCCGTCTGACAGGGCTCTTCAGTGGGCTAAATGTTTACTCATTGTGTCTTTAAGCAGTTTTGTGAAAGACACCAAATGATCACAAAGTGGAGACTTACTAGGCAAAGAAAACAGAAGGCAAAACAAAGAAGGGACTATCTGAAATACAAAAAAGCTATTGTGACTGATGAATTCTTTAGCAGGTCTTGTCTGCAAGGCGTTAATTAAAGACTTCTGATTTGGACTGCCTCAAAATTCAGTGCTAAAGGCTAATCAGACATCTATTTTTTTACAGCCCTGTCCAACTCTTGGTTTAATTGGACAGATCAATGTTGAGTGACATTAAGAGACTCTGTCCTATTCAGGATGCGATTGTAATCAAAGCTGTCACTCTTTCTCGGAGAAGTCTCTGCAATGCCCCCACATTGTTGGTAATATTTTCTCCCATTTTCCTGCTATCCTCTTTAACTCATTAAATCACCATCAGTTCAACTAGTTTGTTGTTGCCAAACACTGGAAGGACCCAATAGTGACAAGGCACAACGACGTCCTGCCAGCTCTCAAAGGGAAAAGGAAAATGATGGCTCTCTATTGACCTTTTGCCTCTATAAAGATGCATCCTTTTCACTTGGGTTTGGTAGCAAAAATCATAAAAGTCCCAAATGTTGATGGGTAAAAAGTGGATACAGGTAATGGGAAATGAGACATAGGCATGACTCTGAGGAGTCTATGTGATTCTGACACTCAGTGTGCATGTATGCCAAAGTGTGCAACAAGGATTTTGTCCCTGGAAAGTAACATTTCCAAATGTCTGACATAGGCTGAAGTATTTCTGTTGGTTGAGCTAAAACATTTTGATGTATTAAACTTGTATTTGTACTTGTATAGATAGATAATAAGTACACTGAATGAAACAGTCTGACAACCGTGTAAACCCTGAATCCTGGGATATCACCTGATCTTCGTAAAATCCAGTTTTGCTAGCACTTCAGCCAAGTGGAGCTTCACAGAGTCATGGTTCTTTTCCCCTTAAACCTCTGAGGTACCTTATAAATTATTCAGCTGAAAACATCACAAACTGACACTCCATCAGGATTTCTTGGTGTCACATTTTAATTAACTAGGAACCCTATCTACATTTTTTTTACAGATGATTTACAGCTGCATCTCTTCCTGTGATGACTAACAATGACAGGCAACTTTAGTGTTTTGTGCAGTGAAAATGTCATCTGTGGCCTGGCTTTGATGCAGGAAGCCTGACAGGATTTTTAAATAACTATTTTTGTGCTGTCATTTTGGTTGTTGTTGCGTTATGTAATAGTAACTAAACAACGGAGTTAGGTTTTATGAGACTATCGTCTTTTTGGGCCAAAGCACCTGATTACGATGCATCCCAAAACAGTAACTGCAAAACATGACATGTCAGTGCAAAAAGGAACATGAAATATGATCATCATCTCTTACATGTTAAGGTGTTGGTCATCTGTTGATGGTGGACAAGAAGATATTTGTAATTCATGGATTCTGTTATGATAAATTAAGTAGAGGTCAGCATTTATATGACTCACAACATTGACCATTTTTCCATTCTGTTTCATTTAATCTATTTCTACATCGTGGTGACATTCATTTAAAAGAAATTGACCCAAAAAAAAGTTTCCTGCCCCGAAACAGGATTTGACATCAGTTCGTGAAGCAGATCCCATTAAGGTTGCTTTTTAGGAAAAGGAAAGAATGGCTCTCTCCCAGGAGCCGATCAAGGGTTGCAGCTATCTGCCAAGCGTAGGAAGAAATGTAATTTACCTGCATGTTATGCATCTCCTCCAAAGCCTTTAAGTATTTAAAGCAGGATGTCACACTGAAGTCCTATGTGTGGCACAACAAAATTGTTGATGCACAAGCCAAATGGTTAAGTTTGATTTGACAATGTGGGTATGCATGACTGAACCATTTTCTTTTGGAAGAAAGTGATGCTTGAATTTTGCATTTGCACGGATTCAAGTGAATGTAGAATAGTTGTTTTTACATACGACTGATTTGCTGCCCTTCTGCTTCAAACCCTCTGTCCTGCCCTTCTTTCCACTTTTCAATGTTGCCTCCTCTCTTTCCTCCAGGACTTTTTGGGTCAGGTGTTCTGTACTCTTGGGGAGATTGTTGGATCGCCAGCCAGTCGACTGGAAAAACCACTGGGGTGAGTGAGAGTTTCAGGCAGTTTTCTCATGACCCTTGACTGAATATGTGAACAGAAACACTTCATTGTGGTAAGAGGGGAATCCATGACTGAAGAAAAAGGTTACGGTGCAAACATAATTACAAATCTTTGTGACCTTCTACAATCTGGAACAACAACTATCTGCCAGGATCCACGGTGGATTGTGCCACATGAGATGTGATCAAATCCAATATGATTTTCATTCACCGGGTTATGAGAGGCTTCAATCAGCCAACAGGAATAGATCAGGATGTCACATTTAAATGCTAGACTTAATAGTTCAGAGATTGGTCGAAATAGACGGAAAGATGTGCTAATTTAGGAGAAAAAAACAATGAGTCACCAATTGAAGGGCAAGATGGGAGGAGAAGAGGGAGGAAAAGGCATGGGTGGTCAAGATGTGAGGAAACAACATTGATCAGAAAAAGAAAGAGGGGGAGTGAGGAAGGAGACACAACACATGTACAGATGTTTTCCACCGATAATTATTATCATTAAATAAGAAGAGAAGAGCAGAGCAAAATTACCCAAATTACAGCTCATCTCCTCAGCCTCTACTCTTACAGAGGCTGAGCAGAGGGAAGTGTTAATGGGGTGTCCTAAAAATCAGTCTTTCTGTAACTGTCATCCACTGTCAGCCTGTGGGACTATTGTGCAGTTCAGGTAGAGTCTTTTAAACACTGCACGCAGTAGAATGTGTCTTCTGAGAGTGTTAATTAGTATGAAAACATTTTTGGACAGGATAACCTATTACAGTTCTCAGTTTGTCAGGATTTGTTCAGAACTTGTTCACTTATCCATGTGTTGCTTAAAACCGTATGCAAATGGGTAAGAATGTAATCATTATGAATATTATTTTTTTGCCTTCAGTACACACATGCTAAAGATGGATCTTGGTGTAGATCAACGCATTAAATATATAATGCTATTACATGTTTAAAATTAAACCATTAGTTTTGGAGCTCAAACTGATAAGACGCTGTTGAATGTTTAAGGATTTATATTCTAATCCACTCTGTAGGTGAGAGATGAAACAACTCCCTGCCAATTGTTTTCTTATGAAGCCATTTAGTTGTTATTCAAAGACTGTAAATTCAAGTCAGCTCCCTCTGTAATGGAAACTTCTGCTCCCACAAACTGAAACAAAATAGCTACTTCATCAATCTGTAAATTTTCTGGATATGGGGCAAGTACGCCTTTGAAATGCCAGCACGTATTTTTTGAACGCTTCATGCTATTGCTGGTAACGGCTGATCAGCTGTAGCATGTTTATCTCTGTTGGATTGACACAGTTTAATGGATCACATGCTTGGTTACAGTCAGTTCTTCCACAGTTTAATGAATAAGCGTGTGATTTTGGTGGATGGTTGAAACAATATTCTCATTCTCCATTCAAAATTTGAACCATGGGTGTGATCCAGCACAGTGCTTGATGTTTTTGGAGTCATAATTGAGAGAATGAGTACCCCTTTGCGTCACCTTCTTTGGGGTTTGGGTGTATTCCCCATGTGGAGAAGGCATGCACACAAACACAGCTGTGCATACTACGCCGGTTACACTCCCCGCTGGTGTTTTCTTTTCATGTGACTGTGAAGAATGATTAATATTTCATTGCTTGAAAATTTAAAAGCATTTGTTTGAGCTGCGCTGACCCAGTGGGAAAATGTTTTAGACTGTTTGTTTATTTTCATTTTTGCTGTTCAACCTTTTGCATCTCATTTCCACTTGCACATACAAAACATTAAAACGAATAAATCATGATCTGACCGTCTTTCCTACCTAAGAGAAGGCGTTTTATCCCTCATGAATTTGATCACAAATATACAACAACCTCCGCTTTCATCAAGCACATCACAAGGGAGAATCCGGTGGAGGCAAATGCAGTCTATAACAGGTCTAAACCAGTTTTTTTGTCAGTCATTCTCCAAACACTTCCTGTCTTACAGGATGCACAAGTGAGCAACACTCATATTTAGAAACTTGAATGTTTTATTTATTGATTTATTCCCTTATCTTGTGCAAGTGGCTTATTAATGAATAGATGAATAGATTTATTTTCATATTGTCCCCTATTTTCTCTTCTCTTTGGCTAATTGTAAGGGCTTTAATCTTCTGGAAATTAGTGCTTAATTAATCAGGCAGGAGCCCCTGTGATTTTCATCACAGAAAGAAGGTTCATGTGGGTGTCGATGGAAAGACAAAGGGGAGATAGGAGTTAACTGACTTAATTCTGCACATAAAGGATGCAATGATGATGCAAATTCTTTTCTTTTTTTAAAACTTTGAATAATTTCTAAACATTTGTCTGATAATTCGCTCTTCTTTTAGACAACATCAATTCATGCATTGGCCACAGTCAAATGCCTTTTTCTTAAGTCTCAGGTTCCATTCTGGTAATTTTCATGGTCCTCACATAAGGATGCTTTGGTCCGTATCTAAACAACAGACAGTAAAAATGAGCTTCGTGTCCAATTCATACAGGTCTTAAATCTAATTTTACAATCAAGTTCTACTTAACTATTGCTGCTTTTTTGTATGCATACAAAAGGATGGTACTTGACACACTCACCTATCTTCGAACCTCATCTCTCATGCAGAGTGGAGTGTTGGCATGTGTGCACATATGCAGATTTATGAGTAGACCGGTAACGTAGACAAGTGCTCTTGTCGGAGTAATGTTGACCTTGCTACAGATTCTGGTAAAATCGTTACAAACTGTTATGAAATAATCAAGATGATTTAAAATCTTAATCTTTTAAAAGTAATATGTCATATGACTAAAGCGGCAATCCTTGATTAACTGTCCAGCTGGACAGAATCAGCTGGTGTATTCCAAATACCAGAAACTCCTGTTTTCACCTTTTTTTTTTTTAATTTTCAAAAAACAAAAAGTCCAGCAAACGGCATAAAAAACTGTGAGATTTTATGGGGAGGCTTACAAAAGTGCTCAGTTTAGTATAAATCCATAGATCTGCTACTGGTCAAGTGGTGCATTTGTTCCAGTAAAGTAATTGGAAAAGTTCCTTTGGTAGGATCTAAAAATCATTAATCCTCATTTCATTTTATGGATTATTGGAAGTTTATCGTTTATTTAACTTAAATAAAGACTATTTTAGGGTTAGAAAGACAGTTAATGGAAAATATTTATTAATTATAATGTTAGTTTCATACTTAATATTTTTGTCCTGGCGACGTGTACAGGGTGTATCCTGCTTCTTTCCCAATGTCAGTTGATAGACCCCTTCTTTTCCCTGAAAGGCAATAAGTACGCCTATAAGAATGTTGGCTCAATGTTTCTGTGCTTGTGCAGTGTTTCTACTGAGGCTTTTAATAAAACAGAGGCATACTCTGTCGTTACTTGTCACATCAGCCATCAGGTCGAAGCTATATTGATATTTTATAACATATATAACATATCTTATAACATATATTACCTTCTCAAACAGCATGGTAACTATAATATATTCTTACAGTACTGTGCTGGTAATCAGATGCAACACTACTTCACTGAAGTGTAAATTAAAATAATTGAATGTAGTTTTGTGTGTGTGTGTGTGTGTGAGAGTGTGTGTGTTTGTGAGTGACATAGAGACACAGAGATTCAGAAAGAGACGTTTGTTTCATCTGAACATCAAAGGCGCTTTGCTCTTTTATGGCTGCTTTAGGTTTTACAGTGGTCTCCCTGTAGACCAAAATCCATAAAAATTGAATGCTGTACGTGTTACATATTTAAATCAAGTTTCCTCCTCATAATGACATTAATATCCATTGAGACCAGTATGTTACATCCATCCATATATTCAGACACGATTTCCCATCGACTTACAGTTTACGTGTTGTACAGAATCTTTGTTCCAATGTGTTCCCCTCAGAACTTTGATTTTTGTCAGTAATGGACCTGATGGATGCATTTGCAGTGCTGACCTTCTAAGTTGTTGTCCTGTTTTTTTTTTCCAAAGAGGGTTTCATTGGCTGTTTTCTTTAATTCAAAATAACTGATTTCATATACATGTATACGTTATTCTATACCTACTTTAAAGAACTCAAAGAGCTTTTATTTAGACATCCTTTTGTTACTCTTATGTATCCTTTATGATTTCTTTCTTTATAATTTTACAAATATTATAGTAATAGTTGCTCGAAGATTTTTTTCACCCAACACAACTGCTGTTAATAGCACAGATTTACGCCGTAGTCACTTACAAGAATGGCTGCCTCAGGCTTTGACCGTATGTTGTAATAAAACATTCCAAGGCTGAAAAAGCTGACTGGAGCTGAAACAGAAGGCTGAGTGTTTATATATGCTCAACTATGACTATGTGTCGAAGTGGAAATCAGGCCTGATGACATAGCGTTTCTGTTTGAAATGATAAAGCAAGGTCTCATTTTAATCTTATTTTAGAGGAACGAGCCATTTTTAATTTTTCCCTCGTGAGCCATAATTACTTGGAAAAGCACTTGTTTTGTGTCTTAAGGAAAGAAAACCCTTTTCCTTCAGGGAGAGTAAACACCACCTCATTGTGAGGTGGAAATACGGGCACCAATATTATCATAAGATAATGTTTTTCCACACATCCCACAGGGTGATTTAGTATTCCAATGTTTTTCTTTTCGAAGCTTAACTTCAAAAAGTTTATATAAGTGAGAAATAGCATCCTGTTGGATTTAGCTATTCTCTTGTTTATCTTCGACTATGAATCATGAGGATGACATTTGTTGTTTGGAGAGGAAAATTTAAAAAAGAGTTAGATATATGACTATGACATTTGGTGAAGAGATATGTATATGACGAATTGTTCTGACACAAGTATAATCACTTGGTAAATTTTTAAAGAAAACTGGACAGGTATTTTTGTTTAAGACCAAACACCTGCTAAACTTTACTTTTTTTTTTGCCTAATCTATATCATGACTTTTTTTTGCACTTACCTTGAATGTAGTTTAGAGTCCAAACATAAAAAACTGACAGATAAAATAAAAAAAGAATTGAAGTTAGTGGAACTGCATTTATAGGCTCTTTTATGTCACCTACTTAAATAAAGGAGTTTTCTTAGGATAGTATCGGACTCATTTATGCTGCGATTGGTATAGATGATGTAACTTTAAGGGGACTGAATCAGATTTGGTAGGTGTAAACTGAATGACTGAAATTTTGTATGTATATTGACCTTTTCTAAGGTGATATTTGCATTTTGTAGTCCTCACTGGCTCAACTTAACCGGATAAAGATACAGATTGCAAATAAACAATAACAAAATTGTGATTTTGAGTAAAAGGCATGTGCATCATAGTACAAGAAACCAGACTGATAACAAAAGTTAGATGGAATAGCCTTGAATTGATACTTAACTGGCAGAAAGAGAGACGATTGTGAAGAGGAATCTTGATTTGTAGCACAGGCAAGACAAAAAACGTTAGGTGGCAAGCTTAGTGGTAAATGCATATTTAAGAATGTGTGGCATTTAACTACTTAGATGTTTCCTGAATGTCAGTTCTGATAGCTAACTAATAGGATGCAAATGGGGGGAATAATTTGTGCACATCAAATAATGCAGGCATGGAGTAGCAGTACACCCAGTTGCGTACAGTCACAGAAGAAGTACAACACCCACTAAATCAAGATGTTCTATCACTGTGGTGTTTTTTCAACCACTAAACTTTCGATCCATGGTATGTATTCCACTTACAGAGTATAATCACTAACAGAATAATAACAGTGAATTCACTGTTGTACTTAATTTTCTGAACCTCAGATATCAGCACATCATATTGCAAAAGGTACTTTCTCCTTGTACATCTTAGCAGGAAAAAAATATTTTGCAAATACAGTACATCCTGCTTCTGAAACCTTTTGCCTCAACTAAATCTATAGAATTTCAACGCCACGCTTTTGTCTTGTTTCCTTTCTCCCTACCCCAGCAGACAACGGGCGGGAGGTGGATACACCCTGGACAGGTTCCCAGTCCATTGCAGATAATTGGATTTTCCCAATCAAATGAAAAACAATATGTGCCTCTGTTCTTATAAGGGCATTGTAAGTTGTGTTTCACTGTGTACTTGTAGGCTAGGGCAACATTCTTTTGCTTGTGAACAAAATCTGGTTCACTACTCTGCACTGAGAGCAATTCTGTGGTTTAATGAGCTGTGCGGTAATCTCATTAGAAGCTAAATGTAGCAAGGTGTTACTGCACTCTTTGTCACTTTGTCAAAATCTGATCAAAGTTTTGGTACATTTTTAGTATTCCTTTGCTGCACTAATCCAGAAGCACTGCTTGGCAATTACATTAACATTTTTATCTCAGCTCCTGAAGATATAATCCATGCCCACTCAAAGAAAAACAAACAAACAACTAAAATGTTTCTGTTTCTTATACCTTTCATACTACCTAAAATAATCTATCTTTATTTACTAGACTGCAAAGCAAACATGCCCCCTACCCACACCAAATATGATTTGATATTGGCAGGGGCTGAGATACCGAGGAGATTATGGATATAGATTAAAGTTCATCCTCTTGTGTAGATTTACTTTTTGAAATGAGGAGGGATTGACGTTTGTTTGTTCAGATGTTGTGGTGAACAGGGAAAAAAAATGCTCTTAAACCCTATGTTTGGTTTTGTTTTACTTTTTATCACAGATCTCAACTCGAAGGAGATCAGAAGCATTTGATATCAAAAACTTTCTGACATGCAAATATGCAAACATATACATTTTCAGAGCTTGCTGCATGCATGTGTGGTAAATTTAGTCAATTGTATTGTTATGACCATCTTATCAATTGTGTTGTTTTAATTTGAAATAGGTGTTTGCAATGGGAAACATTTGTTTTTCACCTTGGAATTTGATGTTTAAAAAGAGTATGAAAGCAAGTTTGTATTTTCAGTTTTATTATTATGTTTTACTTTCAGATCCTTTCATTTCTACTGTCTACTGTAATAAAATAAAAAAATTAATGCAGAATAAAGAAAAAGGAAACCAATTATTAATGATCACACAAAGAATGCTCAACTTAAGGCTGATAAAGAAAAATAAGCTATCTAATGCTGACATTAGATAGCATCTAAAGAAATAATGAACACTAAAGTCAAACTGGAGTAATTTACTTTTAACTTTATATAAATATATCTTTCAAATCTGACTTTTGGTTCCAAAATGCTTTTTTCATATTTATGTATAAATTGCTCCACTCAACATAAATTATTCATGTAGTTTCCATTACAACCTATATGATTCAGAATAACTAATTGGATTGGCTTTCTTCTATGTCCAACATGATTGATTAGTGTGTTCTTGGAAGACAGACGTCTGATATTCAGATACCTGCATCAGCAAAAGACTCTTCCTGCTTCATTATTCACACGGATGTAGTGATACACACTGACACTTATGAGTTGCCAATCTATCGCACCACACCGCCTCACAGCTCTGCTGGCTGCTCGGACTTTGTTAGGAGCAGCTGAGTGATAACTGTTGGGCAGTAAGAAGGGTTTTTTCTGGCACTTTTTTCCATTTCCACTGTCTGTTTCATGGATTGATGTGCTATCTTTGATACAATCACGCTGATCCCGTCCCCAGCGGCAGCTGTCGAAAGCTAACAAGGTCATATGAGCTGAAGCCGCAGTGTTATGACTAAGCCCTGTTTTTATCGAGCATAATCGGCACCCAAAAAAACTATTTTCATTGGTATTGCATAGTTTTAATTGGTGTTGTTTTCTTTGATGTCATCCGTATCATACTTCAGAAAAGTCTTCTGTTTTCATATGTAATTTCCCTCAGTTTTTTTTTTTTTGTTCCATTATCTGTTAACAAGATTTCGATCAGAGACTTTATCTGTTCAGACTGCTCCAGTACAATTGAAAATGTAACAGCTTGATTCTCTCTGCAGGTTGAATGTCTCTAATGGTTCTGCCTTTCTTCCCAGTTGCTTCATTTCTCACTCACCTCACTTGTCATAAAACTAAACATCTCTTTCTGCTTGTGTGGCTGCCAGCAATTCCTATCCCACGCTTTGAGTGAGCTGTGCTCCACTGTGCCTCATTATACCTATATCTGGGATATGCAGATGCACACAGACATCCACAGCTCTGGTCGGTTCCTTCTCTACGTGGCATTTTTGTGTGATAAGGCTCTGGTATGTTTGTCTTCTATGAAAAAAACAGAAGCTCTGCTCAGCAATGAAATTTTCAGCTTTGTGGACACTGGATTTTTACAATGTTTGCTGTTTGTGTGATTGAATTTTTGAACATGTCACGGTTGCAGATGTGCGTGCGAAAGTCCAGAAATTGAAAGTCCAGGAAGTGGTCATTGAAATTAATGATGTGTTTTTTTTTACGGATTTTTTTGTAGCTGTCCCCTTTGGCTGGTATTATTATGTAATATTAGACATTTCTTCACTGCTTGATTAGAATGCTTTACGCCCCACAAATTGTTCTTTCTGAATCATTACTCCTTTAACGATGAACGTACAAGAACCAGTGAATGAATCGATGTCCATGGGCTCATTACTCCTTACTTTTGCTCATAGATGTCTCCATCTAAGGCAACATTTCAACCTTCATATGGAATGGCTAATCCACCTTGGCTTTGCTCTGAATAAATGGCATCAGACTTAGCAGGTGCCAGTTTCCTAACCTGATCACTTCATGCGTGGTCACAAACATTTATCTGCAAGATGGAAGTCATCTCTCGATGCAAGCTCACTCAGCCGTTTCCATACATTAAGAACTTTTTAGTGGCATAGTGAAGCATCATAATAGATGTTGAAAAGTGCTAGAAATCCTCTTCTGCCAAAGTAAGCGAGGTTGCAAAAATCTGCATTTTAAAATGCTAATTGAATATCTCAACCAGACACAAAGACGCACACAGTACGCCCAGAGTTGTTGCAACCTTCATTAACAGCAACACGGTTCCTCTGTGGAGGGAAATTAACCATTCTTCTCAACTTTGAGGTGAAGGATTAGGTTAAGTGGGTAATCAAGGCAAGCTAACGAATCATTGTTTGTTATATAACATGCTACTCGAAGAATCTGGAGACAAAGCAGTTCTCTGGGAGTTCTCCACATGCTCGACATGCAGTCCATATACTCACTTTGTTAATGGTTTGTTGCAGTAGTTATTGGAGCAATTTCTTGCTGATCTTGAAAAACGGAGTCAGTCTGAGCTTCGTCACTAGGATGGAAAAGGTCATGTGCTTCATAGTCAGATCTATCAAGCTCTGTGGAAAACAAGTTTTCTTTTCTGTCTTGACGAGACTTGATTTCCATTTACTTTATTGTTTCATGGTAGAGTTTCACACAAAACGTCAAAAAAGGAAAGTATATGATGAAACAAAAGAGAAGAAAAAATCAAAACAAAAAAAGGTAGATGACTTAACGTGAGCATTCCGATGCTTACGATGGCAGGATCATTCCCTCACATAGTCTAAAGTTTTTTTTTTTTCTCCACCTGTCTTTCACAGACAGTAATAATCAAGTTTCTCCACTGGTATCACTTCCACTAAGGGATTTCTGTCTATTAACAGATGTGTCCACAAATGCTCGCACAAAACATGCACATATTCATCACAGACGCATTAGATGTTCAGCACAGCCTGTGAGAGCAGCTATTCATAGTCTCCTCCACTTTCCTCCTTTCTGTGTTTCTGTCATTTATCTTTCATTTTGATATTCCTCAGAATGCATTTCATGATCTCTTTTTCACACACACACACACACACACACACACACACACACACATGTCTTCCTTTCAGATTAGACTACATCCCACTGTAGCCAGTGGCAGTGTTTTGCTTGCTCTCCGGGGAAGCCATGATCGGTGGGCTGGGTAACTGTCAAAAGAGAAATATCTGTTTTGGGGATAACTACACCGCAGGTTAGGTTTCCCCTAAGACAAAGATCATGTAGTTAAAATAAGGGACAGTCCTTATTTCCTTGGGGAGGGGTCAGGATGGAGTAATGGTTGGTCGTGTAATTACTACTCAAGGGCTTCTTTTCCACACGAGTACCTAACTTCTTTTCCTCCTCAAGCTCTGTCTGTCTCTCTTAAAGGTCTTGGCTGATGGGCTGTTGGTATCTTTTTGAAAGCTGCAGCTGCTTCTTTGCCTTCTGGAGGCTCTGCACTATGGTTGAAGTCGCTTTTTGGTTGAGAGGGAATGGGCAACAGAGATCTAGACTAAATTAGGTCACAAAGTTATATCTATGGTAAATATAGAAATAAATCACAAAATAAAGAATATATAGATGTTAAATGTCAGTAAAAAATCCCCCAAAATATTGTCAACCCACCACTTACAGTGTTGTCTATCAATAGCTCAGCAAATGGTAAAGCATTTTTCTCTCACTGAGATGACTAACATGGATCTTCTGGAAGAATGCACCTGTGGACAAAAGCTTGGACTGTTTCATTTGTAAGAATAGAAATCAGTAAGTTAAGAAGAGTTAAAGTGAGTTGGATTTCACAGAAAATCTGACTTTTTCAAGACAATGATTTAATTGTTTAGCTTTAAGACATCTTTATTTGTATCTTTGAGCAGTTTAAAGCTGCCACTTAGTCTTTGAATTGAACTACGTCTCTATGAAAGGAAGTAATATGTACAAGAGCAGGAGGAGGAAGGAAATATTTTCCACTAACCCCTCCGGCACGTTCGCTTACAGAGATGTCTTTGATGCTGTGATGAAAAGTGACGGCTGTGATGCCCAGAGCTCCTCGCGTTGGTGGGGACAGGTGAAGTGAAACAGATATTTCAGGGGTGCAGAGCTCCACAGCAATGTGTGTGTGGATTATTATGTGCTTCTTCTTCTACTACTTCTGAGTGTCTTTTTATAGATGCATGTGCATGGCATCTCAGAATATTTACATTTGCTTATTTATTGTTTTCAGTCTAAATTATAAGCTTGACAATGTTCATTAAATGGGAGTCTATGTCAACATAAATAAAAGTAAACAGAAATGTTTTTGTTGTACATATGATCCCGCCATTAATACCTTTAGAAATCACCCCCTGAATGTATATGCTTATGTTCACTATATAGGTCGGTTTGACTGTAAATATTTGATTTAATCTTTAGACTCTGAAAGAGAAACTGAATTAAAAGAAAATCCCTTAAGGCAAAAGTTTATAATTCATTGGAATGTGACACAACTGGAGGAGGACAAAATGACTGAAACAGAGAAAATGAATAAATGGTGCATAAAAAATAGAATGCCACAGAATATTTGATATGAAAGATACCAGAAATAATAAGAGTTTTTTGTCAGACTCGCCATTTTGATTTGTTGCCTTGTCCTCAAGTTTGCTTCAATACAAAACTCCCTCTAAGCAAAAAACCCTAATAAAAGCATAGCACAAAATGATTTCCTATCAGGAAATAAAAACTTTCCTATGTTAAGCACATGATGATTAACCGAACAACAACAATTTCAACCAAGTGTCAAAACATTAGCATTCAAAAATAAACTCTCTATTAAATGGATTCACACAATTGCAGAAAGACCAGAAACTGGGATAATGGTAACATTTGTTTGCTCAGATAAAGACTTCTGATGGATGACATGTGCCCAAACTTTATAAACAAGGACGTTTAAACCTTGGTATGCTGGTGAATGTTCTTACAAATAGAAGATAAAAAATTTTAAGAACATGATAACAACCCACAAAATACATTTGAAATATATACAATCGATGTAATTTTGACAAATTAGGTTTCTGAATTAAAGCTTTATTCATTTTACACAAGGATGGTGTCCAATAGTAAATAGTCAGGCAAAAGGTTAGAATTGCATTTCTTGTTCTCTCCCTTTATCTTTTAATACGATTTCCAGATATAAATAGCAGGTGATACAGTGGTACAATCCCAAACTTTTTTGCCATTACAAACATAATACTTCTTGTTGGACATGACTGTTTTCTCTGATTTTTTAGAACATTGGCACACATTTCTAAGTGTAATGCTGTCATCGTTCTTATTTTTCTAATATCCAGGTACTGCATAAATAAGCACCTTTTTTAACAGTCATATCTAATTTAGAGGCATTTAAAAGTATAAGGATGCAAAAGGACCATCAGAAATACTCCAAAGCCACTCAAGCTATCTGAATGACAGAAGGCACTCTGGCATAGCTGCACCCTACCTATTCCCATGAGAGTCATCACTACATATTTACAACTGTTGTGGAATGGTATTTCAAAGGTTAGGTCTCCCTATCTTTGCTCACACACAATGCTTTTATTGAAACTTGCGTGTCATGTAACCCTCCTGTGATACTTTCTAGACTGCTGTTGTTCTAGATTTCTTGTTGTTTTTATGCATTTGGAAAAGACCCAATGACCCAGGGACTGGGCGTTGTAATTGATCTCAAAATCTCCCAAAAATCTCATTCTTTCAAGAGGTCTGAACAATTGCTTTAAGGATTTTGGGTACTCATCACAGGTGATCAGTTACCTAAACATGTTCTGAACGCTTTGTTCTTGGTTTTCTGCAGAGGAGCATAAGAATGAACAGCTGTAATGGCACAGCTGAGACTGTGCTTCTTATTATTTTTTCCTGCCTCTGCATAACACCCAGTGAGGGTTTCTTTTCCCATTATGCAAATTTTATGAGCTGAATTGTTAAAATCTCTTCACACAAGCCCCAAAATTTTGAGGACACATTCGCATATCAAACAATATGGTCTGATGAACCCTTCAGTACATGCGGGCACCGATTGGACGAGGTCTGACTTTGACCAGGTGTATGTGATCACTTGAACAAACATAGAGATTAGTTGTGCTCATTTCCAAATAAATTTGCAATTCATTAAATTACAACTAAATTTAAGCAATCCTGCAGATGCTGCCTCTGCGGTCCCTGAGGCCCAAGAGCTCATTGGTAGATGCCAGTGTATTATAAGTAGAGTTGCTGACAGGGTGTGCACCCCTCTGGGTTTCTACAATAAACAGGTGCTTGGATTTAAAATGGCACTGCATGCCACTGAAAGCAGTGGGCATTGTTTGAGTGGGTGTGTTGCTGCAGGTGCTGTTGAGATGATATATATGTTCAATGACTGCAAGCTGAGTGACAAATATGAGAGCCTAAAGGTTTTTCATACATAAAAATGCCATTATGTGCTTTAAAACGCTATTAAACAAGATTATACACCTCTGTAGAGTTACCTTAGCATCCATCATCTTCTCATTCACCTTTGTGAATATGAAGTAAACACTAAAATTATTATTTCCTTTTCGAAATGACTGTTAGGGTTAGAAAGCACTGTACAGTTTACCGGCGTTTCATTGAAGTGCAGGAATTCATTTGCTTCCCACACTGCACTTGTCAGCCTGAACACGGACTATGGGAAGGATTCTCTAGCTGGCTGGACAACCCCTGCAGACCCATTTACATTCACGGGCTGGTGAATGGCGAACAGATTTCCATGCACTGTTGATTTGGTGTGAAAAGGGTGTTGTCTTGATGTAGACTCATATACTATTGATACCCTGGTGTCTCATATCTTTGTGCAGAACTCCATTTCCTCTTCTAACAGGCAGTAATTGATCACTGTTGTCACTCTCCAAGCTGAACCATCTGTTATAAAACACGTTTTCTGTCATTGCAGATTCAATTGCAGCAATAAGTCAAGCTGACAAATTTGGATTTTTTGCATTAAGTTAGAAATCTAAGGTTTTGTTTTTGGGATTACCTGATTTATTAGGTTACAGTGAATACTATTTTCGTAAATTCTTCGGTCATCTGGGTTGGAAATCAACAGATAACCAAAACCACAAAGGCACAGCTTGTTTAACATTTGGAGACAGCTATTTTGGCGAACAGTTTTGAGTCCTCTCCTAAAATGAATTAATGGGCTCTGCACTGATGGAAAACAAAGGAGAGCATAGATTGCCTGCCGTTGTTTCAGTACTAATTGCCTGTGGTGCCATTTGTTCTACTTCAACTCAGTCCAAGAAAAAGGATTTGTTTTTTCTTTTCACCTCCTGTGTTTGTGACTATAAACGCAGGGAAGACAGAGAGATGGTCAGAGAAAACACATGTAATGTGATTAGTCACGACTGATTTCAAATCCTCTTGTTTGACTTTCGACAGCTTTCTCAACACTTTTCATCTTCATCATTTGGTTGTTTTTGGAATCACATTTGCAACAATGTGCTCGGATGGTTTATTCTTTTGCGAATAAATACGTTTTGTGGCAAAAAAGAAAACATTATCACAACTGAATGACAGGACACACTCCGGTGTAGCTACACCTGACGACAAAACATAGGGTTTGTGTGTGTGGAGAAACTGGTATTATTTCAACTCTGTAATTCAGTTCTGAAAGAGATAAACAATTTCCTGACAAGTCATCAGGATTTGAGTGGAACAGTCCTGTACATCATTCATCTTGGATCTTAGTACATCTCATTTTAGCGTCCCCTTAGGTATCCCCCCAATGAGTGTTTCCTCATTGGACGAGGTGTCATTCCAAAGGTTTTCACAGAAGCATTTAAAAGTCCTTATAATAGGAAGGAATGTTGTTAGATTTTCAAACATGGGCATGTTTCATCAAACCTTCCCATAAATACTTTACTGAGACAGTTTTATCTTCAGGTTTAATTGTGACCATGATATTACTTATTACTTACTTATTACCTACTTACTTTTCAGAAAACTAGTCAAATTGGTTCTAAATTTCATTGAAGTGAACTGGTGCTGCACAGTGCTGTGATGGTTAGCACTGTCACAGCACAGCAAGATCTTCCTGATTCAAATCCTGGCTGGGGACCGTTTCTGTGTGGAGTTTGCATCCTCTCCTTGTGTGTTTGCTCATTTCTTTGGATTCCTTGGCCCTGAGATGGATTGCCAACCTATATAGTGTTTTCCCCTCATCTCGCTCAATGTAAGCATGGATGGGTGAATTAAATTAATTACAATAATTTAGAAACACCATCAAAACCTGAAATAGAAACATTTAAGGTAAGTGATCTTCTTTCACAATTTATCTGGTTGTGAAATGATTAGACACCCACAACCTGATTTGCATATGCATATCTTCGCCATACATGTCCTATAATCTATAAAGAGATGATTATCAAAGTATCATCATGTTGTGCACGCTTATGACCACCGGCATCTGGCACTGTCTTGGCAATACATGCAGCATCACTCTAAAGTGTACATCCCGATTCAGCAGTAACCACTGAGCTCAGTAAATATGATGAAGAGTTTACAATATGGCATTTTCTCACAATCGTTGTCTTACAATTTCCTGAATAAAAAAGACACATACTGTATCTCGTTTTCTTTTTGAATTTTTGCTTGTTTTGAGAGACTTATGTTAAACATCTTAAGCAGCACAGATGTATAAAAATAATGTATTGGTTGCTGAGCATCAGGTTGTTCAGCTGATAAATCCATCTGCATCTAAGTATGCAAGAGGCCAAAAACATAATCTGCTCTTCCTTTAAAGACTCGGCGGCATCGCCTTTTGATGCAGCATCTGCTTCGTTAGGGGGGTGATGGATGTTTGCTCACACATTCTTTCTCTCAGGCAGACGTTAAACAGAGATACTGCTGAAGCCTTTGCAGTTAATTCCTCTTCTTTCCTGGGTGGCTGCTCACTTTTCCCCTCCTGTATTTGATTAATGGCACCATCTCTCGAGTGGCTATTGTAATAAAGTCAAATGAGGTCTCAAATGGCTAAGACGTGGTGGAATCAGCATTGGGTAATTGAGGAGGAGGATGTCTCAGGTGGGGTTCTGCATCCTTACAGCGGTAAAACATTGTTTCACTTTTCCCTTTGGCTGAGTTGGTGAAGACGGTAATTGTATTAGAGAGATTGTGCTTCACTGCACATCGCGGTTCGTTTGGAAGGTTGTGCTCAAGCTCTGTTTTAAAGGTTGCAGAGCTGGTAGTGTGGAAGAAACATCCCTCCCTGAACACATCAAAGCGTGCAGTTTGTCTCGTGAATAATGCAGTGACAGGGGAGTGATCACTAAAATGGTGTAGTCCACAGTATTTCCTTTAGCCAACCTTGTTTCTTTGTCAGAGAGATGTGTTTGTCTTCCCATGGTGCGTATTGCCAGTGGAATTTACCGAGAAATCCTCCCCAAGACCTGTAATCCTTCTTTTCAGCAGGCAATATTGGATTGTCTGTGATTTAAAATGTGCTATTTGGAAAGCTAATGGGTAATAGGTGTTGCAGATTAGTTGTTTTCCCTTTGGGAAGATGGATCTGTTTCAAATTCAGTCCATTTTGCAAAAACACAAATTAAGCCAGAGTGAAGAAACACACGAGTCATCTCTGACATTACAACCTGGGTATTTCAAACTAATTCATTGTTTTACAGCAACAGTTTACCAGTCAAGTGCAGTTAATTGTTCATTTTCAACTTTAAGAATGTAAAACATCTCAAAAACATATTTAGGTATCTCAACATTTTGTACAGACACATACTGTTGTTTGTCAGGTGCCTCTGAGATTGGCTAAAAATGGAAATACTACCCTAAGTGACTGTTTGGGTACATTCTGTGAACTGAAAGTGTAGATTTAATGCATTTAATTACTTTTTTCCACTTTGAATTATGTTTAGACTGCTACTGAAATATTTATTATAGTGCATATAATTTTTTCTTTCTTAAGAGATCATGTTCATCTCAACAGAGGGAAATATTAAACAATCCTTTAATTTTTAGTCTAAAATATTTACAAAATGTGATAGTTAATTGGTTGATAAATAGTTCAACACTGTCTCCACTGTGTTTTGTCATTTAGCAGTCTGGCTTCTTCTGTAATTGCACAGTAAGATTTTTTGGCAAAAGTACGAATGGAATAAGAAGTGAAAGTGAAAAAAAGAAAAGATGAATATGAAAAAGCTTCTCCAGAAAAAAAAGATCTGCATGACCCAGTATTCCCCACTACTTCATTAAGCGAAAAAAAAACACAAACAAAACAAAACAAAACAAAATGAGTAACCAGCCAATACTAATCACCTTCCTGCACGGGAAGGGAAAACTGACTTTAGTTGTGCTGTGATTGTACCAAATGGAATGGGGTGAAAAAGCTGGAAAGTGAACATAAGTGTCAATTGGAAAGGTATAAAAAACCTCTTGGTTTTAGTATGTAAAGTGTCCTGCTTTGTTAATGTGTTATCACTGCTAGAAGTCACTCAGTGTTTACCATATTACTTTTAATGAGATTTCCTGTGGGAACAGGGGTGTTTACTCAGTTGTAATCATTTACACATTCCCCACTTAAAAATCAGCAAACAGACCACCTCTTTCAGGAAAGAGACTGACAGTTTGGGTAATCTAAAACCTAGTACCAAACATTAGGCGTTATAATGATACTTCTCAGCAGTGAAAGGAAAGGATTGAACAACTATTGATTGGTACAGAGGTAAAAGTGCAGAGAATGTGTCTCATTATGGGCAACATTTATGTAAAACCATTCTAATGCCCAACACTTATCCCTCTGCATCCCATAATTAACATACCCACTGTAATTTTGTGATGAGGGTTACATCACCAAGGCAATTAAATGGGGATGAAAGACATCCAAGGCCAACATTCACTCAGTCAGATTAAAATCTTAGTGAGCGTGTTTACATGACACTAAATAAGGCATGGTTTGGATTATTGCAACCAAAACCAAAAGTTTTAAATGGTAGTAAACACGTTAGTTTGACCAAGTTCACCGGACCAAACTGACACACCCAGACCATAAGGTTAGGGACTAAATCTCTATGCAACTGTTGATTGAGATCCTGTATGGAAACCTTTTTTTTCTTTTAGTTTTTAAAAATGACACTGCCTCTGTGGAAAGTTTCAACTGGCCAGAACATAGGCCCTTCCCCGGGCTATGACTATATAGGTTTAATATTGTCTTGTCACACTTTATTGCTTCTGCTCCACATTCCCTTGAAGTCCCAAGGTCATTACATAACCCTTATATATTTCAAAATTCAGATCTTGTCTCCCCACTCTGTGGAAGAATGAACATCCACAACTCATTGAAGTTTTGACTTTAAAGCATAAAGGGAAATATTTATGTCCAAAATACTCTGTTTTGTGTATGCATTACAGGGAAATAGAACTCATCTTGGCATCTTTTTACCCCTTTGCCTCAAACTTGTTGTAGCATTTTTCGTATAGCAATTGAACAAACCTCACTTTCAACACTAAAAGGCTCGTAGAAACGTATGAATTCAAATATATTTCTTTCTGTCCTGTCAGTTATCACCAAATAAGATGGTCTTCAATACAGATTACTTTGCTTTTATTTGCCCTCCTATTCAGTTTAATCACAGAGTGCCTTTTGTTGCTCAAAGATTACACTTCATAACAATTTTAGAACTAAGATGTGCAGTGGTCATGGATTGGGTGAGACAAACAGCAGTGCAATTTGACAAAACAAATATGGGACCACCAGATTAACTACATTCCATTTGTAAATTTTAAGTCTGGTTTCATTCTAATTGGGTGGGGTATTATCCCCAACCACAGATTTAAAAAAAAAATAAATTCACAGCAATACATTGACATGTACCTGTCTATATATTTGAGAAAGATCAGCTGGATGATACAAAAATGTAGTTCAATGCATAAATAGATCAGATAGCATCTGTCTCTAGATTGTTCTCTGTGATGCATAGGGGATTTTTTTAACCTTCTGGGAACTGAGTGTAGAGGATTTCAGCTTTTGCATTAAAGCCATTTTCGGTTGAGGAGTCTTCATTCATTGCCCACTCTAAAGGGACTTGCCACAGATGTCTCTTTATAAGGTTTGTGGCTGGCTTTCCTGTCCCATCCTTATCTCATTTTGATTAACAAATGTCCTTATTTGTTGGCAGTGACTGCAACAAGGCAAGAAAACATGTGAACATGACCAGCATTAAGATGATTTCAATTGTACAACTTTCATTACCACCTTAACTTGGAATAGAACTGTGTGACAGTATGTTACTGATTAAGAACAAAATGTTCTTACTCTGTTGGAAAAGGTCACTATTGATAATGTGAATGAATCATCTGTAAGAACTTCTTTCTAGTCATAAATGACCACAAGCTGTCTAATGAAACTGTGTTAATGTCTAAAAACTGTCAGAGAAATTTAGGTGAAGGTGATGATGACAGCCAACCTTGTTAAATAAGACGTATGCATCATTTTTAATGATGAGGTCCACAAGAAAGGTGTCATGTGTATGTGTGCACAGTCCAGCCGATGAGGGCTAAGATGTGAAACCATTTGTGCAGTTAAAGCAGAAAAAGTGTTATGTTGTTGGATAAGATTGAGTTGGAAGTGTACTGAGGCCCATATTATGCATTGCTAATTCACTGCTTTGAATCAATCAGATAATATGCCTCCCAAGATAAAAAAAATAGTTTAGCCTCAAAAAACGAGTAAAGTAGTAAAGTATCAAATCTGTATCTCATATTTTATTCATTGTACTTTAGAGACAAAAGCCCTGGGCTAGGGCTGATGCATTACATGCACACACACACATACACACACACACAAACACACGTATAAATCTCTCTATATCTAATCTCTATAGTATCCTGCTGCTATTAGCTTGTTTTCTTTTTCTCCTTGTTCTTTTCCCTAGGTCAGACCTCTCATTTTGTGTAGTGACATCCAGAATGTTTCTTTGGCTCTCAGTTGACCTGTTGCTGTCGCTGAATCAATGAGGAGTCAGTGTTTGGTATTGGTAGAGTGCTCTTCTGGAAGGCCTCCAGCATCTTTTGCTTTCAAGAAGTTTGATAATGTTCACTAGCCATCACTGTTAGACTCAAAGTTTCTTTCTGACAAGCTGCTTTTTTTTTACCATCCTGTTTTATTACGGGAATAATTAAATGATTTATCATATTATGCTTTGAGTGTTTAATCCAGAAATCTGAAACACAATCTTTAACAATATGGTAAAAAAAATTATTCACAAGGAATATCAATAGAAATAATATTTGATTTCTATTTCTATTAGAATTAGCTTTTCAATGTCTCAGTTTCTTTGCAGTTCAGTGTATTTTTTCTGTTAGCTCTCTTCACAAATGATTTCAGCAGAATATTTCACAGTAGGCTAATTAATTGACTTGAGTCTCTGGTTCCCTCACAAAATACACAATGACAAAATATAAAATTGTGGATTTGGGGACACTAGGACTAAGAACCGAACAGAGCTTTACCTGGTGTACATGGAGGCTGTCCGCAGAGGGACACATAGCATGCTGTTCTTCTTAAGAAAGCAGTTCATCTCTGAGGTATGATGTTGTATATCTTGTATAAATCTTTGGTGGTGGGTACAATCGGCTTTGCAGCCCTCTGTTAGGGCAGCAGTATCAGAGCCTGTGAATCAAACGAATTTAACACAGTGATAAAGAAAACCGGGGGCTGCTCTGAAGCCACTGGAGCAAAGAGTAACAGTGAACCAAAAATAGGCTACAGGTGTTGTGCTTTCTGCATAAAAGCACAGAATAATAGTTTAATTGCTCTTTAAATGTATGTGCATCAAAATTCTACTTACACACAGTTTCTTTTGTTTAATGTTGGAAGTTCAGTCTGCCCTGTGTGTCTTTGAAGCATTGTGTTAATGGATAGGTTACATTATGCACGCACTGTTGTTTTTACTCTTTAGTGTAGCTGATAAAAAAGACTTCACTTCAGATGCCCAAAGGTGCAGTTCAGACTACTGGACAAATCATTTGATTCTTGCTTTAAAACAATCAAGAAGCAGAGTCTTGCACAACACACTCAGGAGGACTCTTTTTTTCTCTTTAAAATCAAAGTGCTAATAAGATTTGAGAATTTCCATTTTTATCTCATGATATGGCATTAATAAAGTTCTACAGAATGCAGAAAAAAAAAGAAATGTATTTCTTTCCAACTGTTTCATCATGGACGGGAATAATTACACTTATATTTAAAAAGATAGAGGATTTGAAATCTTGTTCACAAAAGGCAAAGTAGCTTTAGACGCACCACAGATTCCCAGTGTGAAACATAGAAACTGCAAACTCTAACAGTTCACATAGCTGGGGGGACATGTCCCTGCCTCCCATGTGTGTGACACCTCAGTCTGTAACCCTCACACATCCTTTCCTGTGTTAACAGTTCAAGAGTGTATCCTCACAAATAAGTTCAGAGAAGCATTAGCCGGTCCTTTTCTGAACATTTATTGACTTGAAAACACTGTAATGCTCAGAATGCTGATCCTGGGGGTCACTGATGCTAAAACAGCTTTGCTTTGCAACCGCTGTGTATCCCAAACTGCATACCGTCACTCGTATAACCAAACCTCTTTAGTCTGTTGATTTTTTTGGCTTTCTTAGTGGTCCTAAAATAATGACCTGTTTCACGGAGAGAAATTGATCCACTTACAGGAGGTGAGTCTGGAAATGAATGGAGATGTAGAGCCATTTGTCTTTTGAAAACTCTTTGGGTTTGTGGCTGAAAGGGAACCAAGAGTCCAAGAGTGTAGATGTAAGACACAGGGTCATATTGGAAAAAAAAGCCCTCACAGTTTCATGCAGAAACCCATAGAGACAGACTGGTTTTCCGGATCGATTGGAGTCTTTCACAGTGTGGATCAAAGGTCCCCATTTACCTCTTAAAACACTCAGACCTGACAGTGGTGTTAACAGCATTTTCTATCTCAGCTGGAGAGCACTCTATTCATCCTCTTGACCTTAGCATGTTGTGTGCAAAACCTCAAACCATCATGTCCAAAGCATTACTCTTTTGTGTAAATTGTTAAAAGAAGCATGGTGAAACATAAATGTTGAAGTTTATACACATATGGTGGGAAAATCTGACTTGTAGAAAGAAAAGCTTTGTCAAAAATCTTATTGGTGAGAATTTATGTTGTTATCTTTAAACCTCTGTAACTCTTCAAATTCTTTGCTTTGGTCAACATTATTTGCCGATTTTTATGTTTATGGTCTTTGTTTTTTGCCTCTTCGGTTGTATTTATTTTGTATCTTTGGCGTAATTTCATTTTAAGATCATCATTTCTTTTGTTGTATTCATTGTTACTTTTTTGTTTATCTGATTTATTTACTCGCCTCGCAAAAAGTCCAGCATTTAGTGACATGTTACCAAGGGAACAAGCAAAATGACACCCATGATGGTGAGGTACATATTGTACAATGTGTTTTAGCCCAAATCATGACTGTCCTCTATAGATAAACAAGTATCCTTCCTGGAAAACAACTTTGATTTGGCAAATGTATTATCTTCGAGTGTAGTCATGATAAAAAGTATAATTAAGACTTAATATTACTTAGCACAAAACCACTGGTTGAACCAATCCAGTCACATTCCTGTTGTGAGTTAAAATTTCGACATTGTTGAATTGTGTGTCCTGTCTGTGGAGTGGTTTGACAAAGCCACAGCAGCATTTCTTTGTATTGACTGTGGTGCTGACTGACTGAATTGATTTTTATCAAATGATTTGGTCATCTTTAACTTTGAAGCTCATAATAACCACAGTATGAGATGGTAAACCTGACTCATCAATCCACCATGTTTTCCTTGACTTGTTCACTTTCAGAGCTGAACAACCTTTTTGAATAATGTGTGAAATGTCTTTAAAATCCAAGACGTCTGCTTTCCCTGTTCATGCTCTTAGGATTACCATGACCTGGAGGACTGAGATTCGACATCAACAAAATATCCTCCAAAGGATAACTTTATTCAATAGAAAGTCAAATAAAAAGTTTATATTAGTTTCCAAAAGTCATTTAAGTGACTGATGAGCTATTTGGTATTTTGTTGTAGAGCGCAGTCAGGAGAGGTAACACCCCGAAAGAAAATTAACATCTCTTAACTCTCACAGCAGCCTTCGTTGATCATTAAGAGCTAATAATGAATAGATAGATGTGCTTTCCTGCAATTTACATTATGCTTTATTGTTTTCTCTCTTTCCTCCTCAGAGGGATCCCTGGGAAGAAATGTGGCACTATCGTCCTATCTGCAGAGGAACTCAGCAATTGTCGAGTAAGTACGCTGTGATGATCCCCCATGCTGAATGCACATGGGAAGACACACATCTGTCAGCCAAGCTTTGTTAAACAGGCTTATCACAAAAGGGGACTGAACAGGAAGGTAGTTTAAAAGGATCAATGATAAAATACGAGCATTCATAGGCAAGACATTTACTTTACTTTGTAAGTTTTTACTACTTGTTAAATTTTTATATCCATGGGTTTTTACTTAATTATTATCATGTCTGTGCAACAATAATGCTAAACCACCACACCAACATGCTGCCTGTTAATTGTAAATGTCTATCTAAAATGTACTTGATTAAAAAAAATCTTGTGTTCTTGTAAGTCGCTGCGGGTCACAGTGTCTGATGCAGATTTAGTTTTTATTTGTGCATGTGTCAACAAGAAATCCTGCTGGATATGGGAAAAATGTCTGAATAAGTTCCTGTTTGCTTTTCTTTTTATTCTGACAAATAATCAGTTAATCAGTGCAGTCACACCATCTGTGTGTTTATCTACCAATTTACTTATTTGCTTTGCACATATTCATACCAATCAATATGAGTTTTCTACATTTCTACAGCTATTACACATCAACAGTAGCTAGACACACATATATTCCACAAACAATGTAACAGATAAGGCAGCTGTTCGTCACTCTGTGGTGACCTGCAATGTAATGAAATGGCACAGGAACATAATGGGGTGAGTGCTAAATTCCCTGTAAAGCAGCTCAGTGGTGCAAAGCTTTGAATGCTACTCCGGGCCAGGCATGCAGATTACGAGAGGTTATTAGCGAGAGAATGCAACTGAAGGAATGGCACAAAAGGGAATAAAAAGATAGAACAAGTAAACCAGGAGCACAAACAAGATGTGATAAGATGGACGGAAATAGGCATTTGTGTGCTTGAATTTGTCTAAAAGACAACAAATGGAAGAGCCAAACAGAAATGGAAATCAATTGGTATAAAACTGTTTAATGTCAGATGTGTAGCAGCGTTTAACCTTGACAACAGGTTGGTTGATGAGTGTTTCGTGAAGTTGAAAGTGCTGCCTCACCGTCTAATACATACACAACACAACACTGTCCAAGGCAGACTGTACAAAAACACAATGTGATAATGCAATGATAGCTATTTTCTTTCACATGTGTGCACATCCGTGCTTTGAAAAAAAGTGTTGCTCCATTAGTTGTATATATTTTTCTTCTTGCATATTGGTAACTTCTGTTAATGCCTCGAAATTAGGAAATGATGACTGGCTATTGTGAGTCCAAGACTTTTTGGTAAAAGGTGGATAATACAATGCAGTGGTCAACTGGGTGTGGATCTCTTAGGTCTGTATCAAACTACCAACGAGCTCTAGAAGAAATAGTATCAACACAACATAATTCCTTTTAATCCTATACTACTGTTTTTAAACCATCTGCAGCAAATAAGTATGTCAGACTAACTTAGTCAGTTTATTCTTTGTTCCGCGGTCAAGTGTGCAACCATTCCACTTAATGTCATTTAACACATCCAAATGAATCAAAGTTTGATGCAATTCAAACATTAACCTTACAAAACACTTACAAATGCAATTTTGTGAAATACAAAGACAGCTTCAGCAAAGCAATTACCACATTTGAAGTTCAGCCTCCAATGGAGGTGAGATTTCTATGCAGAAACATGCAACAATCCTGGTCTTGTAATGTTAACGTAAGATTTATTCAGATTTTGAATAGGTCTGCAGACAATCCCTCACAACAAGGTCTAGTGGTCATTTCAAACACTTGTAATTTATTTCAAAGAATCATACAGTGTGTGAGTATCTTTGCAAACAGAGAAGTCAAATGCCAGCCATCATACATTTCCAGACAATAGTAAAAAAACTAAAAAAACAGAGTATTGGAGAGTGTCATACTTTTGTCATATTTTGTATAAAGAGCAGGTTTGCTTGGCCATGTACAGCAACAATACCCCGCACGTCTGCATTCCTAACACAGTACTGACTGAGTTGTCATGTGGAACATTGTGAGGTTTTCAAGTAGTGGTGGCAGCTCACATAATGGTACTCATATAAATCAACAGAATAGGAGCTGTGAGCAAACCATTGTAGGAACAGTCCAATAAAAACAAGTAAAAATGCAGGGAGTTAACAGCAAGCATCAAGTGAGAAAAGTTTTTTTTTTTTTTTTGCATTCATGTGAAATTGAAAATTATACAATAAATAAATAATACATCAGTTAAAACTTTTAGGCAGGTTATGATGTTGAATAAATGTTTAAACTTTTCTTATCCTATGCTTTGCTTGAATTTATGTCTGACAGGGAAATGAGTATTGGTACCAATAAGCTGTCCAGTATTAGTAAGATAAGTACATTTATTTAAAATGTATGTTTGACTTTAAACAAACTGCAGATGTGACCTGCCCAACAGCACATATGCTGGTTCTCTGCACGGATGACAGCTTATATGGAATTATTTCAAAACACACAATGAGCTAAAGTTTTCTTTTCTTCTAACAGGCCTCTTGACATTTTCTGAGAATTTATTTTGCCTTTAAGACGTCTAAAACGCCCACCAATGTCTCCTAAGATGAAAGATTCTTATCTTGAGGAGGACTGTTGCTAAGTTCAAACAACTAATTCTGGTCTCTTCGGTTCATTTAATGTTTTTCCATTTCCTTTGTTGTCCTCTTTGATGCCTATAAATTTCACTTAATTTTATTCAACACTTCTGAGATACAGCATAAATCACGTTTGGTACAACATAGACGAGAACATATTATCACCCAGCATGAGTTAAAAGTAGTAGATGGAAGAATATAGAATATCAGATACAAAAATAATATTCTAGAATAGCTGGATGACGAGCAATTAAAGGATGCTTTGGTAGTGTTGGTAAAAGCCGCCTCATTTCACTCTTGTTCATTCTATGACAAACATTAACAAAAGTGTGAAATATAATAATTTCGGGGGCATTTTAAATCAAAGATGAAAATGGAAGTAATTCCTATAATTAAGTCCCACTGAGTGAAATTACACATGCAGAATACACACGCGAGTTGAACAGTCAATGTGGATAGTGTGTATTTGTCATCAGTCTAAGTCAACAAACCGTGCTCACAGAGAGACCATACAACCAGCAGGATATTTGTCATTGTCTATCCCTTTTAAGTCCATCTTAAGTGTCTCCTTTTTTCTTTATTTCTTCTCACAACTTCATCAATTTACCTTTCAACTGATTCATTACTTTTCTCTTTCCCCTCATACTATCTGTTTTTTTTCTATGTAATCTTCAGATTCATAAAGACACAAACACAGACTAATTTCATCTTCTTGCCACATTCGTCTTCATTAGTTGAACTATAAGACTCTCTCATGTGAAACACTCACACAAGTCTTTTCTCTTGTCACAAACACTCCTTCATTCCTCCTCATAAGGGGATAATTCCTCTTCTACCTAGCCTGGCCCCCTCTTTAAATATTGATACTCTGAATCTCTCTAGATTAGCAAATGACTGTTGATCACAGAGCTTTGCAGGAATGTGTGCATGCCACAGAACCTTAATGAGGCAGGAGCAGATGCATATTTAATATCCCCAACACATTCTATCACCATAAATGCTTTTATGTCCTGATCAACCCCACAGAGATTGTCTGGTGTGTCTTGTCTCAGAGCAGCAACGCCTCCAAAGTCTGCCAATTCAAAAACTGCAATCTGTGATCAGCCTGATCACCAAGTCACCAGAAGTCCATTTAATTCTGACTGAAAAAAACAGATAAAGCTCTACTGGCTGCTGTAAATGAGCTCTAGGTTAAAGTATTACAAATAGGCATGAAGTCTTGTTTGATTGAATTCACATTACATGTCTCTAAAAGGTGCCATGTGTCTTCACAAGTATCCATACTTGATTATTGTATTCATTTGTGTTTTGTTCAGTTTATCTAAAGATGATAATACAATATTTCTGCATATGGTGGAAAATATAGTATGCAAAGGTATACATCCTTTGTAGTTCCTAGAGTAAAAAATAGATTTGATTTAAATCGTTAATATAAAATTATGTTGATAACTGCATTATTTTTCTGTGACTATGGCTTCCATGCAAACATCAGTCTATGGATAATAGTCCTGTAGGAGCAAGAGCTCATCTGTGTTACTAATCACATTCAAAAGGTGTGATGTGACACTTCAGATGCTTTAGTCAGTTGGATGTATAGTGATATAATGTGGAAACCTCACAGGGTTTGTTTTTTTTGTTGCTTTGTCTGTATTTTTACCCGCTCAGAGACATCACTCGCAATTATGCCCAAAGGTATGGGCTGGGTGTTCTGTTTTCAGACTCCCAGAAGTACAGTTTATTCAGTCTGTTCACAGGAAAACAGAAATCAATTAACACCTCCTAGATGACCTCCTAGTGCAGGGGAATAAGTTTAGGTAACATGGCTGAAATTGAAAATGTGGGCGTGGTTCAGTACGTAGTTACATAAGCAGCACATGTGGGACAACATGAAACAGTACTATCATCAGTCCTGTGCTGGCTTTAAAAAGGATCATCTGGAACAAAGTCTAGTTGAATGCTTTTGATTCTAACATATTTCTTACAATACTAAAAGGTGATCATGGCCTTTTGGAGGAGGGTATATCCATTGCACAAGCATGATCGTCAGTAAATGATGATGACGTTTCCTTTTTTTGTTTTTATTCAACTCCAGATGGAGCCAGAAAGAAACCCAGGAATTATTTTTCCCCCTTCTTTCTCATGTACAGGTGACGTGTGCTGTGCGTTCATTACTGAGAAGTGTGGAAACCCACAGTTTTCCTGAGGATTAAGGGGGTGCTTTCAAAAGAATTAGGCTGTAAGAACATGGAGTCTGCGTGGGAGGGTTGTGCCAAAAGCCAGTTATGTAGAGTGCATGTGTCCTCGGGCTGAAGGCATGAATACAGATAAAGTTCCTCTTTTGCAACAGGAGTGGAGTGAATATGATGTGTTCATAAGTGTGGTGTCTGGCTGTGTCTGATAAAGACACAGAGCAGATACCGTTACACTGTTGCAAAACCCGTGCAGGTCCGAAAATGAAAATTGACACGAGTGTGTAAAAGCACTTTCAGACACACATACAGACATTACCCCGCTGATCTGCAACTTGGCACAAATCTAAACAGGAGGTGCAAGCTGCAATATTATAAAGCCATTAAGCAGTCATGGGTTGTGCCATGGCTGGGGATTATAAGTCCTCAGGTCTGACAAGAACAACTACCTTTACTTTTCTGAACGTGCCGTAATAAACAGGCTGTATTTCAGAGATTAAAAGCTACAGCTCAAATGCCTCAGACAAGTCAGATTCCATATGTGCATAGCCACGCTGCTAGGGGAGCCAACAGAAGAGGGAGGGGTGGCAGCAATCAGCAGCAGGCATGTGATTTATGTTTGAGTCTTATAAAGCACAGCATGTCATGATGAACATCTTGTAGAGGAAAAGCACAATCACGCTTGTTTATAAAAATAACTGCTGTGCTTTTGGGGAGGATTAAGTGTGCAGTCAGAATTGATCTATCTCCATCACTGGTTGGCCTCAGATTCATCACCAATAAATTAGAAGCCAAATGGAAATTTTTCAGATTGTTACTTTTTTAATTGTCTTAGCTTTAAGTCATATGCAAAATACAATTTTTTCTTTAAAATGTACCAGTCTCCATAAAGAATCCTGTTAATTTGCAACTCGCAGTTTTTCTATTGATGAAAGCATTTGGCAAAAATAGTTATTATATGTGAAGATGTTGCTGCTGTGTATTTATTTTCTTATTATGTTGAAGGAATGAAAGTGATATAATGTTACTAATTGGGATCTGATTAATTTATGCTAAAGGTATATTCTGAGCAGTGGAAAGAGAGTGTGGAAACACTCGGCCATAGCATTTACTTATATTTGAAATGATTTCTTTTTCATAAAAAAAAAACACCATAGAGCCATGTTATGATTTAATTTCTATTGGGATCTTTTTTTCAACAAGCTACATAACACATAAAATCGAACTGACCAGAGAACATAAGAAAATCACAAATTTCAAAGATAAATAATCTTTCTTTTTTGTGCTTGATGTTTCTCTGAGGCTGAAATGCACTAGAAGCCTCTGATGGATTCCAGATTCAATGACAGGTATCAGAAAGAGTTAGCTTGATGACTCTTACTCATGCTAGAATTAGACTTGGTAAGCAGCTGTCAAAAATGTTAGCACGACTGCTGGTGGACTGATACTGTGTCGTAGGTTAAAATGGAAATTCACACACACAGACACTTCCTATCTCACCCACATAAATAAAAACACTGGGCCATTAGATCGTGTTTATAGATAAAGCTTGAGAGGCTTTTAGGCTGACAGACAGTACTTATCAGAGCAAACATTTAAATTGCAGACTGAAACCATAGACAGTCACATTTATTATTGCTTATTCAAATGAGTGTTAACTTTTTGTAACACATTGTATAATTTATTAAAACACTTATTTGAATGTTGATCTTGTACTCTCAGCCACATTGTTGTTTTTATGCGGAACCATGTGTGAAAACTCAGTGTGTACTTCAATATGTATGACACATTATTCAAGAAAGTTCACTTAAAGTCTCCACGACTGCCTTTCCTCGTTTGCATTTTTAAAAATATACCTATGACATAAATGAAAGTAACCACATTTCATGTCTAAATTAAGCAGTTTGAAGATGTGAAAACAAACAGTTTAAATTAAAAAAAAATTAGTTTTTTTAAAGTCAGTGAGTGAATTATTAAGTGAATGCTTATTCCATTTTATAAAAGTTTTTAACTTGAACTCCCAGTGACTGACTTCCTTGAAATTCTAATATTGTTCATGTCTGTGTGGATGTGTTGAGCTTTCATTTAACAGCAAGCAGCTTCAAATAGTTGGAAGATGTATTTAAAAGGTTTGAAAATAAACTTGAGCCAGTTCAATCCACTGTTGAACTTGGGCTTTATCTATCATGAGTAAAACAAGTTTGGTCATTGTAAATACCTCCAACTACTGTTTGATTTTGTTTGACCTTATAAAAATCAAAAGAATGTATAACTGGTTTGTATATTTTTACTTTCTGTGGAAATTGACTTTGTGTGTCATACATTCTACTGTTAGTGCACACTTACTACACTGGTACAAACATAAACATACAGAGTATCTGATAATGTATTCTCATCATCCACTATTCAGCAATAGCATCCATTTGTTTCCCCTAGGGCAGGTTGTAAATATAAAAGTAGAGGAGGACACGCAAATATTTTAGCATATATAATGTCATAAAGAACTTATTATACCTTTCTCTTCCCACGCCTCATCTCATCTCAACATTTTCCATTTATGCCTGCAGGACAGTGCTACTATGCAGTTTTGCGCCAACAAGCTGGACAAAAAGGATTTCTTTGGAAAGTCAGACCCATTCATGGTTTTCTACAGAAGCAATGAAGATGGAACGTAAGTACTTGATGCAATTTTTTTTGCTTCCTATCAAGTGATTAAAGTGTAGAATTTGAAAAAGCGCTGGATGTTTTAGAAACACAGAGAGCTAAAACTTTCTTTCAATATTTCTTGATCTGCCACTGTTTTGGACTCCTGGAATCAAACTCTATTTATACTAGTATACTTTGGCATATTTATTCAAGAGGCACAGTTAATGCTGTAAAGTAATGTGATGTGAACCAAACCATAAGCTTTACCAAATCTTCACACTGTTTTGAATCCAACCAAGTTCTGTTGCATTAACAGGCTCCACAAGAAAGGCACATTTTGGTCTCTGCCCCTTAGTTGACTTGAGATGATTTATAACTAATTTCTTATTCATTCCACCTCCACCCCTCCAGTGTTCTAAAATAGTCTGTTTATCATGTAGAATCCACCATTCTGATGTCATATATCATTGTGCCCAGCACAGAAGCCAAATAAACTATTTTGTGTATGTATGAGATGCCAAAGTGACATCATTAGAATCCATGGCAATTAGAATAGTCTGATAATTATACATAATCCACTGAGGTCATGTTTGTAGAGTGGCCTAACTGCATTAAGAGTTACACATCATGTCAAGGTTGTGGCATTTGTGCCAATAAAATCCAATTTTCTAAATCCCATAGTTGAAGAATAAACAGATTGCAAAATGTATCTCTTGAAAAAGGACTAATTAAATCCTCGCAACTAGATCGGAAAGATTGGGACATTTCAGCCAGAAAACATCAGAAAGGACAGAGATACAAAAGTATTATATCCGGCATCTATTCCTTCCGGTAAATCTTCCATTTAAATTACCTCATCAAACCAAACATGCAAAATAGGCAATTAAAGTAAACAACAGAAGAAGAATTGTGGGGAAAACAACGGCATCTGCATTTGCAATAAGGAATAAGAAAAAAAAACAAATCAAAACCTACCACTACAATGTCATTAGTGGCCCGAAGTGTTCCGTGGGCTGTGACACCAACAGATGTTTCTGTCAGGAGATGTGTTCAAGCTTCCCTAAATCTTTAATCTATCATATATACCAGGGCAGGAAATTGATCACCCAGACCTGCAGCTAGTGTCCATTGTTGGTCCAAATGAGAGGTTTTGTGTTGTGGGGTGTAAAAGGCTTTAGGAATGTGGTAACAAACAGATAAACTAATCCAAGGATTTTGGGAAAAAAATATGAACACAAAACTGCAATACATGTAGTTTCTTTTGCAAAAGAATTTCTGATCTTATCTGCTCTGCAAAACATTTCACATATCAGAGAAATCCATTTGCAGGTCATTGTCAGACGTGTGCTCGGGGGAAAGGATTTAGAAGTCCGACTGGAATATTAAATGAATTTCTCTTGAGTGAAGCACAAGCCAGGGAGCAAACAAACCCCTTTTGAAAGTAGTTCTCATGAGAAAAAATCTATATGATTGTAGGATTTTTGTGTCCTGTCTGCTTTATTTCTTCAATTTCATGCCCCTCACCTATTTGCATATCTGTCTACATCTCTTCTCCTCTCTCTGGCTTTTGTACATGACAGAGAATCAATTTTCGACCAAGCCTCTTCCTAAACATATCATTTCCTGTTATCCATCCTCTTCTGATTCTAGGTTTACTATCTGCCACAAAACAGAGGTGGTGAAGAACACATTGAATCCTGTGTGGCAGCCATTCACCATCCCAGTGCGAGCACTCTGCAATGGCGACTATGACAGGTAAGAAGCTCTGTCCCAGTGTTGGGAAACTTTTTTAGCCGTACATCTGCTTTTTTGCCATTCTCTGATTAACTCAGAATTATTTACCCCCTCTATCTCTGTGTATCAATGATAGTTAGAAATACAAACACCACTGAAAAACGAGTTTTCCGTCAGTGACATCTGTTCGCACTGATATCTGTTGGCTCAATATATCAGCAGCTGTCATGGTTCTAATTAGTGTCTCTGACTGACAAAGTTTGTTCTAAATACAGCACTTATTCAACCTGGGTACAATTTGAAATAATTTAAACAGCACAAATCAATACCAATTCAACATTGACAGTGTTAAGCCTCCCATTATTTCTCCTCCCATATTATCTCAAAGCAGCCATGTGCCCCTGTACATCCCTTCGTATTGATCTCAGCCAGAAAAGCACCTGTCAGACATAGCCTCTCTAATCCCACTGCCCTTTTTCTTCTGTTTTTATCTTTTTCTTTTTTCTCTCTTTTTCTAATCAACAGCTTTCACCTAAAAGACAATCCTAAACTCAAAAACGGTGCTGTTGTAACAAATATAATAAATGTACTGTGCCTTCGAAAAGTTTGGAGACATATATTACATACAAAAATGGTAGCTGTGTCACATTAGATTACCCAGTCTTATCAACAAACATACCAAGTCTGTGCCCTTGTAAACAGCCACCCTCTTACACCATCATTCTTCGACAATAGTGTTAAAAAAGGACCCTAAACATTATTCTATCACACTTAGAAAAGAGCAGGGGATATTAACTTACCTAGATGTTACTATAGTCATTTGACAAAATGGGAAACAAACTCTTCATAAAATAATGGCGCTCTTAACATATTTTTAACAGATCTGAATTAAAAAATCCCTCACTAAACTGTGTCATCATTTATATAACAAACACAGAAAAAGAAAAACTGAGTTAAAAAGTGAGTTATGCTTCCAAAGCAAGGTAAATGGGTATATAGCAGCCTTGTGCTGTTTATAAAATGCACTAGATTAACGTAAAAAGTGGTGCCTGTGAACACTTTTACAAAAGCTAATTCTTTGCCGTTGGCTCATGGCTTATCTACACAATTCTAATTTAAAAGTAAGTTGTGTGAAAAGGAAAAGCTAAATTACAGAGTACCTGTGTAGATAGATGAAAGGAAAGACTGACAGATAGCCTATTTCTGTGGAAGTATTTCAGTGGAAATGCTGCATCTATTCACCCCATCTTCCATCTTGTTTGCATGCAGTCAAACTATAATTACAAAGAGTGCTGAAAATGTGAACCCTGACATAAACTCCAAACAGACAGACAGGGACAGCAACACTGATGGGTTTGCTATTTGGATATATGGGATTACCTCGAGAAGTGTATTGAAAACTGTAATAGTGGTTGAAGTTTGTCAGCCAGCCAATCACACATGATTCCTCAAAGTGTTCCCCACCTTGTCAGAGCCAATCATATCCAAGGGACTGAGCAGGGCATGAAAGGCATCTACTGAAATGCTCAGATGTCGAAAAAAAAAACATGTACACAAATATACATGTGCACACATGGAGTGTGATGAAATGTGACAAGGCACAACCAAGAAGATTCTGAAAGTCTTGAAATATCACCTAGACAGCAGAAGAAATAAGTTACATATTTATGTTGGTGAGAAGTAAATTTAGTATTTTTTCTGCCCACATTTATGCTCTTTCAGGGGTCTGGATTTTTAGTTATGTAATTTCCTTTTAATGATTAATATTTTTAACCTCCGATAATATGTTATCATCCTACTTGTGTTTATACATCAAACGCATCTCTTCAGCTTGTGAATTCTATTCATCTATATAATTACAGTTTTGTGTCCATCAAGTGAAGCAAAGCTTTGAATGATTCTAATTGATGGTTGATGCAGAGTGCCACAGAAAAAATGTCCAATTAAATATAATTTCCTTGACATAAATCAAAAACTTTGTAATTAAATTAAATATTTGGTGATGTGCTTGTGAGGGTTGGGGTTGGTGTTTTAAAGGAGGGTATTGGTAATTGACATCATTTTAGATATTAGAGATCACTTTGTTAATTGAAAGACATGTTCAAGCCAAAGTGCTTTAAATTAGAGCAACATGAATTGACATAATCTAGCATTTCCCCCACCATGTCAAATATTAAAGAGGCTGTGAAATCCTAAATTAAAACACCTACACTTTATTTCAAACTTCTGTCAGATGTAATGTGATATACTTCCTGTCACTCTATCAAGACTGGTATATACAAGCGTGTGTGTCTGTGTGTGGGGTGGGGGGGATTTCCCACCCAACATAACTTGATTCCATGGAGATTAATTCCATTTAGTGACCACATGACCTATTCTCATGAGCCTTTCAGAGAGGATCTTATCAGATTTGATCATTGCAACCAATGCAATATACATTGTTCACACAGCAGAACGACACGCAGGAATTGCAATATTAGATTTTTCCATTTGAGTAAGAATATGTACATGGTAATATGCAGATGGAAAACCAAGTTAAGAGTAACAAGAGTATTTGTCAAATCTTTTTTATATGGAAATAATAATAAGATGACCCAAAAATGCACAACTTTCCTTTTTCACTTAGTTGTAGCTGAAGTTCTGTATTTCAGCTTTTTTTTTTATTAAACTTCACATCATTTTGAGCCTTGCAGAAGTGTGAGGTGGCGTAGTGAGATAAATTAATAAGCATTCACAATGCGGTGATGTGTTAACTTGACTTTTGATCAGTGGCAGCAGATACATTATTAAATAATTGGCATATTCCATGCTCCTTCTTCAAGGTTGTATCTATGACAAGGAGCTGCTGCAGAGTTTGATTCCCTCTAGCTGTAATGAGTGTGAGAAAATATTTTCAAAATCTTTAGGACTGCTGCAGAAACTTCTGCTCTTTGCTTATACTTACAAAGTGTTTCACCTACCGGTACTTCCATCTAATGCATCATTTCAACACTGTAAATTTGTTGCTGTTGTTCTTACCATAATTTTCAAATGGTACAACTACATGCAGACATATCAACTAAGCCTTATGGAGTTTTTAGTAGTGTTGTGGCTTCTCTTTTGACAAACAGGAGGGCTTTGGCAGAGAATCTCCAGGTCATGTAAACTTGTTTTTCCAGAATTTATAGTAACTGCATGGTTATTTGAGCACAAATGGACCCTCAAAGGTAGACTACCTCAGCATCTTTGGAGTGCTGATGTGAAAAATGGACCATTTTGTTGTGAAACAACTGTAAATTCCTAAAATATTTTTTGTTTCATGCCTCAAATTATGTATTCTCAAGGCTTGTGCAAATAGATGATCCTATGCATGCCGTTCTGAAGTGTGAGGAACGTTACAGAGAAGTGACCAACATTTGAATGACTGAATGCATTCACTTTAGCATACTGATTAAGTTACTAGCTTTGCAACCCTGAAAAAGCCTCAAGTTCCTCCTTGGCAACTATACTTTCAAACTTGTAAGGCTTTTCTTTCTGCCTCTTTCGAATAAAGGAACCACAAAATAGCCTGGCATGCAGCCTTTTGTTTACTGACCACGTCACATTTCCTAACTCACAATATGTACAGAGACTATGTATAAAAGAGAGAATATCAACATGCTGAGACATAAAGCTGATGCAGGGCTCTCAGTGCTAAGTGTAAAATATACTTGTCTCAGTAGGCTACCATTTTGAAAGTATCATTTGTCTCAAAATTTATAAAAAGCAGCTGAAAACAGCAGGAGAAAAGAGACCAATAACATTGATTATTACACAGTGAAATATCAGGATCAGTCCGTTAGCTACAGGATGGAATTTGCACATACCAGAGGAGATTTATTTTACCTGTAAGAACACACTGTTACCTAAAACTGAACAGACTGACAATGAAAATGTAAGCCTCTGGATATGCACAGGTATATAGTGTTATAGTACCAGTATAACCTGAAAGAAGCCTGTTGTTTTCTTGGCACCTGAAGAATATTATTCATCTCTAGATACATTTTGTGTAATGACTCTGCACCATATCAGTTCCCCCCAAAATAATATCACTAAAAACTTTGTCATCCTACTCAAGAATAACTTTCTAAGCTGTGCCTTCATGTCTTCATTCTGGGGTGATGTGAAGAGGTTGTGACTCTGTTTCTTGAAACTTTTTAATTAACAGCTTCTTCACAGTCTCATTCTGAATCAAGCCCCAGTGAATGTGTTGGTGAGGGCTTCAAGGTTCCTCTATCTCTGGAGCTCCGGCCTGCTCAAGTATGTCAGTGGATGACCCACTGCTGGATGACTTTATTCTAATCAGAAGTGGTCTTTAGTTTGGATGTATCACTTTCAGTAGTGGTACTAAAACGCTGAAGTTTAAAAAATGGCATTCCCAACTGGTTACTCTCTATCTCTAAATCAAACTGGGAGCAGAATGCAGAATAGTGTGTCACTAGTCTCATCATTGGCTGCTTGACTTTCTTTGCCAAACTATACAAATAAGAGCTGTTGGGCCCTTTAGGGGGAAAAAAAGCCTCATTCCATTACTTTGTTTAATTCAAAGTGTCATTTATTTGTAAAAGTTTCTTAATCCCTTGGGCTGTCCCGCACTTTCAGCACGAGACGGAGCACTTCAGACCTGACTTTACAACACCCTTTTAAAGAAAGAAGTCAGATGTAAAAAAAATAAGAAAATATAATCTACTTTTCTTCTTCCCAAATAGAACAAACTGTTTTAGTTTCTTAAACAAAAGCAGTTTGTTCCTGCAAGGGTTTTTTTTCTATGTCCAATCTGGCATCTTCAAATCTTGTGCTATCAGTGCTCTGCAGCTTTCCTTAAAAGTATTTTCAAAGGCTGACCAATCTTTCCCTTGTTTTGTACCATTTCTGAGTTCACTTGTTTGTCTGGCATCAGGGGATGGCACCTCAGTGCAACTAATGGATAAAACTAACTTTTTAACACCCTTTGCACAAACTAAAAAGGGCAGCAGGTCTCCCACTACATCAGGATGGCCTTTTATGTGTTCCCATCTCTCTGCACAAATCAGCATGTTTTGGCTCAGATGCAACCTCTCCCCATTTATCCAGAAAAATGCAATTAAAGGCCTCACTGCCTCTTAAGAAACGTGAGGGAAAAAAAGGAGCATGGAACAGAGGGAGGTGCAGCCATAAAGGCTGGGGATCTGCGCCATTCCAGTCCGCTTGCTCTGAGCACTGGGATTTCAATCGTGTCACAGCAAGTAAAAGAGATGCCAGATGTATTCTAGCCCGGTATTCACTGATCAGAGAGACGAGAGTGTGGACACTTTCAAAATGAAGCCATTGTCATGATAGATTTTGAAACCATGGATACACTGAAATTCTGAACGTTTGGTGCTGGTGGAATGGCTGCTCATACTGAAGTGGCGAACTGGTTATCTAAAATTCACATGATTTTTATGTTGGAATTTTTTTTCTTTTTATTGATGTGTTTCAAAGTTTCAAAAAGAATAGAGGCGAGCTTGGTTAGATGGTCACTTATATTCAAGAGAGAAAATGTCCTTCTTCACTTCACTGAATGAAAATGTCACCTTCCTTCTCAGGCTGACAGTGCTGGAAAGCAACAATTATATAAGAGCTTATACCTTCAGTTGTTCTACGCTACAGACAAGGGGGGCGGGGAGTGTGTGTGTGTGTGTGTGTGTGTGTGGGGGGGGGGGGGGGTTCGGTAAAGTGGATTCAGTTTTCCCACCTGTCCATAAAGCTATTGAAGGAATGGCTACATTCTGTAGTTTGGGGAGCTGAATATTGTAAATTATGCTCTCCAGGGTGGCATGATGTTCTCAAAATGGAGATAGTGCAGGCTACCGCAGACAAATTGAGCTTATCTCAGAGGTTCCACTGAATTCAACTAAATGTCAATACCCTGTCAATCAGAACAATCTGCCTCATATTCGCAACACAGAAACTGTGCCTGGAGTAATACATTTATTACACCTATGCTGATCCATAGAAGGTCCTGCTTGTTTTTACCAAGATTTTAGAAAAGGGGAAAAAAAGAATAAAGGGAGAGAAAATAGGATCTGGTGATTAGGTGGGCTGTCTTTTAAGTGGCAGCGTGCAGTTAAACACCCTGCCAGCAAGTGCTAATTTACTAAAAGCAGCTGACTACATTTTGGAGACTGGGGAGCATGACTGGGACTGGATGTCTTTGTACTTAAGAGGAAGAAGAAACAAATGAGTCAAGATCAGTAAGTATACCTGTGGTGTAACAAAGGAAGGAAATCAAGGAAATGGAGATGAGGAGATTAAGCAGGAGGTGCTTCCAATTTTTTATAACTTTTTATCATTGAGTGAAATTTGAAGGATCACTTTCTTTGTCTACATATTCATCCTTGACTCAATGACTCAGAATAAAGTGTTCCTTTGTGCCACCAGTACCGAAGGTTCTGGGATAATTAATCATTGACATTCAAAGAAAGAATCCAGACTTCCTCGTACTATTTACTGGTCAGGGATACTTAAAGATCTATTTTCATCCTTAGAGAAAAAGAAACGCTGCAGATAAAGTAATCTCTAGCAGATTAGATTTGGAGGGCTATTGTCTCACATGTTCCAGAGTCCCCGAGGATTTTTGCACAGTTGGAAATTGAGATGCAAAGATTTTTCTTTCTTTTTTTTGATAATGGCAAATGCCATGACGTGGCCTGATGACAGTTTGAATGGCGAGCACTATGAGAGAGTAATACGCAGATTAGTTATCCTTGTTATCAGAGTTAAATGGAGGAGTGGCATATGTCCCTCTGCTGTGTCCCCTCTGTTTTCCCTTGTTGGAGGAGAAGCTCCGTGCCTCTGCCACATGTATGGCACACGCAGGCTCACATCATCAAAGGCCTAATTCTTCACTGTGGAACGACAGGGGCCAGATGGCAGGGAGGAAGTTGGGCTTATATCAGGTATCTTTCAGTGCCTCAGTGACGGGAAAGCATCTGTGATGTATCACTTGCTTCTCTTTTCTTTGGATCTGGAAGGTGTCAATGCCTGTATAAAATGGAAAGTGGAGGTATGGGAGGTGGGGGGTGGGGGGGATCAGTCTGTCTCTAGGGGAATCCACAAAGCCTGGAAAAGTTTTTTTTTTTCCTCCCTCCCCTTTCTTTTTCAGGAATACATTTTCCTTTATGTTTAAAATGTCCTTACTGTGCCTTTTGTTTTGAATGCTGGAAGTAAACATGTCCTGCTGCTTTAGGGTTAGAAATTCTTGAAGCAAATGCTTCATGTTGCCTTTTTCTCTCCCACAAGGTTCCCTGCTCGTCAGCCTTGCAGAAACTGTTGCAAAAGATCCACGTTTAGAATCAAGTGGTGTGTCATAACAGAGGCCAGAGCGAGCCACTGAAAAACCTTCGCAGGATCTAGAATGACTGTGCGTTTGTTCTGATTTTTCAACAGAACAATCAAGGTGGAGGTGTATGATTGGGACAGGGATGGCAGGTGAGTGCAGCTGCCAAGATATGACTTCTATTCTTTACACACAACCAAAAATACTCGCAACACGTCTCAAAAATAATTCACAAGCTTACCGAAGTCCGGAAGAAATTCTATTCAGCCAAGTAAACTTTACACCTTGTCGCAAAGTTTGTTTTTGTCCCAAATTCATTCCCTCTTATTTATGCCTGATTTTTTCCCCCTGCACTCAATAACTCCTCAGCCACGACTTCATTGGGGATTTCACGACCAGCTACAGAGAGCTAGCTCGAGGGCAGAGCCAGTTCAATGTGTATGAGGTGAGTCATTTTGATGTTCTCACAGTTCAACAACATGACTGTTGGCTGCTGAAGTTCTTGGGTAGCTGATATCTAGATCCAGCCTTTTTTTTTTTAAGTTGACATTTCTGTCTCAGATGTGAGTGTTCCAGTGTTTTCCACTTACCTAATACTGTCACCCACATGAATACTCCCTAACCTCCGCATTTTTCGAGCTGTCAAAAACGTATTTGAAATCAACGTTATTCCCTTGTCTGCCATTTCTTTCACAAACAACCTGGCATGTTTCATAATTTGATCTTGTCTCATCACCTTCTGCAAACAGTTACAAATCCACATTTCTTCCACCTCTGTTTAATTTCCCCCTGAAACCAATGACAAAAATAGAAATAGATATTAGCTGCCGAGTGAAACTGTATAAGTGGGTGTTCAATTCAAGAATTTAAAATGATAACAGCCATTTTTCGGAATAGTTCTGCATGTCAGTTAAAAACCCAACTAATTGTCATGTTTCCTCCATCAAAGATCACAAAGGCCCGAAATGGCTTTTGTTTTCGGTTAATTTATTATATGCTCACATGTCATTACTTTAATTCATTATAAAATACTTGACAGTTCTGATACCCAACGTCTTCAGGCTACATTGATAATCCTTCTAAAGGAATTGAAAGGTCTGAGTGTCAGTTAAAAAGTCAAAATCTTACCAAAAATAGAGGACATGTCAAAGTCTTCATGCCCCTGTGGTTTGGTGGCCTTCAGCGAAGGACAAATACCTGTCTTTTAGATGTCAGCTCCATTATACGCCACGGCTGATTCCTTTCTGCCTCCCAGGGAGCCTGAAAGGCCCTTTAGTTTTTGCATCAGCAGATTGTTCGGTGTGTCAGACAAATTGCCATCCCTCCATGTTAAATTAGGGGCTGTCACTTTCATGCCTAGCAGCCATTGAGAATTGAGGTAATGAGCTGAGACATCTTTGGTCTCTCGATTGGCATTTTTCCTCTTGTTCTTGAGTCGCTCCAATGTTGGTGAAGTAAATGTTAGCCTTGCACCTTAAGCCTCCCTCACCCACTGATTCACTGTGACCTGAGATTCAGGTTGGAATTGGAAATCCTCCTCTGTTTAACCCCGTGTGTCCTGTTCTAGAGTTTGGAAGAGCAGGACATTAAAGGGCTGCTGGCCCCTAAAATCCCCGAGTAGCCTGGTCTCTCTACCTTTTTTCAGAGGCTATAATGTTTCTTTGTGAAATTTAACCTGACTGAGCCATCACATCCATTTAATTAAGGTGTGTAATTCACAAAGGGATTTTATGTCATCACATGATTTTCGAACATTGTACATTTTATTTTACATTGAAATAGAATGTCAAACATGAGAAACTGCTCTTATCATAGATAGTTAAAAATGAATTGATACATACATTTCCCCACCTTATCTCTTTGTAACAAATGTGATTGACACATGTATATTTTAGCATTTTTCATCATCTGAACAATTTGCTTTTTTGTCATTTAGGTAATTAACACAAAGAAGAAAATGAAGAAAAAGAAATATGTCAACTCTGGAACAGTATGTATGGCCCTGGGACCTATTTTTAGAAACTAAAATTTAACTTTTGAAAGTCCATAGGATTTTTTTACATTATGAAAGAGGCGCAAAGTGAATTCATGCATTAATTATGTCTTATCCACCAAATACATACTTTGGCCACACAAATAAAAAGTCTGGATGGATCAGAAGAACTTGAAAGACATCAGAGACTTGAGTGATTCCAGCAGCCGATTTAGACACCAATTTTTACTCAACATTCCTTGCAGTCTGTGCATGAGCTAGTAATGCATACAAATACACCAGCTCTTCCCTTCAAACGTGTCCTCTGGGGAATGCAAATGCATAAGTAATCACAAGAGCTTTCTCCTATTCTTTATCATGCAAGAATGTGAAGTGCTGTGCGGATCTGTTAGATGTAGGAGAACTGTGTTTAATCAACTCTTTGTCCTTTTTACATTTACAGGTGACCCTGCTTTCATTTTCAGTTGAATCAGAGTTCACCTTCTTAGATTACATCAAAGGAGGGTGAGTAGGACTATTGCCATAATTGAAAAAATCCCAAAATGGCATTTTTTGTTCTGCTGTTGCACTTCTTCATTTGCAGTTAACAAGATAATTGCTGTTAGAGTGGATCTATAGATTCCTCTACAGCACTGGGCCACCACTATTTCACTCTTGACCGGTGGAAGAGTATTCATGCTGCAGGAATTACAGTTTTTATTACAGGAATTATTGTTTTAATCAAACAATGTTTAGCAAGATTTTGATTTTGACATATTATGCATGTCAGCAGTATTTAAACACAAATGGAAAGCAACACAGATGTCTGTTGAAAACAGCCTGAAGTTGCAACTGTTATGGACAAGTGCTTAACATGACTTCTCGGGAGAATTTCCCAGTGCTTACACACAGGCTCACGAAGAGATTTTATGGCCTCGGGTGGCTGGATAGACTAACACTGCAGAAAGACTAGTGAATCCAAGACATACATTTGACCGTTTAGATTCAGCAAGACTGAAATGTGTCTGAAATGGATAGAAAATGTGCATCTTCCAATGGTTTTCTCTCCCAAAAAATTTCAAATAAAATGTCAGACATTTTCACATTAAACATATTCATTTAAGCCTCAGTTCATCTATTTGCTGTCAAAAGTACATTTAAGAATTAGCCTACCGCATCGTAACTACAGCCATACGAATAACTGAAGTCATTACTTCGAAAGTAAAATTTTGAAGTAAAAAATGCACTGACTCGTTTATGGTATGATTATATTGTTTTGTCTTGAACTTAAAGCTGGGTTTAGATTGCTGGAGGTTGGCATGTGTATGTCAACTAATTCTCTGGTGACATGTGCCTTTCCAGGCAGGCTGGCTGGGCTGTGCTTTGATCTGCACTGTCTCATCACAGTGGGTATCCTGACAGAGGTTTTTATGTCCTCTGGCAGAGCTGACAAGTGTGACAGATTTGGCCGACAGTTCTTGGCTGTGGCTGATTCATGATACAATAACCTTAAGGTTTAGTGACCTCACTTCAGAAAAAATATCATCCTCATCATTCTGCCTCCCAACATTAGCCTGGCACTTACTAGATGACCTATTACGGAATTGGATGTTCCAAATGGGGGGCATCTTACACTGTCAAAAATAGGTGAAAGTTCAGGGGGAAAATTTTATGTTCAGCAACATAATAAGAGATAAATCTCATCTTTTCTCCAATAACTTTTTAATGTAAAATTAAACTTTAAAGCTTATTTCCTTTTAATAAAAAGGAACTAGGATAGTTTGTATTTATTACTTGACAAATACTCAATAGAGGGCAAGAAAAAATTGAATAACTGAATACCTTTCAAGCACTCCCTCCTTCTTGTAGCGGATGTAAAATGTCATCTGACGGTTCATTTTTCTCATTCGCAAACTCTGCAGCACGGGTACAGTTAAGGACATGATATCCCTGGAATGTAATGAAAGGCTATGTCTTTATGTTGATTATGGTCCAGAGGACTGGTATCTGGTTAATGTTTTGGATGACATTACCTGTGCTTTGAATTACAATTAGGAGGAGGCAATGTAAATGGAAAAGGAAATTTAAAAAAAAAATGGAAAGCTGCTGGCAAAATGACACACTTGTTTAAATCCTTGTGAAAAAGAATCAGCTTGTTGATGATTTCTCCTTTTCACAGTGTTAAAGCATAGTAAAGAATTCCCATAGATTGCCCTAAAAAAGAGAAACGACTGGAATAAAAAGGAGCTGTCTAGGTTCAATTTGTTAAGTTTTACCAGAGTGACAGGAGTCTATAGGGGATTTTTTTTTCTTCTAATACTGACCTTTAGTTTGGGGTCATGTAGCATGTATAGTTAGCTAACCTGCCTTCTGATGTGGTAATTCATTCAAATATTCATCATTAATAAATAAAATGCAGTTTTAATTAAGATAGGGGTTAGCAGGGTCAGACCATGGTATATGTTCCATCCCCAATATACGAGCTGAAAGGTTAATGTGAATCTTTAACTCATTCGTTTTACTATCATTCTTTTATTATTCTCTCTGGTGACTTTCATTGTTAATGAGACGCTGTCGTTTAAGCCCCTGAAGGCTTCTTCTCAATGTCGTAAATTAGCAAGAAGAGGGAAAAGCTTCATCAGCAGGGAAAATTGGATTATGATTTGCTCTTAAGTGCTTCATCAGTCTAATTGCTTGTTATGAGGCACTGTGTCTCAGAGGTGCGTCTTGTTTGTGCTTATGGATGTTGAAGTCAAATACATGGGATATAATCATCTAAATCTTATTTGTCAACTGAGAGAGCCATTAAAAATAAGACATAAGGTATTTATGATGTATACAATGCCCTTTGTTGTTGTTTTTTTCTCTCTCCATGTTTTTCCAGTGTTTCTGTTTTGTATCGCAGACTGTTTGCGTGATTGTGTTTGTTGGTGTGCGTCTTGGTGTAAGAGCACAAGAACTTAATGAGGCCTCACATGTCATTAATTCTGGCTTGTCTGTCCTTGATCTTTTTCCCTTTTTTTCTAATGTCCTCTTCTCCAACTCTCTTCTAGGACACAGATCAATTTTACTGTGGCTATTGACTTCACAGCATCTAATGGTGAGTGATACTAGCAACAAAGTGCATGTTTGGAAATTGGAAGGGGGCTACAATATGTAGTTCTGCTCTTTGACTCTGGTATGCCCAATTCAGAGTCAATCCCACGAGCATGTGCAGTGTGGACATGGAAGTTATACACGTATGTAGACATGTATACACGTTTTCAAAAGGTATGGGCCTTTCTCTAGAGATCTTCATACTAAATATTTCATCTCCGTATGGAGATTTTCCCCATGTCTGGTGCTGATACCACGCATGAGCAATTTTCAAGTGAAAGTCACTAATCAATATGGGCACAGCTACGCCCACTATACATTTTTTAATGCATTAATGATTTCTTGAGGTAAACTGGTGTTGAAAACTGCCCTTAATATAGTTGTGTTTTCAGCAGCTCATGGTGGATTCCTTTATATCTGTGATCTGCTCCAGACACATCACTCCACCTAATTTAGACTGCAGTCATTTTGGAAAATGTAGAAATTGTGTGTACTATGTATCTCCAACTTTAATATACTCCAGGATGGAGAAAAAAAGATTCATTAAAGGTTAAATGAGAATGCCTTATATACGAAAAAAATAAATCCCTGACAGCATATATTCATCCCTTTTTCAATTTCGCTCAATTCCACATGTATGCCTACAAGATGATAAGAGATATGTAAGTTTTCTACATATCTCAATATTAGATAAGCTAAATTAACTTTTGTGCCACTGTGGGTGCACTTGTTTATTATCAGGTCAATAATGGTTTGTATATCTGTATATATATGTGTTTGTATGTCTTCTAAACAATGGTTATTCATACCTTTAACATGCCATGTGACGTATATAAAGCAAATAGACAAAAATCTGAACAGCTGTTAAGTCAGTTTCTGCTGTTTGAACTTTCAAAAGAAAACAACTGGTAGATACAAGATCCTGGCCTCATAATGCCTAATAATGTTAAGCCTGCCTATTCTCTCAGTATAAATGATAAACTATATGTGCAATGCAAGAAGGTGAAGGTGTTTTGAATAACTATCAAAGACAGTTAGCATGGCAAACAGTTGATTCATCTTTATTGCCCAAAGATGTTCTGTTGTGATGTCGGAAACGGTGGCAGTCAATCTTTTGTTAAACACTGGATATAATCACCTACATTATTTTGGTGAGCACAGGGCTGTCACCATCTCGCTGCACCATCAGAGGCCCAGGTGATCAAAAGATGAGCACTTGTCACCCACAAATCTCACTGGATACAATGATGGTATTTTCTGAAAGACATCCAAAATCCCCAGGCTTGGCTGTTGACACTTACTGACTTCATGATGACAAGAGAGAGGATGTTTGAGAGGCTTGGGTTTAGAACATAACAGCTCTGTTTTACAGGAATCAGGTTAATTGTGAGAAATGTCTGTAGCAAACAATTTCTGTGTTTGGCATCACGTCAAAAACACACTGAAGATGTCATGCCTTCACTGCGTCCTCAATGTGAGGATATTCTGATTATTTCATTTGTCATCAGGTAACCCCTCCCAGTCAACTTCGCTCCACTACATGAACCCTTACCAGCTCAACGCCTATGCCATGGCCCTGAAGGCTGTTGGTGAAATTATTCAGGACTATGACAGCGACAAGATGTTTCCTGCTCTGGGCTTTGGAGCCAAACTGCCCCCGGACGGGCGTGTGTCTCACGAATTTCCTCTGGTGAACCCCTCATTTCTTACTTTCATCGTTTCACCAAAGAATTGATTTTTGTTCTTCAGTTTTTTATCCTGTTTTCTTCTATTGGATCTTTAGGGTGGTCTGGGACTAAGAACATGAGGATGATCTCTAATTATAACTGTGTACCTTAGATATGTATAAGCATGGAGTCACTGTATTCATGGAAAACATAAACTCATCTTTCACTACTATCCTATGTAGAATGGAAACATGGAGAATCCTTACTGTAATGGAATTGAGGGCATTTTAGAAGCATACCATCAAAGTCTGAAGACTGTGCAGCTGTATGGGCCAACAAACTTCGCGCCTGTGGTAAACCACGTTGCCAGGTGAGAGAACAATGCATCCCGATAAAACAACCTCATTTTGGTTCAAGTGAAACAGAAACAAGTAAATAATAGTAATCTGATCCCTGATTGACATAACTGTCCACTTCTCCCTTCAGTTAATCAAGTTTATCTTTGTCTAGCAGGTAATGAGATAAAACAATGTCAAGTTACATCAAACAAGCTAATTTGAACAACAAACCTATCATTGAGATTTCAGTTTTTCATCCTTTGATTGGTTAACTCTCTTACTTTTATAATGACTTATGTGTTATTTGAAAACTTATGGTCGATTTGATCTTTTTCAAGCATATAGCATATTACTCTTATTTTCAAACATTCCAACTTGTCAAAGTTAAAGTTAAATAAAAGAGAGTTTTTCACAGCTGGAATTATTTGACTTCTGCTTTTGATCTCCCTTAAGGAATATATGTCAAATCAGACAAAATAAACTGGCTGTGAGGTGCTTAAAAATGCAATTTGTATTGACTCACAGGGATCACGTGTATTTTACAGACCTGTAGTGCTATGCTTATAACTTACTCTAAGTATCTTATTGGATTGTTTTGGTAGTGATAATAACTCTCAAGTCTTACTGTCATTTTCTTCCATTGTTATTTTTTTATTTCATCAAGATTCAAACGATTCCGCATCTGATCTGAACTAGTGGTCTGACATGATGAAATATGTCTTTCTAATTAATTGGAATCTCAAATTTAAAAAAGCGTCAAAAAGCCACTGCTGTAAGACCACATAAACAAGTAAAATTTTGCATTTGAGTTGATGAGCCATGAGATGAGATCATAACAATTAAATGAAATCTTTAAATCAAACATTGACTGACAGACAATGTTTTACCCTTCACTGTTATGCCTAAGTTATCAGTCTATGTTCAGGAAGCATTGATAGTATGATCTAATTCTCTACATTGCTCCTATAGAGCCCATGAATAAAACACTTGGATTTTAAAGAGACAATAAAGAACCCTCTGATGTTTGATTCAATCTGTGTATGCAGATATGCAGCGGCAGTCCAGGATGGCTCTCAGTACTTTGTCCTCCTCATCATCACAGATGGCGTTATCTCAGATATGGCCCAGACCAAAGAAGCCATTGTGAATGTAAGAATGGGAACGTGGGATGGGACACTGTTTTTCTGGATCATGCATGCCGAGTCAGGTTCAGTTTAATTAGGAAACAACAATAAGGAAGTCAATGCTTCTGTATTAAAGGATGTAGTTCAACAAAACAAAACAAAACAAAAACAAGAGCACTCGATGCACAAAAAGACTGAAATCGTCACTCTGACATCCCCAAGTGGTTTGTGTGCAACAGTTTTAAAACGTCGAGTTTAGCATCTTTGCTGTCGTAGCTAAAACGTCTGTTAACAAATAAAAGACTTTGGTTCTGTTGATTTCCACCTGCCATGTGCTCCAGCTGCTATAATTTACAGGATATATCTTGGTAATCTGTGCAATCATGATGTTTTTAGCAATCATGTAAAGGCTCCATCGGTTGCCTGGTTGCTTCATTGCAACAAATAAAATAATTCAATGTTTTTACTTTGCTTTTCAGGGATCAAACTAAGCTAATATCACCAAATGGTAGCTCTTACTTTACGCCTACAGTGGAAAACTGAGTGGCATTATCTGAAAAACTTGTATCCATCATAACTGTCTATTATTAGTGAATTTGTGTTTTTACATTAATTAATAGCCCAAGGAAGCTGAATGAAATTAAAAAAGCTGGTGGTCCTGACAAAAGCTTTTTAAATTCAGTATAAGATAAATGGATTATTCGCTCATTGTTCATTACCTGCTTGCCTCCCTTGGCACGTGAGGCAAGCGAGAAAATAAATGTACTGCTAATTAGCTCTAGATCTCATACAGTCCTTTTCTGTTTGTGGTTGTCACATTAGTAAAGACACAGCAGGAGTCATGAAACCATACCAGCTGCTCTGTATGTCTAACAAAAGTACCAACATGAGAGATTCATTTAGCAAAACGTATTTTCCAAAATGAAAGCCTTTTTTTGTTCAAAACTACAAAGAACATGATGTTGTTGTTTTTTCTGTCCAATCAGCAAAATGTTCAGAAATGTTACACTTTTAAAGAAAGTACTTCCTCTGGATATGAAAAAAAGCACACATTTGTCATTTATTCCTCAGGGCTTTCTCTGCAACTAGTCCTCACTCCTCTTTTCCAGCTTGAAATAGCAGATGGCTGTCCTCCTTCCCTTCTTTTTCCTTGGTCTGTTTTTTCCTCTTCTTTTTGCCACTTCACTCCTCCACCTGCTCAGTCCGCCGCAGGCACAGAACACCCAGCAGACTGGATTTAAAGGGAATTTGCGACTGTTAGTCAAAACATTAGAACAGCCACACCTTCCTTTTAAGATCTTGCCTGCTGCGCTATCTCACTGCCTCCAGTCCTGTGGTCTACTGATGCTTGCCGCTTCCACTGCTATCTTTTTTTCTCTGAACGGGTTCTGGCAGAAGGAGGAAACTGTGCGGAGGTTATACAAAACTTCAAAACTATTCATGTTTTAAAGGTGTGTCAAGAATGACCGAGGAAAACAAAGAAATTTACGGCTCTAAACTCTGCGTCAACATTTCAATATTAATGTTTTTGATCAATGTAATTTTCATGGGAGAGAATTTTTGTCTGTGCACACGCAGTGGAACAGAGCAGGTTTATCAGTCACAACAGATTCTGCTACACTAAAGATACCGACCTGTCAATCACCCAGCAGCTTCCTCCTCTTCTCACAGCTTTGGTCCCTCTGCTGCATAGTTTTATTCCCTTCTTTGGAATATCGCTCCACTAATAAATACAAAGACTTTCTCTGTCTGTATGCATATTTTTGGCACTGAACGATCACTGGGTCTTCACCTGCTCTCTTTACCTCATTTTCTTATCATCACTCTATGTCAGAAACATTTTTTAAATCTTCCACTGCATTTTTTTTTCCTTTCATATCCGCACCGCCATCCATCTATGCTTTGTGTTTCATCACTTTAACTTCAGGGACACATCAACATGATTCTTGGTCAAATCAGAAAGCATTATACAAAAAATGTTACCATTCAAAGTGAAAATACACCTACAGAAGGAATGTGAGAGAACTTAATTTAAGAGTATTTGATTGTAGCTTTCCTGTTAGTTCACATGCATGATTTTGTTGCTGTGGATTGCATAGAAGCTGTTTGTAAAGGTACACTCATTCATTGATTTGGTCGACCAAAGGTAAGGTACAAAACGAGAAAAAGAGAACTTGGTCCTAATTTTAAATGATGTTTGAGCAAACTCTACAAGTTTTTATTTTGCAGCCTAATTGAAGTCAAGATAATGTCACTATGTGCCATTAATTTCCATTTCAGTCATATGGCATGCTTTGCTACCAATTATAAATGTCTTATAATAGCTCTAAATGGCTTACTGTAAAAAAAAATAAAAAAATAGAAGTGTTACGAATGTTACTTCCCAAGACATTTACACTTATCTATATACAAAATTACAAAATGTACTCTTAATAAGTGAATGGATGAACAGGTGCTAAATAAGACACTTATTCTGGCCACCCATACCGCCATTGAAGCAGTAACCGTGCCTTTTCTGCCATGACTGTCACATAATCTTCCTTCAGTGTCAGTCCACTTAACCATTTCATCTTCTCAGTTGCAGTGCTATGAACCACTACTTGAACAATATATACTCTCCCACTATGTCTCATATTCCACTGTTGCTTAGCAACCACACTTCCTCTTCCTCGTTCGTGTGTTAGCTCTTTACATAATTTGCTAACGTTATTATTAAACATGAGCATCAAACTAAGCATACCTCAACACTAGACACGATATCATTCATTTTATAGGTCCATCAACGATGCAAAGGTTGTTGGTCAAAATGAATTGCTGCTCATCCAAAAGCTTTTCTAATGAAAAGGCATGCCAATTTATTGGTTATTGGTGTTTTCCGGATCCAAACTATTCTCTGCAAATTGTACTGGAATTTTGAAAATCAATAGATTATTAAATCTCTTGCCCACAGACTTACTGTTGTTTTACAGCAAAGTTAATTCATACCAATATTGACCACTCAAGTAAAAAACTGAAAAGTTCCTAATGTCTGTGTAATGTTTGTCAAGATCTAAAATAAAGTTAAGTGCTGTGTGAACTTGCCAATTATGGAAAATGCTTGAAATGTTTGTGTTGTATTTTAAACACAGCCTTTGTTATGTAGAATGTGAAAACACTCCGTTTGGCAGCATCTTTGATTTTTTTTTTCTGGTCTAAAATAGAGTTCCAATGCAGATCATTTTCAGTGTAAAAAGACTCCATGGTCTTGGTATTTCTACAGAATCCAAATGTTGGTTGAAAAAGTTCTTTCAGATGTTATGTTCATAGTCTTTTCACTTCCTGTAGGAACAGAATTATGCCCTAAAATAGAGATGTGTCAAAAGCAAAAAAACATAATAAATGTTGAATCCAAGTTAAGGAAAATCTGGTGCAGATGCCAATGGTCTGAATTAGTTTAGTTTATCTTGAAAAGTATGGTTGGTTCATTAAACATAGAGGGCTTGCAGTTTTTACTAAGTGTCAGATCCAATTCTGACACAAAATTTGCAACCAACAGTTAATGTCTGCACTCAGGCAAAATTGGTTTTCAAGTATGCTTAAACCGCCTTTTGGCTGACCTCTGTCCAAGCACCCAAAGAGAGGTGACTCAGGTGCTATTGTCTCTTCTAGGTAAATACACATCCAGCTAATTAATTTTTGTGCCTGTACCCATCCAGGCTAATACATGCATGGCATCTGACTTCAAGAAGCACACAAAAATGTTGTTGTTGGGGTGTTGATTCATGTTTTGTTGTGTTGTCTCATTAGATTAAATCTCTTCTGCTCGACAGGATGACAAGACGATGGCAAAAGTGGGGCATGGTGGAGTGCCAGTTTATTTTTGGTGGCAACTGATGTTCTGATGTGAGTGGGTGTTTGTCTACTGCAACGCACACACACATGGATGTCTGCGAATGTGAGCGTGTGCACGAGTGTAGGAGGACAAGTACTGTCAGGAGTTGTGTTGAACACTGATAATCACATAAATGTATTGTTATGCTGCTGAGGAAGCGTCGATGGAAACGCTCTCAACAAGCAGTGAGGGCTTGTGTAGTGTGCCAGTGCAGTGTGCAAGACCTAACCCAAACATTAAGACTGATAAATAAATACTATCTGCACAAGTGTGCGAATCACATAGAATGAAATATGTAAAATGGTTGAAGAGAAACATGAGATGTCAACTCATCTTGAATTAATTGACTACAAATCTTTGAAGAGGTGGAGTATGAAAACACAGATGGAGGAGAATTTTGTTATTCATTTGGCTAATTGGCAACAGGTAGGTAATTTGATTGGTAAAAAGCACCTTAGACAGAGTATCTAAAAAGTGAAAAAAGGAAGAGAAATTGTGTGAATTAGAATCAATTGTGCTCTAATGACTTAGATTTGATTAAATTATGATTGCATTACAACCAATTAGATTACACTAGATATGAGCTTGTTCGTCCTTACATAAATTAAATTGAGCTGAATTATGCACGTTACCAAAAACAACTTATGGAGCAATTTCAAAATGATGTTTCTCCACAGGAAGTTGCAAAGATAAAATTGTCCATCATATACTGAACATGATTTGTTAGAAAGATCAAATGATTTAAAATAGTCTCAGTCAGGTAAGGAGATGAATTTAGAAGAAAAAAAGAATGAGGGGAAAAAGAAGTGGGATCATCATAAAAGCATCACTGATGATGAGGCGTACACTCGGGCTTATGAAATATACATTTAAGGGCTAAAGACAGTTATTTCCAGTCTATAAGGTGCTACTTTTTTCACATGTTTTGAATATCCATCCATCCATTATCGTAACCGCTTTTTCCCTAAGGGGGTCGCAGGGGGACTGGAGCCTCTCCCAGTAGTCAGTGGACGAGAGGCGGGGTGCACCCTGGACGGTCCACCTGTCCATCGCAGGGCCACACAGAGACACACAAGGACAAACAACCACGCACACTCCCACTCACTCCTAAGGGAAATTTGGAATGTCCAATCAACCTAACATGCAGGTTTTTGGATGGTGGGAGAAAGCCGGAAAACCCAGAAAGAACCCACGCAGATACAAGGAGAACATGCAAACTCCACACAGAAAGTTCCTGGTTCCCCCGGGGACTTGAACCCAGAGCCCTCTTGCTGTGAAGCTGTGTGGTCAGAGGTCTGAAAAGTGATATGTATAAATCAAGAGACATAAAGTACCAATATCTAAGGACTAGAAGACCGGAACCCATTTAAAACTAATTGTGTTTTAATAAAGTTTTTATTTGGTATATATGTAGATTTCTATTTGCTGTTTTAATTGTTCTATTGTTTCTTAATGCAGCCTTGGTGTATATCTTTTTACAGAAATGCTACCCCTGAATGACCTCATGACCACATCAGTGGTGTGCGTCTTGGGATTTGGACAGTTTTGATTGAATGTATCTCTTAAACCAGTGTTCCTCAATCCTGATTCTTACTTGCCCTGCAAGTTTCCCAAATGTTTAGTTGAGAACTTTTTTTTCCCATCTAACAGAGTGTAAACACAACCCAACTTTTCAGAATTTGTGTCATATATTATGATCAGGTTATTTTTTCGTCTATGTTTGACTTTTGATCAAGTTCCTTCCATCTGACTCACGGTGGAGCTTGGGAGTGGTTGGGAGGGTAAATGTGGACGGTTGCTGTTTGCCCGAAAGCTGGCACGTCCTCCCCTCCATCTTCTCCTGGCTCATCCATCTGCTGCCATGTTAAATTAGTCTGTTGATAAATTTGGAAAGATCAACTGGCTTTTATTGTTTTGTCAGCACAGTTCATTTAAATCTCAAAATTTCACATTTTTGTGCGGAAATAGCTTATATGAGAAACTACCTATGGTTAGAATTATTGTGTTGTGTATGATAACACCCTCCCACCTCTACAGTCTAATAACCAGCGTTGACAGTGCTGTTCCTGGAAAAGTGATAGGTTTGATTCATATGACAATAATATGGATTCATGGTAATGAAATAGCTGTAAAAAAAGAAAAAAGAAAATTTTTAAGAATTCTTTCCCCCATATCTAAATGACACTGCATCAGTCTCTTCTTTTGGTTGTATAATGGCACCCTACAACATTACTGCAGTTTTAGTCCATGCCGATCAGCACATAGCTATTAATGTCATTAAAAATAAGTAGGAAATTTGAGTAGGACACGCTTCAAGATAATAATAAAAAACTGTTTTATTATTTTAATTTTTATCTCCTCAATTCTGATTTCTCCACAGGCTGCCAAGCTTCCAATGTCCATTATAATAGTTGGAGTTGGTCAAGCTGAGTTTGACGGTATGATATATTTTTTTCTTTCTCTCTCTATGTTAGTGTAGAAGTAAATGTATAGTATAATTGTACAAGTATTCCTGTTTTTTTCGCGAGTTAAGTGTACAGCCCACATACTTTGAGTGATTTTAACAAGTCGCTTCTGGTCCATACTGAAAGGGCGCAATTGTCAACCTTAAGGCAAGTTTTTTTTATCATGGCACCAAAACTAACAAACTGAAAACACAGGAGCTGTTATGACTGATACACATTCAGTAACATGTGATGTCTACATGAATCAGGTGTTCTGCTTGACATTTTGACAATTCTGTCCTTTTACCTTCTCCATGCAATAACATCTTCAGCTGTTTTCTGATCATTTAAAATCATTATTCTGTCTGTGTTTCTCTTTTCCATTTAATATCAGTGTTGTCGTGATTCATTTGATGTTAGAGCTTGTTCATGAGTACTCTTCATATCTGTGTTGAAGTGATTTTAACCTGACACTTTTCCTCTGATACAATCCAACATTCCTGTTTAGTTGGCATACACATTACTTATCAGCCTTTCAGAATGACTCAGAAATCCAAGGGCTTTCACTTATTTTTTTTCTTCTTCCCTTCCAATGTTTTCCTCAAATTGTTCAGCTTCTTCAATGTCTTCTGGTTCAGTCTGTCAGCAGATCACTGATCTCATTGTTGATTCGCAGGAACAGCTTTTTCTAGTGTAACTGGAAGTTCTTCCACTAACTTTTTAAACAAGCTGTCAAAGGGCACCGAGAGGGAAACATTCTTTGTGACTGTTAGCCTGATGTTTTGAAGCCATTGATGCACGTGCAGATTTTTATACTTAATTTGTTATACAACCATTTGCAGGTCAAATCAATAAGTCAGTTATAAAACGAGCAGTGTACCAACTTTCCGTAGAGCAAATAACAAACTCCCTACGCCTCCAAAAAATAAGCCCAATTTAACCTCAATGTGTCTTTGGTATCTTCCTCGGTGAGAAGGAGGAAGACTACGATTTCACTACACACTAAGTATTTGTACTCCTCACACCTATCTGCTGCAATTAGCTGGTGTCTGCTTGCACTCCCAAGGTTGCAGCTGAAAGATGAACCACATACAAGCAAACAATATCACCAAACAGGGTGAAAACAAGTTGGTAAAAGATTTCTCTGCAGACAAATATAGCCTACTGCCACATTCAAAAGGGTCATTAGCCTTTTTGTTAGCCATTAAGAATATTCTCCTTACCATACTTTAAAAAGATTGAAACATCAATAACAGACTCCATGTCAATGGATATAGCACTGCAAATGTTTCTGGGACTAATTCACAGATAAGATTACAACAAAAGCTCATCTGAGTCAGGAAGGAAGGGGATATGTTGGTGGATGCAGGCATGATTGTGGAACCACTGAGGTTAATTGCTGGGTTTTCAGTGTTTAGTGTTGATGGTTTTAAATTGCAAAGGCTGTAATAAAGGGCTTACTAACAGATTAGACCTCCAAACGTGCTTGTTTAGCTCAACATCTTTTTTGGATTTACTTACACCAAAAGAGTGCATGGGTGGCATGTGTGAAAACTAAATCTTAACACAATAATCATCTTAGTCTGTTCTAAATGCTGTTGCCTTTGCTAAGTTATCCCCCTGTGTGTGTGTTCTAGCTATGGTGGAACTGGATGGCGATGACATCAGGATTTCATCTCGGGGGAAACTGGCAGAAAGAGACATTGTTCAGGTGACAGTCTAGACCAGTAGTAGTTACTCTGACCCAATCCCAAGCCACTGTCCCATAATTCTGACTTTTTAATGTTAAGGTACCTTTTTCCCTTTTGTGCATGAAGAAACAGTGGTCGTCTCTCCATTCAAATGGGATGTTAGTGGCTATTTACATGAAGAGGTGACCATGGGTTTTTCATTGGAAACTTGAAAATAAAATTAATCTGACTTTTTTTTTTCATATGCCTAAGTTGCCTGGAAAAGGGAAGGAATTGTTTCTTTGACTATATTTAAATAAAACGAGACTTGAAAGAAGAATTTGGATTAGGATTTACTTTATCTGCATGCATGTTATCATGGTAAATTAGAAAAACAAAGATGACTTGAGAGTCTGTTTCTAAAACACCGGATTTGGATTGCAATTTATGGGCTATGGTACTTCCATTATCCATTACTTCACATTTGCATTTCACATTAGCTGATGTGCTTGTACGTTGAAACACCATCTGTTAGTACTTGCAAATGAGGACCTAAAAGTAGTTCTTATAAATTCCCGTGGGTACGAGAATGCCAAATGTTTGATTTTAAGTGTCACTCTTCGGTACCTTATGTGTATATACAAACCCCCGTCAAGCTGTTTTAAACTACTGGGAGTTTTCATCTGTATCAATCTGTGCTGGATCTTAGTAAATGTATACTAATGGCATTTACAGTAAAGGTGGCTTGATGCCACCTTAGGTCCTCAGTTTTCACACAAAAATTAGTATTCTGAGGAAAACCACACCACGGCATTAGTGAAGGATGACCATATTGTGGTTGTAAAATCCAGAAAATATTGACAAACTTTAAACATGAGGCTCCATGATTTCTGAATTTAAAGAATATCATAGAATAATATCAAGAATATCGTCCAGAAATTGATATTTTGTTGTACAGGCAAAACCACATGATTTTTAATGGCACTTTTTAGGTATTTGAAAATGTTAAAAGTACATTGTAATCATTCTTATATTGTTTATTCTTTTCCTCAGTTTGTTCCTTTTAGAGATTACATGGACCGGACAGGTAACCACGTGTTAAGCATGGCACGGCTCGCTAAAGATGTGCTCGCAGAGATCCCAGACCAGTTTATCTCCTACATGAAGAGCCGGGGAATCAAACCCAATCCTGCACCACCTCCCTACACACCACCCGGACACACACACCACCACACACAAATTTAGGGCCCTCCTCTTGGCTTTTCACTGAGGACTGACAGCATGCAGCAGCCTCTCGGAGTCCATTGGGAACTCTCTACCTCCTGTTTTTTGGTGTAAATAGGAGATGGCACATGAAATGGTTGTTGAATTATGTGCTGTACCTGACCAGTGACTACAGGAGCAGTATTTCTTTTTTTGTTCTGTTTGTTTGTTGGCTTCTTCTGTGACATGTTCAATTGTAGTCTCTCTCCAGGTGAGACTGACCAAATTTTTCAGGACTTGTTGGTGATAGCCTTTTGGGCAGTGACTGTTTCACATCTATGATTTGACGGCAGGTTGGTTTGAAAAGGTCATGTTGTGGTTAAAACTTGTGCCTGTCTGTTGATGTTTCTCTAAGTGTATCAGGACGTGTGAACTTTGACACAAGCCTTGCTCGTCAGTCATTGGTGTGGCCTAATACAGTGACATTTTTTAGCACCTTGTTTTTATATAAGGGGATTGTCCCCACATCTGTTAATACAGCACTTATGATGCCCTCTATCCACCAACCCCTCCTGTATCTCAAAAATAGAATTGTTTATACGAGCATGTTGAATGACAATTGAAGTATGATGTGTCAGCATATATCCTCAAATGTTATTCACAGTGGCATGACCATTTGATTGACTTTAAACACCATTCAACCTAATTCACTTTATAATGGTCATAAGTATGTAACTGCACAAGAAAAGCACAACTCTATAGCCATTCTAGTTATGATTAATCTACTAATTTAATCATATTCTCTCTTTCTGAGTGCTGCTATTCATTCATTTTGAGAAAAGTGTGCTTGTGCAGATATTTTTTTTTTCAGATTCTTCAAAACTCCTAATAAAGGAATTCACTGAAACGGTTGCAGTTAAGATACTCCAGGTGGAACACATTTCAATCACAGATAAAGCTGCACATGAATAGCTTGAAGTACTATCATTGTTTTAAAATCCCTATAATTCTCACATCTCAATATTTCATTTTTAATAGAGTAATTCCAAAATCAATTAGCACAATGATAAAACACAGATCGTGCAAGATGTACAAGACCTTCAGAAGAATAATGACCAACCAGACAAAGTTTGAGGCCTCTGTGTGGCAAATATATTGAGGTACTTTTATTAATTGCCTTTTTATGGTAACTGTGAAAAGACTACCAGTGTTACTTCATGTATGGGCTGACATTTTACACCAGCCAACTGACACACAGCAGACATTAGGTCAATTAGGTGGGCTGTAACTATTTTTTATGCTCTAATGTCAGGTTGTGCAAGGTCCAAATCTATCCCTGTTTCAGCACCTATAGAGTGGAGACATTTCTACTGAAATGCCACTGGTCACACATCAGCAACCACATGACTTTTGTGGTCAAAAGCCATCCCTTAGAGATATTCCTTCAAGATAGAGCTGTCCTTCCTGTAATGCATGACTGGATTCTGGTGGCCAGTAGCTCAAAAATTGGTCTCCAGAGCTTCAGTTCTGTAGATGAGATTTTTTTTTCCTCCCATGTATAAAACATGCTAACATCCTGTCTGTGCCACAGGATATGGAGGGATCTGCTTTTTTCTAAACCTGTAGTTTGGCTGTTTGGAGTTTGAAATGATTTTACAGCATCGTAAACAAAGCCTGCAATTTCAGAGGCTGCTAAGATTTGGTTTGTTTTTAGAACATCGTTTGCTTTACTGCCAATGGTAGTCACTGACAGTATCACTCACCACAAGGACACTGAGCTCGTATAGTGAGGAGTTGCACACCTTAGGCTCTTTTCTCTTCTTCTACTTGGTCATTTATTTTTGCAGAAGTAAGGTGCCTTTTTTTATCGAGAAATTTGGTCAACTTACCATCCAAATGCCCACAAAAAACCCAACTGAAGGGCTTGATCACCATAAATATCTGAAGGTAAATGTTCTTTTTAGCTCTGCAAAATAAAAGAATATGGTACATTGTAGGTCCAAGGGGGATGAATTACAGTAGTACTTCAAATAACAGAAAATGTTTTGAGGACAAGTTTGGTACAGGCATGTTTCCAGTTTCTTTCATTTTGAGTTTGAGCTTTGATTTAAGACCCAAGGCACCCTCCATATATGGCAAGCTTATATGCTGTATGTGGTTTTAGCAGGTAAAATACACTCCTTCACAATGTCATGCCAGCACTTTGGGTTATAATAAGGAAATGTACTATTTCACCAGATTTACTCATTAAAAACTGATGCACAGAGACTCCCCATGTCCTGACAAAAGAGCAGCATCAATTGGCTAAGGGAAGTGTCATTAATACTCAAAAGAAGTGTTCAGAGAAATTAAAGTCATCATTTGTGTTCTATGCAAACGCATCCCAAAATGTTCTAACTCTACAAGAAGTAATTGTTGTTTTTCAAACAGCTATATTTCCTGTATTCTTTTTTATTTTTGTCTTGCGATTCCACATAAATTGTGTCTGTTGTTCTCTGGCAGAACAGTGTGGGGGGGACTCTGCAGAGTAAATTCAAAACAGCAGTTCATTAAATCAGCGTTACCAATTGAAAAGAAAATATATTGACTGGCAATGAGACTTGTTTAAGTTAAAGCTGATATAAAGTTTAAACTTTGGCAGAGAGTAATCATGCAGTCTGTATGGTAAAATGGAAAAAAACAACACCGAACGGATTACCGTTCATTGGGATTATTCAAAGGAGGTAAATTTAGAATATAAATTATTCCAGTTTGAGCACTGATTACATGTTTAGCATTTTTCCTTTAATTTATCTTTAATGTCTATTCAGATCCAGATCTGAATCCAGATCTAGATGGAGTTTTCTTTCTTTTTTCAATTCAACCATCTTGGCAGAGGAACACAGTCTTGGCTGTTGTCCTATTTTTAGCTGCACTTGCCTGAGATGGGAATGTAGGTCAGTCTAACACTGGAGTATCTTGGCAACAACTTCCTGTCACCTCCCAACATCTTTTTCAGAGTTTGATGATTTCTCAAGTACTCAAAGCTATAATTCAATTGACTTCCGTTGGATCAACATTTATATTTTTTCAACACTTTTGTTTGAGACCAAATACATGCTAATCAGCTCTGCAGGTATTTTGTAACCTGGTCTAATGAGATCATGACCTCTTGCAATATGTGAGTTTTGGGGCAGAATGTGTTTTGGCTATGGTCAAGTGCCCACAACACAAACACCCAACCATTGTTTGTTTTTAGCTCTGGCATAGGGGGAACACAAACTTTCTCATTCAACTAAGGTAGCAATGGGTTTGGGAGATCAATACAGTTTTATTGCAATCAAGATGTATAACAATAATTAACCCAATGCCATTGAGATCAGATGTTTATGCCCCTGTATCCTGTTCAATGCTCTCCTATCGCATAAGGTTAGAGCTCCAGTATTATAAATTTCTCCCCTTCACAGCCAGACGCTGTACCCGTCTCACTCTCACAGTAGCCGATAGTCACCTCGTAGAGTAAGTAATAACTTATTACTATCAATTCATAGTAATGACTCAAGTTTAAAACTTCATATTTTTTTCTGGGAACAGACTTTTTAATAACACAACCGACAAAGAATTGAAAAAAATCTTTGTAGAAAAAGCCTTGTTAAAGAGTTTAATGTAGCAAACTGTAAAGGCCTTAATGATCTGAGAGGCAGTCATTCCATCACATTTAAGGCTATACTGAGAAGCAATTAGGATGAATGAATGATAGTTTTTTGTGTAGGAAAGACTGGAAAACAATGCATTTGTTAATTTCTTGTGTTTTGTAATAGAGAAGTCAGATAAGAGAAGGCTTCTGTTAGAATGCTAAGGGAACAGTAACAGAAAGACAGTTAGGAAAGAGATACAATTAACAAGGAAATTCCCTTAAGCTGTTACCTTACCATCTTTCTGCCAGAGGTTTTTATTTGATACACAAGACTCATCATCCATGTGACTGAGGTGTGAATTCCAACTTAAGCCATTTTGTTCTGACAAATTAATGAACTGAAACTTTTAATAACTAAATCTTTATCTTTGCAGTTGTGATAGGTTTGAGCAACAGAGTAGCTTCAGAAAGGTCTGAGGTTTAGCTTGAAAAAGAGCTTTTTCCTACAGTAACTACATATGAGGCTTTCTACCAGAAAAAAATGAATATATAAATAATGCATTTGGCTGAGAGCCTTGAAGAGAAACATTTCCCAGGAGCCATGAACACTTAATCTTTGCGATGAGCGCTTATTGTAAATCTTTGATTTATTTTTTTGAGAATATTACTGTATGAAAAATATCTACTGATTATTTTGGAAATTTATGATAAGCCATTTCTCCTGTTGTTAATCTTTTTCAGGCCCTGATTTCTAACTATGTTAATCAACTGCATGTTTTCTTCAGTCACAAGAGTGTTTTACACAGAGTGCCACCATATGTGAAAACAAATGGGCCCCAGCCATTTGGACTACATGCATTTCTGTGCCAAACATGGCAGTTAACAGTGGACTGTGAGCTATTTCTTCTCTTTTGTGCCTGGTTTCCAAAATGTTTCCTTTCTCATAAGTGATTTGAAAAAAGAAACTGTAGCGATTTTGCATGTTACAGTTAATACATTTTGTTATCTGTTTGTCATTTTGGTCTGATTCCGGTTGATCTTTATTGTTTAGATTTTTTAAGTTTATCATTTTGCATGACTCCCTTCTTTACATTTCAAGGGTTTTTAATTGTACATGACTATTGTCATATTGGTGGGTTGTGAAATGCTTTGTATTGGATTGCCTTAAATAATAATTATTAAAAAAATGACTACTTTTATAAAAAGCTTGTGGAGAGTTTGCTTTAATGCCAGCTTTGTAATTTTATGAGCTAAGCTTAGCAGGGACGGAGAAAATCTAGCTGCATGTTGCTTTTGAGTGGACAGAACCGTTAAAAAATCAGTCATTGTACCAACATACATTGTGCAAAATATGAGAATGAGCTACTGACACACGTAATGTGCACAAAGAAAATGATGGACAGAATAAAATTAATAATCCAGCCATAAAAATGTAATAAAAATCATATCCATATGCACTTTAATGTAACAGAACGTATTAATGTTGTGCAATGCAAACATACAGCAACCTTTCAACAATGGTTCAGATTTAATTACTGTAATTATTAATGTTTTTCCCATCATTACTGTTTTAATTTAAAAATAAAAAAACTGAAAATGAATACTAGTTATAGTCCACACAGGATTTGCTCTTTGTATGAGTGACTGTTGGTAAGGGGCTTATCCCATTCCCACAGTGTGTTTTTATAGCAATTTATTTGAAAAGAAAAAGAGGGATGTTTCATTAACCATTTGAATGGATTAAGTCATTTGAAGAATTAAATATGGCTCGAAACCATAAAAATAAACATTAAAAAATTGCCCAAAAAGAACTGCCTTGCATGCTTAATTAACATGGGCTATGTCCCTATGTTGAAAGTTAACATAAAGATTGGAAAATTACATGTGTCTGCTTTTATCAATTTAATTCCTGCCAAGTTTGGCAGGAAATTTAGAAATATTTTCAGTCCATGTTCCATGTTTTTCCATCTTAAATGATTCCGTTTGTATTGTGCAATATTACTTGCTGTAAAGGTTTTAGTTGGTGACAGCTGGTTTAAATCTTATCAGCCTAACCAGACCAAATGTGAAGCAATATGTTTATTGCTGCTGCTCTCAGCAAGGTTGGTGACATCCATTCACGAAGACCTGCCTGGTTATTGTGAGATCGTCATAAACATTTGCAGACAGTCCGCTCATTAAATTCCAGAGAAAGCTCTCATTACTAAATCAAGTCACTCTATCTTTGAAAAGTCTGGCACTTACCCGAACATCACTGGTCACCTTTCAAGAGGGATTTTCTGTCTGAAGAAGCCATACTTGAACATCCTTTAGATATTTCAGAAGCATTTTCAGTTTCAGAGTCAAGAGGAAATAACAAGGTGCACAGAGCAGTCATTTCATTAAAGTTTTGAAATAATCTTCTGCCCAAGTAACCACATCATACAATGTCAGAGTGAAAGAGCTAGATAGATTGACATTATTGAGCATCAGTGGTTTTCTCTCGGATGCTTTCTGTATAGTACATTTCATATTTGTAGCTCTAAAATGATGACCTTTGCATGAAGAGACACAAGGCTTTTTCCCAAAGCAGCACCTGTAACACAGCGGATAAACAAATTGAAAATAAATGGCCAACCAGCAAAAGTCATTAATCCCCTTCTTCTTCCTCCTGCGCACTATAACCACTAAAGTCACCGAACTGTTGTTGGACTGACTGGAGTGAGCGATCCTCTTCATCCAGCCCCAGTCCAGCCTTACCCTGGAGGCAATTATGTTTTTTTGGGAGGCTAAATATTTTTTAGGTATAAAGGTCATACTCTAATTTACGTTGGTGAAACATATGTGGCCACCAAACATCAATATATATGTATAGTGGGAGTGAAAGTTTTCCTTTGTTGTATTATTTAGCCACTTTGGAAAGTTTTAATAACTCTGTTATTTTGGGGGAACAATTTCTCACCCGAGAACAGATGAGAACATCAAATTTAAAGTGCACAAAAAACAGGTGTTCAATAGATGACTGGAAACAGTTTGACTCAGTGAGCTCTCTCAAAAGGGAAAATAGATGCCCACAAGACCATAAATGTGAGTAAAAAATAAACAACCATAAAAGCCCATAACATATCAGAACAGTTTTTTTTTAGACACAATAAATCTGGAGATAAAATTTTAATTCAGTACACCAAACACTTGAGAAAAAAAGATCCTCTTTGCCTAAAGCTGAGGGAAAAACATTAATTTTCCTCTTCCCAGACATTTTCTGTGTACATCTGTCTATATAATAATTTTGAGTCTTGACTGGGAAGCTGTCATCATCCTTGCTATGTCTGACAGTCCAAGTGGGTACATTAAGATCCGTTGTGACTAAACTCTGGATAGTCACCCAGCTAAAATGTATTTTAGAGCTAAATCTTTATTCTGTGTGTTTTTCTTCATTTCCTCTAACATTTATAGGAGTATTTGCAGAGCCGTGTATCAAAAAAGCATTGCCCATCTCCACTTGTTGTCTTGGCCACAGTTCAGAATTGGATGCTTTCCAGCTTAAACGGCCATGACCAATAACTGGGCCAATGATTACTACTCTAGACATGCCAAATTCTTCAATTTAAAGCATTTATAGCACAGCAACACATAACAGTAAAATCTCACCCATGCATATACAAAGAATGTCATCTTGTTGAGGGTTTTCATTTAGAGTGCCGATTCAGATTCATTTATGTTCCCAAGATAAGTCCACTTAAAGGGGTTTCAGTTGTCTTGAAACATGATCAGGCCTGTTTTGCAAATTAATATCTATATATCTATTATGCATACTCACCCTTGCCAACATTAATTTCAGATTCTTTGTAGCTGTTGCTCCAAGAATTTCAGAATTTTTTCATTTAGTTCTGCACCTCGCATTAGCGAAACCATTGTGTGCTGCATTAGTTGCACATTTGTTTGGTCAATCATCTGCAATCAGTAGTCCTAAAAAGCTGCTACAAATTCAATCAATCGAGTGACTTCTCTGACAGATTCTGGTTATGCCGAATTCTCGTTAAAATAAAAACTGCAGTGAGTCCAGAGTGTCTCAAATGCAAGAATAAACGGCCCTGAAATCGCATTACAATTCATTGGAGTAATGACCAGTGCCTCAAGCATAATGAGCTCGGAAAGTAGACAATACACCCAAAAGCTGGAAACTAACTAACACAGGCCTGTGTTCAGCCGGGCATCCCAAGAACAATCAACACAGTCCAAATTGTAAAAGTGAAGCAGCCTCTGGTATGTTTCATGTGTGATGAAGAACGCAATAGTTCATTTTTAGTCACAGTTCTGAAAAATGAAAATTGCTGAACAGAGTAAGGAACGTTATTATTAAATCAGACACTGAAACCTAGCAAGAGGTCCTTTTTTTGGGGGGGGGTCATTTGTATTGTTTGTATGAGTGTAAATTCTCTCCCAATGAAAGCTGAAATGTCTGTGTGCTGTCTGTTGCTGTTCTTGAAAACAAACAGTCAGAGTTGGCATAAATCAGAACTGGCAGATATTATTTCAGTTTTCAGAGCATCTCCATGAATGCTCGTCTCGTGAAGACTTTGGCACGCTCCGTTTATGTCTTATCTGTTTCACACTGAAATAGGAGTTTTTCACAGTATACGACGATTACCTTTGCAAAGCACTGTAGAGTAAGTAGTCTGAGAAAGGACAACCTGGTCATGAGTAGCCTGGACTCAGAAGAGTGAAGAGTGGCACATGTTGTGAAGTTCCACACGAAAAGCTGCTGCAGCTGTAATGAAAACCTTACTGCTGGTTGTGATTAATGTGTCAGAACAAAAAGGACATGAAGGCTTACTTTGAAAATGGCTGTCAGGCTCCATAAGGGTCAGGGAGCCCATTTTGACCTCCCTACTGAAGAAGCCAGAATGTGCTGGAGAGCTGGGAGAAGGTGGTCTGTCCGGGTGAATCATGTTAGCATGTGCAAGTCCATGGCAAAGGTACATGCAGCTGCAGGGATTGTCCATGTTGATGTTACTATGACACATTTTACCCATATATTTCACCAGCTAGGATTGTTTTGAATATCTGGTCATTTTGAGCAAACAAACCTTTTGTTTTTTTTCCCTCACACTGTCCATCAGATCAAATGTTGCTGCTTCTCCCCAAAAAACGTGCTCTCAGGTGATAGAAGGATTTTTGCATTTTCCAATATTCTTTTTTTTTCTTTTTGGAAGAAATGTTCCTGTGGTTTGGAATACACCCCTTGTGGTATGAGCTGAGATTATTAGCACTGTTGCACCACAGCAGGAGGATTCCTGGTTCAAGTCTCACCTGGGGCCTTTCTGATTGGAATTTCCATGTTCTGTTCTTGCATGGGTGGATTCCACAAGTAATCTGACTTCATCCCACAGCCCCCAGACATGCATGCCAAGTTGTGGTTGTCTGTTAGCTGTGTGATGTACTTGTGTATTGTCAAGATATGCACTATCCACATCAATGGTTTGTAGAATATTTCCTCACTCTTTATGATTTTGACTTGGAAAAACGGTATGTAAAAATCAAAAGGATAGAATTGTGTGTTGTGTTATTCTGAACCTTTAAGGAGGCTGATGGATGGGACTGATTGGTTGAGGCAGTATGATGCTATGAGCAATGTTCTGCTTTTCTGCTTCCTTTCCACTAACACATTGCTGCCAACTGCATAAAACCCTTCTTGGGAACATTGCTCTCTGGTGGCGATGGCCTCTTTCAGCTGGATGATCTGTCCTGCCACGCCGCCAAGTTTATTCACAAAGGATTTTGTGACATAGAAACCAAGATTTTGTATTGGCCTCTCAATTCCTCAATTCTGAGAGTATCTACAGAATACGATAGAGGAACAAATCCAAGAAATCCCACATTTCAGCGTGATGGGAATTACCTGCTGTCCGACACCACGGGATAACAAAGATCAGAGCTGGCGTGAATGTTATTGTTATTATCACTACATCGGTACATTCAAGTCCAGTTTTATGTCTGCACACATTTTAATTTTGCAACAAAAAACATTCAAAATTCTGTTTAGCAGTTTTACTTTACAGCCAAACAGTGTGTATGTCTATTTTCTTCACTGTAACTCTTCAGTCCACAGTCTAAGGGAGAAAAAATGCAACAGAAGCAGAACTGCTTTTTTCACCCAATTTCTAAATTTCATAATTAATTTGGAAGGAAAATGTATGGCCATGGAGCAAGTATGATAGTAAACTCCCTCTGTCTCCAAAAAAACTGAACGAGAAGTTGGTTTTTCAGTTCTGTCAGTTTGTTTCGGCTCTGATGTCTTGTTCATTCAAATCTGCACTAAAAGGATTTCCTCACAGCCTACCCTCCTTCCCACTGCAGTGGTTTACAGATGTTTTCCAGATCTGTCATGTTCATCTATCGTCTTAGGTTACCCAGACCAGCTGTGATTACATGTTGTCTTTCTGTCCATAGCAGACTTCAGTTGCCACTTGTACTTTGGCTCAGATCTATGGGCTGGCCTTTTGGGGTCAGTCAAATACAACTGAGAAAATAATTTACAGAGGCAGCTGGGACAATAACCTGCTCTGCCAAAATTCTATAACCTTGCTGGATCAAATCAAAATTTTAAACTTACACTACAATTGTATCAACAAGTAAAACAGCTGCAAATTTCTGCAAATGATCTAAAAATCTGATTTAAAAAAGTTTTCTATGAAAGAAGATCAGACAATAATGCGCTCACTGCCAAAATATCAGACATGAGCACTGCAGTATTCAGATGTGTGAATAATTTCACAGATGTTCTGCAAAATTAGGCCCTGAGAAGCTTCTATGAGTCCCGAACCCTTACTTGACACAGCCAAAACCTTCTGTGAGGCTGCCAAATAATAAAAAGCCTCTTCGCAGACGTCTGGTTAGTAAGCATACCTTTCTGACTGGTGAGTGAATCAGGAACCTTCTGGACATATAAATAGTGTTTTTTTCCTCATGTTTGTGGGTATTTTTTTCTGAAAACATCTTACTGATTACTTGACAAGTAGAATTTAGATTGAGATGTTTTATGGCAGACCTTACAAGTTTTTATTTTTAAAATGTATATTTTTTGGGGTCAGTTTCTCACCTTTTGTTCCTAATTAATCAATTGTGTTTACGGTCACAGTCCATTACTACTCTATATATTTCAGAATTACATTAGGGTTTTGCAGTCACAGAAACCTTTTGAAGACGAAGGAACAGTCCTGACAGCATCTCCCACCTCCAGCTCTGTGGCCTTACACACAGATCACACATCTTCTAAAGCGGGTTTGTATGGGTAGTGGGGATATTTTTGCTGAAAGCCGTTCCTTGTTGCTCAAGGCTGTCAGAAAAACATTTCTAATTCAGTTTAAATTTTCTCTTGGATTCTTTGTCATATGTCATCCATGTCATGACACCAAATATTTTGTGTGCCACCATTTCACTCTGACTGATGCTAGATTCCCTGACAAACAACCAACTATTTCTCTTTCTGCAAGTATGTTACTTATATTTGAACAGATCATGCAATGATATCCACTAACTTTTTTTGTCACTGTAATCATATTATTGTAGCTTTTCTAACCAGCAGCCCACAGAGAACTCACTGGGAGACAAACAAGTCTTTTTATTGAATTTCCATAGGACAGCATGACCAAATGTCATCTTAAAACTTGGACAAGCTTTAAATCACTGTAACTGATCTAAAAAAAATGGGACACCAAAAAATAATAATTTTACTGAAAAAGACTAAACCAAAAACCAATTCAGTTCGATCTAGACTGACACCACCTCTCATAGCAGATGTAGGCTGAGCTGTGTGGGTTTGACCATGGTCCAGGAACGGTCAGTCACCTGCATTTGTTGGTTCAGGTCAAGATTAACAGACTTATTAATCAAATGTTATAATAAATCTTCAAGCCTAGTATACTTTTAACTGTTTTAAAAGAGGAAAGTATTCATTATTTCTCATAAAATTGCAAGATTCTGAGGTGAATGGTCAGTTTGAACAGCTCAAGCCAATCACTTTGTGTGATTGCTTAAGAGATTTGAATTGAGATATCCATGTTCCTGACAGCGTTGTGTGAACTTAAATGAGCCTCTCGGCTGACCTATATGGAGTGAGGCTAAGGTAGATTCATGTTAAAGTTAATAACTGAAAGCAGACATTTTAATTATATGTCCAACTTTCCAAAGATTCTAATTGATTTGTTTCCAGATAAAATGGGGGTTGTTGTGTGCAGGGTCAAACGATTCTAGCTGAAACTTTTCCATATGTAGTTCTTAAGTTTTCTGTGGGAGAGATTTATTCACAACTTTTGAACATCAGGTAAAATTGTTATAAAAGTTTTTGCTTTCAAAATATGGACCATTTTACCATAAAAATATGAAAAATCTTTTTTATTTGCCTTTTGAAAAGGGCACTTACCAGACTAAAAGGGCAAAGGCTTTTTGTTCCCCTCCCCAAATCCAGTAAGGTTCACCGGGATAACATATCATAGACACAATTATTCATATGCGGTGGCCCAGCAATCACAGTGTCTGTTGATATAATGGTAATCAAGCTCTAAAGTTAAAAGCACTTCTCCAATATAAGCTTGAACTTACAATTCAGACATAAATTTGTGAACATGCTGCTCCATTTGTGTGGTCACTGCTTTTTTTCTATGCTTTTAGAAAAGCACAAAAGCCAAAGCTCAGTCCCACTGCATTCTTTCCCCATTCCATTATGTGGATGTTAATAGAGTGCATTTAAAAGAAGACTAGTTAAAACTATGGGAGAGGTAGCAACAATTAAACAATGGAATTTGAGATGATCCACACCATCTTTACCTGTTACCTCCTGGGCATCAATACACAAAGATGCCAACTTTAACTATAAAGTTTATTCTACATGCAATCTCACTGTCTCTTATGGTCCAGTCTGTAATCAATAATGGCAGACGCCTCTAAATGTGTGTTTACTATTGAATTCACATGCAAAATACATGACATTTCACAAAACCATTTGCATACAACAAGATAGTAGGGGTTTGACCCACACTATACCAGCACAACAGCCACTTACACAGCTGATTCTTCCTCTTTATAAGGAAACTGCTCCTTTAAGAAGATATGTGACGGTAAACACAGAAACAATCAGAATACAGTAGCCTTGTCAAAGGACTTCTGATCAGGTCAGTTGAACACAAGTAAATACTTGTCAATAGTTATGTTGGTCCTCAGTGAAAAACACTGCACACAAATTTACAATGTACATAAATGTACATAAAAAACATACCCTCATAAAGGTTGGTCAAGGTAGAAAAATGCAGACATGCAGACTATTACAGAAAGGAAAATATTCCACACACCAAAAGACAGGGATTGGCTCTTTCATTGCACAGTCTGACAAGAAGATCCCGGCTTAGAAGAATTGACAAGTCATCTTCTCACCTATGCTCTCCTCTATTCCTCCATTCACATAAGAGCAACCTAAATAGTTTTACAATTTGGTTTTGCAGTCCAATCCCCAGAAAACAAGTTGATGCTGGTGACAGCAGCAATCCTACTGTCCAATTAAAAACATTGCTGGCTTTGTTTTATGGTGGCAGACATTCACCAGTTTATCTAAATTAATCTATACAGTGCTGACAGATGTGATGTCCGTCTCTGTGTGCTCTCTGTTTGAAAAAGTGCACTTATTAGCTAGAAGTTGGCTCCACATTATTAGACTGTATATGTCAAAGCTCTACCTCCTGTGCTCATTAATTCAGACCAGATTATTCTTCTTTCTGTACACCAGTCACTTGGCGCTCTCCTCCTGTCAACGTATGAAAGTCAGTAAGTATTTATAATCCATACCATCTTTGGCGTGCAGTTTTGTGTTCTGCCATGGCTGTGTATTTTTTGTAACCTTTAACCTCTTAACCTTTAACCTTTAACTGTGGTAAAGCCTTTTTCGTTTAATAAAGCCCACTAGATGCTACATCTTCTGTTTCAACTTGCACAAGATTCTTGATTTTCTCATTATGTTGTTTCACGTCTCGTCTTCTCGGGTGGTTTCACTTGACTATTCTGTTATCTCTGACACTATTGTACTCTTTTACTCTAAGAGAGCAAACACTTTGTGTAATACCACCTTGGTAATTAAGGTACATTATGTAATATCACTGCTGCTTACTCTGGTACATAATTGCCAATGAAGCCTTCCTCATTTTAGAGAGGTTTATTGCATGACTTCTGCATAAAAAGCAGGTTTGACTGTGAGGTTAGGACTGAAACTATTTTCTTAAACACTGTTGTTAGTTACTTAATAATGTTTTTATCTCATAGATTTTTTTTTTACCTGACATCATTGAATTTATTCTGAATAGTTACCAATGTGCCTAGTGAGAGAAAACGGATTCATCCCTGGGGCACAGGGTTATTATTGTTCCATCTGATTGAGATTAGCTCTTGTGCAGAATATAAGAAAATGTGGAATCTGACAAGACTGAACTCACAGAGTTGCCTCCAAAAAGACCCTGTCTGTGTTATTGATGAATTGATCTAATCTTAGTTTTGGAGTTGAAAGTATTAAAAAAGACAAACAAAGATCTACCATTACCACTGAATGTGAATTCAGATCAAGAAACAGTCTGTATATCAGTTTGATTACATAACTGATGGGTTGGTGAAAATGCATTTTACAATGATGCATTCTTCTCTTTTTGATATTGGTGGAGTGTGCATGTTATCCTGATGTGTTCGAAAACCATTTTCAGACACATGCACAAAAACCTGCTGTAATTAGCAGTGTATAATGCCGCTGCAGCAATAAAAGCAAATTATATATTTTGATGATGACATGTCTGTTCTGTATGCGTGGGTGGGTGTGTGTGTGTATGTGAGTGTGCTTGTTTGTAACAGGGTGGGGCATGTCTAAGAAAAAGCATTGGTAGAAGGTAAAAGTCGCCATCTACTGGTAATAAAAATGTATGATATTATCTATATTTAGTGTATTAGTGCTTCTACAGCTGATGTTAAAATAATATATTTTGGTATTTAATAAATAACAGTAATAAATAACAGAAGCATCACTGAGAAGTACTCATGGAGACTGTTGGCGTCTAGAGGAAATTAAATACTGTTCAACAAATTGAGGTGCAGACAATGACGATCTGGTGTAAGCTTGAAAACACACTAAAGTTCGTGTTGACAGAAATACACCCACAGAGAGAACATTTTCCAGAGCCACTTAAAGCAGACGAAGTCTCTCACCTATCATTTGCATATCCTGCATTTCCCCTCACAGTGCCATTTCAGTCTCAGTAAAAGAGAGACTGGGTTCAGGCAAACCTCTCTGCTAAAGTGCTAAAGTGCTAAAGTGCTAAACTGAATGAAAGATTATTTTCATCCTGTTGATTAGAATGAATGAATATAAGGACAAAAAGTGACACTGGCCAGTCTATAATAGCAAAAACTTCCACTTCTGTACTACCTTACTTCATTTGTAAAGATGAAATATGATCAGAAACTAATGTTTCATCGTTTACAATATCTTATTCAGAAAGTAATAGAAACTTTGTAACAATGGTACATTTTTGTATAAAAAATGTTGAACTGCTTTAGGTTTTGTGCTGCACATTGACAACAGAGCTTAGTGAAAAGTGTGATGAGACTTCCATTTCACTAACAATTTCACAGTCCTTTAAAATATTTCATGCCATATACCCTATGATGTTTTCCAAGAAAAGTTAGACACTAAAAAATCAGAAATGCCACCCCTTCCCCTGAGTAGCAAGCAGCTGATGACAACTACTCGAATAGTTAGTAAAAAAGACAGGAAATGTTTTGTGTTTTGTAGTGACAAACAAGGAATGCTCATTTCACTTAATCAGATGACAAAAGACACTGACAACGTGCATATAATGACCTGATATTCTATATTAAATCCTGAACCTGAACGTCAAACACGACGACTATTGGTCAGTTGTCATCACATGACTGACAGCAACTACATAATTGTATTTAGCTAAAATATTATTAATTGTCAAATTATTTTGTTCAGGGGCAGGCCTCTTCCCAAAAAGACAAAAAACACATTAAAGTGAAATTCGGGAATATAGAAAGAAAGGGACACTGATTTCAAAATCTACATCTATTTTAGGCATAAGATTTCAGGTGTTTGAGTCAACTTAAGGGAAACCGGAAAAGGCTGTTTCGCCTCCTTCTGCGCCTGCGTGATAAACGCAGCCGGCGGGCTGTTGGTACATCGTTCAATAATGGCTCCGAGTGAGGCTGTCGTTGCGAGACAAACAGCGCAGATAATTTACTATCTGCTTGAGGACGAGTGTGCCCCGGCGTCTCGTGCGTTCAAAGACGAATATGAAACCGACGGCAACGGTTTGTGTATAATTGTGTCGTTGTACGTGTGATTGAGTTGTGTTATAGTGTCAGTGAAGGAATGAACGACACGAAAGCCAACAGCTGATAAACTGTCTCCGCTTTCGTTTTCACAAGACAAGTGCCAAGTCACTGACAAGCAAACATGCATTGGTTAATTCCTGTTAATGCCTAATTGTATAAGCCTGGTTTGTAAACAACAGTCACGCTAACACATAAGCAGATGTCCTTACCCAGTGACATCAAATGTCTCCCGGCTAATTTCGTCTTCTGTGAAAACGATATCTGGCTCTTTTTCTATCGTTGTACCTACAGCTCGTTGTCGATAGGCAAGACTGTAAGATGACTGAGGGAGGAAATAGGGATATTATGTCCATTTCTGGTGGTGTTGTTGACCGTTAAGGTGTGGCATGTAAGACTTTCTCAGCCTTTTTGTTTTGTTTTTGTTTTTCTGCCTCTTTTCAGGTGATGATTTTGATCCAGTTTTGATAGCTGACAAACTGAGAAGTATTGCTGATTCCATGAATGAGGACGCCATGTTTCAAGCTGCATTATCTGGCCTGAGGAAAGCAGCAGCAGAAGAGGTGGGCCAGGAGAATCAACAGCTTAAATGAATGGCTGCTTCCACAAATATAAACACACGCTCCAACACACTGATATTTGTAACTATTTTCCAATATTGTACCCATTGCTTTCTATTTAGTTTGACAAGACATTCATTTTCCGTTTGTTGCTAAATCTATCCTCACACATGCCCTTTAATGGAGGTTTAGTGATTCCCTAATCAGATTTAATTGCTGTGGGTTGTTTTCATATGAAATGTTGCTGTGCCTTTGTGTTAAGGACCTCATCTCCTCTATTTGTTGGCCCTATTAGCTGCCAGGCTATTATTTTAAAGTAAACAAAAGAAACTTGTGCTAAAAACAAATGAACCAGACTTTGTGAATATTCTAATTAAAAAATTACACTGTGATACATAATAAAACTGAATAGACTTTCAATAGGCATTTTGTATCATCATTGAAAAGTCTGTTGGTTTATGCAAATGCCTTAGCACTAGCAGCAAATGAATTAATGTGAAAGTTCATGGAAATGTTTATTTTTTCTTTCAGCCCTCTGTATGTATATGTAAACAACTTTCCAAAAGATTCTCTCCTCTTAAATATCCGTTCCCTGTTAACTTTCCACAGGCTGTGGAAGCTGCGTTCAGCAGTGGTGTGGACGCTGTGTGCAAGGCTCACACTTCAAAGGGGCCTGAGGTGGCTCCTGAGATGCAGCTCATCAGGGCCTCTGTGGCCTTTGGGCTATATGTCAAGAAATCATCCCCAGAGCTTAAAAGTAAAGTCCAAACTGCCATGGCTGCTTTCCTCAACAGGCGTGTGGGCTCATGGGTCGAACGGCAGGGTGGATGGGTGAGTAAATGTTGTGGTTTTCCACTTACTGGTGCTTACAGACTTTCAATTTTTACCAACAGATAATAAATGCTTATTTAGTAGAGCAGTGCATTTTGGAGTTGAAAAGTACCAACTTCCCCTTTACACATGAGCAAAAAGTAGCATGTGTAGGCTGAGTTCTAATTCTGAAATTCACCGAATGTTCATACTGTTTCAGATTTTCTAAGAAATCCACAAATCAGTTGTGCAACATGTCACATTTTACATAGATAACCAAGAATAAGAGCCCAGGTTGCTCATTTTGTTGAACTAATGTCCCATCGACAGGGCTGGGAGTCCTTGTTGTAACATGTTGAGATTCACATTCTAACCTTTTGGCCTTTTTTGTTTTTCTTCTAATTTTCAAAACTTTTTCTTTTGTTCTCTTTCTTCAAATGGAAACAAAAGAATAACAATCATGGTGTTAGAAGAAATTCTTACATCTGTGCATGCACACCCTTTAAGTGTATATACGTAAAGTGTTTCATGGTAGTCTATTCTGTCTGTTTTTTAGAGTAAAGTTCCAGATGTTGCAGAATGAGGAAGTTCTGCTTCTTCACACAACAGCGTCTTTAAGAGCCACAAGATCGCACAGAATCTGCCTGTTTTCTGTCGGTTTCAGGTGCTGGTATCACACTAAGCCTCTTCATCAGTCATTCCCTATAAAAGCTCATTTTGTAGCACTTAGATTTAAGTTTTAGGCAGGTTAGCTTTACTTTAAATCATAGTAAATGTGAAGCCAAGTTATTTTAAATGGTAATGTCTATCATCTGAAGAGATTTAATCAAATGATGCCTCTGGATCCTCACTACATCACTGAAGACATTCTTGTTTACGAGTGCATTTGTTTCTTGTGGGTTATTCAATTATGTTCTTCTCAGGTATTTATCATGAATGAATTAGTTCCTATTTTGCCTTTTTTATAATTCAAAGTTCTCAATGTACTGGTTATTATGTGCTATTCTGTAATTTCCTCACTCCTTTAATTTAGATCTAAATGGCATATTTGGTAAAAGATGACTTTTCTAGGGCTTAGATTTATTTTAAGTCTTGCCACTTTTTGTGGCAAAATATGATTAAATATTAGCTCTCCCTCTTTAATGCATAACTCACATGCATTGTTTACAGCCTCTCTTTGTATTGAGCAATCCATCATTGATATAAATCAAAAGCACACATTTCTGATATTGCCATTTTTTATTAAGGGTAACATTTCTCACCTTAAAAACAGGTTAAGGGTTTGAGGATCTGTACTTGCCTTACATGTCAGACATTGAGAAACAAAATGGAATAAATGATCAAGAGTGTTTTATGCTGCATTTTGATCCAAATTGGGACTCTTATCGTGTTCGAATATTTGTAAATCTGTAAAGCTTTTTATTTAAAAAAAGAAAAATGTTGATGCTTTTCAAATTATTGACACAGGGGCTGGAGACGGGGAAAAATGATGCTGCCTTGCAAAATGTGATGGCTTTAAGAAAAATCTGTTCTGACGGAGGGGTGCATCAGTCTCAAGAACACTTGCTACTGGATTCTGAAAGCTAATCCATTTATTTGGTTGCTCTGTGTGACAACTGAACCGTATCATCTTAGATTTTGAAATTGAACAAAAAAAAGTTGTGTAGTGACCGCTTATTATTTATTACCCTGAATGTCTTTGAATAGTACAGTGATTTGAAAAACCTAGACATGAATGATATTCCTGTTCCATCAAACCTCGTTTGGTAAGATTAGACACTTGTTTACACATATCAGAACAGCGCCGTGTGAAGGATTGTAATTGGCGAGCAATATTACTCAGTAAGAATTTAGAAGACTATAATGAAGTTTGCAATGGAACTGATGCATTGATTGTAAGCCTAGACTGTCTTCATAAACATGTTTTATACCACCTTTAAGGTGTTTCTGCATTCTTCAATTTGCTGAGCAGAAAACTTTGTCTCACTAAATCAGAATGCTCATGAATGAAGTTGTGATTTCCTGACAAGCTAATTTAGCTGGGAGTGCATAGTCTGTGTGTGTTTGTTCTGACTGCTGACAGGCAGAGGGCAGCACAAGATGCCAAATTCCAAGTTTGCAGTGTGCGGGTTGTCCATGAGATTGAGTGTGTTTGTGATTTGACATGACAAAAAGAACAAAGCAAACCGAGACGCATGCTGTCTTATTGCTGACCACAGAACCTGCTGTTCTCCGGCTTGTAATTCACAAAGAGATGTTAACATCTGTCTAAATTCTCACCACTATGTGAAAGGTGGGGACTTCAGGAAACACAAATGAGGTTCTTTTAACAATTGTGAGCATTCACACACTGTATAAGCACCATATGTGGTAATTAATCCTTTATATAAATGCATCTGTCATTTATTTGGCTCAAATTCTCTGCCAGCAGAGAGCTTCTTAGGGTGTTGGTGATGTATTGGGAGAGTTTCCACCACATCTTACCTAATTTGTGTTTAACTTCAGATCTGTGTAAATTCATAATACAGTAATAATGCACCCTCAAAGAAATGTGCAAAGAATAACCTGTTCTCTGCATTCATTTTTGCTCCAAATGTTTGTTTTTTCCCAAAAAATGGGCAGTTTGATTTTTGAGATTTGCTGGTTCGATGCCAGGTGACTAATAAAGCAGACGGCTTTCTTGCTTTCCTGTGGAGACATCGGCTGGTGGAGGCTTTGATCCAACTTCATGTGAGCTCTTGATTGTCAGCTGATGCTGCTGTGTGTTCAGGAGCACGAACCAACGTCAAGTGACTCAGTTTGTCTTTTGGATAAGCAAATCAGAAATCTTGTTTGCTCTCCAACGAGTAACTCCGTGATCTACTTAGACTGAGTGAGTGGTGGACTGCCAGTTGTTTCCACTGCCAAGACTAAGATAATCCAAACAGGAACCGAAAGACAAAGTGCTTATGCAAGACAAGTTGGCGTTGGCCCATCCTTTGCTGGGCCTGCACTAGCTGCACTCTACAATTAGCAATGATAGCCTCAAAACATCTATATTCCAAAACCCAAAGCTTATTTTCGTGTGCTAAAGTTACCATATGCTAAACGTTAGATGTGCAACATGTGATGTGCAACATACATTTCTTTTACTGACTCTTAGTATAATTATAATGCTGGTCTGACTGTATTCTTGCGGATTAGTTCCAATAGCTCGGCGCAGTTCTGATCAATCGGTTAACACACTTGTTAAAAAGAACAACCAAAAGGAACAATGCTTTGACACATTTTATTAAATGATGAAAGCTAAGAGGTCTTGTTTCATGACAGTCATAACACTTCTGCTCTTATAGGTTGCTTTAGATTTTTTTATTGTCAAGTGCGTCAGCTGGTTCCTTTTCTTTACACTCTGTGTTAAGATCGCTGCTGGAAAGTGACTAAAATGATTTTTTTTCAATTTGAAGCTTTCTCACCCAAAAAACAAAGAGAAAACTATTTAATGGAAACATTACCTTGCTAGTAAATGGTAGGACTCGGAACATAGAGTATGAGGGTGATGTCCTCAGAAATGTAAACTCTTAGTAAGACCTTCTTATTCATTCTGCACTTATTTATACATGTGCCCACTCCTTGCTAAATCGATTAACTATACATACAGAAAATTGTCCATACACTGCTGTCAAAAGAACAAATAGTTCAACAAAGGCAGCTACTTTTATGCTCAGGTTCCAGATATGCAGCTGCTCTCATTGAGATGAATATTCAACAGTTATCTTGCACTTTTGCACATTTATATGTGTAGTAGTTACATACTGTTCTGTACAGGCTATTGGTGTTAGCTCTCCTGTTTTAGCATAAACACACGTCAAAATCTGACTTGCTTTAATAGGGTAATATTAATCAGTGACAGTCTGCATTGATAAGACAGCAGCTGATGAGATGGGATGACATTTCACTGTAACATATTTTCACCACTCCAGTGTAAACTTTATCGGGTACATGGACAAAAATATGTACATCAGTGGAGCATTACAGGAAATAATACAATCACATTAGCAGGTGGAGAAGCTACAACATTCTTCAGGAATACTGTTCCTTTAATAAAAAACATTGGTTTGGCTGGATCAGTGTTTATTTCTCCACTGCCTATGGTCACAGGCATCCAGGCAAGGCAAATTAAGTAGTCTCTGTACTGTTTCCTCTAAAGCTAATTGATAGCACAAGTAGGTTTTCACTCAAACAGTGTCTGATATGTATAAAAGTATCATCTTTAATGCACGGTAACGCACCAAACATTTAGTAAAAGGAATGAGTGTGTCGAGTTGCAAAGAAACTTTAAAACTCATAGCTCAGAGGTTCACAGAAGTCTCTTTCAAAGCACCATATGGTTGCACAAACTGCTTGTTTGCTCATTTTTCTTCTATTCATAGAATGCTACATTTAACCTCAGTTCCAGTTTACTACATTATCCGTCTTTAAGGCCGCAGAATGAAGCATCGTGATGTAGCACAGACTGTAGAAGGACAAATATTTGAGCTCATTCACGTGAAAAAGGCCAATAATTTTAATATAGGTCAATGAGGACAGCAAATACTAATTTATCACATGTGCTATGAACACACAGTCACTGTTTCAAGTCCAACAGGGTGGTCTTGCAACTTATTAAAAGCCCCTTTTCCCATTTGACACAATTTTCTCAGCCGGAGAGAAGTCATTGTCTTCTAAATTGAAGTGTGACTGGAGATATCCAGGTTGATTTGTAGTCCTGGCCCCTTGGCAAGCAGTGGATGGCGAAAACAATTTAGCCCTTGTTTTCTGTCACTGTGCTATTAACGTTACCGGCAATCCCTGGAGCATAAAAACTGCCTCCTGTCTGCGAGCAACTGCATTGGGGTTTCGCCAGTGGCACGGCAATCAAATTAGTTACCAGCGGTCACACGTCATCGTCGTCCCCGTCGTTCTGCCTCAGCCTCCTCTCGTGGCTCTGTCCTCTCTGGCTCCCTCTCTGAGGAAGACGACCCACCGGGTCCTGACAGAGCACGTACTGTTTCCAGATCTTTTGGAAGGCCGTGCGAAACTTCTTGATACGGAAGGCGTAAACAATCGGGTTGACGGCCGAGTTGCCGTGTGTGAGAATGATGGCGATGTAAACGAGGAACTCGGGCTTTTTGCAGTCGGGGCAGATGAGCGTGATGCAGTTGAGGATGTGAAGCGGGAGCCAGCTGACGGCGAAGAGGAACAGAACCAGGGCTAGAGACTTGGCCAGTTTGAGCTCTTTCCCGTAGTAGCGTCGGGGATCCGTGTGGCTCGCTGTCACCTGCAAAGAGATCAAACCCTTAACACAAACGTTTTGTGGCTCCGGCCCTCTGGACGATCGGCATCTGTTGCCCCTTTCTCAGCACGCCTTACCTTTTTGTTGAGCTGCTTGTGAATCATGTAAAAAATCTCCACGTAGATGGCCAGCATGAGTAGCAGTGGAGGGAGCACCCATCCGAAGAAGTTGAAGTAAACCATGTAGTCCATGCTGATGACCGTCTCGAACTCACAGGTCACCAGCAGGTCGTCGGTGAGCAGGGAGCCGTTGTCCCGCAGACGCTGCAGGTTATTCCAGCCCAACATGGGTGTGAGGCCCACAATGATGGACACCAGCCAGCACAGTAGCACGGCTGTACCAGCTCGCCGAGGGGTCACCACTCGTTTGTAGCTATGGCAACAAGGGAGAAGGTGAAGCATTAAGTTACTCTTTGGACAGACATTGTGACTGACAGGAAGGAACTAAAATCTGACTTTTCTGGGGCTATGTTGTGAGTCATTTGACACTGCTTAGAAAAATTATTAAATTTCTTCATATGCCTTATTATCTTATTAATATACAACCTGCAATCAAAAAAAGAGGAGGAAGGGTAAGGAGTAATACAATTTTAATCTGCTTCTTTGCGAAAAAATATATTCTATTCTATTGTTTGTAGAATCTTATCCTCTCTTTTGTTACATAAGTCCATCATGCTGTTTACCAGTTCAGATTTATCACAAACAAGTGGGATACATCATCTGATAGTATTTCTGAATGAGCATATTTGATTGTTTGTTTTTTCATATGTTTTCAGCACTATCTTTAAAACAAATATGAGCATTAAGTGGAAAAAAAAATGTAAGAATGCATTTTTTTTAGTTTTCCAAAATGCATATGGAAACGTTTCCATTGCTATGTGTGATGCTACTTAACTTCTTTCATTACTTTAAGATAATCCCAACAGTGAAGCATGGAGGATGCAGCATAATGTTGACTTTTTCAACCAGGGGTATACCTTAACATACACACACACACACACACACACATATATATATATATGATTGCACTAACTTAACTGTCTCTAAAACGGTTCTGTGGTTTAGTCATTGGCAATGTGAGAGATAAGATTATTTTGCCAAGTATTTTGTATAAAAAGTTATTATTTTTATACATCAGGAGCTAACTTAATCAAACAAAACAAACTGTCAATCAAAAGTAAGGTGAGGGTTTCTTTTCATGGCTATGTACTGACTGGCTAATCTCGCAGGACAAGAAAAAGACATAGGGAAGTTCCATTTTGGGTTTTGACTTTGCTTTCGGTTTTCTTTCCTGTTGTCCTTGGCCTCCACTTCCTGATTTATTAAGTGTCAACGCTAAGAGTTCCATCTTAGTGTGGAACTCAGGGTAAGGCAAACAGACAACACATGACCATTGAATGTAAAGATTTGTTTAGCTCTTCTCATATGTGACATCGGTGTTATTTCAATCTCCATTCGCAGGCTGTAACTCTTTGTGCAGCTGCTCTTAATGCATTTGGCTCTCTGTCTGCATGCAAATTAGCTTCCCATCTGCCAAAATGTGCTATCTGGGTTTGACTGCGTTCTGCCTCCCTGCTTTCCCTTGCGCTTTCAGTCCTTGTCTCCCACAGGTTCTACCTGTGCATCATATCCAACGGCCAAGCCCACCAGAAAGGCACGAGACATTTTTAAATCTTGTAGCGTTCTTATCACTGCAGCCTGTCCCCTAACACTTCAGCTATAAAAAGCAGCCAGGGCTCAAACACGTCCCTAGGGAGGTTAAGAGGGGGAGTCAATTCCCGGCCCACGTTGAGAGTAAAATATAATGAACTACTGTCTAAATAAATTTGTGCAGATAGAAGTTTGTTGGACAATTGATCCGTTTGAGGATAAAGATTGCATTTCTAATTTATATCTAATATAAAATTTATATCCAATGGCAAAAGTAAACACTGTATGCAAATAGGCTTTAAAGATATTACTGCAATAATTCTATCATAAATGTAATAAACATCACCAAAGTGTTCATGTAATGGATGACAGTAAATGTTTCCTGAGAAAAGTCGTAGCCATCAGTGTCACAGACTGTCACATGTGCTTCCTTTGTATAGGTAAACAGCTAGAGATATTATGCAATCCATAAAGTGCCCACAATGAGACTATTCAGGCGCACATTTTGTGACACACACTTTGAAGCTAATTGCTAAAGGAGTCAATTCAAAGTAAAAATGAGAGTTTTTAGGTTAAAAAAATTATAACATCAGACATCAGAACATCAGACTTCCAAGTTTTGTCTCACAGACAATTATGCAGCCAAACCCCTGATCTTGACAATCATAAAAAGCTTTCAAACACACACAACCACAATAATTTTGCAGCATCACGAATAAGTCAAACATTAAAACTTCCCTCCTTTTTAAAAACAATATTTACATTATTTTTATTCCATTTGCAGCTTACAGACTGGGTGAAATGTTAAGTTATAAGGCGTCAGATGTTCCCCCAAACGTTAAAATGAGTTAACCGACTACCTCACAATAACTGATAAAGTACTCACCCTATTTTACCAGGTATTATAGATGTAAAAAAAAAATTAACACTAAATGTGTTATTTACAATCACAGTAAGTAGAGGATAACATAAAATCCACTGGAGCCAGTGGAGGGAATGTTCTGGTGAGTGCCCTCAGACCGAGCAGCGGTGCAGACACAACAGACCCCCAAAGATGAGGCAAGAGATTGAAAACTATAGTGAAATTCACCTTTGGGCCTACCTCATGGGTATTTTCACTCTCAGATAGCGGTCGATGGCGATGGCCAGCAGCGCCAGGATGGAACTTTGCGTGAGCACCAGCACGGTGCAGGCCACCAGCAGGCAGCTGTAGAAGTGCGTCTGCAGCCCGATGCTGATGGTGATGGCGAGGGGGATGACCAGAGCCCCCACCGCAATGTCAGCCAAGGCCAGGGACACGATGAAGCAGAAGGTGGTGTCTCTCAGAGACCGGTTGATACGCACGGCCCAGACCACCATCACGTTCCCGACGACCGAGGACAGAGCGATCACCACCTCCATCCCGATGTAGAGAGCCTTAGACGCGGGCAGAGCCGGAGCCATGGTCCCGGACGCTGGATGAGTGCGCGCTCAGCCTGAACACGTCCAGGGGGTTCCCTGTCTGAGTTTTGGGTTATCGGCTAAGATACCCTTACTTAAGTTTGGCATTTTTTTAAAAGTGTTCCTCAGAAGCAGAGGTAGGGCGAGTTGCTTTGACCTGTTTTTTTTTTTTTTGGGGGGGGGGGTTCTTGTCCACACACGCAACCCAGATGCGCCCCAGACGCGTTAAGTTCTCCGGATTCCGAGAATGGATTGTTTCCCTGCAGTCCCACTGGCGGACAGACGGGATGGACCCGCACACAGAGTGACTCACGAGCTGTTTCCCAAAGAGGCTGTTAACATAGCTGATCTCCTCACCGTCAGGCATGTGTCAAACGTAGAAATAAAAACATAATTTAATCCCAACGGTATCCGCTCAGGCAAAAAACAAAAAAAGTCTGAGTCATTTCGATAGTTGCGCCATCGACTGTTCCATCAGTGTGGACCGCTCTCTTAGGCAGAGTTGGTTCTTAAATGGGAAATATTTCCTATTGGGAATTGCTATGCGATGACGGTCGTGTGACGCTCAGTTTATTGTTGCTGCTTCTTTCTGTGAGGACCCACGTGTGGCTGAGAGCTCGCTCTGCCTGGGAGTGGACACCCGTGGGTCCTGGGGAGGAGACTATCAGAGAATGATTCCAATCTCAGGTGAAATTCCCACGAAAATGTTCACATGTTACTTATTGCGCCCCGGTGCATTTGGACCAACGGTTTCAAAAAGTAACAACTGTCGGAGAACTTGATGCCTGATATATAACACATCACATTCTAGAAATGCAGTGTTTGAAAAGGCAAAACCACGTGAGAGTCTATGAGGCTTTGGCACAGGAGGAGAAGCACTGAATGAAAAGGAGAAGCAGTGGAATGAGTGCATGCTTTGTGCCAAAAACGGACAATGACATAATACAGGACAGTGTCGGCCTGGTATCTGGGAAAACAGCTGTAGCCTGATGAACAACAGATACAAATGGAAATGCAAATGAGAGGTATATATAGGCTGGTCACAGCCAAGCAGTTACAAACAGTAAATACTTTTCTTTCTATGAATTATCTGTGTGCTGGGCAGGTAAAGGGTCACCCTTCTGTCAACGGTTAGAGGATAATCAGAACCAGACCTGCTTGTGTCACCCTGAATCCATTGATTTTACAATGACATATGTCTCCACCCTCAATCATTCATGGGTCTGGAGCTCCGAACAATAAATACAAGGCCAATCTGTGTTGCTTTTTTTCCCATTCTTTAGACACAATTTGTTATGAGTATCAATTTCTGAACTTTGATGAATTAATTCAATAGGAGCAATTACATATTGTCCCATGTTCACTTTAGGCACATCACTCACTATTTTAGCAGTCAAAACAGGGAAGATTTGCCCGGTTGAAAGTTTGGGTAACTTCAGAAGCTAATAGCTAATATTCTCCAAAACCTGACAGATTTCATCCTTGCAGGAGCAAGTTGATGCTGGTGATAAATTCCCATAATCTCTTTGTGTGACTGATGGAGAGCTGACCTTCTTAAGAAAATGTAACGAATGCTTTTGTAGAGCTGGGCGCTCTCAGAAGCAATTCTTCATGTAATGACGCACAAGCTTATTTCTTAAGAAAAGTTTTTACAAATCATCGGTTAACACACAAGTCATACCTTTGGTTGATTGTTATCTTTTTCTGAGGTAAAGCTAAGCATGTCGCAATGTGGCCCGAGGCACAAACCGACATGCAAAACTAATCATTAGAAGCAATATTTGAGTCTTTGCTTTCTGTCTCAAACTTCTGGAAGTGAAGGACTGAAAAAGGTATGGCATTATTTATTTGATTTAAGCTGGTTTGTGTCATCCAGCTGGTTACTGGAATTCTAGAATTAGCCTTGATTACAATTGAACAAAATAACTTACATTATTTGGACTAGTCCGAGGGAAGATGGTTCTCAGAAACCCACTTTAGTCTGGATCTTATTTGCCAAGCTCTTTTATAGATTACATCTTTATGTTAATGTTAATCTATGATAATGATCAGTCTGCTAACTATTTATGCCTCATTCCTATTTCACAAGTAACAATCACATTGCACTTTTCTTCGCTGTTGAAAGCAGGGCCACTTCAACAGCCAACATGAAAACAGATTCTTGATTCAAATGTGCTGGAATCGAATAAAACATTTTAATAAAATGAGAATTGACACACAAAGAATATTTTTTCTTGAAAATCTATAAGTTATTTTCATATCTGATGTAAGAAAAATAAGTGCGTGGTTCTCATTAAAAGAGCTTAATGTTTATCTTTATGTTAATCTTTTTAAATTCTTATCTGTTTTCATTACATTCATGTGTCTGCTCATGATTTTACTGAGGAACTAAACTAGAATCGTAACAGAACGGCATTACTGAGGTATACTGTACAAGTTAGAGCATGTGGAATCAAGACAGGAGTAGATTTCTGAGAATCAACTTGTCATTCCATTTCAAGAAACGGGCCTACTGAATGCATACCAGCTCGCAGTGAACTCTTTTGTGTTGAATTCATGTGGAGACCTTTGAGGCATGATAATTTAAGGAGAGAACGTGCAGCTCCTCATCAACTCTCTCCGGCTCTAAATGGAGGGAATTGTTCACTTTGCGGCTGGGATGAGCCTTTTATTACCAGCACTTCACTGGCTGACCTCTGAGATGAAAAACAGTATCAACTGAGGCCGTGAATTCAGCTAAATGAGAAAAAGCTAACAGGAGTACATTTAGTTTGATTTTTGACCAAAGTTGGCTCTGATTGAATGGCTTATTCCCTCTGTGCGCAACGAATAGAGGAATTAGATGGCAGAAATAGGGGGATTGAGGAATCGTTCAGAGGGTACAGTTTTCCAGGATGGCCCTCCTGTTCCAAAAGGAAAATTCAAGACATTAGAATATTATATTAGATAGAAAGAAAACATGCGTTGCTGATAATGAAACAATTACAAAGTATTTGTCCAACACATGAGTACAGCCAACAGATTTGTGTGTGTTATGAAACTGCTGTTTTGTGTGGTATTTGCATAGCACGCTGCAGAAACGGGGGAAACATGAAAAATATGCAGTAATGAGCAGGAAACGAGCACTCGGCTGAAACCCATGAGCAGTTCTAGATCTTTGGTAGTCCTGTGAGAAACCAGTTAAAAGCTGGATAGACTGCTCTCAGCAGGGCAACTATTTTTACTTTCTCACTTGGTTCATCTGCCAACGCAGCAGGCTAGACAGAAGTATGTTATCTTTGCAGTTTGCCTGTTTTTCAGGGGTATTAAGCAAAACATGCAAAACCTTGTTCCATAAATCACTAAAGTACATATTTTTTCAATCTGTTAAGTGCAATAGGACCATTACCTTGGTGGATGATTAACTGAACATTGTTAGTCATGTAGTGACTGGCAAAAAAAAATTCTGTATAACACACAATATATATATATACAATATATCGTATTATGCTGTGATGGGTATTGATTACTCTCTATATATATTCGTAACAATTTGGGTTCCATCCTAAAAAGGGAGGTGATTGTTACTCAGTTTGATGCCACTTTGGTGTCTTAGACTATTGATTATAGCAGTTGTCATTATTTTTATGGTAGGCAATACTGGATCATGATGGGGAAAAGTCAATTTGGCCTTTATGTGAAAGTGTTGAGACTTCAGATAAGCCCTGCTGGCAGCTGAGGCTCAGAAATCACTCAATAGCTAATAGACCATCTCGGTCAACAAAGAAAAAAGATTAAAGCAGGTGCTGGGTTTCAGAGGACTGTTCAGCTTTACAGAAGAAATAGCTCAACAAATATTGTGGAGTAGTCAAGAAACAACAGTTGTTTTTTCAGTTATTGGTGCTATATTACAGTAAAGTAAAATTCAATTATAGTGTGTTGTCGCAAGATAAGGGTTACTACAGTTTGTTTTGAGTTCCATATTCTGTTGTTGGTGAAATAAGTTATGATTTTTAGTGTTTTGTGTTGTTTTATTATTTTGGTACCAATTCGGCCACAGTTTAAATACCAAACAGAGATGAGGGGACAATCAGATGTTGGTACAGTTATATATCTAAGGTACTGGACACAGAGCGATGTATGTTCTTCTTTAAAGTTACATTTATGTCCAACTTGACGAGTCGTGGATATCTGATTTGTGTGCAAGGATCACATGCGTGTTTATCAATCCTAAATATGGTTTGCTGAAGGGATTTTTGCAACTCTGACTCTGTTGACTTCAGAAAGGCACCATACCTCCCTCAAAAGACATTTAAACATCTTTGAAAGAACCGCCTTTCACATACTCATTCAGTGCAACAAGCACTTTATACTCTTTTATATGCTTTAATTTAAATAATTGCTTCTATGTTGTTAGTCTGACGTAAAAAAGAGAGTTACTCCTTCACAGAAGTTGCATTGCAAAATATCTTATCCTACCCTCACTGTGGAGACAGTCTGCAATGGACCTGAACCATACTGTACTGTACCGTACCATAGCATGAAATGAGAAAACACATAGGCCTGTGGGTGGTAATCAGCAAGAAGCTTAAAAATGTATTCAGAGGGCTGGCACAGTCCTGGAGGTGAAGCTGGATAATTGTCGACAGTAAGTGCTCTTCAGGAGCTGGGACTTCTGTAATTTGTCAGCAAAGGCGACCCATTCAGTTATCCATGTTAGTAGTATTTTGAGAAATGATGTACAGATTTAAACTGAACAAAACCACGACATACTCAAATAGACTTGGTAATGATATGAATGTTTTTGCAGCCCTTTCATTTGCTGGTGAAATCTTCCACGATCTTGATATAAGTGCATTATTTCATTTGTTTTGTTACTGTTGTTTTTTACTGTGACGAAAGGAGAAGAATACAAAGTAATCCTGAGTGATTGACAGCTCCAGGATGTATGGGCGAGGTGCTTTGGACGGATGCATCTGTATGCGTCCACAATAGCATCGAGCAAGCTGAGAGCAGCATACCGGTCAACAGAAGGAGTAAACTCAGGGGTCAGGATGGAAACTCCCTGCAATGCAGCTCTGGAATATTTGTTGACAGGTCGGCTTTGGAGAGAATATCTCAGAAGAGTCTGATTCTGTTTTGCTAGATGTACCATAGATGGATTAGTGAGTGTTGACACAGAAATCCTTTTGTCAGGATTTTTTGAAAATATCAATACATTGCTTTCCCGCCACCAGAAACAATGGTCAGACAATGTATCATAGACACATTTTCAACAAAAGCTCCTTGAAATCTCTGCTTAACTGCCCGTTGTCCCCACATGGCTGACCGTTTGGACTTTGGCCCTCTTCAGTGCTGCCAATTTCCCAGAGAGGCACACATCTTATGTTTTGAGTCCATTAAAAAACTGTACCTAGATTTATTTCTCTCTACTGTCTGGAATTCTACTGCACATATTAATGACTTTTGTTTTGGCCAACTGCAGTGAGAAAACATCAAGTGTGACAAAGAATAATATGTTCCGTTTTCATTGTTCCTGTCCATTGCACTCTATCCATTACCGATAAAAGAATCCCTCAGTAGCTGACGTCATAAAGATTTAGTTCTGTGATTCAGTCACTCCATTAGGGACCAACTGAGCCACGCTAACCAAATATCAAAAGAATCGGTCTACATTTCACAACAGACTGAAAACATTAGTGATGTTAGGATTGGTTTGTGCAGATCTCAGCAGCGTCTGATTCGATAGACTGTAGATGAGAAATAATAGATGTCTGCGGTCAAATCAATTAAATATCAAGAACTTGTCATTTATTTAGACACATGAAGACTTTATTAGTATCACAGTATATATAAAACGTTGTTATGCCCACGTAAGCCATCACCAGGAATAGAATCTTTCAAAAGGGAGACGTTTGATTATCCAGAACGACTGGTCTGCTCTTAAGGGGACAGAAATGGTGAAAATCACTCAAATGTGAGCATGAATGAGCCCAATTGTTGGTCTGTTGCCCCTGTAATGGACAGCATGTACCAACTTACCACACTGAGTCTGTCATTTCAAATACATTTCATACTATCTTTTTTTTTTATCAATGGATTGGATTTACTGTCAGTGAATGGAAAGTAATCAAGAAATTATATTTAAATAATTTCACTTGCCTAGCTCCACACTACATCCACACACCTCCCTCTTTTTTAACTTAAAGTGCTTAATAGGCACCATTAGACATAATCAAATTTTACTTTCAACTGATATCACACCCTACAAGTAAATAGGATGCAACTTAGACTTTTTTTCTTCCTTGTTTCTTACATCCTGCAAGTGAGAGAAGATTGTGTTCATGGTATTCTGCTCTGACAGATAACTGCTGTAATTTATGGTGCACTCAGTTCTATTGATTCATTTTCTTTACCAGGATAAACAATTAAGAATTTATTCAGACTGAAAGAAATTTGTTCTAATAAAAGCTTTAAAATAGATTGGAAAAATATATTAATCAGTGCTTAAGGAAGAAAGACGGGTTTGGAACCTACGGAGCACAGCCTTAATGATCAAAGTGAACTTTACAATATTAAAAATGTCAAATCAATTTTTATAAGCTTAGATGAGCTAATTTAGATATCAGTAAAGGTGTTGCACCCATTTTAATCATCCACAGTGGAAGATTAAGGTGATCAAAGGTGTTTTGGTGGGCACCCTGATTATTCATCTATTCATATTCCACTTTTATACAAACACCCAAAGATGTTGGCGCTGAGTGGAGATTCGTAAAACTTCCAGTTCATTCACTGTATCAAGCATTGTAGTTTAAAGAACACAGAATTGTCATGCTGAATCAGAAGCTTGTGTGCATCCATTTCAGCCATTTAGTGAAAATACGGCATTTGTGTTTTATGTTCAATTCGCAAGACCTTTGGGTTGTTGCTATGGTTTCAGGACATATTGAAGCTATCATGCTGTGTTTGTTGGTCTCTTGAGTCTAACTTTAGTGCCCTTATGTGTGTACACAAGCTAAATTAATACTGCACAGCAATGTGTTTTGAATTTCAAATTTCCTTTAATTATTCTTTACATTTTGCTCTAATTTCTTTGAGATCATTCAATGTATTCTTTAATTTTTCAGCAGATTTTCTGTCTTCTTTTTCTCAATTTACACACCGATTCTAATACAGATTAAACCCCCCAAAATTTTCCAATAATGGCTGTGGTGATTTGCCTTATTGTGTAGAAATGATGACATCTTCGAATAACTGACGTTATACAAACCTTATATTTAGAAAAGGATGGAAATATTTGTAATAGGAACATAAATATGACATTTTAACAAATTCCTTTATTTTCTTTAATCCAATGGAGTTCACAGAGCACCTTCATTTCATTTAATTACCATAAACTAATTTCTTTGAAACACAGGATAGTTGCTGCACTTCTGCAAGAGGACTCTGCCTCCACTCTTGCCAAATGCACATTTTCTGCTCCTCCTCTTTTTTTACGAGGTGTTGTTTGTCTGATTGTCCTGCTTATGATGTTCTATACATATTCAGTAGGAAAGAAATCCAGGTTGTAGGCGAGACAGTCCCGGCCACAGAGTTTGTGAATAAAGCTGGACATTGTCAGTTGTGCAGAATAAGATCTGGGATGGTACAAAGTGTTCTGTGTAGCTTTAAAATGTCAAAATATGCTTCTTTATCATTGGCACAACCTCACATATGCAGTATGTTACTTATCCCCCCAACACTGATCCATCAAAACCCAGATGTCAGATTTTCCCGGAAACCAGTTGACCACAAAACTGTTCCTCAGCCCTTTTATGATAAGCTCATGTTCAGAGAGCATATTGGTGAATCTAAAGAAAATGTATTCTTTCCCCCATGTTTAATGCGGCAGTGAAATGGTTCGGTGGCAATAGTAATCCAACAATTTACACAGCCGGGGTATACTGATTATGGTGGTTTCCAGATTGCAATGCCGTTTTGCCCGATACCCTCAACAATCAAACACAACCAACTGTGGCTTTTATGTTTTAGTTTATTTGATTTTAATCTTTTACAGCAGAAAAAGAAAAAGAAACAATACACAATTGTGACTGAAAAAGGCTCAGGTAAAAGCCAAGTACTCAGACTTTCCCAGATGGGAAGGGCTTTAGATGGCTGATTTTAGAACCTTTTAGAATGCGGTAACCTGTATCTTGCGTTAATCAAAAGCTATTCTCTAAAATTAACTTAAAAGTTTGTTCTCCTGTATCCTTGTTAGTAATTTTAGATAAAAGTGTCTGCTACATAGATTAATGTAAATGTGTCAGTTGCATCATATTCTACGTTTGTTTAGGTTGGTCAACATACAATCATGTTAAAGACTTTAGTTGCTTTTGGGAGCACTACCCCACATACCTTCCTCTACTTTTTCCTGCGGTCGTGCTTTTAAGACAGACTACAAAACCTTGAGGTTGACAGTTTGTAGATTAAGACGTTGGTGAGTTCAGAGAAGAAATGAGACAAAATCGATCAGAATATAAATCCATTTACATCTCTGTACTAATATCCCACAATTCATTTCCCTACAGACTTATCAGAATGAAAGATGAACAGTGCCAAGGTAAACCTCTGAATTATGGGCCGTTCTGTGGATGTGAGGTGGTGGGCAGGATGTCAGCAGAAATCTAACATCTTATCAAGGAAGGTGCAAACTCAAACTCTTGAAAAGAGAGAAAGGCTATGGGTTATTGATGATCAATAAATGAAGACATGCAACATGAGACATGAGACTTAAATTATATTCCAAACTCAAACATATCCCAGTGACCCAGAAAAAAAAAGACTGAATCACAAGATTCAATTTTGTGGAGTTAGCTGCTGAATTATTATTATTATTATTATTTATTTTTATTGATAATTGATAGATTAGAACAACGCTTTTGAGTAAGAACAGACATGAAGGAAGTTTAAAAGCATACTCAGACGCATACTCACCAAATGAGCAAGACATCAGAGATTTATTTATTTATTTTTTTGCAATAGAATCTTAAAATTACACAACTTTCAGGGAAAATTATGATTTGTTAGGGGACCAGAAACTGCTGGAGCAAGACTCTAAGCATATTTTAAAAATTAGTGAAACTCCCACCATATGTATATCTTATAAAAGTGAACAGAATAAAGCTGTTTCAATTCTACTCTCAACAAACACTTCAGTTAAGTTTTTTATCCGTTGGTGCAGAAATGTCTTTCCTCACATTAAAGGAAATGTTTGCAAAATAACATTATCATCTCCAACTAAAACCTTGAAGTAATATCTAGCTTGATTTATCAGACCCTGTCTGCCAAAATCTGTTAACATGAGGTGGTTGCTATAATGTAATCTCCTTCTCTTTACGTAAATCATGTGTTTTCAGAAAAACCATGTTGCTCCCATTACAGAGAAAGAGACCATATTTTTGTGTTTAATCATGTTCACGTGTAATTCTAGATAAAGTTAGGTGGGAAATAGTTTAGTACAGTTCTGCAAATTTATAATCCCGAGATAAGACTTTTGGATGTGTATAAGTAGAATATTTGCTGTTTTGGGGTGCATAAGACTTGTCATAACAAAAAAAACTCTCCCTTCTGTATAATTCCACAATTGCTTTTTTTTATTCATTAGTGAATTCATTTTCTACTTGCCAACGACATCTAAATAATGTATTGGAGGCACCAAAAAGGCACAGCTACATTAAGCAGATTTTTCGCCACAATTTAGTTTCTTTGGCTTGCACTGGCTTATTGTTCCATGCCTCTGTAGGAGTGAGATAATGTAGACTAATGATGGGGTTGGCAGCAGTACATTTTTCTTTGTAATATGTACAGCAGAGAGAAGGTAAATATAAAATGAAGGTTTGAGCTTTTCTCTGAAAGTTGTTTCCTTTCTCGGAAAGTTATTTCTGAGAAAGGCTCAGTTTTGCCAAGTGGATCTAACCAGCATAGCATGCGTGACATTTAAAATCTAACAAAAACTGACATTTGGTGAAAGTTTTCCTCTAAAATTTTGTATTAGCTGTTTGAACTGACAAAATGAAGCAACAATATTGAAGAAGCTGAGTCCTTGACGATGTCAATCCTCCCTGCAGTCTAACATGGATGCATTTCACTGACCTGTGTGGACAAAGGTAAAACCAGGTGCCATGTGTTTGTTCTTCTAATCAACAGACACAGATTTCCAGGGATTTAAATGTCACTTTTTATAGACCAGTGACCCAACACATTGGCTTTTGGGCTCAATGGTATCTCTGTTGAATTGAATTTACAAGTTAGAGCAGAAACTAATTCAACATTGACTCCAAACTTTTCACCTCTCTCCCTATTGTTACGGTATTTCAGTTTTAGAGCAGAGAAATCAAGCCAAACGTTCCCAAACATAATCCAATAATAAACTCTGTGATGGCCTCTATATGTTTATGTAAATGTATGTTATATATGTACAGTGCATTGCTGTTGATCAAAGTCTTGCAAAAACTGAAAGTTTCAAGCTTTGATATATATATATGTCGGTAGTGTTGAGGGAGACCTCAGGTCAGCAGTCAGTTTGTCGCAGAGAGAAGAAAAAGTGATTTAACGCTCCCTAAACTGACTTAGTTATGACAAGAAAACATTTAGTACACTGAATATGTGGGTGACCCTGAGCCATTCATAGACCATTAGAAGGCTTTTGAAAAACAAAATGTTGTCAACAAAAGGACTGTCTTATTGGAGCAATAGCTCTGAATCTTTGCGTTCATGCAGATCTCTGGCTGCTGCATTCTGAATAAAGTAAAGCCATCCTGCTGATTGTTTCAATAGTCCTCCAAGTAGAGCTACAATAGGCTGACCTTCACAATATGAACACAATCAGTTTTGTCTCCATTCAGCACAGTCAATATCAATCTCAATTATTGATGAGTAAATCTGCTTTTTTCCGTTTTGCTATTTATTGAATAATGTAATGTGTTTTGGTCAAAGGTCTCCAAAGTTTGGACTTGACAATAGGGAAATGGGGACAGATTAAAGGTATAGTGAAGCGCTCTGCAGCACTTGTCACTTGTCATGTCGGGTTAATGATTTGTTCCATTTAAATTCTGTTTCCCAAACAGGCCCAACATCAGGAGTCAGGAGAGCACGGCCATTACAGGGTATGCACTAAATTCTCCAAAACAACTTAGCTTACTGAAGTGGAAGAACTGGTGAATGGTTGGAACGGGTGTGTTCATCAAAACGGGGGTACCAGAAATAGACTGCCATATGAACGAGAACAGTTTTATGCTGGGCTTTTAAGAAGTTACCTTTTAACATTTAGCACTTTAAGAAAAAAGAACAAACCAGCCTCTCTTACATTAATAGTCTGTTGTTTCATGCTATAGTCAGACATTTATTTTCACAACCTTACATACAGCAAGTACTTCAGTGCCTTTTCCATGGTAATAATCAGATGAAGAGAGGGCAACAGGATTATTTTTTAGCAGTGTAAGGAGAATTTATAAAGTGCAATTGAATAGCATGTCAGGTTCCTCCCCCGCCAGACGTTTTGTGACATTCCAACATGCAACTTGTCTCCATTGTTGTCCATCCAATATCAAGACACTTTCAGAGCAAAAAAAGCTGGAAAACGACCAACATAAGAACAATTATCTTTTTTGTTGGAAGAGGAGAACATGTTATGGTCACTTCAGGAATAATTAAGGCAACTAGAAAACTGAGAAAATCTCTTATCCTTTTTCTCTGAAAAAAAGCCCTTTACTGAGACTTTTTAGGGGCAATCATAAATTCAAAAAATGCATTATTTGGTCAAAACACTATCTGACTCATCTTTACTGTCAAAATACTCCTCAGACCTTCGTTTCATTTGTGGGGGAGTGAAAATGCAGGAATTTTCTAACTTCGCCTTCCCGCTTCCTGTTTCTTTTGAAACTCTCTTGACAGCTCCTTCCTACTAAAGCAGCTGCTTAGTGAAGACAGAGAGATATTTTCTGAACAGAAGGGAGCTGTCTTTGACCTGCAGTCACACCCTGAACAAGGAGATCCCAAATAACTTTGACCACTAAGGCTTTGGGAGGATGTTGAATAGTTCCTGTATTTTCACAAGATGACTGTGGTGATCCTGTCATAGAAAAAACTGATATTACAACAGAAAAACATATCTCACCCTGTGATAAGTTATACTGAATCCCTTTATGCTAATACAGTTAGCACAACCTCCATCCATCCATCCATCCATCCATTATTGTAACCGCTTTTCCCCTAATGGGGTTGAGGGGGGAACTGGAGCCTATCCCAGTAGTCAGTGGGCCAGGGGTGGGGTACACCCTGGACGGTTCACCAGTCCATCGCAGGGCCACACAGAGACACACAAGGACAAACAACCATACAAGTAGACACACAAGGACAAACAGCCACCCACACTCACTCCTAAGGGCAATTTGGAATGTCCAATCAAGCTAACATGCAGGTTTTTGGATGGCGGGAGGAAGCCGGAGAACTCAGAGAGAGAACCCATGCAGACACAGGGAGAAAATGCAAACTCCACACAGAAAGGTCCTGGTTCCCCCGGGGTTTTGAACCCAAAACCTTCTTGCTATGAGGCGATGGTGCTAACCACCACACCTCAGCGCGGCCCCAACCTCAGGCAACAAAGGTAAAACATATTGTCTTTAAATCAAGAGATATGCTAATTAATCTAATTGTTCAATGTCCTTCACATTCGGAATATGAACATCATGTTGTTTTCAGAAGGTAACATAATTATTATTGGTGGGTATCTTTATATTTGATACGGTGGAAATTGTTTGTGCAGTAAACTTTGTTACTGATGCCCTGCACCTTTTCAGCCTCCACATGATTTGATTCCCCTCCATTAAGCAGACGGGCTTTCTACTGTGGCTGCCATTTGTGTTTTGATTGTTATGGTTCTTTAAACCATTAGGAACCTCTTTGTCTGCTCTATTTTAGTATAATGCTACCATGGAGGGGGTCATTGTTTGCTCCCAGAAATGAATATTTGGGGTATTTGAGCTGCTGAATTTCAGAAAAGACACTGGCTGTAGTCCTCTTATTTCATTTTATAGCAGACATACTAAGCTTCTTGAAATTGTGTGTGTCCCTCTCTCCCCAGGTAGGTAATTGTGTCTGTGGCAAAATAAAATGTCAGTAACAAATAACACTGCAGGGTTGCAGAGAAAATGCTGAGAACACACTGCTGGTTAGGAAAACTTTAAAATGGGACATGGAGGGCAAGATATAGGTAACATTAATCCTGATGACATTCAGATTGGCATACGTGTGAGTTAGAGAAATCATGTCTGTTTACCCACAGATAGACAGCAAGTAAGAATTCTACCTCTGTTATAAGGCCCTGTTATTAACATGAGGTCTACTTGTACTCCTGGAGGATGGTAAGGGAAAGTTTTTGCCCAAGGTGTTTGCCTCAATCAATGAATCCTCTCTATCTTAATGGGAAATGTTTCTTCAAGCATGACACAATTCCCCGACACAGAATGTCTGGGGTCACTGAATAGTTTGATCAATCGGAAAACTATGTTAGACACTTGTAGTAGCCTTCACAGTCACTATCTCCTGACCCAAAACAAAACTGCATCAGCACAAAACACCAAAAAAAGATGTATAAGCTAAATGACTGACATTTAACAATGCCAAAATGTGTTCAAGCTTATATCCTTTGTTGGAAAAAGATGCATGTGATACTGCATTTTGTTGATTTGGATAGCTGGGATCTCCAGCAGTATACATGCTGTTGGTACTCTGTCATTTGTACTGCCTTAAGAAAAGACCGGTCATTCATGCAAAAACAACCAGACAGGGCTGCTCATCTCTGAGGAATTAAAGGATACTCTGACTGGCTCAGAGCATCAGTGTCTCTGCTTCAGCTCACGCTGACATTTTGATCAACCATCCTACTGACTGACCGGACTAAATACAAAATGTCCCCTGAGAATACACTGAAGGATGTTTCCCATGACATGATCAAACTTTTATAAGTAACACAGCTTTGTCAAGAAGGTATTTTGTGTCTTAGCTTGTCATTTTATTTACTGCTTAATTTCAAAATTTGCCAAAGTCATCATTCTTTGCCGCATTTTTTATTTGATCATACTTTGTTAAAATAATGCCAATACAGCTATTCAGATATGTGATATGGGCAGTCAGACTTGAGCATCAATGTGTAACCTCAAAGTGTGTACCTAACTCTAATAGAAGATATCTATGCTTCTGACCTAAATATATTTACAATGATATCTAAATCTAAGGCTGTATCAAATCTTAGACCTAGGACTATACAGCTCAGGATTATCACAGTGTTACTCAGATTCACGTTCTCTGATCTAGGTTTGGGAAAGGAGATTAGGAGTATCGGGCTCTGCAAGTGAGTAAACTATACCTCCAACCCACACACCACACATGACAACAGTTTATGACACAGAAAATTACCTTGAAGTAGATATCATGATAAGTCTCATTTACCTTCTGTTAAAGTAGAAATAGCTTCAAAGAAAAACAATGCATTCAAATATACCACAAAAAATCCTTTAAATAACCAAAATGGATGTAAAACAAAAATATAGTATTTCAATACCTCACAAATTTAGGAAAGACAAATCAGTAAATGTGGTATCATTTCACTGGTTTAAAATTAACTTAAAGTTGTTGGTCTTCAAGGTTTGAACCATTTTACTTTCAATATTCCTCTGTTGTCAACTGTCATTTATTTGTCAGTTTTGGCCAAAAACAAAACCAGCCTGAGTTTCAAGCGGAATAAAGTAGCAAAAAAAAGGGGAATAAAGAGCTGTCAGGCTTCCTTTTTGGTTTGGTTCCTACTGCCCTCCTGGTATGGCAAGCATTCTTGTTCAAAGTCCTGAAAAGCAGAAGGTATCCACAACTGCAATGACCTCCTGGAGGTGAAGCAGTTCCTCACGTGACACAGATAGAATTGTCCCTCAAAAATAAACAACAAAAAAAAAGTATGCAGAACCCTTAGACCTGTACACTTTAAAATGTATTCTTCCCTTAATGTCCCTTATTTTTTAAATAAAATTAATTTAATTTTAACTAGTTAAGTATATATCTGAATTACATATTCCAACAACAGCTAATCAATCATATGCAGTGACATTAAAAAAAATGTTTAGGTGTGTGTCTAGATGAAGATTGACTGGCTTCCGAATGATGTTTGATGGTAAGATAGATTTTGATGAGTATGAAATCATGTCAGCTGTTTCTGTTGCTTGGATGTAACACAATGGGAATTCTTATGTGGTTTACATTATTCTACTAATATTCTGCATTATTGTAGGCTTTTGTATTTTCAAATTTTCAACATTTCATGTTTTTTCCCCTCCAGAATTTGTGGGGTTTCTTGCAGCCTTTTCTTGCTTTATCGTCAGCTATTGTAACTGATAACATAGGAGTTAAGGAGCTCGGGTTTCTATAATATCCTTTAACTTGGCTTTGTAGTGTGAGGGCTTACTATGAAGGTACCATTGTATTTTCTTTCTTTTTTTAACCAACTTTTTACCACTGTAATTTCACTGGAATCATTACTTAATAATCCCAATTGAATATAGAACCTTTTTAAACTCACTTAGATGATACCAAACTTTTGAAGTGTGTTTTTGTTAACCTGTTCTAAAACACATACTATGGTTTTGATTCTGGCCCCTCTGCTGAATGTACATATGTTGCACACTGACACTGTGAATGTGTAAGGTGTTCCAAATGTAATGAGCCACATTCACCTGACCAAATAGCTTCACAAACTTTTCCGACTTCAATTTTTCAACTTTGTTACCCAAACGTATGAATAAATACCCCAAATTAAATGTATTTAGCTCAATGTATCAAGTCTGTTCCAGCATCACTATTTGTGCTCAGCATATCAAGCCAAAACAAAGCCCTCATGACACCAGTACTTCATAATTTAGTCTCTTTAAAAACTGCAAGAGATGAAGGTGGACAAGAGATGTTCATTCAGATGAAGAATAGCAGAGATTTAGCTCGTACAAGACATTAAAATGACATTTATTTATCTTAATGCTCTCTCATTTAATTTCATTATCTAAAGATGAGAGATTTGTGGAATCATCAAATTCTCTTAGACAATCAAAATTACCAGTAACCAACTAACAAAAGTGAAGTAAAAAAAGTTTGAATGCTATGTCCCTTTTGGTTTGCCTCCAGGTTTATAACAGTAATTTTATGGCTTCATACTGAGGACTTATATTTCTTTTACTTATCTTTTTATCATACAGCATTCAACAAAAGGGTGTCATAGTATGCTGGCCTGAAACCATTTGTTTGATTCCTGGAGCAGAGCCACTTCAGTAAATGGGTTTATAATTTCTGTTATTGATTTTGAGTATAATTTTTTCATCACAGTAAATAATTCACAGAAAGGAAACAACACAGGGGACAACTAATACAAGGAACCGAGTGAGGCACTTCTAATCCTGATGTGTCCATGAAAGCTTGTTCTCTAAAAGCCCAGTCGCCCCTCTGGGGTCAAGGCAGCAGAACTGTGAGTGACTATCCTCCATTATGTGGCCTCATCTCTAATGAGGCCCAGTAAACTCACTGTCCAGTCAACCACAACTCTCTCACCCTTTCATTTGTCTTCTGTGCCTTTGCTTCTCTTTTCTTTTTCTTTGAACTCAAAGTACTGGACTGATGAGTGCAGCATTCGTGTATTTCAGAAAAGTTTCAACCAAAAGCTAAGTACAGATATAGAAATACTTTTAAAAAATCAGAGACAGAAATATTAATTGGATTTTGCTGAGGTGAAAAAGGTCTACCTGAGGTTTTCAGAATTTAAAGTGCGGGATGTCATCAGGGACTGTGTGTGACTCATCTGTGGTGCTTGTAATTTGCTCACTCCTCCCTCACACTGCAACTGTTGTCCCCCACTTAAAACTGTCCACTGGAGCAGAAAGGCCATAAAAAGATCTTGGAAAAAGCAGGGACATATTTTGTGGGGTATGATTACGTAACAGCATGAGGAGTACGCTTTTGTGGAACAGTGGATCATACAAGAAGGAGCACCAGTGTGCAGCAGTGTGAATCAGACACGGCTTTTGCCTGCTCTGTAACAGCTATACAGGCATTCCCATGAGCTAGTGGCTAAAGTGCACAGAATCTTTGCATTGATTGCTTGGTCTAGTTTGAGACTTCACTGAAATAGCCTCTCTCACAACGAAAAATATTATCTAAAAAATATTCGAGAGGGATTAAATGGATGTGGAGGAGGTCAGTGAGCTTCTGACAGCTAAAGCCCAACTGGAGTCCAGCTGGAGCTGATGGATTTCAATCTTCCCCAAACTAAATGCATTTTGAAAAATGTGCTGCTATCCTTGAGGCTGGGTCTTCTTGACTTTTTAACTTTCAACAGGACTTAACCAATAGCCCCATTTGACAATGCTGTCAATGAATGTCCTTGTCCCTGGCTTTAATATCATATCAGTGACTACATCTGGGAATGTGATATCTGAAGGTTACATCAACTTTGTTGGACCTGTTTGTCACACTTCAGGTGTTTTGACAGAGGACCCTCGACTACTTCCCTTAACATGTGAGTTATCAAATGTTTATTTTTGTCACTCTCTGTTGATTTTCCGCCCACGGCTGCATAATAAAAAAACTGAAGCTTCCATGATTTATTTTGCTATTTACCATCGATCACTAACGGTCGGATGAAAAACCCACAGATTTCCCCGTTTGCACGGATGGAGGATCAGAAATATGATTGTGCATGTAATCCTGGAGACTTATAGCCTCATGCAGTGTATGAGCACCAAGGCAGTTGTCAGCATTAAAAAGGCTGTTTTGAAATACGATGGCGAGGCCAAGAGACGGTTGGGCTGCAAGGAAGTGAGTCAAAGTGGATATGATGCACATGGAGGTGGGGGCATAGTATTGAGTAGGTGTCCAGACAGGCAAATCCAATTAATAAAAAAGAGACCATTTATTAAAAGCTACTGTAGATATCAGTCTGAGCTGGAAAAGTAGGTGATGGTGTGCAGCATTGAGTTTGATACTTTGTCTGTGAGCCTGCTTTTGCTCTTTTCTATATAAGGATTTATTCAGTAAATATAAATTAAAGGTTGTGTGAAGAACAAGCAGGCCAAGCTCTCTGTTTGTTGTCACAATGTTTTTCTTCAAACTGATCCACTGTTGATACTTGCATCCCCAAGCTTTTATCCAAAAGGTCTGGCAGCAGCATTTTAAAGCTACGGCAAGGATTCATTCCAAACTCCTGGATGCCGCTGATTCTTCAAATACCTCATCATTCTTTAGAGAGTTTGTATTTTTTGAGGGGGATTTATTTACAATTTTTCATTTGTGCCTCACCAGATTGAGCTTGTTTTTTCAGATCTCAACTTTACAACATCTTTTAGTACCTTTCAACATCCAAGATTCCTCCTCCAGCTCTCTCCAGCTCCAGCTGGAAAGGGAGGAAGAAATGTTACCTTCTATTTTTTATATTTCTGGGAGACCCTACAACTGCCAAATTAATTTCATATAATGCTACTTATGGGCTTCCCACTTGATGATGTCAAAACATTTTAGTGTAAAAATAAGCATTACTTTCATTTTCATATGCAACATTTTCATTCAACATTAGTATTTTTTGCCATGCACCTCAGATTTTATAGATATGTTACAAATAATTGCTAAAAAGATAAATGAAATAGCTTTAGAGAAAAACACGATTGTCCAATATTCTTTGTCGATATTTTTCATTTGAAATGTTCAGCCTAAGTGAATTGTGTGCAATAGAGTTACATAGTAATGATTTATAAGAACAGTGTTTCATTTTTTATTTTGTCTCTTGTGAAATCATTGAAGCTGCATTTGGCCAAATGTGCCTGTATCTGTATTTCTTATCTGTAAACACCAGAGACAGGGAATCTGACTTCTTCTCTGGGTTTTACGTATTGTGTGCATGGAATTGTAAGTTGTCTCAGCATTTGACTGGATTCCTTTCTCATTGTTATTCTGGTACAGGTTGATCTCAGTTTCATATGTTCCTGGCTTGCAGTGTAGTGTTTTTTCTTCTTCTTGGAAATACCAATGAGACTGTTTAAATAAGCAGCAGATCTTTCCCTACCTCAGAATAGTTAGTGGAAAAGACAGAACTCTGTATGAAGAACGACTTTGAAGATTTGTACATTTACATTAAAACTTGTGTGGAATTGTGATTTAATAATCACTACTTCGGTTTAGATGTGAAGGCTCTAAATCATATTTTTGAAAGTAGAAAATTGGTTATATATATATTTCAAAATGTCCAGACGTATTTGTGGGAAAACAGGGAAAATATTTTTCTCTGGTCAGGTATAATAGTGACACACAAATGAGTCCATAACATAGGAGATGTTTAAGTGGCCATGGTAACCTGCAAGAACACATGCCATTGATATAGTAATATGACTGAGCTCCTTTCCAGAACTGGAACTGTGTAAAAACAGTGGCTTAATTGATCTTTTTATAGCATTCGACATTTGACCCAACGTCTGACACAAGTGAGTAATATGTTTTCTCATGTAGACATTCCTATTCTCACAACAGCGGGTCATCTAGTACACCATGATGACCTGCTGTGTGCAGTCTTCCACTGGTAGTGTTGTGTTTTAAAGCAGAGGTGGGACGCAGCTGCGGTTTGCTCTCTGAGGAGATCGATCAGCCACACTGAGGTCAGACTAGAGCTGTAAGATATGAATTTCTAGTAACAATGCATGTCTTCCTTCAACATCTGAGCTCATAGCAGATGATGTTTTCCGTTTAATGTTTAGAAAATCCCTCAAAACATAGCAAGCATCATTAACTATATCTGTTGCCAGCATGATAGTTAATGTGCGTCCTAGTTTTTTTTGTGTATTTGACTGTACTGAACCTTTCCAGGGACCAATTTTCATCAACATATCTTAACAGAGGGAACATACATGACATTTGTTTATAAGGAACAAAGAAGCTAAGCATTGTGTCCAGCATTTCATCAACACACCACAGCAGCCTCTAAAATGCATCATGCCTTTGGATGCTTTTAAAATAAAATGTTTTTCAAGAACCCGTTTTATACATTTTGATCAAGTTTTTTTTTCTCCATCAAGGTATGTATCAGCATGGCCTTCCAAAGATTTTGGTTCACAAGAGGTATGCAAGCTTTTAACACAACCTGATGTTTTAAAAAAAGAAAAAAAGTACAAGGTGCACTTCCATCATAAAGAGCAATTCTGATAATAACTGAAGCCCGCACTTGCAAATTTAAGCATTTGTCTTTAGCTGAACATGATTGCCATAAGCTACTCAATTTAGTTTGCCCACATTTATTCTGGGTATGTTGTGAAACATCTTTGTGGGAAAATACTTTGTATTAAAAGGTTAAAATGTTTAACTCCCTTTATTAAGTGTATCACCAGCTGTCATTTTCAAAAACCCTGAATAGTTCATATAGTATTGATAGACCCTGCTGTTTTTAGATATCAAGAACAATTTGATGGATCAGACCTTGACAGTCATGGCAACTGAAGATGAAATGTGATTTCTAGAATGATGTCCAGCAGAGCTCCTATTGCCTTTTATTGACTTTTCATTGACTTGTAGGTTCAGTATATCCACAGACATTTGGTTCAAGATGTTCTACCAAGGGGGTTGTAGCTTAGGAGGAAAGATGGCTGGTGGTCTGAATCTTGATTTCCAATGAATCACAAGTTGAAATGTCCTTTGGCAAGAAACTGAATACCATGTAGGCTCCATTTAAAGTGTAACAGTCCATGTGTAAGAGGAAAAAAAAACATTCCTTTTCATGTCCTATTAAACAGTGCATTATAAAATGCATGAAAAGGATGTAGCTTATGGTACATTTTGTATTCAAGTAGACTGGAAAGACACTGTAAAGTCATACTGAATACTAAATCATGCCAATTCAAAATGTCTGTTTCAATTGTTGCAAACACTGTAGTTATTTTATTTTTTTAATCTCAGTCTTTTTTGGGTTATCGAAGATTATGACAACACATAAACTAATAACATAAACACATTCCTGCCAGAGCTGCCAGGAATGTGGAGGGGGAACTGCAGATCACCGTATTGCATGCACACTTGAGTTTCTGTGGAAGGGATCTTTGATTTTCGCAGTAATTTCAATATTTGGTACCCATCCTTGTTTTGTTGACATTGATAAACTACAGCATGTCTGAAAAATGCTAAATTAATTGTGCAGTTAATCACTGCATAAACCTTGTTCCAGGTTTGTGTCCTCTGCTCTCCTATCATGATTCCCATTGTAAAGCTGCTGTGCCGGTAGACGAATGTTCCAAGTTTCACTGTGCATCGCTGCATTTACTGTCAGTACATAAATGTAGGTAGATCCCATTTTATTCTTTTTTTTGTTTAGCATTAATCCACAGAATGCCACCCTGCCACATGCACCTCTTGTGTTTTAGTCTCAATGTCCTAAATGGAAAGTGCCCCTCCAAGTGTAGAGAATCGGTTACTACACACTCAGTTGCTCCCCCATTAAAAACCAATCATCTGTGAAATATTGCTTATTATCATAGTGCCTAGCTGTTATAAGCTGTAATAAGATGAAATAGACTATTTCTCTTTTTTCTGTGTCTCTACACGTGGCCATCTAACTTAAGTTACCTGCTTTCTGTAACTTAGAACAATTTTACAAAAATTGAAAACCATGGCTGTTGGTACAAATACTGGTCCAAAAAATAAGCAGCAATACGCGTGGAGCCTGTGGGTGCAACAGTTTTCTCATGATTTGAATCTGCTATCAGTGATATCAATGATTGGATTTGGAACACAACTCAAAATCACTGAGATAAGCCACACAGATGCTTTTTTTAAATATTTCAGGGCTTCTCATTTTGTCAGTGGGCAAAAGACAGGGTCCGACCTAGACAAGATGCCAACCCATCACAGGACCACTAAGAGATGAATGAGACACACAACCATCTACACTCACTCTTAATTCCTTTCAACGAGAGCCAAAACTGCATAAAAATGCATGAGGAAAGACGTATACAACAGATATTTGGTTACAACTTTATTAAAAAATAACATTTAATCATCAGTGAAACAACACTGTACAGTAGAGCTTGTGTAATGTAGCTAAAGACATCCCCTTTGAAGACTGGTGGTGATGGGCTGCTGGTCAGCTGAGAAGATTTGGAATTGTGTCATGCTGCATTCGACATGTGTGGAGAGATAACGGAAGCAATGACTGAAGGTACAGGAGCTTCATTGTGCTTTGCAAAATTCTACTTTATGCAGGATACTCAGATACGGATATGTTTTCTTTAGTTTATTTCTGCACCCATCCAGAGCCAATCAACGCTGGAAAACCCTGAGTTTCTGACATTTATAAGAACCAGACCTCGTGTTATGAATGCAGCACCTGAGAAAAAAAAGGAAACTGTACGACTGATCAGTCGGAAATGAGACGAGAGAGAGCTCATTTCCAAAAACTCCACGCATGTAAATGATTCAAACTGTGGAACCGCAAGCACACGCATGTAAAACCCACAGACACCTGACACTGTGTGGCCGGTTCTAAAGTTAACCTCTGCAACTTCCTGGGCAGATGCCTTTGTGAATTCCATGTACTACAAAAGCCACCATGTGGGAGGTAAAGAGCTGAGGCCTTCTACAGTTATTCACATCTCACCAAACAGCGGTGCGGAACACGCTTGTTTGTTGTTTAGTGAACAACCCTGTTGATGTGAGGCGGCAGTGTTTTGCTCTGCGTCATTCTAACAGCACAGAGGAGGAAAACTAGATATGACGAGGACTCCTGACCACCTGCAAATGTGACCACGGCAGATTCAGGTCAAACTAAATTTGAAAACAATTGCTTAAGTTAGCTGGCTTGACCAGAAAATTAGATTCTACTAAGACATAACAGACACAAATAATAGATTTTTATTTGTTTTGCCTAGAATATTGAGATTAACCTTGTATTTATTCTTTCTGAGCCACAGTCTCTTTTTTTATGGAAAGCTATGAAAAAGGGGGAATGATGTCGCACTATTGCTATAAATGAGGACAGAAGGGAAAGCTTACGCTTATTTGTGAATAGATGTACCATCAGTGCCTACCGTTTATAAGAGAACTGCTCGCAAACCTCTTAAAATTGTTGTATCATAAACTGAAGGCGCGTTTAGCTCTGAAACCTTCACAAGATAAAAGTGTGGTTTAGCCTTTGATCATTTTAACTTTTCTAGACTGGGACATGTCAGATGGTCTCTTACCACTGAAAAACAGACAAGTTAGGACTAAATGAAGAGCTTTAGGGTATCCGCTCAGGGCACCAGCCCAATTCCACCGAAAGCTTCTTCAAACCTTCAAACCACTTCATTCGGTTTTCCCTGAACACTGATTTATAGTCTCGGGGGGCTAATTATTGGTTCAGGTTGAAAATCCATGTTGGATTAAATGCTGAACAAGGCCGATGATCACAACTACATTCCTTTCAGCATTCATGGTATTACAAAAATGCTTTCAGCACATTTCTAAATTCCAAAACTTCATCCCCACCACACCGACAATGCTGCTGACCTGGGTTCTGCTGTGTGGGACATCATGATTAAAGAAGAGTCAGCCTCAGTCTGATTGTGGCCATGGTTTGCAATGCTGGAAAGAGGAACACAGACTGAAGTCTGCCTGACACTGGAGTGCTGAGGACGGTGTGAGAAAACATTCCACTGTGTCTAACTTTCTCTGTAGGAGTTACTGTAATGAGAGCTTAACTCACTGCACGAACACTGTCTTTAAGTAACTCTTAAGGTGGCAAAATATGGTTTTGTTAGAGCATAGTGAGAGATAAGTCTCATCCATTTTCTATGCACCGGTTAAAACCGACTAAGTAATGTTGGGAACAGAGCATAGTGCTTTAAGGGGGAGCCTTTTTTTCACTGCTGGAGGTGGTAAGTTGTGAAAATGGACAAAAAGACCTCTGAAAATGCTGCTGTGCAGACATTAAAGTTAAATATGACACAAGAGAACTGACTGGAAAATAGAAAAAGGTCTGTCAGTCGTCCCGAGTTTTTTCTCTTTTATTGTGAACAAATATTTACCGCAAATCAGATTCTATCCAGCTGAAGTTAGCAGCCGAAGGCAGCAGAGAGATATCTTTAGCCAATATAAAGCCATTCTTTTAAAAAAAATGTTTTTAAAGGAAATGTGTCTCACAGCTAGCTGTGCGTTAAAAAAACTAATTAATAAGCAGGTGCTTGACAAAAGCTGTGATGTAGAATTTTGGTCTCACTTCCCCGCACTAAAATAGAGCCATCACAGTTTTGTTGAGTTCATAAAGGACGACACTCCTCCGTGCTCTTTTTGGATGGAGTTGCTCAGTTTTGAGAAGTTGGAATTCATTCAGTTCTTTTAAGACATGCCAGGTTTTAACTTTTTTTCTCATTCCATGTAAACTTGCTAGGTGTGACAACACTATTTACAGCCATGTTGTAACTTTCTGTAATGCAGGTTTTGCATTTAGACTGAGTTACCGTGGTGAACTGGCCAGGTTAAAAGAGAACCCCGATGACAAAAGGCTTTCTGCACAGCATTGCTCTCCAACCCATTAATCTAGCTTTGTGGTACAGTCCTTAGATAGGCTTCTTCTGAGTAAAAGGCAGTGTTGGAGTAAGCCAGATAACACATAGGCATTGTGTACCAAGTTGACAATATTCTACTTAGGGGAGAAAATAAAGATGACCATACATACAGTGATTCTTAAGAGTAGAACTCAACATAAGAACTGAGGTTTAATGTAGAGTCTGCAGCTCTTGAGCTTAACGTAATGGTATAAAGTGACTGGCCCCCGGTAAACTCAATGTGCTAAAACGTTCTTGCATTTCTTGATAAATCTTTGTTACAAGGCCTGTGTGGAAGACTTCATGCTAATTTTTGGACTACAAAAACACTACATCATTCAGAAAGGCTAGCTAAGAACTCAAGTTGTGTCCTAGAGATTTCATACTCAGTGACAAATACAAAAATTTAGTAAATGACATACTAAACTGGCTATTACAAAATCTACTGAGGAACTGAGAAGTATTAGATTAGATTTTTTTTTTAAGTTACTTAAAGAGTTGCGGAATTTCTAGTTCTTGGGAAGAAGGAAGAAAACCTTGTCGTTGGCAGCAAATTCAGCTTTAAAGAGTTTCCACATCAATATTATTCACAGACTGGGTAGCTGAACAACACACTTGCATCATTGACCTGAGAAATATGTTCCTTCACGGCTGTGGGTCTGAAGATGCCTTTTGATTTTGTCAGAGCGGCTGAAGCACTTGCCACACACGGGGCAGCTGTAGGGCTTCTCCCCTGTGTGGATCCTCATGTGAACCTTCAGGTGAGCCATCTGTGTGAATCCCTTCCCACAGATCTGGCAGCGGAATGGCTTTTCACCTGTGTGGCTCCGCTGGTGCTCCTGAAGTCTACCGGAGGAGCTGCAGCATTTTCCACAAACTCCACAGCGGTAGGGTTTCTCTCGAGTGTGCACCTGGACATGCACATGCAAATGGCCGATGTGACTGAAGGCCTCACCGCAAACCTTGCAGCAGAAAGACGACATGTGACCTTGCAGGGGGGATTTCTGATGCGGGCAGTCCACAGCATTGGCTCCTTGGCTCCGCATTAAAGACGCCTGTCCCCTGTTAGCACCACTAACAGCTCCCTTTCCACCAACCATCTGTCCAACATTCTCCACCCCAATGATGTCAATATTGTTCTCATTCGAGCAGTTTGGGTTGACCGGTGCAAGAGGCTGGGCACCACTGTTGGATGAGGTGGAGCCTCGGTGGCCAGCTCCGCTCTCTGCCTTCACGTGCCTTGAGGGGCCGCGAGATCCAGGATCCCTATCCCTGTTCTCAACACCCTGACTCTGAGGGAGGCTGGACGTGTGGGGCCCATCCTGGGGGGGATATTCATTTGCAACACGTTGAGGAGGGAACATATTCTCCGGTGTCCCACAAGAGCCATGGGCCCGAAGCTGGTCATCGCCCTGAGGGGCGCTCAGATCTCTTTTGTCCTTGATTTGAATAGGAATGCGCTCCTCGTGTCCCATACTTGGACTCCACTCGCGACGTGGATGCTCGCCGTCCTCCTCTTCCAACAGTGCCATGGACGGCCGATCTGGGACGAGAGTAACAAGAGAGTAAGTGAAGTTACACGACTATGAAGGTACCGCTAAACATCTGGCATAGTTCCCTTTAGCGTCCCTTCAGTCTTTCCACGGAAAAACACATGGTTCACTTACCGGTACATGAAACAGAAAAAATAACCATTGTTGTTAATGATGTATACAGCATAAAAAACTGCATAGAATGCTGGATTGTTTTGCTAGGTGAGGTTGAAATGGTCTGAGCATGATCTGAACAGTCATTGAGGCAATAGGAAGAAGCAATGACTGTGGCTACAACAGAAGTATTTAAGTCCTCAAATAACTAAAAGTCTAGAACCCATCTGTTAAATGGTGAAAATGATGTTCTGTATAGTTAGACTGCAAAGAGAAAGGCGATGATATGCAGGAAGAAAGGTTTGAGCATATTGCTGATTTATTGTTACTGGATTATCATCCAAGAATGATTAATCTATTTTTTACATCACTTATAGAAATAAAGGCTATAATTGGGAAAGTTTCCAAAAAAGTATTGACATAAACAACATAAATCCCATGCCATGCTTCACCCGTGGGCATAGGTTTATGGGGTGTAAATTAATAAATAAGAATTTACTGTTTACACAACACTGGCCTTCTTTAGCTATTATTTCAAGGGTATGTCTCTTCCGGAGGAGTTATGCATCGGTGCAATTAAAAGGCTCATGTGCACGACTGAATCAATATAATTCAAAAATACTAAGTCATGTCTGGACCAATCATAAGCAAGTGCTAACTCAGACGTGGGCTACACGGCTACTTGGCTGGCTAACGAACAAAGGTCGCTAACATATTAGCCGCCTCACAATAACAGCAGCTAATGTCAACTAGCATGCGAGTGGCCACAGTTAAACTTGCCGATAAGTCCGGCTAAATATTCTGTAGTCATTAAATAAGTTATTGCATTTGTCCTCCAACCATAAGATTAATTCTGGTAAATGGTGCCACATCGCAAGTCTGCTAAAATGTCAATAGAGCTAAATAACTACACCGTTAGCTTTCAGGGGGAGCTAACCTGGCCATATTTCAATTCCAGCTTCTCGGAGTCTGCGTCTCAGATGGTCGTTCTCCCGCTCCCTGATCGCTATCTCCTCCTGGTACTCTAAAATCGTATCTTCCACTGATTTGTAGATCTCCTGCGCAGCAAGCATGAGACGCTCGGTCAAAAACACGTTAAGAAATTGTAGTTTGGTCATTTTCATGGATGGAACGGCACTCTTGCTATCATCCCAAATTGACCAAAGAAGATGCTCTTCTCAGTCACGTGACCAGAAACAGTTTCTTATTCTCCTTGGTCTTCTTCTTCGCCGTCTTCCCAACGAGTACACTGTTCGCTTCGTCAAGTTACGCCCCTATGAAGAACGTCACCTTCGGTCTGTTCACCCGCTAATAGCATTTAGTTTTGTTTTGTTATTAGCACAACGAAAAAACATATTTTTATCATAATATTATTTAAGAGATATCTATTTTTTTTAAATATGCTTGTTTGTAAGAGAATAAACACAGAAAGAGTGAAAATATAACAACTTCTACATATTTTTGCAGTCCATTATTTCTTACATTCAAATAACCCTGTTTTATGTTATAGGCCCAAGGACAGAATGTTGCACAATAGAAAACAAAAAAATGTTCAACAAAAATTCTCAAACACACGTTGCTGGTAAAGAGTGTGTATCACCTATAACAATTTAGAATAACTTCCCTGAAGAACATCAAAGTAGACATTTTTAAACTGAAACGAAATAAGAAATGAAAAAATCTGAGTGAAAAAATGTTTGAGGGGAGAAAAACTAAAACTCACAGAACTATTTGAAACTGAACAAAAGTAAACAGTATCAAATTTGAAACTGACAATACCTTTGAGAATGAAAATACATTTTCATTTATTTACAAATCTAAACTGAAAAAGAAATTAAAGTTAGTTAAATACCAAAATACAAAAAAGATAACAGAATGAGATATCATGCAAAGAAACAGGGAAAAAAGTGGTGAAATTGCTGAATCAGCATTCTTATGACGATTCTCAGCTTTGCACAAGTTAGCACAAAATCATCAAAGCTGGAGTAATCAGTAATGACTGAGTAGTTACTATTTTCAGTTACTCTGTGTTTAAATCAACACTGTCAACCAACCAGTTTGTCAGTACTGTCATTCCTCATCATCCACATACATAAGGCTATTTTTTTAAATCCTGCATTCAGCTGTTCATTCAAAGTTCAGCTTCAGCTTTTCAGCTTCAGCTTTTCCTGCAGTTATTGTCACACATTTCCATGAGTCACAATGTTCTTTGTGAGGTTGGCTGTACCTGCTATGTGTTTCCCTGTGCTTAACAGGCAACAGACTTACCCATCTATGCCAGTCAGCTCTGTTCAACATCCACCCACACCGTCAGGACATCTTAAGCAACACTTCTTATCAGGATGTCTGGCAATGTGGGCATTCTCTCTTTCACCACTCAGCACTGCTTGCATTCCTCTGATTAATTGTTTCCCATGACTTTAGCTCTACTCCTCCTTGTGGCTTTCAAATCTTTCAATACAGTATTTCTTCATTTTAAAATGAAATAAGACTGCTTTGACTTTATTTGCATTGTTATGAATTATACTTTTAATGAATTTGAGAAAAAGCCTGACTTATCTGCAGAGAGTTAATCATTTTCCATAAATGTATCTGTTTTTTTATTCATTTTTCTATTTTGAATTTGGTCAACCATTGCTCATGCGATTCCTAAATTTAGGGTGGTGCCAAAAAGGCAGGATAACATAAAACATGAAAGATCAGACATACTCACCACCACTTTTAAAGAAAATATGAGATGCAAACAGCAGGTTTTGAATTACACATATATTTACTTTATGCCTATTGATAATGAAGTTTACCATAATTAAGGTCTCATATTATTGATCATTCATATGTCTATTTCTTTATTCAATGGCTCTTACATATGTTTCGCTTCATGCTTAAGGTGTCGACATAACTCATAATTTTGTTGATTTATTAAAAACTATTGATATTAGACTTTTTAGAAACACCCTAATGATTTTCTCTCAGAGATTAACACGAATCAAACTGGTCCAGTGGCCGTTTGCCACATATTTTCTAAATATTATATTGATGTCTACTTTTCCCAGCAGTGAAATAAGAAAGGTCTGGATTAAACGAGTGCTGGCTGCTGTGTTCATAGGTTTAGTCGTCAGAGGGCGCCGGTGGTGTTTTTTTACTTTGGGTTGAGACCTTTCAGATTATTTGTTTATTTACAGTGATAAACATTTAACAAACTCACAATATCGAATTATATCCTTTTACTGTGGCTTTTTTTAGGAAGCTGCAGAAACTTCACGTGCATACCATAATGCACACTCTCAGGTTTGTGGTTCTTTTGGGGTGTGTGGGTGTGGGGGGGGGGGGGGTTATCCTTTGCAGATGATGCTGGAGAGATCAGAATGATCCAGCCCGGGACAGTGGCAGCACAAAGTGACAGGATTCTAGAAAAACTGACCAGTGGTGTCTATTTTGTTCCTTAAAAACTCCTTAAATTGATTTACTCGAAGGATCTGCACAAGTGACACTCACAAACCTTGCCTTTTTTCAAGTTATTTCTTTTTTCTGGAATTTCTTCCATCACCATCAGTGCGCGCCTTGGTGCGCCGGACCGACCCACACAGACGTCTCTTTTGCGTCGCGGCATGTGGATTACTTTGGCACTGATCCTGGCAGCAGCCCTGGGTCCCGGGGGGGTCCGGGGGTGTCAGCTGCCCCACGACTGGAGACCGCAGACAGAAGCGTGCCGCGCGGAGCTGGCGGAGATCATAGTCTTTGCCAAGGTGTTGGCACTGCACAAGGAGTCGTACAGCGTGTACAACTACCTGCCCTGGCAGCACGACTCCGACCTGCTGTTCTCGGCAGAGATCGAGCTGCTGTGCGACCAGGCGTGGGGCAGCATGCTGGAGGTCCCAGCCGGCTCCAGGTTCAACGTCAGCGGGCTGGGTTACCTGCCGTGTTTCTCCTACAGCGTCACCAAAAACAACAACTACTACTTCTTTTTGAGGTGAACGACGTCCACCTTACTTCAATCATGTACTGAATTGTTCAACACATTTTCCATCATGATGGTTGATCTTTTACTGTAGGCAGGAGTAGTGAGTCAAAGTACAATCAGGTCTCAGAAATAAAAACGTTTCATTAACATTTTGTGTTATATTGTAAACCTCGTTTACTTTTCAGTGAGATTTGAAGGAGGTGATGGAAATTGGTTGGAAATGGTAGTTCAGAGTTTTGAAGCTTGCCTCTGTGTCCTGTTTGAATAATCAATCTGTTTCCTATTCCTTCTAAATGAGGCTTCTGCCATATCATGCTGTGTCTGAATTCCATAAATTGTATCACATCTCCATAATTGGAATGTCAAAAAGTCAGATGTGGAAACCAAACACTTGAACATATGCTTCCTAATATCACAGTGCAAAGATCTGCTGTCTGTCCTTTAGATATTGAGCTGAAGAATAAAGGCACACAATTGTGTTAGACCACTAATTCAAACTTAACACAATCAGCTGTGGGAATTTTTTTTAAAATGTGTTGATGGAGTCACAAGTTGTTGATGTTCAATATTTTGTGAGATTTAAGACAGAACATTGTGACAATAACTTCTTACCTGTAATAAATGTAACAACTATAGTTGGAGACAGCTCAACAAGTTGCGTTTGCATGTTTTGCTCTGCAGCTTTCTGCAGGCTCCTCACATGAACCTATAACCGAAATGTTCTAAGCTGTTGTGGCTGCTAAGCAACACCAGGCCCCAGGAGCTCTTGTCAAAACTGAGAAGTTCTCATTGCGGTCTCCAGATGAGACATATTTCCTGTTATAAACACTCCCAAAACATCTCCTCAGACTAAAATAGTCTTTCCAATCAATCACAAGCTCAATCTCCCTGCACAGTATGAATCAGAGCTGAAAACGCATCCAAGGATGTCCCTCAGGACCTTTAAATAAGACAGATAGAGTGTCCTGCTTCGGCCATGTGTTTGCTGTAAAAACGTAAGCTTATGTTACGCTCCTTCAAGAGTTTTTAATTTCTTTGTCAAATACAATGCAGGCACTGCAGAAGCTTAAAAGAGATAAAACATATGCAATCATTTTCATTCATAAGCAGGTTTTAGAAGCAAGGGGAAACTTGCATACCAAATATGTCGGTTATTTTTCTTCCACTGTAGAGCCTTTACATGTTTCCATGGATCCTAAAGGCCTTGAACTTCCTAGTTACTCTAACATCTTACCTTTGACATTTTCTGTTGAAACAGAACCACAGCTCTCTTCTTGCATTTGATAGACACACATATAGGCATACAACACTCATAACCCTTTAGCAGGGACAGCCAGGCTTCAGATGTCCCTGGAGTCGTATGAGATGGAATCCAGATGTGTGCCACAAGCCTTCCTGAAGATATAAAACACACTATGAATCCCTTTGGCTTGTAATTTGTTAGTTTGAGTCATCCACATGATGTTTTAGTTGGCATAAAAATAGATCAAAGTCTGCCAGCAATTTGCATACTTTCACCCCCATTTCATGTGAAACTTGTTATATGTCTCGAAACGTATGCCATAGTTTCTGGTATGTGTTTAGGCTAACTCTCCCAAAGCTCAGCGAAACAGAGATTTTTTAAATCGTTTTTTTAGAGGGTCAGCTGGCTTTTCAGTCTTTGTTTCTTTGTTGGTTTATAAGACATGCTTTTTTTCTATTGAAATTTGACATTTTGCCCTTTGCTCATGACTAACTTCTGTCCTCTTTCTACTACACAGAATGGATGAGAACTATAATATTGTCCCACACGGAGTGAACTTCCAGGACGCCATCTTCCTTGACACCCCAGAGAACCATCGCACGTTTGCGAGCCTTTTCCAGTTTTCTAACTGCACACCTGAAACTCCAGTCCACAGCTTTAGCCCAGAGTGGGAGGCTCAGGAGGACAGCCGGGTGCGTGGCCACTCCAACAACCAGCTTAGACCTGGTGTTGGAAAAAAATCCTTCATTCGTTTTAAACTCTCTGTGTCAGACAGTTGGTGAAACTTAATAGCTTCATGGTGACTTCAGATGCAGGAGAAAAGAGCCAAAATTACTGTAGATTAGAAAGTAAAAAGATTCAGTATTGCACCCTGTTTTTTTTCTCAAAGCCCTCTCGCAAAGAAACTGGCAAGTCAGTACGGTCATAATGCACAAATAAACCAAAAGCACATTTCCTGAGGTTTGGCCAGACAAAGAACTTTCAATGTATAAGGGAAAAAAGGGGAAAAGAACATTTTTAAATGGTTACTGGCCGCACCACTAGCTAAATCAAAGCCCTGGAAAGTGACTAGATTAAACATTTTTAAAAAGATTATGACTCTTATTCACAAAAAAGTAAAACATTTCATAACAACACATAAGTATGCAGCAGTGTAAGTGCATCTAAAGGTCGCTGCTACTAGATGGAACTCTGAGGCCGGCTAGATTTTAAGAGGACCTGTATCAATAAGCTCAGCCTCTGCTCCGTTGCTCAGCTGTCATCATTTTATTGGTTAAATATCATTCACGTGTAAACACGAATGGTACACATCTGGTGCTCTTTGACACCAGAAGCACTCCTGGCTTTTCTCAGAGCAGCTGTGTCATTACATGGATGCATTCCGAAGACTCACCACTGATTTGTACCCATTAATGTGTCTGACTTGGCTCAGCCCTTTTCTCAAGAAAACAAGATATTGCTGTGGTTGAACAAAATGAGAAAATCTATCTGTTTTGTTTTTCTCTGAATTACCAGAAAACTCTGGGGTCAAGCGTGTGATTATAATTACCAGATTTGATCCAGTGCCGCCGCGTTACATCTCCCCCTGAGATGGAATATCCTCTTCAGTAATATAAATCAGACTTTGTTTTTACAGGTTCCGAACAACTGATCTGACCTCATATAATCTAAGATCTTAACACAAACATCATACAATCCGGGGGAAACCAAAGTAAATCAAAGAGCATGAAGTCATCTTATGAAGAAACAACAGACTTTGTCAGTATCAACAGCATTTTAACTGTCAGGATTTTATGTTTCTACAAAAATATCAGCTCTCCATAGCTACAGTATACTGTATTCTCTTCCAACAAGATGGTCTGATGTTATTTAAAGCACCACCCACGTAATAAATATTGCTGCATTAAGTAGAATCTCACAGATACTTGTCGGTTTTAGCTCTGGAAGGCTTCAAACGTCCCTCCTCTAAAACATCAGAGAACAGATACTTGTTAAGTATCTGAGTTATCTGAGTAGTATCTTGAGTTATAGCTGTGAAAATTGGACATTTTCACTTTTTCCTTTTTCATTATCCACAAATTACATAGAATTGTATATTTTTTGTACAAAAGGCCTCGCTGTGAGGCAGATATGCTGAAGAACATGACTACATGTCTCACACAACACACACAGACATCTTCAGTGTAAAGCTGATCCAACAGGTTCCAAAAGAAAGTTATAGGTGACTTTGAAAGTATATATTAAACACAGAATCAGTTTTCGTTTCATATGATCTCCGATATCTTAATTTCAGTCTCCTTATAAAATGTGCCAGATACGCTGGAGTCTGATTGGATTCCGAGGGCTGTTTTACTTCTAAATGTATTACTGCTTATGAGAAAGTTTTTTGTGATAGCACAGTTGCTCTTAAAAAATCTTATGTTCAGTTTTCAAATTTAAGTAATTGCATTTGATCTTTCATACTTCTACCCAGGTCTCTCTGGGACATAAGAAAGAGCACATGGCAAAAAATCACAGTTAATGCTACAACAAGTAACTTACAAACCAATGATTTTGGTCAGCAGCATATTTTTAACATTTCCTCCAAACCCTCAGTGGCTTTTATCTGATGGCAGGGAGTTTACATCAGTTTCCCCTTGAGCCCGTGTGGAAGCATTAAAGCCTGCCGAGTAAATCTACACTCTGGCACAAATGCACCCAGTCGGAGGCATCTGGTATTAATTTTTTTTTTTTACCCAGCAAAGGTCTGGGCCTTTGGATTGTCTGTCACAGGTTCACAGGAATGTTGGGTTTCATCTCACAGCGGTGTCTTTCTGAAGTCGAGAGAATATGCCTCAGTTTGATCTTAGTCATTACTTTGAACTAAACTTTTGTTTTGTCTTTGGGTTATTTAAATTGGTTATGCTCCTATCATAACTGTTTGGTACTAATTTATTTTGGGTCCAGGCAGAATCATTTTATCCTAACCCACCAGCTATGCTGGAATTAGCAGTGCTAAATTAAAGATGTATAAGTGAACCTAAAAATCCTCCATGGTAGCAGCACAATCTGCAACAATTAAGCCAAATTACTCTTTATAAGTTGTTACTTTTTATAAACTTCAAATATTGTAGATTTGATATTTTATTGTGCTGTGCTAGCTGTCACTTTTGATCAAGTAATGCTGACTTACTCATGTAGTCTTCAGCTTCAATTTAACCTTTTCACCAAAAAAACTGCCAACAGAAAGGATTTATTTTTTTGGAGGTTCATGACACATAGAGACATTTTGCATTGCATCGGAGAAATTTGCTCTGCATTTTCAAAAAGAGGTGCCTGACATTGTGCATGTCTGACACCTCCCAATTTAACCAAGCACTGTCTTCTATGATACAAAATTGGGAGAAAAGTCTCCTCACCTGGTCTAAAGTTTGTATTGCTTGGCTTGTAATAATTTAATCAAATACATCTCATGCTTTTCTGATATTCTAAACATGCTCCAAACTGGAATAAACACTATTTTCTTTCTCCTCATAGTTGCTGTGCTCCACTGTGCAGAAAGCTCTGTTTGAAGAGGAAGAGAGGGTAAGGACTCTCTCCCAGAAAGTGCGTACCTTGGAGAAAGCCAATGGCCACCTGAGGGAAAAGGTAAAGACACTGAAGCGCCTGCTCCGCCAGGCCCAGCGGGAAACAACAAAAGACCAACACATCCTCAGCCTCAAGCAGCTCTTCGATTCAAAGACCCCCCAAACTCACCCTGATCAGGACACCACACAAGACCAAAAGAGCCAGCCACTCAGAAAGGTCATGACCAAGAAGTTCAAAAACTAACTCTTTTTTTGTATCTGTTAGTGTAATCCAACATTTTCTCCCAATGATGCAACAAAATAAAAGGATAAAGAGCAAAGTCAGGTGAGAAAAAAGCAACAGCAGCTAATGATTCAGTTCAAATTAAGATGGATATGAATATGTTATTACATCATCCTTCTGCCTAAATGTAGGAATATCTATTCTGATTTATTGTTCTTTTTTAAGTGCTGGACACAACATTTGGATGTCACTTTGCTTTATGATGAAGGTTAAAATAAAGATTTTGTGTTTTTAAGGGCAATAGGTCTCCTATATTTTAAGATAATGCCGTTTTTAATACCACCCTTTGCAGCCCTAGGCTTTGAGGAACTTCTCCTGACTTTTAACTAATTCATTTAAAGAGTCAGCAACAGCAATTTAAACGCTCTTAACGTAGTACCAAAACATGGCCTACTTTTTCTTTTTAGCAAAAAGAAAATACCTATTTGCAAAGTGACTGCATGAGGTAGATTAAGCTTGGATTCTTTTTCTCTCAAGACTTTCAGAGTTGTCATTTTTTTTATGTGATTTGAGCTCAATCAAAATGTCTTTGTGTTTAAGTATAAGGTGCTGAGCACCTATTGTGTCCAGCCAGAGAAGCTGGTGTGCTACGGGATTGGCTTTTTCTGTGTCAGAAAAGAACAGTTCTCTTTTTATGCACTCTGTACATGCTTTTGTTATCATTCTGCATTTCCTAAACTATAAACGTGTTGCTTTGCCAATAGCATAATCATTTACCATGATTTACTCAATAAATTAACTTTTTCTAAGTGTTTTATTTTATGATGGTAAGAATTGATTACATTTCACACACTAATGGCCTGTCTGTTTTGATAACGGCCCCATAAGTTTAACAGTTCACAGCACATATCTGCTGACGAAGCAAACATTGCATCGATCAAACTGCTATATGATCACATTCATGTTTATAAGATTACGAGCTCTTCCCTCACTGAGTGGAAGAGCTGCTCACTGAGCAATAGGGAAGGGTTTTATAATGTAATGTCTGTTTCTGGTCCACACCACAGCTGAGAATGATTTAATATTCCAAAATCTGCTACACTGATATTTTAAGATGAATGTGTCTGGAAATATGTCTTTTCAAAGAGCGGAACAAAGGGACCACTGAGAGAGATGTAATGCACTGTCAATTCAGCCGAGAGTTTCAGACCTCTGTTGTAATGGTTCTTGCTTCACGTGTATTCAAGTCAGGCATGATAAATGTTATCTGGCAGGCACAGAATGTTTAGTGTGATTTGGTGCTAATAAATCAGAAGTTTCCTTAAAAAAAGGGTGCATTGTCAGGTTAACATTAATAATAAAAGTAAATTAGCCCAACTTTGACCTTTTCTGCTTGAGCTGTAGTCCAATTTAGATCTAGCCCTCTTTCAGAAAGAAAACAAGACTGTTTCACATGCAAATCATTCTGGCGGATGAAATGTTCAATACACTTTCCAGGAGAGATGAACTAAATTTCTTCCATATGTCGGTATTGTTTAAACTGAGAGTGACAGGCTGGGGGGTTTTTTTATGGAGAGAAACTAAAAAGGAAAAAAAAGAAGCCGATTTCGAGCATGTTTAATAACTGGGGCTTTCTTGAAATAAAGCAGGACACAAGTGGGAATTTACAAGCATTTCTTTTTTCTTGTGCATTGTTCAAAGTCCTGTGTTAAGGAAAAAAAAAGTGTGGCCGAAAACTGTGCAGTGCTCCCCGTCCTTTTTCTTGGCTCCCTTTTCTTCTCCCTTCGAAAGCTTTGCATCAGACAGCCTTGCCTGCAGCCAACTGTCAGGATCACATGGAGCTGTGCCAAAGATGATATACACACACTTTCTCAACATAAACCACTGTGCGTAGCCAAGCTGCAAAACAGATGTCAAACAATGTGTCTTCACAGAGGTGGTCCCTGGGAGAAGACCTAGCTATCTGTGGGCATGGTTTGTTTATCTGGCTTTTTTATGCCCTCCAAGGATGTTACTTTCTCCAGCTGCTCTAGATTCCTTTTTTGAAATTTTCTTTACAATTGATGTCTCCAAGCCATCTGATAGGTTAGTCTTTCTCTGAACTTCTCAGTTCTTACATGTCAATAAGTTCCACTTAACCTTTTACTCTCTTTTAGTTATGTTATCCAACATCAGTATCTGAGCTTTGCTATGCCATAACTTAGAAAAGTCCGTTTATCCTGGAAAAAGAGTTTACAGCTAAGCTAGCAACACTGTGACAGCCCACAATTGGGCTTTGACTTTTATTCTGAGTCCGATCCATAATGTGGTGGAATTATTTCCACTTGATTTTAGTTCAAATGGTCTCTGTCAAAGCACTGGCACATTCAGTCCTATATTTCAGTATTCTATTAGTATGAAGGTAATAACAGTGTTGTTGGCACTGTGTATTTTTACTTACACAACTACAGAACTAAATACAAATGATACAATGACAATGAAAAAGTATGGAGGAAATAAAGGGGCTTTGTCTGTTTTATTTCAGGAAACATTAAGGCATTCAGATGATCACGTCTGTATTTCTTTCACGATTACCAACCTACAACTCAGCACTTCTGACAGAGCCAAACGAATCATAAGCAGCAGCTAATTTATCACTTACAGACAGAAACCACAAACATCCCTCAGCATCCATCACAGGGTTCTTACAGTAGCAGCGGCATTTACATTTATTTTTATTTTTAAGTATGTATTTGGTCCCTAACATGGAAACAAATATCCAAAAAGCGTGGTGCTTGGATTATATACATAGCTATAAATAGGGATTTGATTTCATACATCAGAAACATTTGAACTGCTCCGTGGTGTCCACCGTTAGTAGCTTCATGAAAGATTAAAGGAGTTGTTAAAAATATGTTGATTGGATCCACAATTCAGCTACACTCTAAGAAAAGATAACAAAAGAAACACCGGCTTGCCTTGCTATAAAATGTACCCATATAAAGTCCATATATTCATACATTTTAAATAATGATTTGCCTTTCAATCCGTCAGTTCATCACCTAGCACTTCTGACCGTAAGGGAAAGGCTTCCCCTGCGTTTTCTTTACTTTTCACAGGGTTTGCAGAGGTGATTCTTCTCTGCTGTCTGGGTTCTTTTGTTTCAGTTTAAGCGTTTGCCCCCAGACACTGCTGCTGCTGCAGCTTTGAACTGTAAGCCCATTCTTTATGTCCCAGAGAGCAGTGAAATACTGCCTGGAGAGGGAGCTGAACTGTCACCACACCTCGTATAAGATTGTTTGACCCAATTCTGACACATGGAAAGGTCAAGCTCAGGCTCCAATATTTAGTTTTCCTCTTATTCTCACTTTGGTCAATCATCTTTTCAATTTCTCTTTTCAGACTACAGAGTAAAATGCACCAACCTTTTTCAGACTGGAAAATGTTTCCAATGTACACATGGGTCTGAGATGTTGCATATTTCTCTTTTTCCATCACCTTTTTTTTCCTTAGTGACTGAGGGCTAAATGTGCCTGACCTGCTCCAACAACTGATTTCTCTCCCTCCATTCCCTCCTCTTGTCATACGTGGACTCCCCCTCTCCCTCCACCCTAAGCTTGTAATTATTCCTTTCTTTGTCTAGGTTCCTGACAAGGCCCATAAGGCAAGCACAAGGAACTCAGACTCATGTGTTTGTTGTTAGCACGGGCAATCTGTTTTTATATCTAATGGTTACTCTTGGGGAACTTTAGATTTATGTTGCCATATTTTCCATCCCGGATGTTTACAGCATTATAAGTGATTATTCAGCAGACGTGGTTTACTCTTGAGGTCTTTGGCTCGCTGGTTTTCAGAGAGAACTACAGCGCTGTTGGTTTTTTTCTGCACTACCAATGATCTGGTAGTGCACATTCATGTCATTTCTGACCCTGGTCATGACAATAGCAATAATAACATGCCACAATTGAACTAGTGTCCTGAGAATATTGTCTAAAGTAATGCCTTTGTCCACAATGAGAATGTGGGCATGCTGGGACTGATTTGATTTGCAGCACATGGGATGAATTGCACTCCTTACACCTTGGTACAAACCTATCCTGTAAAACAAGCATGAACTTGATATCTGATCATAAATTACCCTTTAATAATAGCTCTCAGGATTTCCACCTGGCACAGTGTTTGTGTACACTGCAGCCTGAGTGTGCGTGGGTGTGTGTGGGCCCTTATAATTCCACTGTGTCTCATACTTCATTGATGTATAAATAGGATGTTGTAAAGGTACGGAAGGGACAAAGATACGTGATGATGTACTTTTTCCATTCTTTCAGCTCCTTTAGGTTTTTCCCTGTTTTCTTTTCAATCTCTGTCATCTTAGACGCAGGGCCAGTATCAGATGTATTGCTAATGTGACTTACATGAATGCTAAGTTTCTGGCAATGCTGGACCCTAATTGCAGGCTGAATTTTCCAAAAGTGGAAAATGAGTGGTTCTCCAAATTCAGCCAGAAACTCTCCATCTCTCATTTTTCATCTGACTCCCCATCCTGTTTATTATTACCAAGTGTGGTTTGCACACTCATGCAGAACTTCAGGGGCCTTCGACGAGGCCTTCAGAGCTCAAACCTACAGCATTCCGTTCAGATCTATGCTCCTATGCTTACGTTTAAGAATTAAGTTTCAGGTTTATCAGCTGTTAACCATGAGTGTTTGTTTTGGATAAAACATATATTCACATCGCCTTTCCCTACTCAACTGAGCAAAAGTGACTCATTCACAGAAAACTGCACGTCACTGCACTCTGGGGCATAAAGAGGAGGGTGATCTCACTGCTGAGCCTCTGCTCCAGAACCCCTGGGAGTGTGACTTGTTCAAATTAAACCAGCCTGGTTTCACTTGTACAATCAAAGCTGGGACACACCGCCGTGGAATACAACTGGGAAATATTTGTATGTTAATGAACTCTGTCTGTTTTTCCTGCTTTGGGGCAAAGACAAATATTTAGCAAAGATGCTTAGGGTTATTTGACCTTTCATCCAAAACAATTGTGTAAGTGAGATGTGAAGAAGAAATTTAAGTGATTAACTTAAGATGGAAATGGGTAATTCTTTTGGGTTTTTTCATATTCTGTAGGGCCACCTTAAAGTTATACATCCATTTGATAGAATCTGCTTATCACTGGTAAATTCATGTTTAATGTTGTCCAGTTTTATTCTGTTCACTGTTCTTAAATTTAGCTATTAAAGATTTTTTTTCAGGCAACAAGACTGACATCTTCCTGATCCTGTGAAATTCCACTTTGTTGGCTAAAAACAAATGCAATGTCTCAGAATGTATATGTCTGACAGGTCTCCAGTCTGACTAACTTGAAAATAACAGCTTTACATTACACGCTTCATTACATTTCAACTCAGTGTGCCTCACAAAGAAAAAAGAAACCATAACAATTGGACAACATATTTGTACATGACGTGCATGCAATGTTGCATACATTTTGTTTTTGTCATTTAGTCTGTAACCCACCATCTTTTTCCTAGATGTGTTTCTCTTTCCAGTCTGTATGCTCCACAGTGTTTTCCATTTCACGTGTAGACCTCATGAAGGAAACGATTCACTGGCTCTTTTTATTAGACTTTTATTAGTAGAAATGAGTGGGAAAAAAGTGAAAGTCTTGAATGACTTGTAAAAAGTCCATACCTATGACAGTGCCTGTTGATGGACAGCGTGGACGTAATGGGCACATAAAACCTCCTGAGAGTACTGACAGATATTAGCACAATAGTTTCCTGCTGACAGATGCGAGACCTACGTGTTTTTTTTTTAACTCTTAATTCAACTCTCTGATAGACATGAATGTGAAACAAGCAGTCTTGGATATACTTTAGGTTTATAAGGACATTTTATTTGTTCAGCTGCCATATATAAGCTCAGACTTTAGTAGTTTGTCTGTCACTTGACTTTATTTGAGACTGGGCTGAAACATAATGCTTAAACAGACAGCAGGTCACCTTGGAGCAGGATACAGTATGATGTCTCTACCAGAGGTTTGAAAAGGTTAAAGGTTCAACACTTCCATTCTTGATGGTTCACTTAAACACCGCGTTTGCAATTTCGTGGCTCTTCAAGAGGATTTCTTTTTGGGGGGAGGTAAATCTTTGGATACCCTGCTATCAGCAATTTGTTTCCTTCTGCTTCTCAGAGATTGGAACTTCCACAACCACAGAGATAAATCAACAAGAAAGTGAGGAGGCTGAGTCTGTCATCACTGCTGCAGTTTTGGCCCTGCGCTCCATCACGTCTGTTTTGCATTCCATGCAGGCATGGGCAACAGAACATTCTTGGGAGATGATTAAGATCGTGCAAAGTCTTCATCACTGCAGTGTTGCTTTTGTTTGTCAGATCAATACAATTCTGGTATGAGGACATGTTTCTATTTTCAGTTTTTTGAGTGCACTTTTTTCCTGTTCCATGCTGGATGCAGCTGTAATGGTGTGCTCTTCCCCATGCAACCTCTTAGATTTTCCCACTCTTACACATCTAAATGTACACTGCATGTTTCAGTACTTTTTGTCTTCCAATCCTATCCCATTACTTTGAACCGGTCCCTTGTTTCTGGCTTGACCACATGATTGTTTTTATTCCGTTGGCTGTGTCCTGAAAAAAGGCAACCACCACATTTCCTGTGCTCTCTGTTCTTTTCCAGGAGCCAAACCACAAGTCTTAATTACCCCGCATTCTTTGGCGAGAACAGGAAAAAGCTTATGCGGCTGAATATGTTATTAACCTTCACAACAAACTTTTTAAGCCACAAATCTGTCATAAGATCAACAATTAATCTGCAGTAGCTTCAATGATTAGCACATCTAATATACAGATTGTTTTCAAGAAATACAAAAAGTGTCATCAAAATTTTGTGTATTTCATAAATGACCTCAGACAGCCTCCCGATGCATAGACAAAAATTTTATGTCTGTGCCACTGATAAATGGGTGCCAAGTGAGCACGTGTTAAAAATTGCTGGCTTTCACACAAAGCGATAGTCAGTTTTCAATAGATAATGGTGCACTATATTAATTCATCCAGCATTTACTGTAGCCCCAGACAGCATTTATCAAAACCAACATGTTGCAAATATTCATTGGTACAAGACATTTTTACCCAATATTGATCAATCTCTACAAGCGGTTAATGTACTGCAATCAGAGGAAAAACATTCATATGCATGCATTTTTTTCTTCTGACTGAAGCAGTGTGAAGGCTATGAGAGGGACATGTGTTATCAGCTCAAACAGCAATACTGTTGCACCCCTGAGAACAAGGTCAGAATTCTTCTCCTTAAACATTGCTAATCTGGCTAAGGAATCAGGAAATGGAATATGGTTATGTATGTCAGTGTCACTCAGGTCATAGCTTTGGAATGTATGAAGTTGGCTACATCAGCAAAAAACCACACAAGAAAAAAAAACGTTTTTGTTGCTATTTTTATGCAGTTATTACAAATCTTGCTCACTTTAAAACCATACCATCTATCTTAAATTGTATTTTTTTTAAAGACATTTAAATTTCCCAAAGTCAAAAAAGTAACATTTCCAGCATTAAAATAAAATAAATGACATGTCCGAAGTGAAAGATCAGATCTGAAATTACATTTGTTGACAATGATCGTTAAGTTTTTCTCTGCTTCTTTTTTCTGTCACAGAAATTCAGGATATAAATAGTTCACACAGAATAGTTTAATAAAATCATCTTTTAAATGTGCTTTATAGTTTGGAGTCACCATTTCCATCAAGATAGATACCAACAACAACTCAACAAAATGTACAGTAAAGATTAAAAATCCAAAGCAGCACAGCCAAGCTTCTTTCACCTGCTGAAAGATTCTTACACCTTCTGTTGCTATTCACCTGCATGACAGGATGATGAATTAGCTAAAGAGTAAAAGATCTAACTAAATATTACCTTTAACTAATTTAGCACCAGTCTCACTGCAGTCGTAAAATCGTCATTTGACGTATGAAATGAATTCATTTTTCACTGTTTCTCAGAGCAGTGAGCCACCAAGGTGAGACCCTCTAACAGACACAGATGATTCAGACATTTGCATAAAGCTGCTCTATATGGTTAAAATAGAAGATGGTAAACATTATGAACACAATTTTTCAAATTTGCACCGAAAGACCTTTTCCAAAAAGGACAGACGTCCATGTATGATTGCCTATGCATGTTTTTAAAGGGAGCGATATGGAAAAAAAGACGCACACATATAAAAATGAGTGTACAATGAGATGGAGTGAGTCAGTCTGCTGCATATTCCCAGCCTATTATCCAGTTACATTTTACTTTTAAAAAGGCTGCATGTGAAGGAAACATGCTTTAAAGAGGGAACTGTGATATCAGGAAAACATAATAGGTATTGCAGTACAGTACATGGTAACAGATGCATACTTATTTTTATTTGTACTCATTAAACATAACTAAGCTTACTCTTGCCTATGGGATGCTTTTGGATGTTGACCATTATATTTCAATAATTGCGCTTCATACATTTTTTTACATAATTGTTTCCTGTATCACATTAAAATACTGATGCCATCTCTGTCATTTTTTTCAACAAACGTGGAAAACACAAATTAACTTTTCATTGCACAGGATTCCCTTTGAAATTACAATAATTCACTTTGAAGAGGAAAATAGGCTTTAGAACCGTGATTGAAGTTAACAAGTGACACATGCAAAATGGGACAATACAGGAAGGAAGCTACCTATCACCAATAACTCCATCATGCTGTTTATAATAAAGGCACCTTTGACTAAACAATACAAAAAAAAGGGTTGGGGGCTGAAATAAAAGAGAGAAGAGTAGACAATTCCTCTCCAAAAATCTAACCACTTCATGAAAACAATGTAATGCCACAAGAAAGGTTGCACAAGGGAATGGAGTCTTCATTGAATAAACTATTCTGTCTGATTGTCTAAATTCTAAAAGCATGAGTTAAAGATGGAATGCAAATCTTTAACATCACAAGATTTGACTCACTTTTCCCTAAACCATATCAAACACTTCATAGTTCTGATGTGCTGTGACGCTGTGTGTCTGCATTACAGTGCATTCTTAAGATAAAGCATGCAATGGGAACTTCTCTCGTAGTCATGCAGATACTTTTCTGCCATTACACTCCGAAGTCTGAATGTAGGAGGCTAGTATAACAACACAAAAATATACAAAACAAAGGGACTGGTTGAATTAAAAAATACAAGTTGAATAAAAACAAACAAGCCATGTCAAACAAGCTCTGTCCTGCTTGTGCAAGAAAAAAGACCCCCGCCCCTGACATGAAGGTGGGTGAGGTCGTCTTTCCCTCTTTCCTTAGTATGCCTTTCCATCCCCAAAATGATCCACTCTGGCGCATCATTATCAATGACATCAAGCCTCCCTCCACCTCCTTTTCAACCCTTTTTATTCGTTCCCTCTCAGGCGCGACAGGCTTGCTCCCCCTGCAGGCGACAGGTTGGAATGACTCTGTATCCCTAGCCAGATAAGAGGGCGAGAGTGCCTCTGCACTCACTGGGGGGAGTAAAATTGGAAAGTTATTGAGGACTGAAAGATGGGTACGCAGTGTGGATCTTGGATCACACACTGTTGGCTGGGTGGCATCGGTAGGTGAGGTTTGGTAGAGGATCCGCTCCACCATCAACGTTCTGGGTGCAGTCACCTTCACAGCAAGCGTCTGGCAGGGAGAAAACAGGGTATATAATTGCCAATCTCAGTAAACACAAAGTTGCTGTAAAGGATGGATGGGTACCTGCATCTTCCTCTGGCATTAGCAAGTGAGTTCGGCAGGGGCTTGGCAAAGTAGGGTTGGATCCTTCACTCCCGGTGCTGAGCTGCAGACGCCTCATGTGACGAATCACTGCGGTGGCATTGAATGCTTGCTGCAGAGGAAAGAAAGCCACAGATTCCAGCAATGCAATGTCATGTAGACCAGCTGCTAGTTTTTGGTTTGGTTATCACACCAAATCTGGAAGGTTTTTAGCACTCAAAGTCAAAATGGAAAAGCTAGGGGGTGAGTGAATTCACACTGACCGGGTGCACTGATCACTGAAACTACAGTGCATGCAAAAAAAATCCGAAACAACTTAAGCATTTCCTGAAAAGTACACATCTCACATACCTTCCACTTGCTCTTTGCAAAATTCTTCTTGATCTGAGCACTGACAGACTCGTGGATGTTCTTGTCTAAAGCAGTATCGCCCGCAATCCTGACAGAGAAACACAAAATATTTCTCGGAGTGTGTCTGTGTACAGTGGGTCAATGTCCTCCATTCATTCTTGACAGGAAAAGATAACGTGATATTATAGAAATCATAGATTCTATGATAGAATATGTTATTTTGGTAGGTATAAAGTTAACAGTTTAGGTTGAAATGGTTAAGTTTTACAGCACTAAGACAACAGAATCTTCTTTACAGTCATGTGAAACATACCAGGGATGTTGCAGAGCCTGGTCACAGGTATAACGTGTGTTGGGGTCTTTCTCCATAAGATGCATTATGAAGTCTTTAGCTGTACCAGAAAAAAGATTTAAAACATTCTAAAGTGTTGATTCTAGAAGTCTTGTTATTTACACTATTGATATGGTATTCTACTAAAGCCTAAAATCTAAAAAGATTAATGGCTGGACTGAACAAAATACCTTGACTGGCACCCTACCTGACTCAGAGATGTCATCCCAATAAGGAGAATCAAACTCATACTCTGCCTTCAGGATCTGCTCAAAAAGTTTTGCATCGTTCTCGTCATAGAAAGGAGGATATCCACACAATCTAAATTACAGAACAAAAGTGAGACTATTAGCAAAAAAAGGGATCCTGTCATTAAAAGCTGCTATGATAATCCAAATCATGATTCAATCTATTCACAATGGACTTACAGAATATAAGATATGACACCAATAGACCAGCAATCCACTGCCTTACTGTAAGGTTTCTGAGCCAAAACCTCTGGGGCTTAAGGAGAAAAAACAAGAGAATGCATGGTTTATTTTTTCAAACGTTTCTCATGAACCTTCAGTGTATAAATGTGGCACTGTGCTGACTACAGTCTATGTGAATGCCTAATTAAAGACAGCATCAGGTTATTTTACCAACATATCCAGGTGTTCCACAGGCCGTCGACATTACACTGCCAGAGCCCTCGATCTTAGACAGGCCAAAGTCACTGATCATGATTTTGGAGTCCTCTTCCATGCTGTAGTAGAGCAGGTTCTCTGGCTGTAAGGTGAAGTGGCAGAACAAAAAACAGTGGGGTGAGAGGCATTATCATTCTCATGAGAGAAGTCGCGTGATCTCTCTAAAATACATCTCTTTCTAAACTACAAGCACGGTCAGAACTAATCTCCATTAAAGGATTATGTATTTGTGAAGATGGGATTACAAAGTTAGCACTGGAGCAAGGCTTGTTTACTGTAAATAAGCATATGAAGTGTGGTATGTTAAATGCATGCAAATATTCATGTGCGGGAGCATCATTTTTCTGAAAGCCTGATATAGCATTGCACTTGCATACAGACATTTAAAAAGGCATTTTGACGACACACGGCAGCCTTAGAAGAAAACAAAGTCAATCTTTTGTTAAAAAATAACCCACAAATCTTTATCACGTAGGAACAAAATCAAACCCAGTCAAATTCAACCCTACGATGTGTCAGATGGCGACAGGCATTTCAGATGCATCGCCCTGTCTGACCTTCAGGTCGCGGTGCACAATCCCCATGTCATGGAGGTATTTGACAGCATCCAGAATCTGCTGAATGAGCTTGCTGGCATCCTTCTCTGTGTAGAAGCCCTTCTCTATGATCCGATCGAAGAGCTCCCCACCTGAAACCCTGCATGTAGAGATTCATCTTCATAAGAACTCTTTTTTTTTTAAACTCGACTGAAATGACTAATATAGAAATAATTCAGCTTTAAATAAACAGTAAAAAGACGTAAGAGTATGAAGAGGGCATGAGGAAATATAAAATAAGAACTAATTACTCAGTACTTGTCATGACGTTCTGTTTCATGCATTAAAAAACAAAGAGAAACCATCCACTTAATGATGTCTGCTTGATGTTATCCACTAGATGGAGACATCATTCCACTGGCTCAATAAAGGAAGTAAAAACAGTCCTAGAGTAACTGAGCAATGTGTCCTTTCAACTGCTTTCTGATGCTATCGTGTGTGGGTGCAATTAAACAAAATATACTGATAGGGCAGTGCACTCAGCGATGCCACCCATAAAAACACACGATTTTGTGCTGTCATTATTTGCTTTCTTTGTTTTCTTTCACACCGATTACAGAACAATGAACCAAGTTAGATTGCAGAGTTCCGAAGTGTGCCTTCAGATAACATGCTGGCTCTGCAGAATCAGAGGAATGACAAAGCATTTGAGTCCAGAGCAGCCCGTACTGCCGTGTGCGCTTTCTCTCTCGTGCAAATTGAATGGACCCAGTGACTGTGACTGCTACGATCACGTTTGACCTCTCATTCTGTCTCTACACCTCTCAATCTGTATTGTATGGTCATTTGAGACTTTTAAAAACAATGTGCACAGTTACATATAAGCCTCTTTAAAGCCTCTTTAAAGCTAAATGAAAATCTTTTCGTGAAATAAAGCCACTACAAATCTTATTTGATTTAATGCGTAAAAGAACACTTGAAAGTAGGAGCAACCATAAATCAATATCACAAAAATTTGTCAGTGAAACGCGCACGGACCAATGATAAATCAATAGTAATGTATTATTAGGAAACGCATTTGTTTTAATGGAAACCATCCCCCTCTATGCAGTTTATTGTATTGTACTCTCATGCTTTGATTGTAATTAGTGAATTAATGCTTTATTCTTTCAGGGGCCTCACAGTTAATAGTGCTCCCGGCCCTGGTCTGTTCTTGCTAGTGTTCCTCTTTATGAAATTTCAGTAGCTGAGATGGGGGGACACTGAAAAGCTGTTTGTGTGAGAGTGAACTCCCCACTGTTGCTCTTGGGTAGTGTGTGTGTGGGTGTGTTCATGTGCATGTGTGTTACATCGTGCAATGCCAGGCATGTCACAGAGACTATGTGGGAGATAGCAGAAGTAGCACAGTCTGAAACACATTTCACACAAAAAGGAACTACACAATCCCACACTTATGTGAATACTCACAGTTGCATGACAAGGTAGAGGTGTGATTTACTTTCAAATATCTCCTCCAAAGACACAATGTTGGGGTGTTTAATCCTGTGAAAAGGGAGGTAAAAACAAGAAGAAAAGAGGTTTATTTGGTCTTCAGGTTTATTTATTTTTTTACATTTTTCATTTAAATATTAAAACGTATCAGTTTTGTTTTCCTGTTAGCCAAATATCATAATATATTCCTTTTCTTTTATATCCTATCAGTAATGCTTTTTATCTTCCTGGATGTAGATCAGGGGACGCTGCAGAGGCAGCCACGTTCCTAACTGATGGAACTGCAAGTCCCTTGAGACCTGTCAGGCCATGACAACCATCGGAAATGACTCATCAGATCAAAGACAATTTTCTAACTATTGTGTATTGTTTCTGATGCCTGTCTCCGGATAAACATCTTTTAAATCGACACGCCAGAATTGTGCTTTTTTTAAGCAGTGTTTTTATCTAAATGGGTCAACATTTGTAAAAGAACGAATCAAATGATACTGAATTAACAAATCAAGCACAGGATAACATATAAGATCATACATACACACAAGCATTGCTCGGTGTTGACAGCAGTCAAAAATGAACAGCGCCAAAATGTGACTTTCAAACTTTTTATATCAAATCTTTTAACTCCATCTTACACACTGTCTGTGTGAAGTATTTGTCTCAAGGCTTTTTCTGGGCACGTGAGTTGGAGGGAACTCTGCTGAAGGTATCAGGATAAAAACAACACAAAGTCACGTGACTGAGATGTACCAGAGGCACTGTGTATGGGTCAGCTTGAGCTCATGCTGGATTACAGCAATAACTCTTATCCAGATTGTAACAATGCATGGCCACCTTCATTCATCTGCTTAGCTCTGTGTTGAGGGAAAGACATATCCTAGAAAGGATGATAGATGGATTAGAACCACAGAGTGAACACGCATGTATATTCCCACACAGGCTCTAACATGCATTTCCATATGTTATGTCAGCAGAATTTCCGTACAGGCAATTTCTTGTTTTGCAGTAAAGAACCTAAAGTGGCTGTAGGCTAAAGATGAATATCAGAGCCTGTTTTAACTTTTCACTTTTTATTTTGAACTTATATTTCAGAAAAATGTAGATGTTTTTTTTTCTTTCAGAAGAACCCTCGCTGTTTTACTGCAGTCAAAGAGACAATTCCTATTTAGGACATAAAACGCACTCTTTGGTTATCTAATATAATAATTTTAAATTTGCAATTCGGTAATGAGCTATTGTGAGGATTTAAATTTCCTTTGTGTATGCACATGGACAGAACATTGTTTTGCACCCTAAGTTAGCATTTAAAAAAAAATCTGGACTAATTCAGTTCCTGCGTCTCACGTGTGTTTACCTAATAGTTCAGTTATACTGAGCGTGTACATGAAAGCAGGCCGCTTTGGCCTGCCCTGTGGAAATGAACGTACTCATTTTGTAGTTTCTGCATGGATAACCCTGTCTTTGCAGACAGGCATCTACGGCAGGAGGTGTTCTATGTAAGCGCACGATAAAAAAAAAGCCCGCGGAAAAGTCTGTGCAGTCAGAACATACTGTCAGGTACAAAGTCACCCACAGCGAGCTGCATACACACCACCTATTGGCAACATTTCGGTCATACACACTCCACTGGAGCCTCATATTCTTCTAGGCATATCTAGAATAACAGCCCTATAAAAACAAGTCGGGGAAACAGAGTCTCCTGTTTGACATGGAGCAGAATACCCAATCACATGACTCGCTGTATGCATCATCTTGTGCATGCTCTATGTACCAAAGGTGTCAGATATGGCCTTGTGGTCTGAAACACTCATTATCTGGGAGATGAATCCACTTAAAATGTTTCGGCCGAGGTGTTTTAGGCATGATGTTCAGACACTGTAATAAACAAAGGTAAGTAAGACCCTTAAAAATTTGCTCGGCTGGTACTACTGTGGATAAAAAGTTTCTTTAGTCACTGTATTTTCCAATGTCTTTGCTTGAGTAAATGTTTGGTGTCGACAAACCATCAAGTCAACCACTCTGATGATGTAACAGGAGTTCATTAAACTCCCACTAAGCTGGGCACCCATCTTACAAACTGTAATTAAAAGGAGAAAACAAAACAGTTCAGTGTTTTTTGGGTGTACTGCTAGAAGATCATCTGTCTCTACACACTGTTATATCATTTATATAACTCATGTCAATTTTATCACCAAAAGCAAAACAATGTTTGAAGTGTTTTATTAGAGTTACATGCTTTAAATAGACTGTAATAAATTTGCTGTGAGAAACATAACAAAACTCATTAAAGCAGAGACAGGCTGACAGCTGTGGCCCCGACCGGACTAGGAGGTGAAAGAGGGCAATATAAAATAGTGCCAGAACGTTCATTAGAGAACAACATTTTTGTGTGACAGCTGTGTTCTGAGGTCAAAACAAGAGAGAGAGAGTTTACTTCTTTGTAAATCTTCAGTGTCGTGTCACGTTTTGTAGTTAAATACATCTTTTGTGCAGGGAAAAAGATGACAGCAAGATTAAACCCCACTTATCTAATTGATTCAAGAAGACCAATTAACAAATGTGATGTTCAATATGTACCCGAATGATCATTTTATATAAAGAATTTTTGCACCTTACGCATTTGCAGTCCAGCCAGTTATTTAATGACAATCCTCTGTAATATTTAGTAAGGGGCAAAAAAAGAGACATGAATTGCATCCCCTACTATTTATATTAAATGCCATTGTGAGACGGGTAACAGTTGATGATGATTTTTCTGCTTTGTTTTTTTTCCATGCATGCATTCCATAAATTAAGTTAGCTGGCAAGTCCACATGGTTACAATAATATGTATCAGCCAAATACCCTTAAAGCATGACAGTGACATCACACAGACCCCAGAAGAGTATTGTACGCTGGAATGTGCTCACAGTACGACATGCCTGGACAAATAGAAGCTGGATAGTTGTATTCATATTCAATTACAAACAAGCTGAGAGTGCAACTAAACATTTAACAATGCAGCTCTACATTTATGGGACAACAATGAGGCTTTTTAACGTCGTTGCAGGCGAGATTCTTCTAGCTATCTGACTTTGAAATGTAACTTTTTGGGGAATAAGCCACTCCCAGTAATGTGAAAATCAGTCAAACACTAGAAAAAATACATTATCTTTTCTTTGTAAGGTCTGGTAATTAAAACTGGATGGTTGCATAATGTCTATTGGCATTTTTATGACCACAGCCATAAGCCTTAAGCTGAATCGGTTTATTTGAATTGTGTGCCCGCCCCATGGCAACCACCAGCTCGTCCTGTTTCTCAGCCATCCGGAGGTGCAATGGTAGCAGGTTTTTCTAAATGAGATGGATGAGATTATATTCCAGAAACGTTTTGCTTAGACTTAGCCACCTGCTCTGTGTAGTGAAGGTAGGCAAAATGTGGTGTGTTAAAATGAGTAATGAAAGCTTTGCATGAGCCTATACAAACTCCATACAGGGCCAGCTAAGATTCTCCAGCCAAGTTTACCTCCGTTTATGTAATTTGTCACAACTGCAACTGAACAGCTAACTAAACGCCACCACTTTCATTCCACTGTCCTCACCTCAGGAGGAACCATAGCTGTATACTGTGTGTCTCCTGTAACCCAGGCAACAAGGGCTCTAAAAATAACTTTGGACCAATGTAGATCAGCCATTTTCAATGTGACCTGCAATTCCCCACATCTAAGGATGGGTACATTTGAAACACTCCAAAATAGCAAACGCACTTGTCACTTTCTCTGCCTTGGCCTACTGTCAGAAAATAGAGAAAAACACACCTCTCTCACTCTCAGGTAAAAAGATAATTTGTGAGCAAATTGGGTGAGAAGGAAATGTGTGCAGCCAGTTCTGCAGGTGTCATTTCACCTCGGCATAAACCTGTTGCTTTTTAAGACAGGAAAAGCCACAGCAGAGCTACTACAGTATATGTGCTGTGCAATATCATGCTCTTTCAGTTTATGTTCTGTTTGCTGATGCTTTACAGAAAAATTCTTGATATCACACTATCTCAATGACCAAAAGTCTCAACTACATACAAATGTGGTTGCTGGAATTGTTCATTTTAGCTCGCTGCACTGATAGCAAACAAAAAGAAAGCTCCTAAACAGATTCATCCATTATCTATTCCGTTTATCTTAAGTTACCTAACATGCATGTTTTTGTACTGTACTGTACTGTACCAACACAAAAATGGGGAAAACACGCAAACTCCACACAGATGGCCCCCGGTACCCTGAGGATTCAAACCGGGACCCCTCTTGCTGTAAGGTTACACAGACACAGCGCTCCACAGCTTAGTTATTCAACAGTCTTCAAATAGCTCTTCAATAGATTGCATTTCCAAAGAAACCTAGTCATAGTGCGGTTAGTGAGGTTTTTGAATTGGAGCTGACAGAAACAGCAGTGGATTTTTTTTTTACCTGTCAGTTCCCATTCTCTTGATTTGCACAAAGAATATCTACTTTTATATTTTTGTATCATCTAAAGATGTTTTCTATTTTGGTTATTTGGGTGAACTGTTTTTCTCACTACCTTATTAGGAAAGGTATGTGTCTTTGCTGTTGAAGTGTCAGAATGACAGAAAAGTAAGGTGCTCTCTTTTATCCGATCCCACAGTGACAGTTTTTTTAATGCTGGTTAATATTAAACCCCATAGGATGTGTATCACAACACTACACATCACATATGATTTACTGTTTCGGTTATCTCATGATGTTATGCAACTTTCAACAATGTGGGAACACCAATTAAAACTTTACCATCTTGATCCTTGTAATTAGTGTTCACATGTGCTGAAGTAACAACTCAGACAGTCTTTAAAGTGCAGTACTAACAATATGAATGTTTTGTCCACTTACTTGTGCAGGACTGCAATCTCATTCTCAATGCTGTTTTCCTTGCCTTCTAATGCCTTCTTGGGGATACACTTGATAGCTACCAGTTTGTGGGTCCTCTTTTCCTCAGCCAAGTGCACCTCAGAGAAAGCTCCCCTGAAACACAAACACACCAGTTAGCCTGTTAGCCTGTCATCATTTATTATGTGGGTCAGAGACTGACCTCTTCACATGCTGCCACATTGAGGGAAAAGAAATAAACCCTGGCTTTTAAGTTAAATTGTTTTGACTTCTGCAAATACTTGAGTGCTTACATCTGAGGGCTGTCAAAAATGTGTCCCCGCTCATACCAATTTGTATTTATTTTTATATATGTATTCATCATTCAGCCTTTCACTGAATTCTCTGGGAAGCTGAGTCAAATTCTGGTAAGCTGGTGGGATGATTTGGAGGATCCGTAGAGAATCCTGTGGCTTATCACTGTGACAAATATCAACACTATCCAAAATATTTCACATGTAAATCTGACTCATATGGTGACAAACTAGCAGTGTTATCAAAATGGTGTGTGTATAGATTATACAACTAACTGCAAACATGATTCCATTTTAACATCATCAACATTTTCATTCGCACAATACTGTAACTTTGAAAAACATTTTAATTCAAATTTTACCATCTCGTCATACAGTATGTGCACTACCTTACATGAGTCTGAAATTTTATATATGGATATGCTGGTATATATGGATATGCTGGTGCCTGCATACAGCATAAAATGTATCCTTTAATTTTTCTTCCAACACTGTTTCCCAACCAACTAAGAGTAATACAAGAACTTGAAGTAGAAAAGAATTTCAGAATATTCCCAGGACCTATTCAACAGTGGAGGCCAACATTTAACATTATGAACTGCTACTTGGACCAATGCCAGAAGATGTTAGACCCAGATCCAAGTGTTATTATAACAAAGTTATGCCCTGGTCCACAATGATGTGGCTTGAAAAGTTCAGTGAGACAACAGGACGTGAAAAATTCACGTCCAGTTGCCTATCTGAACTTTCCAAGTTTGACCATGACCTGGATGGCTGAGAATCTTCACAGACACAATAATATAGGTCAACTCAGTGGCAGCCTGGAATCATTACAAGTTTAACTGCATTGAGACACTGTTAAGTGAGAGGATACAGCTAAGATGACAACATATATTTGTTTAAAGATGCACAAAAGGCTCCCAGTCATGTTACAGCAGCCCCCTTAGTGGCAGCTGTGTCATTGAAAACAACTGGAATTCTCACTATGTTGATGTGTTGATTTAGGGAATCAGCTTGAATGATGTCTGATGTTGGTTTAAACTATTTTGCACATAACTAAACCATCAATTGATATGTTTTTGTAACATTTTGTGAAATCCTTTCCAGAAAACGGAGCAGAACATGTCAACATTTCTTTAATAATTTAGCATTATGTCAAAGTAAAACCAATCTAGGGCATAATTATAAGTGTAACTAATCCCAAATTAAAATTAAAATACCTCCTCCTGCAGATTTTGCATCTATTCTCCTCTAACTTCTGTTCTGAAACTTTGATCTCCAAAATTGGGGCCTTAACATGAGTCTTCTACTGGACTTATTCCATCATCATGTCTTAACTCTTTCAGGGGTTTGTTGCTCTTATCACAGCCTCCCCACTCTAATCAGTCTAGTGCAAGTTAAACAAACATTATTCAAGTCCATTATTTATAAGATATTTTGAGGGCTTTTTGCTTTTATTCTGCAAAAGGGTTGTCAAGGGCAAAAATAAATAAAGTTCTCAGTGAGAACAAAGGCAGCAAATGGCAGCCAGTTGAACATAGAAAATGAAACTGAAATAATGTTTGAAGAAAGTGTTTACGTCAATGACAATTTCAAGCGACAGTCCTAAAAACATTTAGTGACCAACCAGTATAATTTAACTGATTCTTTCTAAGGACTCTTTAAATCTTTGTCTGTGAACTGATATATAAATGGAGAGCTGTCACAGAACTATGTGAAAAAAGTAAACTTGCTCCTGATTGTTGACAATCTTGTAGTACAAGTTTTAACAATTGTGATTCATCTGAGAAGACTCAACCCTTCACCACATGTTCTGACAGGCAAGTTAACTCTTTGGAATTCAGCATTCATTATGTAATACCTGCTTTAATTCTACTATCTTCCATTATATAATATCCTAAACTGCTCCATGAACGATACATTCATAGGAATGAGTAAATCTCTGATCCTCAAAAATACAAACTCTGGTTCCGTAATACACTATTTTCAGATTGACTCAAATATACACAAATGACGTGCTATCAAACTCAAAAAAGTTAAGTGAAACAGAAAGGCCTAGCCTTTGCTCTGGCAGAAATTCGGATGACTTTGTCGGAGCTTCACTTCTAAAATTATTTCCTAAGTGCCATTCCTTAGTACCGTCAGGAATACTCCATTTATGCAGTGCCAGACCAAAGGGCTGAAGGGAAATCCTTAATCGTAGTTAAAACCTGACAAATCTGAGTGACAACAATCTTACTAGCGTTTCATAAGCACAAAGCATTGTAATCATTTGTTCAAGTAAACTAATAATGGGGTAACTAAGTATTACTGTTAAATAAGTAATTTTCATTCCATACTTCACAGATTAAAAGAAAAAGGTGAACTAAATCGTAGGTTCTCGTGTCAATACAAACAAATACCAATTAATCAGAATTTAAAGCTTTCAACTTCTGACTCTCTATTAGCAAATGATGCTGAATGTAGCTCTAAATAGTTGTCCCCCCTTTCTGTGTATCACTAAACTGTGTTGTGTCGCAGTGCTCGGTGCTCAGTCTTTTTCACACCTTCAATGTTTACTTTTGTCAAGCTGTGACCACAGTCCTTACTATTTCTTACCTTGCTGAGTTTATGAACCTGATGTAAGTACAAATAAAGTGAAAACATGGTGTAAGAATAGAAGAGACACAATGTCAGCAAAATGGTAATGTGAGACAAACAGCACTATACTGGTTACAGCAGACAGTGCCTGAAGTACTGCACAATGAACCCATAAGGGCTAAAATAAAAGAATGTCTGTGTCTACAAATGCCTGTTTGATTAATAATCGATTTAAACTGAGAGTTGTTCTTAAATTAGTCTCTTCTGAAACAATAAATACTCAACATTTTTCAAAATCAGATTGAGAAAAAAGCTAGTGGTGCAATCTATGAGTCCTGAAACCTAAACGCTATCGCTAGGGTGGGGGAACTCCTACAGCCTGCGTTGTGGAAGCACACTCCAGTATACAGAAAACAGAAGTGACAGTACGCCATACGCAGGAAAAGAAGAGGATAATCTTCTTCTGAGAGGTCTGCTGCATGTAGCAGTGAGGCAGATGTTACCCAGACCCAATCTGTCCAATAGGTTTAAGCAAATAGCTCCACAAATTGCTGCCACAAAAGATCACAGTGACCCTGTAAACAACCTCAGAGAAATAAGACTAAAACAATTTCAGTGGAGAACAGTAGAAAACAAGGTGATACACTTTCACAGCACAGATGAGAAAATATACATTGCATAAGTGTTATAATCATGAATGGGGGTACATAAGTGATGTGACTTTGCAGAAACCTTAATCCTAGCTAAGGTTTCAGATGGATTATAAAGTAAACAACAGTGTTTATTGAGCTGCTCCAGTTCCAAACAGGACATTCTTCTTACCACCATGGGACCTATGTCCAGGAAGCACACACACGCACACACACACGCGCACACACGCACAGTCATCACATACTAAATCCTCAATAAAGAAGCACTTGCCACAAAATAAACAGTAAGGCGTATTCTCAGAAAGCCACTGTGCAAATACTTTCAACAACAACTTAAATACAGACATAAATGCACACAAGCGCAAAACCAACACAGTTTAGATCCCGGCACAGGTACTGGATACTCTACATCCTGTTATGATTGTGAGTGGGAATGAACAGCTCTAAATCAAATACAGCACACTGAAAACATTTCACCTTAGTATTTTATGGAAGTTATGTATATCATTCACTGTCACTAAAAGCAACATTTTCAGGCTCCAAATTACTAATAATTAAGTAATTGGGGACTCACAAACTAGTATGCATGTGCTCTCTGTCAAGCAAATTATTTAAAAACAAACATGCTCTAAATGTGAATAATGACAATACTTTGAGACTGGGAAATACCAGATAACTCAGCTCACCTCTCATGCGTTACAATGATGAAAGCAAAACTAGAGAGATACTGAAATGAGACACTTTCCAGTGTGTTGGGTCACAAGACAAGACAAGCATATTCGTACTTTGTCTTTTTTGCACTGTTGCAATGTTAATATCTTTTCTTGTAATATCAAATGTAGCTTGCTCTTGAAAACAAACAGTATGTCAGTCCCTTCAGTGCCCTCTCTTTTCACAAGATGCTCTTTGTTGTTAACCTCCACGGGAGGGGTAAAGAATTCTTATTTCACAGAATGCTGTGCAATTAAACGCTTCATTCTCTTTGATAATAGGCAACATTCTTTATTTTTGTTTCTTGAACTCTTATCAGTTCTATCCTTGTCCTGCTAAGAAGTCTGCCAAGGACATACGTAAACAGACAAAAAAATGGGTGAAATGTCGAAGAGACATAGGGAAGTACCATCTGGTTCAATCAGAGCTGAGATATACCCAACTGTGATACTGGCCCCGGAACATAAAATGCTCATCGTTCTCCTGTGTGCCTTGTCAAATATAAAGATCTCTAGCACAGCAACAAACATTTATCCTGATGAACAAACGTCAATGTTTCATCTTGAGAGAGACATCAAATCCGTTGGGCAGAAGTAGATGTCTGATATAGTAAGTGTGTTGGAAAAATAAGATGTAAAAATATGTATTTTGGTCTCACTGCTAGCATCTTTGTAGAGTCCTAACACAGCATGCTCCTGCTTTCAGCAAAAAATCTTGGATAAAAAACTCGAGAGGTCACAGACACAGACTTGAAAGCATCATGCTTCAGAAATGCACTCCATAAATAAAGTACTTTCTCTATTCACATACATGACAAAACTAAATTCCATAAAAAGATTGTGATCTTGAAATCAACTGAAGTGATTATCTTAAAATTTAAAGGGAAAGAGATAATAAGCATAAGTAGGCTTTTATAGCTGGTGTACAGATATGTGGACTGCTTGAAATATGCAGAATTTGGGCATTATGCCATTATAACAATAGAAAAACTGTGGGAAGATGAACATAAAACAGCGGGTTCCGTGGAAACTGTTAGGGAGATATAACGTTGTAGGCAGATGGAGATTCATAAGTGGGCCAGACAGTGGGCCTCTATATGTGTATGTGTATTCCAAGAACTGCAAGCTATGCCATGCTGAGCTGCGCTATGCTGAGATACAGACTTCTGTTCGAATTAGGTCAGGGCAGGGCTGAAGGGCTGAGGGTGCCATAAGCAGGGGTGGATTTTCAGGAGCTGGAGTTTGAAAATCTTCCAATGGGGCTTTTCCATTTTCACCTGGTCAACCCCTCTAGACTCGGTTTAGGTGGTTTTCCATTAAACATGAGGTCCAAAGAGAAAGACAGGCCAACCGCCCAGTGATGTCATTTGTACGCGGTGCAAACATGAGACAACAACGAAGGTCATCGCAACAATCATATACTGGCTGAGCATAGCCAATCAGTGGCAGGCAGTCTGCCATCAGCCCAACTTTTTTATAATAAATCAATCTCCTTTGATTCATATTTCTCACATCTAAGCAAGATTACGTTATATAAAGGGTGTCATAAACTGAACACAAACTATTTCTCTGTGCCAATAAATTTAAAACTGCTACAGAAATGGAAAGCAATATAAAGTCTGAGTAGAACGCTTTAAGCCTTATTAATTAGCCCTAATTAGTAGCTGACATAGAAATACAAGCGGTGACACGATAACATAGTGTCTCTCATACCCTGAAGTTTACTACAAGCGGGGCATTGTGTGCAACTCCTCCTTTTAGTTAATAATTGGCTCGGTTTATCTCACATTTCAGCTTACACTCAATAAAATGTTATTGCTAAAGAAAAATTAACAAAAGCTAAACAAGTTTTTTCTTTTTTTAAAAAAAGGTTATTTGTCTCTTTTGATCTAGAATGGACTGTGGGGCTCCTTGTAGGGAAACAGAGAGACAGACAAAAACAACTGAACAATATTAGATAAGTTATCACTGTCATATAATGGGGTCACTGTGACAGTAAAAGATTGGATGAGAGGGAGAGTTAGAACTGAGACAGAAAAGATGCACAGTGAGGTACAGATGAAAAATAGATGAAGTGGAGCAGCTCTCATGCTGGGAAACTCATCTGCTCTATAAAAGGTGGTTGTTTCCTTTTGTATGAATGGCTGTTGATAGCCATTTGAATTCATTTGATTGACTGTGAAGACATAATAAACATGTAAACCACAGCTACAAAGGGAGGGGGGGGGCATTGTGAGAGGTATTGTATGTGAGGACATGACGCCACTCCATCACAGGACCAAGCAGACATTGTTAGTCATAGTCATAAAAACAATTATGTATGCATTATCTTAGGTCATTTGACTGGTATCAGTCAAAGTCTGACAGATATAAATATTAATCTAAACCTAAAGCACAATATGCAGTTTCAACCCACCTGTATATTTAAATTAAAGACTTTCAGGCTTTAAATGTTGTCTTTTGCTCTTAAAAACAAAATTTGAGGTCATAGTTGTACCTCTCGTCATAATTCACGTATGCATCTGCCTAAGCGTCCAAACAAACACCTCTACACACAAACATGCCCGCAAGTATGTCTGGATTTATTGAACCTCTCCACTTAGAAGCAGAGAGCCCTTAAACAGAGTGGCAGATTAAATGCCCATGTTATATAGCCCTGGGGCACAAATGTGAGGGAAGAAGTGGAGCAAAAGGTTCCAATTGTGACTTCCACGTTTTGTAGCACAAAACAGCAAATAACAAGCTTTGTTCATTCTTAGTGCAAAATCTGAAATATCAGCTAAATTTACAATCAACAGGTTACACATATTGTCACCTAATAAAATTTAGAGTAGTTCACCTGTTTACAATAGTTTTACTGAATAATTGGTAAACTGTCTGTAAATAAACACAAGCTCACATGATGAGCAGAAATGGTTTAAAGATATAAATACAAATGTGTGTGAGTGGGAGGGCTCCTCATTATGACACAGGAAAAGATATGTGATAAATGGGAAGTCTTAGCTCCTCCCTCCCTTCCCATGTCTGTGAATGAACTACGGAAGTTAAGGCCAAAAAGTGGGGAAACACATAGCGGTCAGAAACAGACCACTAATAGAAACATACTGCAAGTAAAAAAATCACAACAGCATAGGACTAAAGGGCCAACAATTGTAGCCAAAACACGCATTTTGTTTTGCGCTCTGTCTCTCTTTTAAACACGTCAATACAAACATTACCCCTCCCAAATCAATACAACTGGCGAGGGATGGGGGGCCAGTGGGCCACCGTTTTATAAAGACAGGCTGCCCAGTCCATCAGCCCTAACGATTTTAGATGATTACAGCATGCTCTGCTATTCTCACCCTCCTCCCATGTCCTGTCCCTAGTTGCTTCATCTCCTCTGTGTTTTTGCTATGTATTCTGGGCTGAAAAGGCCAAGAATTTTCCCTTTCGGCTCACGGCGTGAGAACATGTGCAGCCATTTAAATGTCAGAAAAGTCAACACGGTTCACTTCTGCAGTTTGTCATCAGTACAGAAATCAAAAAGCCTGGGGCTGAGTTTTGGAACGCTTTATAAATGAGCTATTTCCAGGCTCTGAAACATATGAGGAAAAACAGCAACAACACAATCAGATAGACAGGATTAAACTACTGAAACCCAATAGGACTAGCTAAATTGATGTAATCCATGCCATAATGCAGTATTTTTCCTCTTTTTTTTTTTTTTGCTGTCCACACTTGCAAAAGAAAGCTTCCTGAGCTTTAGTGTGTCGGAGGTTTTTTCCAATCAAAAAGATTTTTTGGTTTCGTACACACTGTCATCAAGTCCTTTCTCCTGGGACTCACAGGATTTCAATATACTATAGAAAGGTTTATGCCTTGATGTCACGGTTGACTTGCTGCTATTAAAATGGACTTCTATTTTACCGGTACCAGTAGACATATTTTACAATCACACATACATTGCAGGAATGATCTTACTGAGTCTAACTCTGTGCAGGAGTGCAGGAACTGCTGTGTAGTCCAAGGCACAGTTGTGTCTCCTTATCCCTGTATAATGAGCACTTTAATGTCAGCTGCAAATCAAATGGCAACAGGTTACACTGGAAGCCCAGTTCCACAGTGAACCCAGTGTGAATCCAGATCACACAGAGCAGTTGGCAGGATTTGGTAACCTAAATGGGGCTGACAGCATGGATGCTGTTTTGAGCCGCAGTGGACACAAACAGGAAGAGAGGCAGACCAAAGTGGTGGGGGAGGGGGTGATTAAAATAAGTAACAGAATTTTTTTTATTTGAAGGCCGAAGAGGATCAGAACTGATTGCAGTGAAAGTGCTTTTGTCTCTGTTTATTGTTAATCCCCATCTGTTTTGATTACAGAACATGTGGCAAAAGCTGAGGATTATCGGTACGAACCAATACATCTCACTGGTATTCATACCCAACATCAGTATGTCTCTTCTTCATTTTTAACGATTTTTGACTTTATTTTGTTTTATGCCCATTTTGTTTTTTAAGTTTAGTTTAGTTTGAAATTTATTTACATTTTTTAAAGAAATCGCGGTCACATGCCGCCTTGTACGTGAAAAGCTAATAAACTCACCAAGGAATGTCTGAATAAATAATAAAATTTAAAACTTATTATTACAGTCATGTTGTATTTTTCATACATGAATGCATTTATTTTCTTTTTGTATACTTTATAAGTGCTGGACAGGTAAAGCAATGAGTTTTCATAAAGACATATTGTTGATAGTTAATTTCCTTCATCTTTAAAATGTGGAAAAGGCAGGCTCCATCGATAGACACTTCAAAAATTAAATATCTCTGTGTGTCCTTTTTTTCTGTTTTCATCTAATGCACAATGAACACATATGTACTGTGTGTTGGATTATTAATAGCAAATCAAAAACTTTGTTTCCATAGCTACTGTTTGAGTCCATTATGGAAAGTGTCTCCTGTTGTTACCAAGACAACAATCCAGCAATGGCAAATGAATGTGGCACACAGCTGAGTGATGCAGTGAGCTGGTTATCTCTCCCTAAACAAGCTCAGGACCAAACCAGGGGCAGGTGGCAAACCAGAGACATTACAATGAGAGTGCTGAAAGGATGGGATGACACGAGTCAGGTTCAGCCGGTAACTTTAATTTATGGACATAAAGTTCCAACAAAAATAGCATTTAAGGAGGCGTATTTGAAGATGGAACACTCCTAATCAGACATAAGGTGACACAAGTCCCATTAAGTTAAATAAAGTACTCAGTAATTTAGCAAAAGTCTATAAATCTCTTACTGTTTCTCCATAAACCTATTAAAAATGTGAATAAATCAGTTGGGAATATGGTCAAAGAAACTATTTCAGTTTACAAAGATTTCTATCAAGCTGTACAGTATAAGTACTGTATGTCTATGTGTGTAAATAACTTTAATCACACATATTGAAATTCCCAACTATGATCATACTTTTTCACTTCTGTGCAACTGTGAGATTACATTCATTTTGGAAGTTTGATCAAATTTGTTAACAAATTTTAGTTTCATCTTGTATTTACTTATTGTTCACGTGACATTATCCTGGACTAACAAGGATGTGATTGTATATAAAAGATGCAGCCAGTGGAACACCTTGAATAAACATGCTGACTCATACACAAGAAATCCATTACATGGAATACACTATTTGTACTCAGAGGATTAGAGGGAACGTTTATCTGCAATGAAGTTCCAAGGTAATATGTCATTAAAAAACTGCTTTAGCTAGTTTGGCAATGGTGGGCAAATGCTTTCCTGTGAAATGGATGACAGAAGCATTTAAAAGAGGGTCAAGTTCATTCCAGAAAAAAATGATGACAGGAATGATTCTGACTTTGTGATTGAGAGCACAGTATTGCTGTGGGAGCCAAACATTCTAATACAGACAAGAGTCCAAAGTAACTACCAAAAAGGACCTCCCAGCTCACTAGCAGAAATATAGCAGACTGTCATGTTGTCATATAACCACAGCTTTATCAGAAAGGAAGGTGTTAAGGTTCCCAAAATCCCATGGGCTAACACATCCAATTTCATCTGAAGAGAAGAGGTTTAAAAGAGATTTTGTGACACAAATAAAAGTAGAACAGTCAGTGATGAAGCACTGCAAACGGATCTTAGGGCACCATATCCCACTTCTGAGATATGCACAATATACTGCTTCTCTCAAATGGAACCTATAATGTAACATTTATTCAGTTTTTATGGTGAGGCACTGTTACCTATTTCCAATTAAAAGTACTTATATAAGATTAATGCTATTTCATTTCAGCACAGAGATAATGAGACCTAACATTTAAAAAGTCTGAAAGAAAAAAAACAAAGAGTAAAAAAGCTGCTATTCTCTTTCCCAGTATTGGGATTAAACAGATATTAGTAGTAAAGCTGTAAACTGTAAAGAGAACCAAGATGACATTTGAAAATAGCAGTGAACATTTGTCGTCCTTGTTTATACTGGAATCCTGTATGTCATGGACCATTGGCATTGCCTTATCAGACCTAATCAGATGTATCGATTTCCTAATAGTTTGTCCTTGAGTTGCAGTTTGAGCTCTTTTGCGGAACTGCAGCTTGAAAGGATAATAAAAATACAATGTGGGCATTCACTGTAAATATGGGTGTTAAAGTGCAACCTATGTCATCAAGTTTGGAACTTCATTTCATCAATGATAGTGCCAATTTAACTGATTCAGGGATTTATATGTAAGGTTAAGAAATCATTCCTGTCTGGAACGGTGACTGTGAAAAAAAGCTGTATTCAGGCTTTGTAGTCATAGGCAACCCCTTATAAACAGTTTCATAACAAAGTAAACCTAAATATTCGTAGTAATAAGGCCAGAATAATTTATATATAAAAGCTTCGGACTGCATTTTCAAGTTAATATATTTCCCAAATCTTGAATGAACACATATTTTGCATTTTTTAACTGAAACTAGAATGCATACTTGACCTGAAAAAATCCGTCCAAATTACCATAATAAATATAAGATAGTAATGGTGGGTGGGATTTGTCTTGCACAGACCTCATCAAATTTTAAAAACAATTTTAAAAACTCAATGAATTTGGTAAATGATGCCTCTTCCCTCCTTTAAAGTTGCACATTTGTGAAAAGAAATATCTTGATTTAACTTTTTTTTTTAAAGTTTTTAAAGTTTTTTATACAGCAACAATAGAGAATAAAATCATGAAATAAGATAAATGTACAGAACACATGCTATTTCTCCATTGGTGGGTTTTGTTCAAAGCCATAACGTTATAGCAGCTATAAGTTAAATGTTTATACAATAAAGCATAACTCTATGAGGTTTGCACAGCATGAACAATGGTAATAGTTAAAGAGCTGCTTATTCGAAACATTTACTTTTGAGTATGCCTTGCACTCTATACTCCTTAAGGAGCTAATTATTTCCTGAACAAATATATGCGCAGTAATGTAGTAAAAAGAAACGCACCGACAAAGAAACAAATACAAATTTCTGTTGTCCATTCGAGACAGCTATTAGCAGATGTGCGATAAATGCCTCATCAAACATGTAAAAACTACACAACATTCATTCAGATTACTGCAGTGTTTACTAATGGCGGAAGCACCCATAATCCAGAGATGGAGAATGGGGCCACTGGCTATGACGCACTTACGTTCCCAGGATCTCTTTGAAGTCATACTTCTCCTTCACATCTGATGTCTTCTTTTTCCAGGCATGGCAATCCTCACCCAGTGGCATCTTCTTGTTGTGACGGTCAGAAACAATACTAGTGAGGAACAATGGGATAAAAGGGAAATGCTCATCAGTATTCTGTGGTTTAATTAGCAGGACAAAGTGGGGGACTTAATTCATAATACAGTGCTAATGACTGTTTTGACTTAATGCATTATTGCTAATGTATTTCTAACTTTCACTGATGTCAGTGCCCGCTTGGCTGCTTCTATTTACGTGATCCTGGTCAGAATTTGAAGTCAATTAGGAAATGCAATAAACAATTAGCTACATTCTATTGTAAACAAAGGCAGGCTTCTCTGAACAGAATTGGTAGATCAAGGCGTTGTAGTTGAATGTTAAACCCTCTTTTTGTTAGTGACTTTGGATAAAAGCGTCTGCTAAATGCATAAATGTAAATGTAAGGTAATTTCTATAGTATTATCATACTACTACATGTCTAATGTCAAAATCTCTGAGCTGCAGCGGTTTTCGTTGGCTCTGTGGGCACGCACTGGTGAGCAACACTCTGGTTGAAGGTCACACTATAAAGTAACTAAAAGACTAGCACATTAAAATGTTATCAAAAGGATTCAAATCTGCGTGTTTCTAAGCAGCAACTAAATGTGTTACAACTAAAAGATGCGACATTGTGTCACAACAGCTGCATAAAGTAAAATCAGGCATGTTGAAAAGCCTGCTTTTTCTCTCAGTAAACAAACCTGCTGACTGAGCTGCTGCTCATCTAAGTTTACATGTTCACATGCAACCCAAAGCAGCTGCATGTCATATTAATAATGTTTGCAATTTTAAGTTTGAGTGTCAGCCGTAAATGTAAATCACCTTCTTTTTGTTTGCTTTCTGACACGTTGGAAATACTGATGTCAGTTCAAACAAGTTCAAGCACCTTTATTATCAACGGGAAAGGTATTTATGATAGTGACACAAAGTATCTACATGGTCAATGATCGACCGATTGAAAATAGTTTCAAGCCACTTCATTGCTGACGTTTAAATAAACACTGAAGTAATGTGACTTTTGGTCAGTTGGAATCAGAGCCTTATCAAGCTAATGTAGTGTTCTTCAGGCTTTTCGACCCAGATTTTGATACACATATCTTTGTGAAATACTCTGTTAAATTTAAGCTTGGGTTGAATTGAAGAAGAGACATAGACAACCTGGACATTGTGGTTCCTGTTTTCTTCTCCCTACCTTTTAACTCAGGCGTCAGTGAACGCAAGGGACTCTGCTGTCAGAATTATCATCATCTAAACCCAGAAGGTGCCTAAGACTCAAGACCTCGAAGACTAAAATAGCCCTGTTCATATCAGCATGCCTTACTCCTTCTCTGTCCCTGCTGCCCGCTTGGCAACTTCACAGTCTGTCTATATGAGATGATGTAACATATTGTTCTGCCTCGTGCAAGTCTTGTTTTGAACAGCATGTTATTTTAACGCTGCAAATCCCCCTCAAAAATGGGCTTGTTTAAATGCAGAGGATTAGCCTTCATGTATCCTGTGTTCCGCTCATACATACACAAGCAGAGTGAGGTGTGGTCCACTTGCAGCCTTTCGTGCCAGAAGTTGATTTCATATATGTTGCTATGGAAACCCAAAGGCTGCTATGGTATCTGGGAGTCAAAATTACTTTAGTGTCTAATAGCAGGTGGCAGCTTAGCACAATATGTGGCTGCAGTACGGTTCATTTGGCGTCAATTCTTCGGGTAACATGTACAGGTCCAGGCAACACAACACACAGGTTTCTGTCACTGCATTGTCGCATGTAGCGAAAAGTTCAGGGTTCTATATCCAATTTAAATTTATGGAACAATGTAAGTCTACAAGGAACAAAGATAACAGGTATCATTTAAATGCATACCACAAAGCTTTGCATGTGGTTAAGTTAACCGGCCTAAAGGTTTCTCTAAACTGGACAGAACAGCATGCAAATGAATGTGTTTAAAGGAAGCAGTAAGAGGAAGTTCTTGCTGGTAAATATCACATTTGTCTGAGAGTCTGACAGCCTTTACTTCTTGAATCTAATACCATTTATAGAACATTATCAACAATAAAAAGTGGCATGTGACTTCCTTCTTGAGTACAAATGAATCTTAATAATAGTCACTTGTAGGATTACTGGGAAATGATTATCCATTTGTGTGTGTGTACATGAGCAAATGCTTCTACATGCATGTATATGTGTGTGTGTGAGGGAATAAATGAATACTTGCTTTGTTCTATTACAAAAAGTTGAACATGTTACTGGGGCTAAACAAACTGTATTAAGTTGTTTTTTGTTACGTGTATCCAATAGATTCCGGTCTGTTTGTATAAACAAATAATCTTCCTTGCATATCAGAGTAATTGTTGATTATCATTACATTAGAATGACATCATGATTGCATAGAAATGTACTTTTTTCTCTGAATAATTTGAAATGACACTGTCAAACCATAGAAATAAAACAGAATTTTTACAACATTGTATCCAATGTTGCACTGCTAATGCTAAAGGGAGTAAATAACAACAACAATCACTTTCCCAATGCACTCTGGAGCAGCACAAACGTAATAGAGATTTGAACAATTCTATAGGAATGTAAATTGATCAACAAGATCAACCACTGATGTGTGTAAACTTTCCCATTTTCCCATTCTTTCCCATAATACCCTAAAATGGTTAAGTAGCCAACAAAAAATGCCAAAATAACACCATCAATCTGAAATAATGTTCCAGAATTTCTGTTATCAAAGTGAAGTGAAGTGATAAAATGATTGTGGATTAATAAAAGAAAAGCGATGGTTACACCTTTCGTTTAACTTCCATCGGACCATTGATATTTGAGCGGAACATCACAGCCACTCTAACAACGAAGCAGTCATTTGTCAAAAACAACCGCACAAACTGAAGCCGGAGAAACAGTGAAAGCACCTCTTACATTCTGCTTGTTTATAGCATATCACTTGGCTTGTATGCAGATGTAGACTCATTAGAAGTCATGCACAAAGAATGTGTGATATTGGAACACATTCTTATATATATATATATATAATTCAATGTATGAATTAATCAACCCTGCTGGCCATTCCACTTTATTCAGGTAATGTTAAGAAAACATCAACATGCATGTAAAACTCTGTCCACACATCTCAATGGTAGAAAGATAGGAATGTCATCCCCATGGGTCACTTAAGCCACATTTCTCACATCACATTTAAAGCCACTGGAGTTTAAAGGAGAAAAATCAAAGCCGGGCAAGGGGGGGGGGGTCGTTTTTCAAACAGGCCAATGCTATAAACAGTAGAATAAGGTTCATGTTTCACACAGGCAGGAGCAGAAAAGGGCAAAGCTTAAACATGTGGGATTGTAGAGGAAAGACACATGCAGGCATTGTATGATCACACAGAGGGCTGAGGAAGCCCCGAGGTGTCTGCTAATGACGAGTCTTTTGGCCATGTGGGTGAAGATGCTCAAACCCAGATAGGACTGAGGCGGCCTGAGACCGGGAGATGTACAACATCCTAACCCCATTCCCAGAGTCGTAGGTTACATGCAGCATTCACCCCTGTTTAAGATTTATAAAGAGAGAGTCGCTGTACTCACTGATTTCCCATTCCTGTGACGAGCAGTGGACAGAAGAAACACACATATACACGTAACGACAATTAAACGTGACAAACTGACAGGTTAGCAGTTCTGAGCGCAAAGTTTGACGGCAGTGGGGCTGAAAGCTTTCGTTCCTTGTTTACTTAGCAGACACACTCCCAGAATCACGCCTACAAACAAATAAAGCTGGAGGAGAAAATGGTTAACCTCCAAAACTTTGTTAAAACTTTTAAAGAACATTTACACAAACACAATTAAAAACTGGTTTCCTGATTCTGTGTTTTAACAGTATAATCTAGGAGGAATGCTCCTGCACGTCTGTCAGATGAACACAGAAAGCATACCTCAAAGGACTGCATTCCTGCTGAGGATCACTGGCTTCACAGGAAGCAAAACAGCTTTCTAAATGATTTGATAAGACTTGTCTTTTCCTGCCCCTTGTTTTTTCTCACTCATTCTGAGGCACCCATCTTTCTCAGTTACTACTTTAACATGACACTGGCAAAAAATAATTGCCCAACCAAAACTGGAGTCTAACTTTCATTGCATGTATATGAACAGCTACAATAAAAATTGCTTTTTTATTACTTTCTTTTACGCTTCAATGCGGACGTGTCCCTATTTACTATGACAGTACCAGCATTAATTGTGTTCACAGTTTATCAAAACTACCTTTAGTCAACTTGATAAGCTAACTGCCCTACTGAGGTTATGTACAAAGAACTGCAGAGGGGGTGACCAATATAATCTAATCTTTTATTTTCACAAAGAGCTTCCCCCTGGGTTTCATACATTATCACTGTGGATACCTAGAGTTGTGTTGGACTTTTAAGACAAATACATGTACGCAGATGGAGCACAATGAAAAGCACAAAAAAAGCTTGAAAGAGCTCAGGCTGACAAAACAAAACTCCATTCATATATTTCATACAACAATGACAATAACAATGAATCATCGGGTTAAACAGTTCAAAATCAGAAGACTCACAGCCTCTGTGGCTGTGGGCGAGGGCTTTCTTCTTCTGCCAACCACAGTAGCACATACACAGAGAGGGCACTTTGCCACTCACCAACCTCTCCTACCATCTCTTCTCATCTGATTCAGAAAACAGATTTTAAGGGTTTTGCATGGTACTTCTCAATAACTGCGTATCAATTAACCCAACACCCACTGGCTGAGAGGAGTCTGATTGGTCAGTTGATGTTAATGACGCACAGCAAATCTCTCAATGTGAGCTAATTAATTGATAAGCAGACTTCTTCCGAGATCGAATAGTCAAAAGAGAGTTAAGCGGTGGGTTTGTGTGTTTTTTTTTTTAAGTAGAGAAACGGATGAGGATATAGAAAAAAGGAAGGAAATGGCAAAATGGGGAAGAGGTTTAAGTTTGGTGAGCGTACCATGGAGTCTTGTCTATTTTAAAGATCAACAACTCAGACGGGCTACTGAAGACACACCGTTGGATGTAGTCACACTGAGCAAATATAAAGATTTGAAACTACTACCTTTGCTACTCGCAAAGGAGAAGGCTATCACTTAATAACCACACAAATGGCATGCCAATGTGTGTGCTCTAAACTACTGTACAGCCTCTGTTCCATAGAGGTCCTCTCTGTGAGGACGAGAACATACTGTCAGCTTATATGACGCCGCTGAAGACTGCAGTTATCTACAATAAGCTTCCCAACCGCAAAAACAGGTTCCGTTTTCCATTCACCGGGATTTCGACAATAGTTCTAACCACGTCTCCCTGCAATAAGAGCAGAATGTCTCACGCTTTTAGTGAAAGCGAACCTCTCAGACTGATACATTTTGTTTTGGGGGGGGGAAAGCTGTCAGGACCCGGGTGGCACGCCACGCCGCGCAGCCTCTGTCGCGATTTAAAGTTCGAGTCCTGACAATACGGCTTGGGTCCTCCTTACCTGAAAATGTACGCTCCAGAAGCTCCAGTGTCCGCAAGCCCCGTCTCACTCGAAGCGCTCTCACCGACTCCGCTCTCAGAACCCCCCCCCTTCCCCCCCCACCCACCGGCAGCGCTCCCCCTGACGTCACCCCAGGGCCGGACTGGCAGCGGACCAATCAGCGGGCGAGCTGCCAGTGCTCAGGTGAAGCGGTTCCGCTCCGCTCGTGGTGGGGCCCCGTAGACTCAGAGGTGGTCAACATTGAGAATAACGGTAAGGGTCTCACAATACCAGAGCCAAAAAAAGAACATAACTACTTTTGATTAAGTTCCTACATCTGGATCTGGGACAGGTTGAAAATGGGTGATGTGGAGCTGAGGTCCATAACAGAGACTGAGGACTACTAGTCCAGTATTGAACATTTAAACATCGGGACAAACATGAAAAAAGATTTTTTAAAAAGATGATAAATAATAAGTAAGGCTAAAAGGAAAATCATGAACTGATCATAACAGAAAGCAAAATAAATTACAAGAGATTAAATGGAGAAATGAGAGTTGATCCCAAATTGTAAATCCTTGTCATTACTTTGATGATTTTTTTGTGTCTCTCGGTGGACATCATTGAATCTCTTTGTAGTTGTCTCTTTTTCACTGCTTTGCATCCCTTTGTAGTCGGTTACATTCATTAGAGGTAATTTTGTGTCTATTTGTGACTGTCCATGGTCTATTTTTAGTCTTTGTATGTAACCCTTGACGTTACTGACCGATGTAAGTCTCTTTTCAAATGTTGGTGTTCCTCTGGGTCTTTTTGCAGTGATGCTTTGTGTGTCTTAGGGGTTTTTTCTGTTTCTTTCAAAGACACTATTCAGATAGGCTGTAGAAAACGATATTTGACGGTCGCTGCTGCATTAAATCTCATGCAGATCACTGTTGCATGGTGATAATGTCCTTAAGGTGCACACTCTCTGCCTTAATTTGATGGTTTAGGAATTATGGGGCTTTGATATGTAGAACCCCTTTCAGACATTCAAGTGTAATTGGACAAGTGACTGAAAAGCTGTTTTTATGAACAGGTGTGGGCTATTCCTTCATTATTTAAACATCAATTAAGGAGTAAAAAGGCCCAGAGTTGATCCCCAGTGTTGCATTTACATTTGAAAGCTGCTGCTGAGACCTGCACCATGAACTTAAAGAAGCTGCTAATGCCAGTGAAACAGGCCATCCTTAACATGCAAAGATGGAGCCGAGGTTCTGGAAACATTAAGACTGGGAAACTGTCTTTCAAACCTTTATAAACGTTTGTTGAGACATATTGTCCAAAAACAAATCAATATGTGGTTCATTCTGATGTAAATGTATTTACAATTAATTTACAAGCTGTTAACTAACTTAATAGTTACGGTCTGTTGTTCATTAATATATCCCCCTCAACATCCTGTCGTGAATCTTTTTGTTATGGTATTGATCCCATCCATTTGTAAGTTTTAAAGATATGGTGTAAAAACAAATATGAAGACAGATGCTGTTTGGCAAACACATGAGTTTTCACTACTGGTAATAAACACATTAGTATCAAACACAGATTCAGCAACAATACCAAGAAAGGTCTAATGTCTTTCAAATCCTAAGTACTTCACTTAATAGATTACAAATGGAAAAAATAAAAAATTAAGTCAATCATGACAGAACTTTTTATGCAAAAGTACTTTTGCTCTTACTAACAAGAACCAGCAAGAAAGAGTTCAGGAGGGAAAATCCCACATAAATCAAAATGTGTTTACTTATACATATGATTTTTCAGTTTAGTTTGTTTGTTTTACCTTGGCAGTCCTCTTGGTCACATTTCCAACTCTTCAATGCACAACTGACAAAGTCAGATTACTAAAGCCTCGACAATGCAGACCTCTGCAGGTTTCTCGCCGGAATTCCCTTCAAAACTGTCATCCGTGCCAAGGAGAAATATCAGTGAAGCTGGATGCTGCCACCCCCAGGCTGCTCTGTGATCGCTCCACCTCATTCCTGTCACACATTAAAACACATATGCTACAGATTTTCAGGACATGTAATCTGTTACAAAACTTGGAAGTTGTCCTTATGTTAAATTATGAGACAGAATACTGTTGTCACATGTGGTCAAAAGGCTTTGCCTCTTCTGTAACATTGTCTGCTCTGTTTTTCCTCTCACCTGCAATTTGGGAGGGACATTTTGTTATTTGCAGAACCATTGTTCTATGGGTATATTTTCCATTACTGATGTTAATTTTGCTCATAGTGCTAAACAATATACCTCTAATGTTGTATAGTGGATCTGTCTTTTTTCATGCTTTTGCAACTGAATTCTACCATTTGGCTTATGATATTAAAGCTTGATTCAAACAGGAACAGCTGAAATTTATGTGCAGATAATCGGAGTGACTTAAATAGATGAGGGGTGACCTCTATTTAACAATAAACTACATCACAAAGGATTCTGAACACATATTTTCACCAGTTTTATGTGTTGTATTTTGTATGTTTGTGCATAGAGTCTATGTGTTTCACCAGTGAAATGTGGCTTGTTTCAGCAAGAGGTTATCAGTGGCAGGCGTTTGTATTTAAGTTATTTATCAGTAATAATGATGCCCTTTTTAAACCTGGGTATCAAACCGGGATAAGTAAGAGATCTTTCACCATCACAAGAAAGTGCAAAAATTGACTAACTTTTGCCATCAAAGATTTTCAAGGAACATTATGCTTTAACACCGACGTTTGATAACATATACATTTTTATTTTTAGTATATACGTTCTAATCATTTCTATCTATATTTGAAACATTTATATGGTACTATTTTTTTTAAAACAGCAGGTGGCTGTAAACTACGGTGGACGTTTCTGTGCAGTGAAAAACGGCGTGCGTTAAACCTCCCGGTCAGCAGGTGGCGCCTTCACACTGACAGGAGCGGAAATAACGTGACATTACGCCTGAGCATGCTCCACGTGCAGCAGCTCCTTAGTCGCATTGCCTAGTTAACCACTCTACAATGAAACGACCAAGTAAGTGCTCGTGCTTACATATAAGAATATGTTAGATACACATACGTAGGCTTTCTGAATGGTTGTTACGTCTAACTAATAAATAAACTACCAGTTAATTGAGCTACGTTTGTATAGCGTCTCTCTTAGCTAACTTTTCAACTAGCGTTTAAGTGTCTAAATTGTTTTCCCCCCTCAGAGTTAAAGCGAGCAAGTAAAAGGCTGTCCTGTTCCAAACGGTATAAGATACAACGGAAGGTATGTGGCCTAACTTGGTTCTAGTCTTAATATCTTCGTTTTCGTGCCGGTTTTTTTCTATCAACAGCTTTTGTGGTGTGGTTTTAATGGACATCGTGTCTCGTGTCAAATAGAGGCCATTTTTACCCATCATTCTTACACCTTTTTTGCTATTTGCACTGTCATCATAAAATGTAGTAACATTATGATTGTCTGACTTCAGGTCCGGGAGCATAATCGAAAGCTTAGAAAAGAGGCAAAGAAGAAAGGAGTGAGCAAACGAGTGAAGAAGGACCTCGGAGTTCCCAGCAGTGCTCCTTTCAAAGAGGAGGTTCTCAGGGAGGCAGAGCAAAGGAGACTACAGGTGGGCAAGCCGTCATAAATGCAGCTTTTGGAACCTGTGAACACAGATTGGCCTTTGTTGCTCAAAAATCTGAATACAAACCAAGTTAAGATCTTTGTGAAGGCAATGGTTATTCAACCTGTAGATGCCTAATATTAACCAAATTCACATGCTGTTTGGTAATATCTTGGCCATGTGCTGAGCTGACTGGAAACATTTCTTTCCCTTAATAGGTTGAAGAAGAAAAGGAACGAAAACGACAAGTCAAAATAGAAGAGCGAGCCCAGAAGAGGCAGAAGGACAAAGAAGCTGCAAACAGGGAGACTGAGCCCAAGGCCAAGAAGGCTCGCAGGGTAACTGACCACAGCACAACTTTCAAATGCTTTATATTATATTTTATAAAACTGTTAAGTTGTATTTTGTTGTTTTCCTGTTGTTTTTTTTGCACAGGATGACCAAGCAAATCGTTTAGCCAAACAAACTGTCAACAAGAGCTCAAAACAGTTCCTCTGTGCTGAATTGAATAAGGTAAAGACTACACCCATACCATATTAATGTGACAGAGAGTTGAATGGCTTACTTACACTTTCTTCTTTTTCAGGTCATCGATGCCTCTGATGTTGTAATAGAAGTCCTTGATGCCCGAGATCCGTTGGGATGCAGATGTCCACAGCTGGAGGAGGCTGTGTTGCAGAGGGGGGGCAACAAGAAACTACTTTTGGTCTTAAACAAAATAGGTGATTGAGCGGGATGTGAAACGTGTGTGTATAGTTTGACTGGACTGTCAGGATGACTTGTTTTTCCTCTCTTGTGTTGTAGATTTGGTACCGAAGGAAAACGTGGAGCGGTGGATTAATTGTTTACAGCAGGAGTTTCCAGTTGTGGCTTTCAAAGCGTCAACACAGATCCGGGACAAAACAGTGGTAAGTTATGCATGTTAAGCGTCAGAGTTCTTAAACATCCATATTGGCAAATTGTCTTTTCAAATCAGTCCTGCTTTTGCCATTTGTTTTTTGGACCACGAGGGTTCAGTTAATGCATCGCTGTTGGATACGGAGGCCTGAGAAGGTTGAACAGCTTGCACTGTGCTGTTGTAACTGGTTTTAACCTCCAAGACTAACTAACAAGCCACACAGTAATGTCACTCTGGAGCCACACAGGGCTGGCAAGTGTGTTTGTGGGTCATTACCGAAAAGGAAAAACAATCCAGTTTTTTTTTTATTATTTATGTATGCATATTTCAATAGGGGAAAAAAAAAGATGTATTGAGAAATCTGTCTTTGCTCCGTCTTCAGCAGCAAGCCAAAAAGAGCAGAATAGTGGCCTCCAATGAGGTCCTGGATAAATCCAGAGGAGCAGCCTGCTTTGGTAGCGACTGCCTCTCTGAGCTGCTCACCAGTTATGCTGCTAAATTACAGAGTGAAGCTGCGCTCAAAGTGGGCGTGGTTGGTGAGTTCACCTCTTCTTTTCTAACAGTAAAGCTCTGTTCATTTTTTTTTGTTTGTTTGTTTGTTTGATCTTGGAATTGATACTGGAAGTCAATTTCTCCCTGGAGATCAATAAAGTATATTCAATTGTAACCCACCCCCCCTCCATGAAAAGCATCCTTTCACCCTGTCCTCTTAGATGTTTTCTGTCTTATTTTATCCACAGGTTTTACCAACGTAGGGAAGAGCAGCCTCATTAACAGCATGAAGGGGATGTTTGCGTGTAATGCTGGTGTCAAGAGAGGCATCACAAAGTAAGGGACTGTACGCCCTGGTGTTTATGAAGAGAAACCCCACACACATTCTTGGAGCAAGAAACCCTGATGAATTGTTTGTTGTCATTACCAAACAGATCCATGCAGGAGGTGCACATCTCAAAGACTGTGAAGCTGATGGACAGCCCAGGAGTCGTGGTGTCGCCATCCAACCCCCGAAGCTCTGTGGTTCTGAGGAGCCTGCAGGTGGAGGAGGGCCACGAGAGCGTGCTGGATGCCGTCACAACCCTGCTGAAGCAGTGCGAAAAGACCCAGGTGGGAGGAGCAGCCTGGACAGCAGACGTGTGGTGCATGATTTAAGGGATGGGTTATTTAAGTAAGTGGCTTGCATTACTCTTATCGTTTCAGATAATGCTTCAGTATAATGTTCCAGACTTCAGAAATTCCCTGGAGTTTTTGACCCTGTTGGCTAAAAAGCGAGGCTACCTTCAGAAAGGTGCACTTCCCAACACGGAGCAGGCAGCTTCTGTGTTCCTGGCTGACTGGACAGGGTAAGTAGCTTTTTTTTTTTCCTCTTAAAGTTCTCCATATGTCTGACAGCTTAAGGGCCTGAGTGTGGAAATGAGGACAAAACGCAGTTCTGGATTTCACTATGAAGACTTCTAATCCAACTCTGATCCAAACACTGACCCTGGCTGATGGCAGCTCTGCAGTGTGTCAAGGGATGTTTTAAAAGAGCAAACTCACGTCACCACTTTGGTGTCTCCTCAGAGCCAAGCTCAGCTACCACTGCAAGGTGCCGGGGAGCCACCACCTCCCCCCCTACCTGACTGACTCTCTGCTCGCTGACATGCAGAAGGACTGGGATCTAAGCAAACTGCGAAGTGGAAACCAGGAAACTCTGAAAGGTGACAGTGAGCACAGATGCATTTTCAGAGATGATCAGAGGTTTCAGAAAGGATTTTCCGATTGTGAAATCTCTCATGTGTTGAAAATATTCCCGTTCGCAGGTGTAAAGTTTCCAAACCAGGCCAGCAGTGTAACTTTCACCTCCAAAGGCCCGACAGAAGGCGTGATGACGGTGTGTGAAGAGCAGCCCGCTGCAGCGGCCACAGAGGGGGGGGGCACACAGCAGCAGGACCAGGTAGCAGTCCCGCTGGACAGCCCCCTAATCCCATGATGATGTCATCTGGAAATGAGGACAAAAAACAATGTCTTGATATATTCATGAAGACTTCTAATCCAACTCTGATCCAGCTGAATGCATGTTTTTTTTTTAGCACAGAGTGCTGGACTTGACATAGTTGTAACATCTGCTCTCATTTCAGCCGGAACAAACTGCTGAGGACTCAACTGAAGCAGAGGAGTCAGAGAAGCCCCAGAAAACATCACTTGAAAGTAATTCTTAGTAATATTTTTTTTCCCCCCATAAATTGTGCATATGTGAGACTGAATCTTATTTTTTTTTCTTTGCAGAAAAACCCAAAAGGGTCCAGTTTCAGTCAGTCCCCATTGACATCAGCCTGTCTGCAGGGAGTTCGGGCGATGCTTATGATTTCAACACAGACTTCAAATGAGCTCTGCCTCCCTTCTGAGCTAAAGCCAAGGCTCGTATAGTTTAGTGCACCCTCTGACCGGGATTTAATCTGCACAGTGCTGACCGTCACCATCAGGATGCCTCTGACCGATGCCAGAACCCTCCCCCTGCCACTTTCATCACAATAACGGGAATGTACCTCTGCCCTTGGACTTAACTTTGATCCTGAAACAGCAGTTTGTGTGTTTGTGTTTATACATATCCATTGGCCCTTTTTTTCCCAGGATTTCCACTTTTCATAGCTTGGAGATCATGTGTAATATCTAAATGTTGGCTACTGTATATAGATGAATACCTATGAATACAATGTTTTAAAACTTAGACTTGCTGTTAATTCAATGTGTAAGGAGTCATTCATTCATAGTCATTGCTCATTCATCTGCCATTTTTCAGCAGATGTTGCAAATATCTGAATTTTAAACAAATCGGTACACCATAAAGCCCAAGATATACACAATTTTAATATTGTATTGTACAAAAGACATTTACAACAGGAGGTAACAGCATTTCAAATATATAAAAAGGCACAAAACCTGGAAACTACAATGTGTTCTATTTGGTTAGAATTCCTGCATACAGTCATTTTAAATACCACAGTTCAATGTTAAAGGCAGTTAGTGTTTTAAAACTGGCACAGATGACAAATGTTCGAATGCTTTTCAGTGGTCAGAGTAGAGAGACACACAGGCCGGTGGACTAAAATGTGCTCTGAAGAGAACTTTTCCATAGGATGTCCTGAACGAATGCAATGACAGTAAAGTGTAAAATCCTTCACTGTCACCAAGTCATTCAGCATTTCTTTTTTTTTTTTTACCATTTAACTACTCCATAAAAGGTAATGAAGGCTTAAAGCATACTTCTTGGCACACTGATATGTAAGAGCTCGCAAGCTGACTCAAAATGCTCTCCTATAAAACGTGAACAGAAAGACGACAGGAAGGAATGGGAAACAGCCTTTCAATTTATCCAAATATTTGGGAAACACTTTGGGTGACAACTCTGTCTCCCAGGTAACAGAGGAAGAAGGTCCACACATCCTGAGGATGACAAGTCAAGAAAAAGAAGGCCTAAATTAGTCCCTGAGATTTGAGAAAGGATGCGGTGCTCCGGGTGGGACGTGGCAGTTTACCGGGCCTCATTACTCAGTCTGTGTGTCTTCTCACGGGATGAAACTTCCCTGCGGGGTCTGGAATGAACCACTTGTCCCACACATCGGAAAAAGAGGATGTTCTCCCCCACGGCTTGTAATGTCCGTTCCAATGGAGGAGTTTGGCAGCGCTCACAAACTGGGGCGAGTAGCGATTTCCAGCTCCCGTAGTGCCTGAAAGGTATGTGCAGGAAATGTTGGGTCTCAAAAACACACAAAGTACCGCAAACTCATTAAGTAGGTAACTGCTCAGCGTCAATGGTTTAAAAAAATAAATAAAAAATACGCTGAAATTCTTGGTGGTTTTTCTGAGATGAACAAACGGGAACTTACCCAGATGCCTCACATGCCACGATGGACTGATGGTGGAGTGGCGTTTGTAAAACACAATGAGGAGCGGAGGAGTAACGATGCTTTCTGCAAGTGCTTTGCTGTACAGATCCTCCCTGAGGAGAGGCAAAAAGCAGCTTTACGAGACCAGAAAGAGGCCTTGAAATTTTTTTTTTTTTCTTTACTAGCAGTAAAACACAGCCAATCCTGTTCCTCCGTTCATGCATATTGCAGGTCCACAACACTTACTGAGTGTTTAGCTCCATCCAGTGCTCTAGCTGTTGAGTCACGTTTTGACTCCTCCACTCAGTCAGGTTAGCGATGAAGACTCCTGGGTTGAAGGTGCATGTGTTGGCCTTCATCCCCAGCTTCTTAACAGCTTCCTTCTTGAAGTCCAGGAAACCAATGTAGTTGTTCTACAGAGGATAATATTTCTGTTATCTTTACTTTTACTCGTCTTGAATTTTCTTTTCTTCCTATATCCTAACCCATCACCATAAAAGCTGATGTACCCACCTGGTTCCCAGCCCCTCGAACGATTCCCTTAGCAGATGCTGAGTCGCAGTCGTCAGAAAAAGCAGCTGCATGTCCTTGTTTGATGTTGGTTTCATAAAGCTCTTGAATGTCTCCTTGGATTCAACACAAAAGGCAAGTTAAATGGTCAGCGTGCTTCTCAGGAGAGCTTCTTTTCTTGTGAAGCCTTTTATGATGTGAACATTCCCATCATGCCAGATGATTTCTTACCTTGTACAATGACATCATCGTCCAAATATATGGCTTTCTCAGCATCAGGTAAATACAGAGGCAGATAAAATCTGGCAAAAGTGAGCTGAGAAATGAAAAATTAACACCAATTACAAAAGGAAAAAGACCTGACAGGAGCATGATCACAGAAGGTCAAATTGTATTCAGTAGTCTTACGGGTTTTGCAGCATCTGCTATCTGAGCATCCTTTGACAGTTTCCCATTGAGGAGCTCTGGATTGAAAATGACTATTTTATATTTTGTATTTTTCAAATTTGTGTTTCTCAGCCACACCCTGTTGGAAAAATAAAAATACAGTTATATCTCCTTCCTCAAAGGTCAAGGGTCAAATGCTAACACAACAAGGCGAGTCCTACTTCAGGTGGTCAACGGTATCATTCAGGGTCACAATAGTGAAGACCACATTGGCTTTGCTGTTCTGGTAGACACTGTTCATGGCTGCTATCACAGCACCAAGCCGGTCCTCTGCAGCCGGGATGAGGACAGGGATCTCCACTCCTTTCCTCTCCGTCTCTATTCGAAGGTCTGCAGACAACTCAACCTCAAAAGGATGAATCAGACCAGCATCTGGAAAGAGACAATCCACAAATGACCACCATAGTTCGATTTCAAAGGTTCCTGAATTTAAACAAGATCAAACTTATCTCCAGCACATAAACATACCTGGGGTTTCTTGGTGTAAAAAGTCATTGAGACTGAGAAGATTTCGTTGAACAATGATCAGGAAGGCCACGGCCAGTAGTAGAAGAATAACCGCGTTTACTGTGAATGGCATGAGAGATGTTGCAGTTATTTACAACAGCGGCAGATTACACATACATCAGATATAGTTATTGTGCTAATAGAAAAGAACGATCGACCCACTTCTCCTCAGTGTCATGACATCGGTTCTTCCAGGACGTATAATGAAAACGTTCCAAAATAAGCGGAATAATTAAAGGCAAACCAGTCTACGCTAACTTGAATGGACCCGCGCTGGGTTCATTGACTGCCTAAATGTATCTTTATCTGCGGCACCGCTCCGTCGTGACCACAAACCAGTGGAGTTTAACTTTGTAACTATGATTAAATTCTACAATCTTGCTACCTTCGTTACAGTTTTTAATGGAATGTCATGTGTAAGACTAATTCATGCCGTAGCCAAACTGCCACCTCAACATCAACAAGTTTATCCCATCCACAATCACGAATACAAGCCGTTATAGGTGTTTGAGGGTGTGCCCGATTGAAAAGTCTCTATAAGATCGCTGCTTTGAGATAGTTGCTGTTTAGAATTGGTTGGCGAGTCAAAGAACAAGTTTTATCGTAACTTTGAACTGGTAGACGTATTTAATTATTTAAGTATCTTCTATGATGTGATGCTGTGCCCAAATCAAGGCACTTGGAAATAGGCATATGGGTCCTTTTTCCAAAGTATGACGTAGCGTTTTTAAACCGGAAGTCAAACTGATTGCGTTTTTGCTAGCTTGAGCCTTAATATTTTTTGTGAAGCAGTACATTCAGAGCGGAAACATGTTGTCTATGTTCAAGTCCATTCCCACGCATATGGTAAGGAATAATTGTGGGCTGTCTTTATCTAATGAATGCTTTGATTTAAACAAGCTACTGCTTTTATTTATATTGATTTATACGGCTAAAGTAAACTTACCTCACGATGCCGTGGTTATACGGATAGCAGCTGCTATCTAACGGTTAATCCTGCAAAGCCAAATCATGTTTTATAATCTAATATCTTATCACATTACATAGTTATCTTAATTTAGATGTTGCTTATTATGTATTTTCTAATAGCAACCCTGACTATGAATTACACGTTTAAAACGTTCTCTTATGATCAGGAAGCCTATCGAGTGTAATTCAAATGAACCTGTGAACGATGTTTCACTTCCGTCATGTCGTGACTTTTTGCTGTTTCTTTTTGTTGTTAAATTATGACAGGATTACAAGGGCCAGAAGCTGGCAGAACAGATTTTCCAAGGAATCATACTCATCTCAGCGGTAACCCATCATGACACATGACCGCGAAACGTGGCACTTTAGTTGCATTCCGTGTATACCCTTTCAGACTGCTTCATTGGTTGCTTTTTGTTTTCGCAGGTGATTGGATTCGTATACGGTCTAATCATTGAGCAGTTTGGTTGGACTGTGTATATAGTATTGGCTGGTTTTGCAGTGTCTTGTGTGGTAAGTTTCTTGTTTTTGTTCTTGTATGTGGTAACTTGTACAACTGACTTTTTCACACCTCCAAATGGAAGCATACTCCTGATTCCAATGTTTTCACACAGTACTTGGCACTCTTATTGTAGCTCACGCTTAATGCTATCTCTATCTTTTTCCTTCAGTTGACCCTGCCGCCCTGGCCTATGTACAGGAGGAATCCTCTGTCTTGGCAGCCAGCTGTGCCAGAGAGCAGTGGGGAATTGACCCAAAAGCCTCAGGAAAGTCTCAAGAAGAAGAAGCATAAATAAATAAATAGCTATTCTCTCTCTGGTTGTAAAAGCAAATTTTTGTATGGGAAGTGTCTTTCACAGTTCTAACGACATTATACATGCTTTACGCACCCATCTATCCAGCCATTCATCTTTCTGCGCAAATCAAAAATCACATTGTGGACGAAACAGCTTCAGGACTAGGAAACCCAAAGATCCCTCCCTCCAGCACCTCCAGATTTAATATTGGCTCTCAAAAAGTGCAGACATTTGGTGAAAAAATATATGCAGGATTTATTAGAAATTATTCAAATGTTAATATCTACATTACATCTAGTTTACATTATTTTTGGAGGAGAAAATAAAGTACAGCAGCAGAGGTTAGAAGTAAAATCTTGACAGACAAAAGTTAGACCACTTTAACATTCTGACTTGCATTATAAATACTTTTGTACTTTTGTTTCTATAGCAAATAAACAAAAAAAAACACTTTAAACTTGACCAAACTATTTGCATAGACACCCTTGACTTTATAAAACTAATTCCTCATTCTGTGTTCATACATGAGACATTTAAAAAAAAAAAACAATAACGTATCAATTTCATGGCTGAGCAGTGAAGAATACGTAATCCCTTATAATGTCAAACATGCCAAGATGCTTGCCTCTGTTGAATCTGACATTTTAAGGAAATGTTCTAATGTGTGCACTTTAAACTTTGAGAGCAATGTCTTCAAAAAACTTGAGCTGCCTCACCATCACAGCATAGGTTTGGTACTTATCTCCCATCTGGTCACGAAGGCACAGCTGAAAAAAGGGGGGGAAAGGCCTCTCATTACTTTGTTTTTTTTTGTTTTTCTTAAATAGGCTAAACACATGTCAGACTACAAGTGGAACACCAACGTCTGAAGTGTTTGACTCACTTCTCTTTTAGTCTCATCTTCTTCCTCCATGATTTCGAGCACTTTGTCCAACAGCTTGACACCCAGCCCTTTGACCACATCTGTTCGCAGGTGCTCTATAACTCTTCTTATCTTGGCTGGACCAGATGTTGAGCCTTCTGGGGCAAACAAAGTTGTTTAAAAGGAAGAAAACTCCTGAAGTGACTGACCAATGGGAGTTTAATCTATATATCTTACCGTATGGTATTTCGCCAAGTGACAGGTTCTCTGCATCCTCTCGAGCCTTCCCATGAAGCATCAGGGTGTCCCTGTACTTCCTGTTCAACTTGAATTCTGGAAGTGTGGCAGTGTCAAATCTGTTTTTTTCTATCTCAGGTCCGCCATCTCCAACATCCATCCTCAAAGTCTGAGTCATCATATGTACCAAGTCTTGCATGTCACTGGATTCAGTCTTTCTGCTGAGAGAGCAGACGTAGAATACATTTACAGAGGCAACGTGCTGGAGCACCAAGTAAATGTTTTCAAAAGACAAATGTTGCTAACACTCCTGATTATCTATCTCTAGTCCCTTTCATACTGATGGCTGCTGGTGAGCCTCTCAGGTGGATGCTCTCACCTTTCCTTGCAGTCTCCCTCTGAGCGCTCTGTGGAACTTGTGGATGAACAGCACTCATCTTCGTCAGACTTTTGCTCCTGCAGCTTATCCTGTAGAAATACAACTAACTTCATGATGACATATGCCATTGACTTTTCCAAATTAGCCATGGCTAAATTTGCACCAGGGAGTTTATAATTGACCTCGAAGGCGAGTATCAATGAAGTTTCTCCATCTTATTTGCATGAAATACATTCTAATGTTGCGGTAAGCAGTGTGTCTGTACCTTACTGCTGGACTCTGTGATCGAATAAGAAGCAGATCGAGTAACTGAAACAATCTGGCTCTCAGATTTTAGGGAAGTGACATCATAAGAAGCCCTTCGTGAAGCACCATCACCTGGGAAAAGCAGAAAACCCTTCTGTAACTTTACTAAAATATAGAAGGTGTACATTAAGTTGTACAATTAAAAACAATTGTGTTTCACTTGGAAAAAGAGGTGTGTGTCAGTACCTGACTGGCTGACAGTCTCTTGGGACTGCCTCAGTCTCCTCCTCTCTCTGGCAGACAGGGGACGGTCCTGAAAATAATACTGACATTAATTTTCTCTGACTGATTAACATAATTTGGATGTAGTGTCAAATCCAACGTGAGCTATTAGAAGAAACAGAATCATAGCACAAAAGTAAAGCTACAAATGCAATCTTCACTGTTTAGACCACAGCCAATGCCCATCAAAATGTGTTTTGGGAAAAATATGTCTTCCTGAAGTCAAAAGGCTGGGCAGTGACAAAGCAAGGTTGAAGAGAGACCACTTTTTCTACCTTTGGGACTTGTGGAGCCAACAGCTCGTCTTTTGAGGACGTAATTGATGTGGAGGCTGTGGTCTCTTTGGCTTTCTTGCTTTCTGTGGCCTTCCTTCTCTTCCTCTTCCCTTCCACAGTAAGACTCTCAACTGGGGGTCGAGGTAAAGGTCTCGAAGCCGCCACCTGGAAACGGTAAAACAGTGAAAATACTTTGAAATCCTTACATCACATCTGTTCACGTTCTAAAATCTGAGACCTAACATTAGCTCCTGTATCCTTGATTACCTTGTTGTTATCTCCTTGTGTCTGTCTTTTGTGTTTGCCTATGTGTTGCTGTAATGAAAAGGGGTTTGGCGGGCAGTTGGGACTTGGACAAGGAGAGACCTGATCTTGCTCGGTGGCTACAGAGGAAGCCTCCTCCTGAACTGGAATCTAAACAGACAACGGTTACAGTTTGACCACTGTGGCAAAAGCAACAAACACAAGAAAATCAGTCTTAGCTCACTGCTTATGAGATTTGATGGCAATGGCATGCAATAAAGTTCCATTTACAGACTGGAGCTGTTAATGCTTACCACTGGAGGAGGCTCCAAAAGCTTTTCTGTCGTTTCTAGGTTGTCCTTCAGAGACATACATGAACGTGAGTGTAAAAAAGAGATACCTGATGACTTCAGAGCAAAGTATTTCTTTTGGCCCTTTGGCCACTTACATGGATGTCGAAGGTTTGCAGCTGCTGTGTTGGAGTGTGCTTGATGAGGTCCAAGGTGGCATTTTTACTGCCCATGTTCACATCCAAAACCACTCCAATATTTTCTAAATTCGGGTTCTGGGCATCAGCCTCTCTTAGCAGCTCCATGGTGTCATCCTTATGATCCATATTTAAGATCTGTTTCTCTCCAAATACGGAAAATGTCTCTCCAGGTTTTTGTCTGGCCTGTGGCTGAATGTCTGTTGATCCATTGGGCGATGTCCTCTCTTCTCCTCCCCTGCTACTTCTACCTGATACATCCTTTTGAATGGGCTTAATAGGAGAAGAAGGGGGTGAGGGATCTGGTTTCCCTTGTCCCTGGCTGCTTTTGTATGCGCTGTCAGTCACGGTTTCACTGGTTGGTTTTTGGTGTGGCATAACAGAATGGGACCTGTGCCCTTGTCTCTTCATCACATCATCAACCTGCTGCAGGGGGATATCAATATCAATGTTGCTGACGGTTGCCATGGAGGCGATGCTGACTTTGAGAACATCTGGTGAGGATGGTTTGGGTAGAATCTGTGCCTGAGGGAAGTCTGCCAACCCATCATGGCTTTTACACTGTTCTGACTTTTCTTCTTTCTAAGGAAAAAAGAAAATATAAAAGTTGTAAAACTCAATCACTCCCTGAAGTTAGTTATACCCATACTTTATTTGCAGGAAGGTGTCATCAGATAAGCTTAACTCAAGATAAGATTCATGTTAAAAAAAAATCTTCATGTTAAAGTAAAATGTAAAAAGGAGTTACTCACTCGTTTCACACGGACAAGATGTCCAGGCTGAGGACTCTCAGCAAGCCTCTCAGGTTTCGGTTCACTCAAAGCCCCAGGCAGTGCATTGTTGGTCCTACAATCACCGCTGCCAGCCACAGATTTTTTTCTTGACTTGGCTGTTTTTCTGGAGATAAAGAAAATAAATAATTAGCACCAAAACAAATTTTACAAAAGGGCAGCAAAGGAAAAAAACCCAAAGGGGTCTAATCTTGAAGGATTCATATTCAGATGCACTCCCAATGGAATATAGAACTTTGTCTTTTTATCAGAAAATTGCTCAAAAAGAGAAGGAATACAACAGCAGTTTGCTGTCAGTAACACCTACTCTTTGGTGGCCTCAAGAAACATGGCAATTTGTCGCTTTATGTAGGGCTGCCGGAGGATAAGTTTGACGTCAGGCCGGTCCTCTGGTCTCTTACACAGCATGCTCTTGATCAAATCACCGAGCTGGGGATCGTACCGACTAGGCATCTGTGGCAGCTAATTTGAAACACAGGACAATGTGTTTTAAAAAAATATCACGCTCAAAAGTAACCTGATTTTTTGTGTAAAAAGGACAAAGATAAACAAACAATCATCTTTTTTAAAGGCTGAAAACATAACATTGGAAACATGGTGTCTGTATCCACAAAAAAAAGCTTCTATATTAAACCAACCTTTCCCTCAACAATGCGATACACGAGCGAGTTCATGTCCTTGGCATTGAAGGCATGTTTTAGTGTGGACATCTCATACACACAGCAACCCAGGGCCCATACATCTGACTGGAGACAGGATTAGGTTACAACCAAGTTAACATTATACATACATATCACAACAGTTTGTGGCTATAAATCTGAAAGTCCAAGTTCAAATAGAATTGCCTATATACTTTTTAAATGCAGTGCTATGTTTTGATGTGTATCGACATTATATTGCTGTACATTAGCATTTGTACTAGTTTGAAATAACTGACTGTGCTATTTATTACAGGTGATGATGGATTAATAAATATCTGTACAGGATCTGAACCATCAGTCAGAGTGATACTAATGGCAGGAAACCAAACTACCTTGTGGTTGTAGGGTTTATTAGAGAAGAGCTCTGGACTCATGTAATATGGGGTCCCGATGAGTGTGTTGGCCATATCATTGTGGCTCTCCAATACACGGGCGATGCCCAGGTCTCCAACCTTGATGATGTTGGTTTTCGTCAAGAAAATATTCTGTGTTTTAAGGTCCCGGTGAAGAATGTTCCTCTCGTGCAGATACTGAAAGGCAAAATGGCAACAGTAATTCCAACCTTCCCATTCTCACGTAAAGAAAACATGTTGGGTTTTATTCGGAGAATACCGTGTTACAGTAACCACACCTGAAGTGCCATGGCTATTTGGACAAACCACTCCACCACCTGTCTCTCTGGCAGGAGTTCTCCTTTCTGCTGTTTGAGCCTGTGGTATAGGTCACCCCCTTCACAGAAGCCCATCACAATATACAGCTGGCAGTCCTGGCCCTCCCAGGACTCCCTGTAGGTGACGATGTTGGGGTGTCTGAGCTGGGACAGAAGCTGCGCCTCCTGCTCCGCAGCACGCCGCTCCCGCCTGGAGGACGTGTTTAAGTTCAGCTTCTTTACAACATACTGAAAAACAGAGGCAAACACACACTTCCGAATAAGAGCACAGTTTCAATCGATGCCAAGTCTAAACGTAGAATGAGTTACAAAAAGGTCCAGAGCCATGGAATTGGCTCACCTGACTTAGCCGAGAAATAACACACATTTATTAATTCCTCTCTGTTTTACTTTGAGAGAAGCCTCCCGTCAATAAATATCTGGCATTTCAACCAAACCTTGTATTAGACAGCTCCAATTGTTTCACTGCAAACCTCACTAAACACACCACGTAAAGTCCCAGTCCGCTGAGGTTTTAGCTACGTTTTGCTAACTTCTGTTTAGCTAACAGTACTTCGGCGGAATCACTACCAGGATGAAGTGAGTTTTTTTGTACAATCCTTCTTTTTTGGCTATATTGGAATTCATAACACTAATTGTTGCTCACCTGTTTCCGGTCTGTTTTGTTTTTCACCAAGTTTACTTCTCCATAGCTTCCTTTCCCGACGATCCTAATGAAAACGTAATTATTCATCATTACTACTCTCCATGTAGCGACCTAAGGCACTACAACGTTACACGACACTCCAAACGAGAGTTTTGGTGGTATTCTGTCCCATGGTCTAGTAGAAACGGAAAGATAAACATCTGGAAAAAAAAATCTGTGACAAACTTCGAGTCAGCTCAGTGCCACAAAGAGATTTTGAACAGACATGAAACTACAGCGGACGATAGTTTGTCATCACTAGGCAACTGATAACTCTCTGCTGCTGACGCTGCTGAGGCGGGGCGGAGCAGCGACACGGCGCTGTTTGTGCGACAGCGCCACCCAGCGACTGGAGTGTGACACGGGCGAACTTTAACCTGTTCTCCCCTCAACTTTTAACAGAAATGCCTACAGTGAATTTATTACACATCTCCAAAGAGCAGACTCGTACATTTATGATGGAACCACGGTTCTGCAAAAAATTATTACCCCTTTTCTTTGGGACTGCTCCAAATGTGTGATTTTAGTACATCTGCTTCTTTTTACATTGCATTATGACTCGGGATACAAAAGGCTTACCAGAGTCTTTTCAATGTTGGATATTCATTGTGTGTAGTGTAGAATTAGATTTGCATTTAAAATAATGATGGACAAAAAAGTTGAGGCTGACAGCAGCATTTATCCACAGGCATATATTTCTTTGCTTAGATACACAGTGTAATCGGTTGGTGCGCCCTTGTACAAAGTTTGAATGGTTCTACGGTAAAAGTTATAGTTAGTGTCCTACATTTCTGCTTGTTCTCAGAGTGGTACATGTCACAACCTCATCCCCAACCCCCTCCAATCCCGTAGTGGCTGTGTTTCCCTGCTTTTCTCCTCTAGGGGAGGTAAAGGTGATAACTGTGACTCCATCATTGCCAGGTGACTGACCCCCCGCAAATCTGACTTTTAAGTACAGTGCTTACAGGAGATTTAGTGTCATATATGAAACATTCTCTGCAAAATCAGTTTTATTCCTGACATCTGTTACCAAAATGAGGTTTGGAATAATAATGACTCTCCATATGAATTCACCATGGTTACGTAGTAATAACATGAAAAATAAACTTGGCCGTAAGGGGTTTCATAACATTTGTGGAGCAATGGCGACCCATCATCATCCATCCCACAAAACCTTTGCCCGCCACTTTAAATAAAAAACATGAGCTTTTCCCTTGATTGTTTGTGTCCCTTTATATTAACACTTCCTTATAGAATATATCAAATCTAATAAAAAAAACATACCTTTTGTTTACAAGTCAATGCTGGACATGAAGCTTCTTATGGAAAAGATTAGATGGTTGAAGAGGGCTATTCAATCTATTACTCACACAAAGCTGAATTACATACTCCAGATGGGTTTAACTGGCAAACTGAATGATGACATGTTGTTCTGGGAGACTTCCAAAGATCCTGCTGAGCACAGACCCAGTTCAACTCTCAAAAATAAATTGCCAGCAATCAAGGCGGTTCTTGGAGAAAACAGGCTTATGATTCATCTCTACGGTCTCCAAGAATGTCTCTGGGAAGGATTCAAACAACATGGACCAGGGCTCTGTAACATGTTTTTTTAAATCACATTTTCATAGTGGCTACATCTACTTTTTAGTACTGAAAAGATGTATTTCGCCTTAAATATCTTGTTAATTTCCATATTCTGAATACCAGATTGTTGTGTTTGCAGAAAATTATTGAGGGAACACATGTAAAAGAGATGGTGCTATTTCTATCCATAAAATGCACACACTGTCACAAAACATCTGTGCTACAGAGCTGTTTAATTCAGAGATTTTCATCTCTAGCGGTCAAGAAAACAAGTTGGAATGGGAGAGGCCAATCACATGGCCTAACATTTTACAAAATGTTGTACAAGAAGTTCCACAAATGCAACACTTTCACAGATCTGTAATTACAGTGCAAAAACAAAGTCACTGAAACCAGCAAATAGCTAGGCTTGCTCTTATATAATAGCTGAAGAAATTAGGAAGCATCAATAAAAATGAACTTGCTTTCATATCTGTCTAAGGCCACCCCAACAGTCCATGAGAAAATGCCTCAGTACTAAGCCTGCTTATTACAATAGCTTATTCGCTGGGATATTATTGCCTCTGCTGGAGGATACAAGCATTAACTATAAGCCCTGCATGTGTATCAAATGTACAGTATGTCTTACAAAGCAGACAGTAGAAATGAAGCCAGTCCTAAGTTGGTTTCATTTAATAAAGTCAGGTTAGTTATGTGGTCATCAGTATGATTAATCTATAAATACTGTAAATACTAAAACAGGATATATAATATTGTCAGATCATGTATCCAGTTATAGTTCATCAGTTTTTAGGAATGTCTGTTTTGCTCTTAAACAATATTTATGAGTATGCCTGCACATGCTTTAGGGTAATTAGAAATCTGCATGTTGGCTCGTGTGGGGCATTCCAATGAAATGCAATTAAAAAAGACAAATAGAACAAAGAATAACACAAGAGAAATATACTGTGTATCATGTAGAGCAAAAGTACAGGACAGTTCAAGTAAAGGGCTTTTGTTAACATCACCTTCGTACTCATATAATGCTGGGCTGTGCTTGGTTCCCCCTTTACAACCTCACCTCAAAAATCTGAAAAACGGTAAAAGTGCTTTGGCAACAATTCAAGTCTTTCATTTTTGTTTTGTTCTTAAAACCACACATACAGAGAGTAAAAGAAATAGTCTGTGATAAGCTGCAATGTGTTGCTGACATTTTACATCCTCACAAAAGTGTTGGTACTTGTTACATTTAACTGTTCACTAGGCACTGAAAATAAGACAAATGGCCATCTTTATTGCTCTTAGCAGTGCAGTACTACATTCTGAATTTTCAGTAGGAGCATGTATTTCTGCTTGAGGCAACCACAATTTCTCCCATGAATCCAAAACTTGCCACAAATAATTTGCATTTATAAAAAACCTTTGATACCAAATATAGAAAAAAGAAAACTTAGGAAACAAACTCATTTGCCAATATATCTGAAGGTACATTTTACTTATCCAATTGGTGTTTTTTTACTCAAAATGTGTAAAGGTATTAATATTCTTATTTAATTGTGTCACAACAGTGGAATAAAATGTATAGAAAAATTACATTTGTAGTAATCTGAAATTAACAGCAATTAAAATTAAATCCCTATTACAGCCATTGGTAGGTGTTGTCTTTTTTATTTATGTGAAAGACAGCCACTCTTTTGCTTAGAGAATTGTCTACATATATCTTCAAGACATAAAGTTAACTTGACTTTGATTGTGGATCTGTTTGGTTATAGAAAATATGAATTTTCCTAAAAATTATCATTTTGTACCTCAGCAGTTGCAACTTTCTTTGTACTTCTCTAAATCTTTCATTTCTTTTGATAACCTTCACATTTTGAATAGATTTGATTGTTAATTTCATCCGGTTCAAGTGGACTCAAGAGAAAGGCATTTAACATACAAAATGATGGAGAAAAATGAGGAATCTGGTTCATTAGTATAAAAATATTTTAGTTGTAAAATCTAAACTAGGCTTTCATATGTTTGAGTTTGTATCATTACCAAATTGTTTGTTTCTAAAATGACATTATTTTCCCCTTTCCCCACTTCCTGCACAGCTCCATAGAGTCTCTGGTAAAAACAGAGCCACCGAAATTAAACTGACTGTAGTTTAAGTTAGAAAGGCAACCCTCTTTTTAAAAAAACATGTCCACTCCTGCTTATTTTTAGTTTCTGGTGAAAGAAGTCAAGAGTATTTTTAAATGGCCCTCTACCTGTGACAGGACTGCTTTTGGCAAGAAAAACAGTGAAAAGAAAAACCAAAAACTCAAATGATTTTTCTGTGTTATTTAGCTTTTTTCTGCAAAAACTGTGTGATAGCTCTGCATATCCAGGTTATATTATATGTTTGGTGTCTGCGGTGCAAAGGCCATCTCTTCTCAGGTCAGGAAGGAAAAACAGAGCCCACGTTCACATTCAGTGACCCTTACAGAACTTTCGGTGACAGTGACAACTAAATCTCTCCGGGGAGCAAAGAGGCTGTCCTCTGTTCCACAGCAGATGTGTTTCCCCTCCCAGTTGTGGGAGCGTTAACTAGTTCAAGGAAGCAAAGTAAGAAGTCACCCTGCTGTTGTCCTCCAGCTACCAGGGGACACTGAGAGGTGAGAAGCAGATGTTAATCAGCAAGAGGGACCAACAGGCTTGCCCAGGCATCGTCAAAACCCTGGAGTTATTCTAAGAGGTCCTATGAGGAGACATAAACAAGATAGTTAACTTTGTAGATTTACAAAAGAAGTTATGACAAAAATCAGTTGATCAGATATCACACACCTGATCTGAATCTTCATTAAATTGTGCTTTTTCTGTCTCCATGTATTGAGTGTCGACATCATCCACCCCTTCTATTTTGTTGGCCTCCACGTGCTCCCTCATCACCGAGTACCGGTGCACGAGAAACCTAAGAGAAGAGTGTAAGAAAGGCCAGAGAGATGCAGATAGCGTCATGAGGTGTGTGTGTGTGTGTGTGTGTGTTTGTGTTTGTGTGGGACTCACCGTCCACCGCAGACATATTTCTTGACCAGCCAGACGCCCGCCACCGCACTGGTCAGGAGGAAGGCTATGACTACCATCACTATGACAGCAGTGTTTGGTGAACCGTTTTCAGTCTTTTTCCAGAGACAGACAGAGTGGAAAAAATGAAAATGAGATTTTTTTTCAGGTGCACGCACAAACACACATACACACACCCCCAGGAGCTATTTTGACATCACTTTCTGCTACAGAGTTCATTACCATTGGTAATCTCTGCCCATCATGCATCTATATCTCAATCCATCCACCAAGTGCAATTATTTGCCTGGTTGCTTTGTAAGTGTGAGCAGAACCAACCAAAGAATTCCGATGCAGGGCGTTGCTGGTGCACAACTTCTTCAAGTCGGTCTCCTTCCTGGCTGGCTGAAAACCTCCTTCACACTGGTTCCCGGGAATCTTTCGATAGCTTTAATGTGAGAAAATGCATAAATCAATGTTCCATTCACTTTTCAGGCAGTAGAGGGGATTTCAGCTGCTAATTATGCCTTTATGTCTTGAGAATAAAAAAGCTACATAGATGGAACTATGATGATCTTTTAGGAAAATGACCAATTTGTTGAACGCGATAGTAGGGTTACTAATATTTATCATAGTTAGGAAGTTCCTTGGTAAAAATACCAACATTTCTTACCCACTGGTTTGTAACAGTTCAGTGGTCCCATTCAAACAAAACTCCAGGGCACGGCCCTTTATCTCCTCCTGCAGCACACACTCAGAGCTGTTCTCTGGCCGAAAATACCCAAAGTCACTGTAAGAGAAAGCGTGTCAGCTGAATGACACTGCACTGTTATATACACATGTAAAAGGTTTGGGAACTATTTGATAATTTTAAACTGTACAGAAGTAAAAAAAGAACAAGATGGCTGAAGAGGTGGACGTTTTTCAAATGATAATAATGCATACAGATACGGGGGAGATGAAAAATAAGAGCTTATCTTGTTCTCATAGAGAAATCATAAACACATCTTCAGGGTAAATAATTGATCTATGCAGGACGGCTAAAAAAAGGCAGAAGGACATACCAGTAATAGTCAGCCACCGTACATGTACAGGGGGACAGCTTCTTGGTGACTGCATAGTCCCTCCCGTTCCAGCAGACGGAATCCTTCCGTGGGCGTAAGAAGGTCTCTTTGTATCCCAGCACACAACCATCACTGGATCCGCTGGGGTCTGCAGAGTGAGCCAGCCACTCCACATAGTCCCCATCATCGCCTGCACAAACAGCCGGTCTCCAATAAGAGCAGATCAGCGCCAGCGGGCCAGACGTCCCCCGCCTTCTCCCGCATACTCACAGACTCTGCTCAGGAGCTTCCTGAAGTCGATGGTGATCACCACCCATTTACTGAAGTCGTTCCTGTAGCCCCACAGGCTCACGTTCATGGAGCGAGAGCCAGGCTCGCTGTCCATGCCGCTGAAGTGAAGCGGGTCACTGGTGAAGTTGTACGTATGCCAGCATTGCCCCTCATCAGAGGAGAACCTGGAACAATTAGGGGAAGAAATAAAAAAAGGGCGCAATTTCAAAATGAAACATATAACACACCAAAAAAAACAAGATTCGCAGCTCTGACTTTATCTGGTTAACAGGTGAGTTTGTGTGCTCCACTGCAACCAGCAGGCCCCCAGAATCCAGGATGGCATAGTGATGGGGGCCCCTGAGGGCCCGCAGCCATGTGTAGCCCCCATCATCAGACACATACACATCAGGGAGGAGAGCAGACTCTGCGTCTCCAACACTGCCTGCAGGGAGGGAGGCAAATCCTGTCAACAAACATTCAGCTAAATGTTTGGGGTGAAAGATCGTTGTGTTTTGAGTGTTTTACCGTGAGCCAGGATGAGTCCCACCGCAGTGGACTGTGAGAGGGGCAGCATGGGGACGTTCATCCTCACGCTGGTGCTGTAGGAGGCGTGGATGTGAAATCTGCACTGTAACGACAGCAGTGGTGCTGCTAAGCATGTGCCAACAGACGTTTAAAAAAAAGATTTGCATGATCCGCAGAGATCTAAAAAAATTCACACAATTAAAAAAAAAAAGGAAGTTATCCCAGAAATGTCAGCAGTGGTGTGTCTCACTCTGTTAGGTCTGTTGGTGGAGGTGTCCGTGTCACACTGGCTGTTCTGTGGTCGGCGCAGCGCCTGCCAATTAGCCCCCTGGTCGTATGTGATCACAGTCTCGACGGCTCCGTCTGAGAAAAAAGCGCAGCGTTACTGCTGTGAAGATCACAAAAGACCCTGAATGGTCGTCAGAAAATGGCGGAGCAGTTTGTGCATACATATGCCAGGTGCAATTTACCAGCATTTTACCAATACTGTCAAAACTATTCAAGAATTTCAAACTGCCCCAAGTGAAGCTTTACTTTTGCTTGGAGCTTCCGAATTTGAATAACATCCTGTTCCTGAAATAAAAAAATATATTCAAATTGTGACATGTAACTTGCAAAGAAGCTGATGAAGAAGGTGGGCTAGTTTTGTCTGACTAGCAGGACTGTCCTGTGTTGCATTTGCAGGTAAAAAATGTCTGAACCCACCCTCTGAGAGGACGCTGGTCATGTAGACGCCTCTGAGTGAGGCGATGACGGTGAAGTCTGTGTCGCTCCCTGTGGTCGTGTAGAGATGGCGCTCCAGAGACTTGGAGAACACGGTCCCTCGGTCGTCTGACACATAGATAGTTCCAGCACCGGAATCTGCTCCACGCCGTACCAACACAGACACACACACACACGTGTAAATGCTAACTGATTCCACAGGACATCAGTCCGATTCCATTATCTTTTCCAATTTTTAGAAATTACAGCACAATTAGAAAACAACCAACACTGTCCACATGTTAGGGTTACTACTACTGACCTCCGGGGTCATCCACGTGCATGAAGATCATGTCCTGATTGGCTGCGAGGATGGAGTAAAACTGCTGCTGGTTGACTGTAGGGAGCTGGGCTATGTTCCACTGCTCACCCCCGTCCACTGAGACATGGATCATACGCTCCGTGCCCTGACACACACAGACATAAAGATCTGCATGCATGACTTTAATCTACACCAGTACAGACTGGAACAAATCACAGAAAGATACATTTAATAAAAAAGTATTGGAGTAATGGAATAAGAACTCTAGTAGGTTGCAAAAACAAATCTGTGGGAAAATGACTCCACTTCTCATTTGACTCATGGACTTGGTAAACAATTGGTGGATTGGGGATTAATATTTGAATCTGACCAAGCACAATACAAAAAATTGAGGGACCTCCGGTCCTATTTAGAGTAAAACAGACAAAAAAGCAGCAGGGTATGCATTGGGGAGGGGGTTCTCTATGACTGACAAGGTGCTGTTCAATGGGAGAGGGCTGCTGTGGTCCCCAGACAGATGATCCACCATCACCTCTGACCTCTGCCTTCAAAAGACCCAAAACATTTAACAGCTAAAAAACAAAGCCCAAGGCATGAAAATGTATCTGAACACAGTAACAGGTAAATTCTATCTCTTTTGTTGGATTACTTGTGTTTGTACGGTCCTATTCCAAGGGAGCTGAAGCTAATTTAAAAGCCAATTTTTCTAAATCCCTAAATAAATTCTTGAAGACTAAATGAACAAATGAAACAGCTGAAATTTGTTTGTAGTATGTTTTGAACTTCAATTCATCTGGAAAACTGCTCTCAAACAGCTCCATCTGCTTCGTGTACAGGAATCTTCCTCAGATGATTCCACAGATTTACAGTCGGATTGAGGTCTGCGCTTCACCAAGCCATCCCAAAACATTTAAGTCTGTTCCCTTAAATCAAAGTATTGTCTTAGCAAAATAGTTAGGGTCGCTGTTTGGCCAAACCTAAGGAGTTTCTTTTATCTAAAGCCACACACTATTTCAATGGACTACTTTCCCAGGGTAAGGACAACCCCACAACATGATGCCTCACCATGCGTCCACCAAGAATATTTTCACATGGTTTAAACATTCCATTTCTTTCATTCTCCTCTCAGATTAGAATGCACAGGTTGAAGCAGGGAAACCTGCAGGACAGCGGCCCTCAAGGTCCAGATGTGACCCAATCTGTCTTAAAGGAAGATCGAACTTTCTTTCGTATGCATTTCAAAAAGCTTTGATTAAAAAAATCAATAAGCTATTTTACAGTATGGCAAAGTCACAGATGCTTCAGGGTATAAAGACCAAGATCACATCATGTGTTGATTAGATCCACATTTAACTGCATGAACTTTGTTACATCTGCATGTAAATGGTTATATTTAAGAAAAATTCACCAGGTTGTAAAGCAAAACAAACAAATATGTAAAGAATAATGAGTACTGCAAATCTGACTGACACAATCAGACCAATTCATGCTACATTCAATTCCAAACCCAAGTCTTGACACCTGTCATATGTTCCCACTTATGCCGCATAACACAGAGCTAAAGACTGCCTATTTACAACAGACTTTTTTTCTGCATGTTTTTAATCAAGAAGCAGGTGTTTGGGATTATGAATGAAGTGACCCACTAAATTTTCCCCTTCTTACAATAAACAGAGAGGAAACGGACAACAAAGTCATTAAAGATGTATCTTATAAACAAAAGAAGTCACAAAACCATAAACAGGAAGAGAAGGCTGGATGGATTCAGATACACATGGCAGAGACACCCACACAGAGGAGAGTAAAAGGCGAGCACCACACACATACCGTGCCTGTCATGATCGAGGCAAAGACAAATTTTCCTCCCAGAACAAAGGAGTAGACCCTGGTAGCGATCGTCTTAAAACTTCTGCCGTAGTCAAGGGTTTTCTTTAATTTTAACATTCCTTTGTCACCTGAAAGGGAAAAGGTAACGTCCATACTGACTGTGATCAATGTGAATTATGTTGGATTGTGTTTTTCTAACTTACTGCAGGAGCCGTTGTTGTTGGTTGTGAAGTAGATGCTGTTCTTTGGGCCCCTGGAAGACAATCCATAAAAAAAAATAATCAGAGGCAGTTAAAGATCTCAACCCTCACATTTTTCAACCATCTGAAAGTTGTCTGTAAGTCGCCGTGTCAGCGAGGCGCACATTAACCCCGGGCCTGCACTCCAAGCTCGCCCTGGTTTTGTTAGCTGCCAGATGGGGAGACGGTTTTCACACCGCTCACACAGATTCTGCTAATTGAAGAGCTGCGGGCTGAGTGAGAATGCTGCTGCTTGTGAGTGGTGATTCCGGCTGACAGCGAGCTCAGCTCTGTGCAGTTAGCTCAGTCTGAGGCTGAAACGGCTGCTGTGGTCACTCAGACGCACAGCGTTACGGGCCCACAACCTTGTGTGAACTCCGAGTCGGGAGAATGAAACGAAGCGTGGGCAGCAGAGCAGCTGGAACAACAACGGCGCACACGCAAGACACAAATTCCTTTCTCGGCAAAATAAAAGATGAATATGTGGACTGTGTGAAAACGTGGAGGAAGTGATGGTCAGCGCACACTGCTCCAATCACACATGCACGAACGGCATGATTCCTCTGAAGCAGCCCCCCCGTTTCACGGCCAAACACCGTCTGTTTCACCATCCAGGACAGACAGGTAAGGATCCTCATATTTTCTTAGGGGTTTACATGGAGTTCAGAAAAATCATTTACCATCAAGTAGCAATTTTGAATTTTTGTTCTATCTATTTCTACTTTTCGTGCTTTTTAAACTCATTTTGTGGTCAAATGCATGTGTTGATTCAAAATGGCCTTAAATAAGGAAACACTCAGTAACTCAAGTTACTCCTCTTGCTTTTGGGAGCGCCTGAGCAGCTGCTGGCAGCTCCTGTCTTTCTGATGATGTTTCTTCTAGTTAAATCACCATTAAAGGTAAACACAACTGTAACATTAAAATCCGCAAACGTAATTTTTTCCATTTTTTCCTGATAGAAAGCATTTACTGTTAGTGAGGATAACCAAACAGTTTTTACAGAGAGCTTTGCCCACAGTTCTTGTAAAACGTTTACAGTCATCCAGGAAGAGAAGGCCAGCATGAACATGAACTTTATCTATCACTTCATTTTGGACGCTTCTTTCTTTGAAGCCGCTTCAAAATTTTTGCAACAGCTTTATTTCTATTGAAGAAGACAGTTAATTTGCAGTTCTTTCATATTTATAATTAAGTACAAGATGTGACTGCTGGTGGAGGGGAAATCTCACCATCTGACCAAACACACACTGTCATAGATCTTTCTCCAGGTGGCGCCAAAGTCCTCAGACAGCCAGAGCTCCAACTGGAAAGAATAAGTCTGAAGTCATTCAAATATTCTTTGAGCTGACAATTCCGACGTCTATCCTGATGCCAAAGATGCTAAGAATCGTGGGCAAGTCAACATTTGTGCCTAACTTACCATGACACTGAGCGTCAGGAGGGTGTTGCTGTCCCCAGGGTTGTACAGCATCTGAATGAGGGGCTCGAACGGCAGGTCGGTTGGTACAAAGGTCAGGCCAAAGTCCTGGGAGCGAAACAGTTGAAATCCTCCAATTTCTGACACGTCGCCTGTCAGGATCACCTGAACTCAAACACACACACACACGTCAGTCCAGAGATGATCTGCAGAAAACAGCCTCAAAAAACAAAACAAATAAAACCAAAAATTTAGACATTTTCAGAATTTCCATTTTATGACCATTTTTGGGGGGGGAGGGTCATCTGTGAGGGCATCTTATTCCACATTCGCACAAGTAAAAATGAGCAGAAGATTGCAACAATGGGGGGAACGTGCTGACTGGCAGCAGAGCGGGATGAGGCTCACCTTCCCCGAGTGGTCCGGACTGATGGCTATGCCGAACTCTGTCTGGATGAAGGTGTGGTTGATCAGATGGGTCACGTCTTTGAACGTCTTCCCGTAGTCTTCACTGACACACGGAGAAGCGGGAAGTTAGACCCTGATTAACCCTAAGACCCCCTCACCGATACTCATCCATCCTCACCTCCTGTAGAGGTTGGACTGGCCGAAGCGCATCATGAAGAGCGGCACCTGGAAGGTCGTCAGCACCAGGAGGACCTGCGATGAAAGACGGCGTGAGTCCCACCGCCCCACCCTTTGGGCGCGCACTCTTTCCATCAGAGATGCGAACACACTCACCCCTGATCTATCTCCCACCCAGGCCAGCGACAGGGAGCCCATCGTTCGCACTTTGAACGTGAACTGAGGAGAAGAAAGAAATGAGAAGTCAACGTCATTTTAGAAATGTTATAAACCAATCAGTGATTAATTATAACAACAAAAGAAAAAAAAAGCTCCAATCATGAATGTGAGCTGACACAGGGCAATTTAAAAACTACTTGGTTCGGTCTCAAACTAAAGTGTAAATACTTCCTCTGGAGTGAAAGGTAGAGGACAGAGTGTGTGTGTTTCTGCTGTTTCCTGCACACTGGGCATGGAAATAGAGAGGACAGAATGTCTATACTGTCCAAAGTAACTCAGCCATTTGGATGCACTCTGCATGTGTGACCTACATTCCTGTCTAAATCACAGAGCTGAGGCCAGACAACAGGACAACAGTTGAACACACACCTAGCATAAATTAGAAGTGACTGCGTTCAACCCTTATCAAAAAGTAGACATCAAACAAGTGAGGGCTCAAATTGTCACCCTACTTTTCACCTTCTGATGGTCTAATGGATCCAAAAAGTACTTAAGGAGAAATAGAAGTGGAGGCAAGGTGTGTGAAGAGTTTCTACTCTGAATGCGCTGTGACACTGAGTCACATCCCACCTCGTTTTGAACCTAAAGGAAGGCTTCTGCCACTCCTCTCTTCAGCTGGAGGGGCTGAGATGTTTACAAGGTGAGCAGAGCTCTGCAGAGTCTGCGTACAGCTCTATAAAGCAACGGAAGATTGCAAGGTCTGCTGTCTGCCTGCTGGCTGGAATCTCCTTGTAAACAAGTCCGGTGGAAACCGGCCTGTTCCCTGCCGTCCCACTCAGTGAACACAACTTTCCATGCCCCCTGCATTAATCCCTCCTCGCTCTTTGCCCGAGTCCAACTGTTTTCTTTTCCTATTTTGATCACCAAACTGTTTCTCAACTTTTCTGTTTGTCCCCTTGCACTCATCTGAACAAGCTGTTGAGCTGTATTTTCATCCCTCACCCCATTATGCCCGTCTTAATCTGTCCAGAGAAACAGGCTCGTAACTCTCAGCCCTCATCTTTTTTTCTTTTCATTCAAACTTCCTAAAAAATAAAAAAACACTACTTTTCCAGTAGTTCAATAAACCTGACATCGATGGATGATAAAAAAGACATTCAGGAGAATGAACAAATAAAGCTAACCTACTGTCAGTCAAGGTGTTTCCTGAAAGCTGCCAAAATCCACTTTGGTTTGATTCAAAATGTGAATCAAAGAGGAAGTAACCATGTTTAACAAGCACGTTGGTGGTGCAGCATCACCCAGAAATGCTGCAGCCAGGCCTTTTTAATCAGGATAAGTTATGTGATAGGTTAAATTTTTAAAAAATTGCTGTTTGTTGTCTTTTACAGCTACAAAATGGTGAGCTGACCCAGAACAGGCAGCTGGAGAGGGCACAGTGAACGAATAGTGACCACACAAAGAGCACAAAAGGACTCACATGGACCCACATCTTATGTCAGTAAGACACAAATATCCAAAATGCAGCTGGACAAATGTCTGAGCAGTGATTACACAACAGGCTACCGTCCCCGTGTCGGAGAGAAAACTCCTGTTTTTTCTTAGAACGTGCAAAGCGAGATGTGCTTATATTTGGCAAATGTTGACTCTCCTCAAAGCTGAGGTGGGGGGTGACAGAGAGCTGGGTAATGTGCTGGTGAGCTAACAGAATCTGGAGATAAGTGCCAGACTCAGTTGGCCGCGGCCCCTCAGACCAGACATGACCTCATGCTGTGTCACGTGCTGAGTTTAGGGGCCCAGATCAGCCTTGAGGAGTTGTCTCCGGTCTCCCTCTGTAGCTCAACGTCTGAAAACGGCCTCTCAAGGTGCGCCGGCGCTTCCGACTTTGCCAGGGACAATGCGGCCGGCAGCAGCATGCCAACACACACGCACGCATGTGGCCGCGGACTCCCAAACAGCTCGTGCTTTGGAGCACACCCGCCGACTGTGGATGACGTCCTCTCGGAGGGGTCAACACAATGAGCCCCTTATTCCCGCTGCTGCGAGGTTTAACCTTCTGCTTTGGCCATGTTGACGCACGCAAAACTTCAGATGAAGAGGTCTGAAGCTCTGATCAAAGACTTGTGAAAGCGCCGTGTTGACTGAGCATTCCTGACCGGGCAGAGTTGTATGCTGGCTTTTTATTAATGTCCTAATGGATTTGAATTCAAGCCGAGCAGAAAAAGAGAGGGTGGGGACAGAAAGCGTGGAGCAGAAATGGACATGTTAGCTGGATCATAAAACATCTTCAAATGCTAAACCTTATGCAAAACTATAAATCAATCCATTACAAAAGGGACTGGACTTTTGTGTGGTTTTACCAAAAAACCTTCATGATTTAGCAGATTCTTCCTGCTGATCTGAACAATCATCTGGTGGACGTTAACATTTTTAGGATATGTTTTGACATGTAATTTGACTTCATTATTTCCAATGTGCTTATATCTGGTCAGAAAACTCAGATCTGTTGGTCAGGTCATTCCGAACACATCACATGCAGTCTGACATGAATCTATATGATAATATTATCTCACAGCATTCAGCAGGAAACAAAGGGATGGTGTCTGCTCTGACTCCTCCACTGTTCCTCACAGTCTCAGGGGGTGGTGCTGCTGCTGCGGAGTGGAGCAGCGTTCTTTAGGCTTAAGTTGCAGCTAGTTTGTCAAAAACTTAATTCCGACACGGGCTGCGGCCTCACAAGTGGAAGAGTGGCAGAAGAAAACAGACGTGCACTAAAGGACTCCTACGACTGTGCAAACCTTAAACACACACCAACGGCATCTAAAGAGAAGTGTATGGCAGAAGATCATATGTATCTCATGACATCTGTTTTTTTAAATAAAGACAACAAAAAATGATAGAGAAACTGAAAAAAGAAACAGATATTGCAAACACAAATGATGGGGAAAAACATCTTATATAAACATATAATAACAAATGTTCTAAATATTTGATTTATAGATAGATATTGAGTTTAAAATATAGATACATAATAATATATGCATAATATGTTACAGGGGCCACAAATGGACATGTCTGCAACGATCGCTGTTCAAAAACTATGAGTTATATCTGAAAACCAATTAAACTGTTATCTTGGGGATGGAGTCAGATATGCGTCGATGGTTTTTCATTTGTTAATTGAGCCAGATATGTGCCGACGAGAGCCATTTCAAAACATGCCACTTATCTTAAGGTAACTAGCCCAACGCAACCCTGTGGTCTTTTTAAAGGAGGCCAGACCATACATGCATTTTGAATGAATGTAACAGGTTATCACATTTAAATCATTTCAACCTTTACAGCTCAAAAAAGGAAGGCAAAACATAAAAATGTGGATGCGGGAATTATGCCCATTATTTTCATGACTGAGTCCTTGATTAGAGGACATGAAAAGGAGGGGTATGACACTCTTTTCTATAACGTTTCCTCAGTGTGTCACCCACTCAGGATCCCTCTTTAGCAACTAGGAGTAGACTGTGCCCCAACATGGCTACTCCTGTTGCTATACAGGATGTCTTATTTGTCCTTGTTTGCCCATTCTCAGTGGACGTCTGTCCATGTGCATCAACAAAGCAGTTTCCATGTCCCTCTTGCTCTCTGTCTCTCTCTCTCTCACACACACACACACACACACTCTGCTGCTTCTCATGGTTCTCCAGCAGCTGGCTGTGACCCAGCTATCCTTTACCATGAAAAAACAGCTTGTTTTTTTTCCCTCTCCCTTCATTTGACCAAAGGGGATAGAGGACAGGATGGAGACTGAAAAAAAAAAAGAATAGAAAAAAAGGAGGGGAAAAAAGAGACAACAAGCCAGTTTGTAAACCTGTCAGAGTCGACGAAATGAGTCTCTCTCTCACAAATAAACCGGACGGCCTGGGCTGCCTGGCTGAGTGAACACTGCGCAGTCTATCAGGGCCGAGAGGGCCCGGGAAGCTTAGCCCGGAGGAGGAGGGGGTCTGCTTATTTACACAGGCATCTGGATAACAGGGAGAACACACAACAGGTTTAAATTCCTCCCGTGATGCGTCTGATCTCGCCCCGCCGTTCTGACAAAGCTCTGCTCAGACACTGGGCCGCTGTCAGACCGGGCTCCACGGAGGAACGAGGGGAATGTTAGTGACGGCTACAAAGGCCCAGGGGAGCCTGGGAGGAGCCTCTGAAAACCGAGCTCCAACACTTTCACGCACGAAAAACTAGCCCAGGTGTCGGCGCCACAGGAATGATGCAAGAGCCCCTTCCTACATCTGGCTCGCAACAGGGAGGCCGTCCGGCGGAGCGTCAGGCGGAGCTGTTGTTGTCGGACATTCCGCTGGACGTCAGGCTCACTGTTGGGCGCAGCAAGGGCCGGATTTTCTGGTCTCTCAAAGGAGAGGGTCGACACTTTAAACCTCTGTGCTGTTTCATCTCCATCCGAGGTACAAACCCCCAGAAGAACCTCAAAGAATGGCATTCTCCATTCACTCTGCATCATCAGTCAATCAGAGCATGACAACCCGGGGTCAGCAGGGATAATAGACGTGACCTGCACCCGCGCCCTACATTTACCCCCATCAATTAAACAAACACTGACGGACGGTCAGAAAACGCATCAATCTGGATGTTGACTGCTTGAGTACTTTTGCCTGAGGGTTTGGTTTTTAGCACAGAACGGCTAGCCGTACCACTTACTAGGTTTTTGTTTGTTCGTTAAGTGTGCAGAGGCACTCGGGATTCAACTTGCCCAAATTATGCCTAAGAAATAACAGAGCAGGAGGATTTGAAACATCACTTCCCCACATAAAGGCTGGATGTCGGCAGGTTTTGCAGCACTGTTCAGATTAATTATTCAAAAAGCAAATTGATTCATTACAAGTAAAAAAAAGAGTTAACTGATTAACCAGGAATCTAACCAAATAATTCATAGAGGAAATCCTTGGAAAAGACATCTAAAAAAGTCTCCCTGTTTTTAAAAATCTAATAAGTGCTTCCTTTTCAACCAGTGTTACAGCAATGATTTTCTTTTATTCTATTTAGTGTTAAAACTTTTGGAGAAAAAAAACATTTAAAGACTGCCTGAAAGTGTAGATATGTAATGTAGCTAGCATGAACCCACATTTTGAGCCACCTGAATTCTTCTTCGGGCTTTTATGGCAGATGTTCTGCTTTCCTGCCTCTCTACCTTTGTTTCAAATCACCTTTTGAACCTCCTGATATGAAACACGACCCACATCCAGAAGTGTGGAAAGCTGTTCGACATGACTCCACTTAAAACATCTGCAACAACAAAAAAAAGTTTTTTTCCCAGAGTCGCCGGCTGGTTTTGCTCTGGGGGGGGGGGGGGGGGGGGGGGGGGGGGCAGGTCTTGACTTAAAACCGTTTACCCCCAAAACGGTTAAGAAGCGACCCGCCTTTCTGCTCGCTCGCGCGGATAGGAAACAAGAGGAGTAGAGGCTGCTTACCGTGCTGGTGTTGTTCTGCAGGGCTGACTGGAGTCCGGCCACAGCCGTGCACGTCTGTTCATTCACTCCCCGCGGCTCCGTCTTCTCTAAACCATACCGCTCCTCATCACCACCAAACTCCCGGTGCAGCCTCCTCAAGCGGGAGAAGCTCAGTCCCTCCAGGGGCTGCCGGCCCACCGAGGACGAAAACAACCCGACAAACGACCCGAGCGCCAAAACGCAAGCCACGAAGACCATGGTGGGGGGAAACTTGCACAACTCGGGACGCTGCGAGAAACTCCACTGTCCCTCCTGTAGACTCCACATGCCCCCCTCATCACCAGAAGCATCCTCGATAACGGCCCATCCACCGTAGCACGGGATTGGCCAGGACTAGAATAACCTGCAATCTTATTGGACGACGGGACTTGCCCTCAACTGAATTTATTTCAGAGTCGCACCGCCCCCTGGCGGAAAGCCCGCGCCAAGACCAGCTGAGGCGTAATTAAAGTAGGGTTTATTCTCCAAGGAGCCGTGGAAAGCCGGAAGAGCTGCCTTCCACAGCGGGATGGGTTTACTGTTCGACTGTGAAAAAGTACTCCTTAATTAACTTAGTTTCAAATACTTGCATTCATACCCATTAAACAACTGCTCTGTAAAACATGGCAGGGTTGTGAGTTTATTAAAAACAAGAAAATGTAGTAATTTTAATCTTTGTGCAGAACTTTTTTCCCCCTTTATGTTTTGCATCAATTTCAGATTTCAGCATTCCATCTTAAAAGGGGAATGCTTGTTCTCATGTTCTAGTTCAAAATAGTCCAATAAAAATGGTTTATGTGTGCCAACAGTTACATCTACAGTCAGGGTGTGACTTCATCTTCTAGGCGTTACTAACCTGCAGGATAGAACAGCTCAGTGTGAACTGCAGTGGACTAAAATGGTCTCTCTAAAACATGTTTGTTTTTTCAGGTTAAAGCAGCTGAATGTAGATTGAAATAGTCTCCGAACACCCGTGTGTCCTATTGTAAATTATTTTACACAGAGACACACAAAAAAAACACAGGTCATCATTCTCTGAATATAACAGTTTAATTGTGGTACTGATCCGTAACAAAAAAAGTCCCCCGACACCCCCCATCGTTATTCCTGCCACTCAGTTATACACTCCTAAACAGAGATGCACACACACTGAGAGACAAGAGGCAAATTACCACTTTGTAAATAGAAACCTCCAAAAAATTGTGATTGCAGCAGGTTGTGGGAAAGTTGTGGTTGCGTTTTGACACCAGGCCCGTGTTCACTAACGCGTCCTCTCTTCAGCCCAGTCTTCAAACCAAGTCTTTTCCACTCTAGATGTCTTTGATTACATCCTCCAGCTCCTCTTTGGAGTACATGTGGAAAGTTTTACCAGGCTCTACTGTTGCCAGCTGCAAAGGGGACACAGACAAACAGCTTCATACTGGCATTCCTGTGCAAATTCAAACCTCTAGAGATGCTATTTTGTCCTCCTCTCCATACAGACATAAACACAAAACACAGACCCAATTGAACATACTGATTTTCATGCACTACTCCATTCTTCCAGGGTCAACACGGTGTGGTAATATAGTTGAAAAGTCAACAATGAACAAACCTCAATGTTGGTGGCGTTGAGCTTCTCCTCCATCACTTGCTTCAGAATGGTGAGAGATGATTTGATGGCGTCTTTTAATGTCATTGACTGTTGGTTAAGAATGCAAAGGGAAAACAGCTCACTATACAGGCAGGAAAAAATTCTAATGTTTTGATGAAGGAAGCTGAAGCCATCCTATTCAATTTATTGTTATGACATATTCATTTTTTTTGTGAACCAATTTGCTTCATATTTAGCTTTACATTAGAGCTCAGATGTGTAAACATTTAAGGGGAAATCATCGGTAAAATTCAGCTTTATGGCTGACTTTCCTTGTATTCCAAAAAAAGTTCAAACCAGTGGACAATCAGGGGGACTGTCCATCTCAGGCCCATTTGTGACAAGCTTTTCCACTTACAGTTTAAGGCTAAGTATAGTGTCTGATGCTCATGCAAAACAAATGCTAAAAAAAGAGTTCACTGACAGTTAGCAAAGGACTGGAGCTTTCTTTACACAACACAGCAGTAGATGTCATATGTGTTCTCATGATATTGTCTTGGTGCATGAGTTCTATCTTGAAAGCCATTTATGAAAAGAACTTTAAAAAATTTTCAGATAGACTTAAACAAAAACAACAGAGTCTGAAAGTTCCAGATCTGTCAAAAAAAAATCTGGGTGTTTTGCAGGCACTTGAAGTTCAAATATGACGGCGTAGTGTCAGTACCTTGTGGTAGACCTCTTGCAGAGAGCTTTGTGCTCCCTCTGACGCAGAGCCGATGGCCCGAGCGTCACACTGCACGAAGGTTCCTGACGGGTCCATGTGGTAGCTGGATTACACAAAGAAAAGTCAATCTACCAGTAAATGATACCATACAGTCATCTATACCTTTAAAGGATACGTTATTATCTGTACATACAGTTGTGGCCCTTTTTCATCAACTCCCCCAAAGAGCAGCGCAACTCCAAAGGGTCGACTCTAAAGAAGAGAAAGGAGAGCAGGGAGCTGTGAATCCAGCTTCTACTGCTTTACACACCGCCGCCGGAGAGTCTGCATGTGAGCTGTGAAGCATGGACGTTTGATGAGTGACTGACCATCGCACCCGGGTCTGCGTCCTCCTCTCCAAACTGCAGCGCCAGGTTGGAAACAGCCTGAGTCACACTTTCGACGGTCATGGTCTCGTTGTAAGTAAACCAGTGGTTCTGCAAGGAGGCACCCACAGTTTGAAATCACGCCAAGAAATGCTGCTCAACTTCTACTATGCGGAGAATCTATACCTGTGTTTCCACTCTTGCTTTGTCTATCAGGGTCTTAGCATCAGCTATCAAGCCGCTCATAGCGCAACCTTGAAAGGAAAAGAGAATATTAAAGACCACATGGGTCCTGCACATACTGTGTTCTAAGTCAACAACCAGCACCGTCAAACTGGGAGAAATGTCAAGAAATTTCACTGTGCAAGAATGTGAAAAAGAAAAACTTAAAAAGGCATGGTATAACACTGTTAAAGTTCAAGGAATTTTCTAATATCTACAAACAGAAACTTTTGAGGACAGATATGCACACATGTAAGCTTTTGCGGTTTCTAATTTTCTGTTTGAGGCGTCAGCACCGTGAGTGCAGCGGAGATACTGGTTAGGTTAACTGAAGGGGGGGGTTTGCCAGAAGACATTGCAAATATAAAATCAGAATTTAATTAGAGCAGAACATGAGTCTGGAAAGGTTGCAAGTTGACATGCTGTCTCAATGGACCGACAGTGATATTCCTATTTCCTTTTAGCCGTCAACAGCTGTTGAGCTGTATTCTGAGATTCAGACAGTACAAATCTCCACTGGAGCAAAGTAGAAACCATAAATCAGAGAATTCAGTGATGCATCGCCAGTATACTGAGTCCCAGAAAGCTGTCCATGAACAGATGTCTTCAAATTTCAAACCAGACATTGTAAAGAAGAGAGGGTCAACAGTTATGTGAAAATCTGAGATGGTCAGACTTTCACATAACCAGATTTAGCTACAATAGGTAGCACTATAGGCCACTTAATCAAGAATTTAATTAAAATATTTTAAACACAAAGCCTCAGCCACCTAAAAATGCTAAAACATTCTAACATTTGACAAGTTTGCTGTTTAACTTAGCTTGTACTGACCATATATTAAGACCTGTTTGTGACAAGATGAGGTACAATTTATTTTTTACTGTATGTATTATGGATTTAAGGGAAGAGGATGCCATAGCCTCCGGACATTTATATGAACATTTATCTTCAGTTATCTAATTTTACCCAGCTGCTTTTTCCTTAGTAGTGCATTCTTTATTTTTCAGGCCTTCATTTTCTCTTTTATATGTTTAATACATACACACTTGGAAATTGTAATTCTATATATCTATCAAATATTCTAAAACACTTTGAAAAACTAACTGTTTACCTGTTTATATAATTTAGGCTTTTGGTTCTAATGCATCTGTAATTTAATAAGTTAATACTGTAATCTAATCTAATTTAAATGATAAAGAAAGCAAATTACACTTTTGGAATGAACTGGTATATTCCATCAAAAAAGATTCCACGGATTTGAAAGCAAACGGGTCTCTCTGATAGCTCTGCTCATGTCTCTACATACCAATGTGAGTGTCGATCTCCACAATCTTCTCAATGCTGTTAGGCTCCATTAATGGAGAAGTAATCCTCTTCTCCACAGCCAGACAAACTCCTTCTGATGTCTGGATGCCGATGGCTGTGGAGCCCAACTGCAAAAGCAAAGCCAGACCAATGAAGTTGAATGAAACTATTTTCATATCCAATTACCCACAAAAATATGAAAGATTCAGCACTCACTTTTATTGCCTCTATGGCATATTCAACCTGGAACAATCTGCCCTCTGGAGAGAAAGTGTTCACACCTCTGCAAATAAAAAAAACACACAAATTATAGTCTTTTATTTAATTGGTTTGTAAGTTATCGATGATGGTTTATATTTGTATTCAGACTATGAAAAATCAGGTGCTATTGCCGTGGCAGCATTTTAGCGAGCTTAAAAATACCTGTGTATCAGAGGCGAAATAAAGGTTTAATCAAATGAAAAAACGTACTGATAACGAAAGTGAAAGTCCAGCAACTTTTTCTCCTTTAACACAGGAGTGTGTTAGCTGTTGGCTAACGGACGGAACAACACATGCACGAGAAAATAAATAAAAGGAGACTTTCCTTTGTTTTTTATGGGTCAAATTTAATCACCCTCTGTGTGAAAATGAAAACCACGGTCCTCACATTGGTTTGTTGAGATCCGATGATTTGCGCTTAATAAATGACAAAGCAGTTTGTGCAGCACTTACCTGTCATATTCAGATCTGGTCAAAAACATCTTTATACGTTCAAAAGGGGACCTGTAAACACAGAAAAGCAAATATCATAAGACTAATATATGTCTTAAAACCACAAACAGCAATAAGGTCAAAACTTTGAGTTTGCTTTGTCAACCGGTTGATTAGTTAGCACAGTTAGCAGCCACAAGGAGCAAGCATGCTAGCTAACTAGCGCAGGCAGTTAAAGAAACAACTCAATGTTAAATCTCGACTGAGGCTAAATTCAATATTTAAGAAGTTTAATGATCATTTCAATAACAGTTCTTCGCGATCTGAACACATTATTTCGATTAATTCAACTTGGAAGAGTCGTTTACCTTCAGCTAAAAAACCTTGAATGAGTTCGCTTGTTTCAGGAGAAGTATCAGGGTGTAACACCTAAACCCGCTGGATGTCAACACGAAAGAAACCAAGGTTCCGCTGTGAACCGTGTTGAAAGTCAAGAAAAGTGATTAAATAAATGAAAATAAAGATCTTTAAAAAAGAATCCTTGGTAAAAAACTGAAGTTAGTAAAAACGGTGCAATATGGTCTGTTAACATAATATTTTCTATAATTATTTTATTTAATCATTTCTATAAATAGAAGGGGTTCAACAAATGATCCCACTTTGTTTTCTGAGCTATACTTTTTCTCTCTTGAAAAAAGAAAAATGTAGACTAGAGAGGAAACAAAAGTTCAGCACAGAAAACATGTAACACAGCCCTCTGTATGCTATTGAGGATACCAGCCACTGAGGGTCACCGTAAGCTAAAAGAGAGAGCACACGCACCAGCCTGTAAAAGTTTCCTTTGCTGCAAGATGAGGAAACACAATAATTGTAGAAATTTAGATGATGGAAAAATGTCAAAGTATTTTTAATGATTGGACACTGGTGTATAGGTTGGTTCAAGTAAATCATTCTATGAGGTGCCCAAAGTCTATGAGGTGCCCAAAGTCAAATGAGTTTTTACTTAATGCAACATTAAGTAAAATGATGTTAACACCCACAATAAGAATTATAACTACTCTGGATTATCAAATTATATATACATACATTTTAATATAGATACTGTATGTACTGTATATTGCTCCTTTAGAACAGATTTAATAAATTGGGGTGTTGAGTCTTAAAATGCCACTCTTCCTCCAAATCCTCCTATCTTTCAAGTCATGAATGCAAGGTCGAGAGGCAAAAACTTTCTCTGAGATCAAGAAGGGCATTTTGTACATTCCATTATGTTGAAAAAAAAGGCTAAGTTATAGAAATTTGTGTGGCAGCATAACGTTGCAAAGATGTTGAATATTCCACCATAGTGCCATGCAGAAAGGAAAGTTAAAGCCCTTTCAGGAAAAATAAAAATAAATAGGTGCATCATTGTGCACTCTGCAATCATTGGCAGCCTTCACATCTCAGAGAAATCCATCGATCCAGAGAGGAACGTACAGGTTAGGGTACTAGTTCTTCATTAGACCCAAATATGATTACTTTTGAAAATATATTTGAAGGACACAAAAACACAGTTTTTGTAAAACAGGAACTGCTGTGCATCACCTTTCCTTTAAAACAGTATGTTTTTCCTTTTATGGTCATGTTTGTTTTTGGCCCTTCAGGTATCCTGCAGACCACAAAAGTAAATCATTTTCCATAACACGAATAACACAGTTTTATCATTCTACCACAACCACAAAGCTCAAGAGTGAGCTTTTCATTAGACAAGAATTCATATATGCTCTTTAACGCCAATTCAGATAACAATACAACATCTATTTTCCTGAATTAGAGAAGAATCTAACCCCTTTATAGTTGTACGTCATCATGTAAGAAAGGTTAACAACCTCTTTTTAACTGCCAAAGAAAAGAAATCTGAAGGTTGTGAAAGCAAATGTATCTCCTGAGAGGCTGTACTGTAATAAGTCAGTGTGATGGTTAGTCAGAGGAGGGGTACCGGGCGGTGTCGAGTTTCACTTCCCCGACCGGGATCAGTCCCGTTTGCTCCTGTTTTGGTTCGGATTCGGGGATCTGCGCGATGCCTTTGTTGTGAATGTGAACAAAACGGACCCTGTTGCCTTCACGGGGTTGTTTTTTCTGCCGGTCAGACGTTAAGAACGCCAAAAATCTGAGCAAACAGAAGAAACAACGAGATGAGGGAGGACGTTGCTCTTCGGGTTCTCCTCCTGATCCACAGTAAGTAGGCTGAAGCCCAGCAGTCTTTGTTATGAGAAGTGTTTATGACATGTACATTGAACACTCACTGCTTTGTGTACTCTTTCATACATCAAGTGGATTTAGTATTTTGCAATTATAACTGTAGCCTACTTTTTTTTTTTGTAATAGTCTTTTCTTTTCTTTTATCTAATATTCTTTATTTCATTTCCAGGCTGAGAATAAAAGTTGGCCTACTCAGTCTGTACTCATATTTGTCAGATGAAATGCCAGAGTGTATCACATACCTGCTGCTACACAAACTGTTTACTCCCTCTTCCAGTTATAGATCTAATTAGTTAGTTTTTACTTTATATATGTATGTATGTATAGACATTCATTTTCACCAGAAAATGTCTGTGTGTATGTTGGCCTCATTAACACTTCTACTGCTTCTATTTCAGTCTCTGCAGGCTGCTTCTTCACTGCAGGTATGTTGTGCTTGGAGTGCGCAGCTGTGATTCACATCTGGACCTCTTCGTGAGTCCCTATATCTCTCTCTGTCTGCCCCTCAGTGTCATGTCAGTCTGACGGCAGCAGCAGCAGCAGCGTGGTGGTGGCCGGCTACAATGTCAGTGCCCCCGCGGGGTCAAAGATAGTGCTCCAGTGCGTGAGCACACGCATGGTGTGGACCATCGACAAGGTGATGGACAGACAGAGGGTGGTTCACTGGGACATGTACCGGGAGGAGCCAGACTACGCCGTCGAGAGGGTGGTGGACATGTTTTCGGCGGGGGACCAGAGGATCTACAACTCCTACAACCAGAACAGGGTCGGCCTCAACCCCACGGCCTTCAAGGATGGAAACTTCTCACTGGTCATCAAAGGTCACTATCACTGGTTTTCAGTGGGCAGCTGGGACCTGGTCGTTGTGTCTTTCTTCTGGCTTCGCTGTTATATGATTGTTAAAAGTAATCTAATTGAAGGAATGAAAGACACACACCAGAAATGAGGGTAGAGAAATAAAAGTAGAGATTTTCTGTGCAACAGGTAGTAAGGAGCGTGGGTACATCTTTGTTGCAAATGTCACTATGAGCTCATTAAACACAAAGCAAATGACCTCATTGCAGAAAATATAAGAGCAAAAACCTAAAGCTTAATGAGCTTGATGTGTGAGCTGTCTCAGCCTCTCTAATTTTAATGGCCTCAAATGCATGTGAAGTAAACATCATGTAAGTGATGATGACCGACAAAAAAGAAGATCAACACGTGTGCCTTTTTCTTTTTCTTTTTTTCGCTTCTTTTCATGTTTTTCTTTCCATATGTGATGACAGATGTGACCATGAATGACAGGGGTCTGTACTCCTGCAACCTGCACCATCTGTACTGCCACCTGTACGAGACGGTTCGAGTCCAGCTCAATGTGACCAAATCCCGTATGTGCCGCCCGGACCCACATCTGAACCGTCCTGCAGTCCCACAAACGTCTCCCCTCACCTTCTGCCCTTGCCTTCTGTGTCCTTCCCCTTTTCCAAAAAAGGCCGTAAGGAACAGCGCTTCTGGGACGGACACAAGGCGGTGTACGTGGTGCTGCTGGGCAGCACGGTGGTCCTGCCCTGCGTCAACAGACGGGCCGTCTGGACAGACTGGAGCAGTGAGGAGGAGGACCAGCAGGTGAACCTCTTCGCCTGTTTTTTTGTAATAAATCCGTAACGCTGATTGGTTACTGTATATCAATTGAAGATGCCACACCTTTCCAGGTGGTCCACTGGGACCATCAGTCTCCAGGGGTCCGGCACGACCAGGCCGACCGGCTGGTGGACCTGTACGCCTCCGGGGAGCAGCGTAGCTACGGGCCCCTGTTCCTCCAGAGGAAAATGAACATCAGCAATCACGCGTTCTCCGTGGGAGACTTCTCGCTCGCTATATCGGATCTGCAGGTGTGTGTGTGAGTCTGAGTGTGTGAAAGGAAAGCAACAGCGAGCCGTGTGCTGGAGGAGATGAGGTTCACCAAAGTGTGTTTGCACGGGCGTGTGCATGTGACGCAGTATTTCAGGAAAACACAGAGCGCTCATTAGTAGTACATCTGTTGTCAAGTTCGACATTACGGCACCACTGGGAAAAGACATTGGTGCTCACAATGAGTTGAGCAATCACTCAAATGAAAAAAAATAACAGGATCAACAGTTGTTGCCATTTGTTACGACAGCCAACAGGAGAAGGTTTATGGTTTCAGCCACAGGCAACATAAAGAATCCCACTGATATTAACAGAGTCCGGAAATGAGAACATCTAGGCCAAATGCAGGCTCTGGAATCCAACTGTAGCATGAGACCAGTTTTGATTTGGTTTTTCAGTCGAAGCTGAAGAGAACAAATCTGCTTCTTGGACACATCAGCAATACGTTAGACACAAACAACCATTTTATTATGTGCAGATGTCCTCATCATTTGGCTAACAGACCAAATTAATTTTGTGATAATAGTGCAGAATCCTAATGAAAATTAGCATGTTAACATCCTGACAATTGCCTGTTTCCATTCGGGTTGAGCGCACCCAAAAGTTTGTTCTGAGTAATGGAGAACAGAGCCAGAGACCAGTTCATTTGCCTCTTTATATCGCTGCTAATTATCCAATGAAGTCGAATAAACTTGTGCTTTGGTAGCCTACAGACAGGGGGACGTATTCCTGCCATCTCCACCATCATTACTGCGGCCTGCACGAGAGACGAGAGTTTCAGGTCACAGTGGAGTTACCGCTGATTCAGACAACCCAGCCCGCTCAAGCGTTGCCTAGCGAAGAAAAAGGTAACGTACTGATATCTCTTCCCTCTCAAATCATTATATGTCAGCACAAGTACCCCGAGGAGCAAATGTTATATCGCTTAGTGGATCTGAGCTATCGTGTGTACTATCAGAACACAGCAAAACACACACACACACACACATCTGTTCTTTCCTTTACTCTTGTTTTGTCTTCCTCACCTCCTCTAAGACTCTCCAGACAACAGAGCAGCAGCAGGGGAAGAACCCCTCGTCTTTACGATGTTTTCCCTCAGTTTCAGGAAAAATGTTTTTCTCTTGCTCTTGTATGACACCAGACTCCTGGAATCACACATATAAACTCGCCTTTCAGCCAGTTCTCAATTTTAATTGTCAGTTCGGTAAAGGAAACATGTATCTGTACTGCTGTTTGACTTTGGGGGCATGCAGCTGCCGGTTTGCAGCTTATTCTCAGAGATTTGCTTTGCTGCCTCAAACACCCTTCCACAGGATAAAAGAAGAGAAAGGAAAGTAGAAAAGAGGGGGATAAGACTGGCATTTTTTCTTGCCAGCAACTCACATCGGATTCTTTGATAATGAGGAGGTTTCTGGAGATTGTGTCTATTTTTTCACTCCCAGAAGGCACCTGAAACAATGATGATACTGACAGACGGATCGGTTTAGGAAAATCATTTATGGAGTTTCTGCTGGTGGCTGTCTGTGCGTGCAAAACAGAGCGCCAAGAGCGCCGATCTCATTTCAATGGAATCTCTTGGATAGTCTTTTGACTGAAATCCAGCGCTGCCCACACAAATAATCCCTGAGTCTCTGAGCTGTAAAGAGACAGCAGAGGGGCTGTACCACAGGAATTACACTGGTTAAAGTTGAACTGATCTAATCTCCAGCTCAGGAATACTTTAGCGCAAGCTTTCTGTAGTCTCCGTGCCGTCTTCCATCTTTTTATCTGTCTCATTTTGCCCTCTCGACTGTCTGCTGGGCTGTTGTTTTTGCCTTATCCCTGACATACTGCAGAAGTTTCCCCCCTTCCTTTGCCCCACCTTCATCTTACCCATGCTCCGTCTCCCCGCTTTGATGATTTCACACACTCAGGTTTCATTTCCATCACAGTCCTTTTACCCTCCCAGTTTTCCACCACTCTTTCCCTGCTCTTTTTAGCAAAAGAAAAATAGAAACTATTGTTGTTTGTAGAGAAATGCAGGATGTGGGGCTCATCTGCTCAGCAGCTGGCCACACAAAGAGAAGCCTAAAGCCTAAAGTGAGAGAAAGACGGATGGGGAAAGACAGTGAGGCAGTTTTTGAGTTGCTGAGACAGAAGGGAGGACAAGGGAAAGATAGGTAAAGAGGAGAAAAATTAAGCATCCCCATTGTTCCTAATAGAGTCTTTTCTTGGTACAACTTTGAGGAAGATGTAACATTTTTTTCAAACTGCAGACGAGCATAGGTTGGGATTTCGGGGGTCTTGCTGCCTTGTGTGGAGCAAACCTCTGGAGAAACCTCTCACCGTCCTCCACTCTCTCTTGGCTCTCCTTCCACCATTCCACCCCACCCTGTCCTTCCTTCACTCCTCTGGTGCTCTGCTTTTCTGTGTTTTACTGCCAGGAAAAGTAAATCGCAGCATGACACTAGTCTGGATCTCATTTTGGCTCAAATATGTTGAGTCTGAAGTCCACAGCTGCTCCTTAACTTGCACTTTTTTTTTATGAAGGTAAATGATTTCAGGTTTTCCTTGGGTTCTCTCTCCCTCTCAGCACTCAGCTGAACCACACATGTCACCCGCAGCTCCCTAATCGCTCCTCATTTCCCTTTTGTGTTCAGCATTTTGCACAGCTGAAAATATAAAAAAAAGCCATGTTAAAAATCACTCTTCAGAAACATGTGTTTGTTCAGGCAGGAGCTAGTGTTACAGATAGATGAAACCTACCTCTTTAACAAGCAAACATTTAACACAAAGTGTCAAATGACCCAATTTACTGAGAAAAAAATCTACAACTGAAACCAGTTCCAGAGAGTTCAGTATCTTGAAACAAATAATGCAAACTGTCATTTACAACTCGACATAGCAATGAGGGGTTCAGTGTCCCTCAAGCCGAATCGTGTCTAGTCAATGTACAGCCTTTTTTAAAAATATACTACTTCTGTCAACCACAGGATGGCACACCAGTCTGCTTGTGAAAGAAAAGATGAGGAAAAACAATATCAAAGTGCTGACTGTCGGGGCTTTTCCTTTACCACTCAGATGCCACTAAAGCCGAGTCACCACGAGTCATCACCGTCATCCTTCCAGATCAAAGACACCACTTTCTCCTGCCTCTGGGCTACGTCCTCACCTCCTTCCTGCTCCTGGCATTCGTTATCCTCATCATCATCCTCATCACACGCCGGCGCCGAGCCAAAGGTCTGAACCGAACTGCTCCACTCTCGTTTGTTAGCGCTGCGCCCCAATAGCTCTGAGCCATGTCATCAAATGCTCTTTTTTCTTTGCGTTCTCAGAATTTTACCCCCAGGCATCTGTAAGGTGAGCGTCCCCGGCGCGCCAACACATACACACACACACACTCACACTTGTTGTGGTGTTGCCCGTCAGCGCAGATGTGATGCCATGTGTGTCTGTGACAGGTCAGGCAGAAGCTGCAGCAGCTCAGACGAGTTTGAGATGGACGTCAGTGATGTGGACGTATGCTGCCAGGAGGAGAGAAGATTTGGTGAGCGTCCCTATTCTCATTGCAATGATGGTGAAGAGTCTGCGGGCGCTCCTTCGTTGTTTTCTTGATTAAATGGCTGCAGTTGTAGATCTGTACGTAGATGTAGGCCGAGCCTAATGGAATGCTGTTGCTGTCTCCCCCTGGGCCTTAGACTACAAGAACAACCTGCTAAAAGAGAAGGCCCACGTGAACACGCAGCCAAAAGTCATTGATCTGGACAAAGGTATGCACACATACGCAGTGGAATTTCCTCCCTGTTTCGCTCTCAACCCGAGCCTTTGTTTGTCTTGCAGAGATGCAGAAGTTTTCCAAGTGAAAAAAGCGAGACAGAAGCTAAATCCAAGTCACTGGCTGGTCCAGAGGCTGCGCTCCAGTCTGAACAGCTCCGCAGTTCCTTCTGTCCTGGCAGGAGAGACTCCACAGCAAAGGAAGCCGACGCTGCAGGAATGCTTTGCTGCGACACGCGGAAGAACTCACCGAGGCCACGCGTGGTCAAATTGTCAGCGTTAGACACATATATTTGCTTTTCAAAAAACCAAAGCAGGGACTTTTGTGCAGGGTGACCCAAGTCTGGCTTGATTCGTTCTGGAGAAATGTGTGCATGAGCAGAATTCCCAAAGTTGTGCAACAACAAATGCAGATAGCTTTTTGTCATTTGAATTATTCTTGCTACCGTTACAAGATGCCATCGTTTTCCTTTTTCACTTGTTCTTCTCTCTTTGTTCTGTACTCCAATATTCCACTCTGTCCGGACTGAAGTGCTCTTGAAGTGTTGCTTATGTGTAGGGTTTCTAGGAACTGAATTCTAACTGACCAGTGACGCAGTTTGTCTTTTTTACTACACTCATGAATGTTTTTTTAAAGACACCAACCAGCGTTTTTCTGACAACTTTCTTAATACCACACAGTAAAGGCGATCATTTAATATGCACTGTGGAACGTTTTGTTATACACTTGTGTTGCAAACGACACTTGACTGTGTCAAGTTGTTGAGTTTCTTTTTCTTGTCAAGTATCCTATTACGTTGTGACAATGGAATGTAAGCCCACTATTACGTGGAACTATGGGCCATTGCTTGGCTTTATATATACACCTTAATTTCAGAATAAATTCTACCATTAGCTGCACTTGAATTTCACTGTATAATTATTATAACTTTTTGGCTTAAGCACACTTTTTTTCAATGGTTGTTGGCGTCCCCCAGTGTACAACCAGAGTTTATTGTTGTTTTTTTGTGCTTTCCTTTGGTCACTTTTATCAACATTTATTCTTACTTTTTCATACATCATTTAGATTTAACCACCAAATGTGTTGCTGCATTATAAAGCTAATAAAGTCATTTTTTAAAACAAAGCTATATAAGTTCAGTTTTTTGCTCATTTACTTTTAAAAGTGAAATTCATTGAATGAATCATACAACACACAAATTATGTCGTAGGTCATTTAATCATTCCTTTGTGTCACAAACAAACAATCCCTGAATTCAAAACAAATGGCTTTTTACACACTTGGTGAAGTTTGTTTTGTGTACATTTTATATAAAATACACAGTACTGTAATATACTTTAAATCTAAAAATGGTAGAAAACCTGGTCTGTTTTTCCACTGATAGAGAAGTGTATCGAACAAAGCAGCAGTCACACTCGCGAGCTCACCTGCAATCCAACCGCAGCACATGAAGAAGAGCGACAACATTCATGGAACGACAGTGAGTTTGTCAGTTCCGCCCTGTCTCCCTCTTTACGCAGCCACACACACAGACACACACAATAAATCAATCAGCTACACGGTCCGAAAGGAAATCCAGAAAGGAAACGTCAAATCAGTTGATATCTTGGGCCCCCCGTAGGTGGGTGTTATGGGTGGGCTGCAATTACTACAAGGTGGCGACCAAGCAGAATACTGGGGGTGAAAAGTCTAACGGCAGGGCTTTGAGCAACGGGATTGACTTGGAGGTGTGATGTCAGTTTAAAAGTATCAACTGGTTGACCGCTCTTACTGAGTGGCCATAATATATTCTTAAAAAACAGAAGGATGTTCTGGACAAGAAGAAACCAAGCTATGGAATAAGAGCACGGTGAAATCCAAAAAACAACGTACGAGACTTTAATCTAAATTTTATAAACAACAAAGCAACAAAAGTGCCGTTGTCTTAGCGTTCCCCTAAAAACAGTCTACCATGCGTCGGTCATGGCAGATTATCACTGCATGTCACTGAAGGAGTTTGTGTGTTACACATACTGTACAGTCTGTACACTATATCATTTGAAAAGGAACGGGTGTGTGTGCCAGCACAGAAACTGGGCCAACACTGTTTTTGGGCGGTCACCAAGTCACACACTAACTACACAGTTAGTACAGGTGTTTACACAGTGATCATGTTGTGGGGCAGCAGCTACAGGACCTTATTCTTTTATTGAACAGCTTTAGGCTCAGAGCGCCAGTGGATCCGGGAAGTTTGAAAAATAACATACATCCCTCCAAGGGCTCCATAAACACGAAGAGAAAACGATAGTAAAGTATCAGAGGTGCAGTATAGTCCCAGCAGTCTGACAGAGAGAGTGTCAGTAACGGGCCTGTCTTCTGCCTCTTTAGGGCCTGATCCACCTCTGTTGCCTTTACAAAAATTCTGAGCCTTAGGAGATTGATCCACTCCACTGGACTAGTTAGAACAGATTAACGTGGGTGCGTCAGGTTACTGACAAGGCTGGTTCACTGTGAGAGGTGTGGTGGCTGGTGTCTTTTCGAGGTCTCTTAAGTATTGACCACAGATCCAACGGAGTCCAGCTGTGGGCTCTCCACCGGCGATGAGCTGTCTGGGGCAGGTGGGTGAGGGGAGTAGGCCATGCTTGTGCCTGCGCTGCAGCTCACACAACCCTGAGTGACACAGAACATGTTTGATGAGCAGTGAGGCCGGCGCAGTGAGAAAGATGATCGTGCTGAGGCCCCTGTGGTACCTGGGTGTTTATTTCCTGTGGGATGGTGTGCTGTTGGATCCAAGGATGGACAGCAGCGAGCTCTTTTCTCTGCTCCTGGCTGAACCAGGGCTGGAGGGGTTGAAGCACTCGAAGCTTCTCTCTGTCTTCTGCCAACACCTCACTCTGGTCCCTGGAGATGAAGCAAGACAGGGCAAAGAGAAAACAGGTGTGAGAATGGTGAAGATAGAAGAAAAGAACATACATTCTGTACTGAGCTTTACAGTCCAGCCAGCATTTGTTTCCACCGAAAGTGACTTCTGCTTTTGGTGTCTTCATCATTATAGCATTGGTTTCACCCCGGTTACAGGTAGGGTTTTGTCTAAATGAGTCATCAGTGCTACAGGAAGGCAGTGTGAATTTATACCTGGTGTGAACCTGGTACGTCATCATGACACGCTCAGGCGTGTGCTGGATCATGCTCCACAGGGAATTCTCCACCTGAGCGTCGAAGTCATGCGGGCGCTGCTCTGGTGCCTCTTGGCTCTTACGAGCTTTGTGTGATGTGTCTGACGAATCGTTGCTGGCAAAGTATTTGCTGCTGTTGCTGCTGCCTGTAACCCAGGGAGAACTCTACATAACTCACTTATCACCTTGTTGTCAAATCTCACTTCAGTGCCTTGCATTGTTCTGGTCTGTATTCTTTCATCGCCTTATCATCATGTCATAATGTGAGAAAAAGTAAAAGAAGAGTACACTTTAGAAATCAGACTTATCTAAACAACTAAAACTATAAAATGTAACGTGTCAAATCCACTCTCAGCATGCGTTTTTTTTCTTTTTTACCCGTGTGTGAGGTAGATGTTCCATTCGAGCCAGATCCAGACCCCATTGAACCCCCAGACTCTCCCGATCCGGACCCTGAAGCATTAGAGCCGGTTCCTGATCTGGCATCCTCTTGCAGCAGCAGGTCAAGCAGCTCACTGGATGTTGACTGGGCATCATTGTTACCCGAATCACAGGGGGCATCCACCTGAGCAAGCCATGAAACCCAGCCATTATATTGTGAATACAGAATTACAACCTTCAAAGGCAATGCATGATGGGCAATATGAGCCTAACCTCGTTGGTGTGCTGTTCGTGGAGGCTTTCAGCGTGGTTGAGTCCAGCGCTGCTCTGCCCCTCATTCGGCTTTGGAAGCTCCTCTTGTAGCAGGTTGAGTTGAAGAGGAGAGCTCGAACGAGAGCTAGAGAATAAAGCCCGAGGCTCTGTTCCTTCCTCTTCATCCCCAATAGAAGAGCTGGCTCTTGGGGAGCATTGAAAAGGGCCTGGGGAGGTCTGACTGTGGAGGCCAGGCTGGGTCTGGAACTGAGGCTGAGGGAAGGAGGCAGCGCCAGGTCCATAGTCGCCCATGTTTATGGGTATTTGGGGCATAACAGGTGGAATGGAGGGCGGGTAAATGGTTGGCAAACCTGGAAGGACAGTTGGACAGCTGGGCAGGATGACAGCAATGACAGGAGCCATGTACGGGTTGAAGCTTTGGGCTGGAGTCACTGGCTGCAGATTGTGAATGTTCTGGACATTCTGCAGATTCTGAATGGGCTCCATCTGGATCTGCTGCACACCTGGCTGGCTCTGACCAGACTGCATGATATTAAAATTGTAGTTGATTTGGTCAGGGGGCTGCAGCGTCACCGTAGGTGCTGCTAGAGCCTGTTGTAGGCTGGGGGGGTTCTCCATGCCAGGCTTTCCCGTGGTAGGAAGGAACGGTACTTGGAGCGGGGACGTTTGACTGTAGGATACCCCCATCTGGGGATGCGAGGATTCTGAGGAGGGCCAAGAGGACTCAGGAACACGGCAAGGGGGAGCAGCAGGGGAGCCATAGCTGTCTGAGGAACCTTGAGGCTTGGGTCTCTTGCGTCTGGGTTTTCCTCTTCGAGAGCGGTTCCAACCTCCTGCATTCAATGGACGTAAATAGTCTCCTGTGCAGGCACGTATACAAACAATAGGTAAGCCTAAATAAAGGTTCCTTCAGGCACTGTAACAAAAAATACCTTTCGCATCAATAAGCACCAACCTGGTTGGTGGGACTGAGCCATTGAACTGTTATCCAGGTGCAAATAGGAGCTGTAGGGGCTCTGAAAGATGCGATGGCGGAAGCGATCCACATATTGTTGTTCCTCATTTTGGGTGTGGGCTGACAGCACCTCTTTGGTGAGACCTACAAACCTTCGCTCTTCTGCAGCAGCGCTCGGGAATGGACGGACAGGGGTTGTAGCAGTTTCAGCAGGCTCACTGCCCATCGGGGCATCCTCCGGAGCTGTGGCCTCTGGGACACGACAGCAGGGTAATAATTCAGTTAAATAAACAACTAAGCAGTTCTCCATTATAAAACTAAAAGAAGTGGTTGATTGAAGCTTTTCAAAGTGCAGAAAAATATACTGACTATACTGAAAATGGGCAGTTCTCCAGATACACTGTTCTACACAGTTATAATAGTCACTTACTTTGGATGTAAGATCTATCAAAAACATGCAGGGATAAAATAAGAGAAAAAAAGAAAAAGAAAACCTTCTGAGCAGCTCCCATCATCTGATTTAAGTTTATCATATACCTGACTCGGGCTGTGGCACATGGACGATGGTGCTGCTGTATGAACACTGGCTAGTGACCGAGACAACACTCATGGCCTTAGTGGACATAGTGATGTCTGTTAGAGGGGCCCCGACAACAGTGGCAGCTGTAGGGCCCACTGACACCTCACTGTCCAACACAATCACTGGAAAGTGAGGTGAAATAGAGTTAAAAGAGGCTGAGGTGACTTATTAAATCAAGTTTTGTGACGTCTTTTGTGTGTGTCTTTACCATCTGAACTGGTTGGAGCCGTGTCAGTGACATCTGCTGGCTTGTCATGATCGGAGGTAGAGGAAGAGGAAGAAGAGGTGGCCAAGGAATGGGATTCACTCTTCCGCTTCAGGGCTGTACCAGTACAGCTCTCCAAATATCTAGAAAATACAACATTTCCAAACACAGTCACGGCGATAGGGAGTTGCACAAAGTCCAAGACTGAGTGCTGCACCATGGTAATTAAATCCGATTAGTGTTGTGGTGATGCTACCTGATGATGTTGTCCACACAATTGATTTGCTGATAGGAGGGAATGTGCGTTTGTTTCATGCTTTCTTGTTTTTCTCTGACCTCCCGGTTGGTGGCTGGGGGGGGAAGAAGTGCTGCACAAACAAAGTGACATTTTGTCATTACAGTACACATGAATTACCTGTCAAACAAAGTTCTGTTTTGTAGGACTATTTATGTTTAAATTATTTTGTCTGGGACTGGTTTACCTGTACTACGTTTGGTGTGAGGAGCAGTTTTGCGGTTGGTATCCAGAAATCCCTGCTGACCCCAACCCTGCACTTTGTTCACATCGGCACAAATCTGCTGCAAGGTCATCTGCAGTGACAGACATGCGTGATGGATCAGGGAAAACAACTAATAGCAGGGTAGATGACAAACATCCAAACTGTGGATTGACGTCTCACCGGCTCTCGATGGGAATCCTCCCACAGGTTGCCATTGCTGTCACTCGAGGATGCAATGCTGATGTAGTGCTCATGGGAGCCATTACTCCCCAAACTACCATAACCACTGGAACCATTGTTGTGGACCGGCTGTGGAGAAAATGCACACAAACAAAACACATCACAGTAAAGACTTTATATTATTAGATAAGAGCATTCCACAATTTGTAATTATAATCTATTCTATTGCATTTTTAAATAAATGAATACATAATTATTATTGATTAATAATAATTAATCACCTGCAGGAAAAGCTTATAGATCTTTGCTTGGAGATCTTTTATTTCCTCATGAGTGACAGGAACATCTTCTTTTGCCCCAGCTACAAACACATCTTCGTTCAGAGGACTCCTACAGAAACAACAACACAATGATGTCATCTTGATGATCAGATTATTTATTAGGGTAACTTCTCTTTAAAATAACAGCATTTGCCATCTTTAAGACAAAAAGGGGAGATACATTATCATGACAAACATGACTGTCTGAAGTTATGTTTTTGTCACTTACGTCCTGACTTTGTGCCGCCCAATAATGAAGGCCACTTTTCGACTCCAAGGGTTGATAAAGCTTGACCAGCTGGTGTCCAAGGTGACATAGTCTCCATTCTGACAACGCAGACGTACTGGAGAATGCTCAAATGGAGACTGGCCTGCATACTTCAAAACTACAGAGAGCATAAGGGGAGAAAACATGAAAAATACCAATGCCTCAAAGCAAACATAATTTAAACATTCCAAAAAATGATGTGGAAAAAAGAATGGGGGGACTTTATATTAACAGAACATAATTTGAAAATATGTTCTGTATGTATTACAGCAACATGAGTTTGAACAAAAGTCTGCCTGCATTCCTGTCCCATCAACCACTAAAAAATGAGTGGCTGAAATCCAACATCATCATAAACATTTCTTCTCAGTTCTCACACTTTCAGGCTCGTGCTTAAAAACTCACCTTTCCTGTGCATAGACAGCATGAGGGGACGGTCCTCTGGGTGAATGCAGGTCAGCAATGATGTGCCAATCAGGTCCTGAGGAAGGTAACCGAGCAAAGGCACAGCTCTGCAAAGGGGCAGGTTTGTTTTGTCAGCAAACGGCATTTCACAATGTTTTGGAATATGCACACGTCACTGCGTGCACTGACCTGTCATCAACTTCTAAGAACACACAGCCAGGGGAGTGTGTTGTGGTGAAAATGCGCTTGTCCATGGGGATTCGAGGAGCTGCGTAAATATGCAAGAATAAGGACAAAATAGTACACATAACTCATCACCTCTGCATGTGGACTAATGCACACTAGGGATGAACAGAAGGAATGAATCGGGGTTAAATATGTATTTATTCTCAATGGATAAAACTGGACTGATATACAATTCTTATGAAATACTAAAAAGTGTGTCTGAACACAAGCAAACAATAGTTTGTGGTCTTAATGATTTTACCCTCATATCCAGAGATGATGCGCTCAGCCAGTGCCAGGCAGCATGGTTCCTCATCCTCCCCAATGCTCCTACTTCCCTGAACCCGCAGCAAGTAAGGCGTGACTCGAAATGGATTGTAGCGCATCTCTCCCTCACGATCCTTACCACCCCTAAAAGAGGTTCACTTCTGTTATAATCAAACTAAAAAAACCTGCATTTGCTGACAAGTTTTCAAAAATAAACTATGTTGACTTACACATAATTCTGTTCTTAAAAACAAACTTTGCCTCAAACAATAAGCCCTGTATCATTTATACAGCTACAAATATGTTAACTTGATCCTTTTTATTATTTAGAAATAAAACTAAACAAGTAAATTAAGTCAAAATGTTATCAAACTCTTATCTTAAATAATCATGCAAAATACTGACCTGATTCGACAAAAGAAGGACTTGACTTGGGCACTATCGAACAGAACTCCAGCTTTTGAAAAAAAGAATAGAGACAGGAGAATTATGCTTCAAAAACAATACATTAAATTCATCAAACTGATAATTTTTTCTCTGTGATGGGTAATTGGTTTCAGCTGCACATCAAGGCTTTTTTTTCTTTCAAAAACACAATGCATAATGGCAGGACGAAATAGGCCCTCCTTTGCATGGGTTCCCCAGAGCATGGGACCTCTTCTCCTTGAAATATTAACTAGTTTTCTTCTTATGCAGCGTCTCGCGTCACTGTTATGCAGATGAAACCCTACTGCATCTATTCTTCACCCAATCAATTTTAGAGGGATTCTCAACTGTCTCTGATTAATCCAGTTAGATGAATGAATGTCAACTATTCCTCTCAAACACTGAGCTGTCAGACATTTCATCCCAAAGATTCCAACACAATATCAATATAAATATCACTCCCTTCACAATTTCACAAACAAATCATCAGTGATGTCTTGTTTTACTTTTAAAACCAAGAATAATCTGCCTTCTTGCTCACGTTCCTTTTATAAGAAGAAAAGCAGCTCGACTCCAAGTACAGGCCATGGCTACGTCTTGCTTTGACTAATGCAGTTCTTTCCCAGCATGGAATGTGACAGTCGGTGACTTAAGTCTGCACCCTGTCATCTCAGCTCAGTCATACAACCTCACTAGACCTCTGTTTTATTCTCAGTCATCTGGCATTATCATGTACCTGGATTTTATCATTTCAACATATTTAGTATCTAGCGCTAAGGTCAGAATTTATTACTCGTGAAGACTGTTGGTGTTGGATCATAATGGAGCCAAGTAACTTGCGGTTCATTCTTTTTTTTTTTTCCATGAGCCCCAGTTCACATAACAATCACAAACTAAAGTTGACACTAAAATGAAAGGGAAGATAAACTGATGAAACATATGCTGAAATCCTACCTTTGTGTGAGTTGCTCCATGGTGGAAGATGTGGTTGTGCCGTGTGTGAGTAGAAGACATTAACATCTTGGTGAAAGAGCAGCTCGACAAACTTTGCGGACTCCAGAAACTTCCTCTTGCAACACATGATGCTGGGAGCCTGCTCCGATGTGTACAGGACATGGCCGCTTGACAGTGAGAAAACCACCACGAAGGAATCCTGCGAGCAGACACAGAGAGACGTCCACCAAGTCACACATACACACGCACACACACAGAAGCTGTAAAGACACACACACTCATACACTCGCTCAGGCTTGAGGCACAAATTATTTGACATGTGTGGTTGCACGTGGGAAACCGCCCACAAATGGTACGGAGCACCGAGTCGAAATGTGCGATTTGGCGAGCATGTGCACAAAGAAAAGACGACAGCTCCGGCTGTGTGCATCACGCATGTAAAGTGTGTGTGTGTCTGTTCATACTGTATTTTTAAGGGTATGCTCAGAGGTGACTCTCTCTAGCTCTTCAAGAGTGCAAACGGTGGCATCTCTCCTCTCGTCCTGCCCATTTTGCATCAGCAGTTTGTAGTATTCACTGTTAGCTACAAGTGGGGACGAATAAAAAAAGAAAGAAAAAAGAAAAAATATATATATTATTTGGATTTAAAGAAAATCAGGTCTTATGACTGTGTAACTGTGGTTGGTTAGCCACCTTACCTTGCACCTGCTTGACACAGTTGAGGGCATAATGTAAGGCCTCCACTGTGCTGGCTTTGCTGCGGCTCCGCCTCTCAGAAGGGAGCCTCTTTTTCATCTCCGCCACTGTGGTCATCAGCTCTCTGTGGGTCTGCCCTCTGCTGCTGTCTGTGTGTTCACTGCTAAACACACAATAACAGACATCAGAGAGAGAGGAAATAATATATGAGACGGTCAGGCTCTTAAAAGAAACGAAAAAAAACTGTAGATCAGGCTGTGAGTTCTCAAAAGGATGACATCAGACATTACACCTGATTGGTTCTATGAGCTGCGAGTTTTAGAGCAATTTATGCAGATTTAGTCAAAATAATTTAACATACAGCTGTAATGCACAATGCCATCTAAGATGGGAATGAAAAAAAAGGGACAATTGCTAACATTCAATGAGCAATTTTAGATTGGATTAGAATCGAGATCTACTCAGTAGTATTAGAGAGCTTTGTAATCAGCAAAATTCAAATCTGAACTATTTATTGCTGCATTGATTTAGGACATGTCAGATTTGATAAGTTGAAAAAGCGTGCAGGCTGTCTTCACCCAATACAGCCAAAGATGCAGTTACAACTATTAGTGTTCAACATATATTTACTGTTCATCACAGTTTAATGATCTACTGCTTTGTTCAACTATGACCCACTCCACCTTGTACAGCTAAGTGAGAAAGCAGCAGTTGATGAGTTGATTACTAAACACACAGAATTTGGCTAAAATGATCCGTCTTTGCAGCCAATGCATTTAGTTCCAGATCATGTTGTAAGATCTTTTGTATTAAATGTGCAACAGGTCTGATGCTTATACTTAGCCAAAAGTCAGATGGGGTACCTCTTGGTAGAAGCTGAGGTGGATTCTATGAGGCTCCTGGGGCTTTGATGAGCAGAGGAAGGCAGATCGTGAGAAGAGCTGGTCATCTCTTCATCTTCTCGCCCCTCTTCTGCTCCTGAAGTTCCGCTATCTTTTCCCCCCAGACACTCAGACTGTGCATGCCCATCCTGGTGACCTGACAACACTGTCTCTTCTCCTTTTCCGTCTGCTGGGGCAGACGGTAAAGCTGGATTCTCCACATTCGGACCACTGCTACCTCCTGGCATCACCGGACTTTGGTCACACATTAATAGCATTTTGTCCAGTTATAGTTGCAGGTAATGGTCTTCATATGTTGAGCAGAGGGAGTGGCTTCCATGTGGTGACGGTAAGTGAAGAGTCGTTCAGTTAATGGTTCAGTTAATTGTCAGAGATGAAACGATCTGTGGTGATCAGTCTTAAACACTGCAAGATTGAGGGGAAAAAAAAAACATACAGGAAATATAATCAGTCATGAGTTTTTAAGAGCGACATCTTTTTGATATCTCTAACTATAAAGTTAACAAGGACTTCACTGTGACGATTAGTCCAAGTTTTAATGCCAAAATATGTTATGATATGAAGCTTAAATACTGCCCTGTCTGACTTAGCCTTCTCATTTTAGCTTTCAGTAGCGTCAAGATCCAGAAGGACATTGAGGGATGCTATTAGACATTGTAAAATGGTATTTGCTCTTGAATCTGTTTTGTCACAGAGCAGTATTTACAACGGCAAAGTGAACGCACCACAGGTGCAACAGTTGGCACAAACACAAGACGAGGACAGGAAACTTTCATTAAATTATTTAACTTATCACCTCTTGCAAAAATATTAGCACATAAAATATTCTGAACAAGAGGACAATGTTTTGACGTGAATAACTACAGTCTGCCTTCTTATCTAATCCTACTGGGCTGTCTGGAGATCAGACAACCTTGCTTCTGTACTGCTTTGTGACTCACTCATCTGTCAGCCACCATTTACACATTTCACCCATCAATACTACAGAGACCAGAGGCAACTTTAACATTCCGCCATTACACACCAGGAATAAAACATTTATGATGTGACAATCACTTGCATAATGCCTGCAACTTCTAAAAAATCAGGAATAGATTTTAAATTTTCCGTAAGCCCTCCAAGAGACAGCCAGGGTTATATCTATTGAAATCTACAGCAACGCATTTGTTTTCTGTCTTCTCTCAGCCTTTTCTCTGTGGCCTTTCCATGAGTAATAATGTAATCAAAACTGCAGCTGCAGCCACAGATTAGAGAGGACGCTGAGAAGAACTACACGTTGAGAGGAAAAAACAGGAACCAGTGAATATATTCTGCATCATCACCAGGTCGTCACTGCAGAGTTACATAACTGCGTGTTTCAATTCAGTGTGTATAAACAAGCAATTACTCGATAGTTTAGCCCTTACACGCTCTGACTTTGTCTGAACTACACAGCTCACAGACAAGTCTGAGCTAGGTGTGCAATCTTTGCTTTTCTCCACTGCTTCTCAAAAAGGAACAGTTTCTGGCAGAACCTTTGTTAAAAGCAGTCAGAAAAGGTCTGGAGTACCTATCATTTAAACTCCCGCAAAATATTTTGATATGGTTAGCAGCTAGGCTACAAAGTTCAATTTTGTAAACCATTTTGAGAATGTTTTGTAGAGGAATTGAGTCAAAGGTATCCTCGTTTCCAATGTCTGTAATTACATAGTACTTTTTGATCTTAAGATTTTACGGAATTCCTATTTTTTTCCTACCATCAGATTCAGAATCATCATATGATTAGGCTGGGGATCAAACCAAAACTTTACTTGAACCCCAAGTTTGTGAGGGTGATGAAGTATTTTGTATTGTAGAAGGAGGTGTTTGTATTCTGTAGCTGGGCATCATTGATATAAAAATCATCGATATTGCAGAAACACCTTTTCAAAGCTTTAACAATTTAACAATTATGGTTTCTAAAATGATTGAATCTGCAGATTTCTGAGGTTTATTAAAAATGGAACACCACAACCTTCAAAAACTGCTTAATAGAGACAACAGGCTTTTTCTGTATCCATAAATGGAGCAATATTAACTGTCCAAGAAAACACTATTTGAAAAGGGTCCCCTGTGTTACGATATAAATCACAATAAAGCGTATTTGCATATCCTGAAGTAAATCCTTGGGATGATAATTCTATACCATGCATCTTATGAAGGAGCTAAGTGTGACTCAAGCCTCATTACATCATACATTTATCACTTATTTATTAAAAGAAAAAAACAGCAACATTATAATGGGCTGACTGATTCTGACTAGGAGTATTTGAAGGCACAGCCAACCCAAGCACAGCCGAGTAAACAAGCAGAGACAAACCCTCATGTGTGCATTGTGCTTCCTACAGCAGAAAAGTGAAACATATTTCCAGACACCAACAGGTTATGGATCAGAACTGCACACAACAACGGTGACACTTATTGTATGGTTTACAACCCCCTCCCATGAAGAACCCACTGACCTGAAAAGTCTGTAACCAAAGCACGCCTCTTTAGAAGACGTGCGGGGTGGCAGCTGCTAATCCACCTCACCAACGTAAAGCGCAGTCGTCATTCATTTGATGTTGCGTAAGATGGCACACATCTGTCCAGCTTTAAATGGCAGCAGCAATGCCACAGTATAATGTAAATATACAATTATGCGAGAGAAAAAAAAAAAAAGAAGGAGCAGTTTAATTAACAGACGCCTCAAATACTATAGTGAAACCTAAACTGATATTAACAATGGCCTGCAACTGTTGCAACTGTATGTGTTGGTGGGAATTTAGTTTTAAATGTTCAGAATTGCTGGTAAACATCTGCTACATCAAGTTAAAGGGCTGCAAGCTAACCCAGCTTACCTTGCTAGCTGCAGTGCCTTGACTTGGGCTGACATGTTATCTAGCTAGTACATTAGCAATAAACACAGCAGTCCATTGCTTACACCCATGACATACAATATACTCTTACAAATGCACACTGCTGACTGACAACTGCATTCTAGGCGTTCAACAAACAAAACAACGATTACACTTAATATTTTCACATCTACTGTTATCCCTAGTTAGATCTGAGTTAGCTTCTTGAGTTAGCTCTCTCGCGATCGACTCCTCGTTTCTGTTATATTTTGATGTAATATTTACCTTTCCACTCCAAGCCTGGTTAACTCTGGTACACAAAAGTTAAAAGTCCTCAAAGTGATTGTCCGACCCGTAAAAACTTTATTTATTTTTTCTTCTTTCAGTTATTTCCAAGTCACGCAGCCAAGACGTCATCCCTTCCGAACTGCTTGACAGATTTGTGCAACGTGAGCCCGGCGTAGCAAAACCCCGCCTGTTCTACGATGATTGGACAGACTAAATTTACATCCGCGACTCGATTGGTCAACGGGACAAATAGTGGGTGTGTCACACACCGCCTCTCGCCAGGCGCTTGCTGCACATTCACGTGGATGGCCATGTTACACAACAGAGGAAAACAAGCTGAGACCAGACTACGTAAGCAGCGATTCCACAGCCATGGATCGCTTTTGTCGTCGACTCATAAAGGGGAAAAATGTCGGGGATGCGCTGATTGAAAGATTGGACTCGATATAAATAAAATAAAAAAGATTTTGGTGATAGCCAATACTTTTTAAACAATCACTGATTTCTTTAATAACAGCTGAATATTAAAATAACCATTGTAAAATTATTTCTTGCAAATGTATTAAAGATTCTTATTGTAAACTTTAATGTCTGAAAAATCTTCTGTTTGAAAAGTAAGTTTTTATTGTATTTATAACTTTTTCACATTTATGTCAATAATTTTATTAATTAAATTAACCGATTATTCCTTAATTCTTTTTCTGTTTTCTTAAAACTTTCCATTTCCTTGTTTAGCCAATACAAATGTGCCAACCAAAGCTGTGCAATGAAAACTTTCCATTTCCAATGATTCATTTATTTTTGCTACCTCCTTAACAGAAATAACAATCTACAGATGGACAATCTTACTTCCTCCTCCTGTGTTATTCTTATTCTGTGACTTTAATTACATGCTATAAAAGTGGATGGGTTAAACTTATTAAAATAGTTCTTCCCTTTGATGTTTTTCATTTGCGCTGAACACTTTTGCTCTATTTTGTCAATTACAGCTAAGTAGTTAATACATACTTTATATTGTAAGTAAAACATTTTTTAAAGCACTCCTTCATTTGAATAAAAACAATTAAATGAAAAAAGCTTGGACATAAATCTGCATTGTAAATAGTCATAAAGTAAAAGTAACTAAAAGGTAGTTATTAAAAAACCAAACTGAATGCCCCATGTATCAATTTCTTGTGCAATGTATCTATTTTATAGACACATGTATGTGCAGATTGTTCTTGATGGTGGTTTCCATAGATTGGATCCATGCTCTCTGGAACTGGGTGAGTGACATTGTTCATTCAGCAGGTACAGTGCACACTATTAGCAGATAATTTGATTAACTCTAGCTTTAAGCTTTTCCCCAGCTGCTTCAATTACCGTAAACTGAGATATGTGAATGAGCTCACCGGGAAACAACAAAACAGTCAGCACAGAAATGCAAAAATCTGTCTATCTCAGCCCTCGAGTTTCTGACAATTCCAGGTTAGCCATATTCATATTTCCAAAAACTGAAGCACTGGTAAGAACAACCAACACAATTGTTCATGACCTGCAGCTTTACAATTAATGTATTCCTTGCCAGAAAGCTGTTCTCAAGGTGTAATCAAATGACTGCTTGTACATTTAAAATTTGAACCGGAAAGCAAAAAATATAGTACAATCCATTTAATTATGAATGATGCAGGAACATCTGGATTGACCCGTATTGTTCAGGAGCAAGGCATGAAGATGTTCCAAAAATCTCACAGCCCAAGGGATATGTTTGTCACATGGCAGTTTCATTTGTCAGATTAATGGATTGTTTACTAAAAGTTCCATGGCGTGTCAGTGTACCAAACTATACGTCTGCCAGGAGACCAACAATAAAAAAAGAAACACAGATCATCTCCATTTCCACCAATTTGTCAGCATGACATTTAATGTTTCATTCAAGCAACAGGCAATTAGAGCCACAGAGCATAATTGCACTTTGTTCAAAACACAGTCCCAGTAAGCATGATCAAGGATCAAAGAGTCTCAAATATCAGTGTATAAAAGAGGAAGAGTCATGTATATCATTTGAGTATTGTATTTAAAAGCATTTCATTCATAGACGAATATTCTTAAAGGCTGTGTAAATCAGTAAACCTAAATCAATAAACCAAGGCAAGAAAAAAAAATTGAGTCCAAATCTGTTAGTTCTCATTTTTGTATGAGGACAAAAAGCAAATGAATGCTAAATGTCTCAAAAGGCTGAATATTATCAACATTGACATTTGTGTTTTTTCTTAAATCCAGTGTTGATGTACAATGTCAAGGTCTAACTTTTCTCCAACAATAATATAGAAACCCAGAGTACTAAAGTTGGCAGCAGGAACGGGTTCTTTTTTTAACACGCTCCATAGAAAATACATTAAAACTGAAATATTATTCACAAAAATGATTTTATAGCAGTCAGATGGAAGAAATGCCAGTGTGACTTTAGAGAAATCTTTATTAAAGGTAACGTTGAGCTTATTGATAGAAGTAGCACAATATTTGTTTAGACAACTGAAACACCGAAGGCACAATTTCCCTGGCCGGTACACATGGTCAAAGTATGGCTGTATTTTTGCTTGTTCTCCATTGGAGAAAGCTATCATGCCAAAAACCACCTTTACTGGGGTTCTTGTGCCGTTTTTTAAACACTTTTAAAAGAAAATGTATCTTTTTTTTTTTTAAACATGTACTACAGAGAATTAAATAGGTAATTCCCCTCTTTTTAGCATTTTGTTTTAGTTTAAGGCAAAATCTGGCCTTTTTCAGGCTGTGAGGCTGTCTGGTTTTGGCATGTAGGCACTTATATAAACATAAGCTAACTACCTGTGCTTTACAGCACAGGGAGAGCTACCCAAGTAGATGATGAAAGAGAAAAGTTGTGACAATATGGTTTAACTTAATCTTCCTAGTTAACTTAATATTTATGAAAAATTCCACAAAATTCAATACTGTTCCTGTCGTGCTCTACCAAGAACAAAGTTAGCATCAAACCGTGTGTAAAAATGAATCACTGAATCCCCCACAAGCATTAATCAACTGTAGCATTCACAAAGCAGAGCTAAGCTTAAATGCAAAAAAATAAAGGCAAATGTTAAATAAAAAAGGGAGAAAAGAATCAACTACGTGTGTTAGAAATTCAGGAAAAGGGCATATATCTAACAACCTAACTCAGAACATCCTCAAAAGCAGATTCTTGTCCTGTTACTCAGCATCAGCGGCTTCTAATAAAAAACAACGTTAATATAAGTTGAGGAGAGTTTACAATATTCTTCACGTCTAGTCTTCAGTTGGTAATGAGTGAAAGTGTGTGTGCTATGTCACATGGTAGATCTTATTGAATCGTTTTATCATATCAGCTAATCAATGCGTGTATTTCTTTGGTATCTGGCATTGCAATTTAATGTGAGTTTTTGATGGCTAACATGTTTTATTAACACAGGATCAAACTGTGAATTGCAACCCAAGCACATGTGCAAAACACACACACAGTCAATCATGAATGCAACCCCGGACAAGGAATGAAGACCCCCAAAGAGGTGATTAATACAGAGGTCAGCAGACACAATTCATGGGATTTCTTCCTCTGAGACATGAAGAATGCACGTTGTCCCACTCCTGTTATCATCCTTAAGTCGAACAACTCCAGACTGTGAATGAAGTAAAACCACACAGTTAAGATGTCAAGAGTGAAAACTGTTCAAATAATCTGGCTCAAATTAGCACTAAAGTGAAAACAACACCTGGAAGCAAAAGCCAAATTTCACAGTGGTTATAGCTGGGGTTTCAGCTCATTTCTTCTTTGTAGTAACATGTTGACAAATCGCGATTGTGGATGGATTTTGGAAATTAATTGCAGCTATGATGACTGATGTGTTGAATTGGATGATTGTCGTTCAATTCTCTAGATTAGGTTTTTAATCAGGACTTTAACTGACAACATGGGAGCAGGCAGCTCTGTCTCGGTGTGACACAACACTAAAACACAAAAAACCAAACATAAATAGCCTGATTATTTTTAGCAATAGCTCTGCCTTATAGAAATTGTTGCCAAATACAGGATGTAGGCAGAAGAGTTTCAGCAGTGTCTCCAAACAGGGCCAGCTCTATATCTGAGTCTTAGGACCTGAAAACAGTTCATGTCTTTCACACCCTGGGGACATAGAAGGAAATAAATAACTGCATCTTTAAACTTTTTGCCTTTTTGTTTGCGTGTGTGGGAGGTAGAAGGGAACAACTTCAGGGGTTCTTCACCTTAAGCAACATGAACTGCAACAAGTACTTACTTTTACATCAAACATCTAAAGGTACAGGTTTGACACTCACCAATAATGATGATGATGATGATCACTATAACTGCTATCAGGATGGCCCACATCTGAGAAGGGCGAAAGGGAAAACAAAACAGTAATTATCATCATAATTAGTATTATTATCAATTATTAAAACAAACATGTTTACTCATACAACAGTTATACTACATGAGCATGAAACTTGAGCATTCTTAGTGAAACCCCAGTGTAGTAATGATTACGTAAAGTTGTAACACTCAGCAGGGTGTGGTTTGGAAGTTTTAGTCCAAGCTTTGATAAATTACCTTACAGTTCTTCCACCAGTACTTCCTTTTCAGCTTGGCGGCACTGGTCTCAAACTGTGACGCTCCAGCCTGCAGTGCATCTGCTCTGTCATCCAGTTCAGACAATTTCTGATCACGTTCCAGCACTTTGTCCACGTTGACACGCATTATGTCCACAACCTTCACAAACAAGCACACAAAAATACCCCTAATGATTGAGTGTAAAGGAAATAGAAGAGTTCTATTTGTACCCTTATTAGTATTTATTTGGGCAAGACTAATAAAAAGCAGAAAATAAGTTCAGCAATGTGCAACACGTTTTATTACTTTTGATATGATGACATAATAGGTTCAAATGTAAAATAGCCTCAAGCAATGTTACCCAACACCTCAACCAATCAAGAGACCACATCTTTCACAATTCACAAAGAAGAAAACAAATCTGAATGTGCATTGATTGTACTATGGAGCACATGCAGCCCATATGTTCCACTGATCCACAAACCCCCTAACTGCCCCTCCTCTAAAATTGAGAGGCAAAATGGAAGAGTGTTTAGGCACTTGCAAGCCCATGCAGACCTTACATAACCATGGAGACGGTGATTACATAAATTCCTGGCAGCCAATTGGACACTCCGAGTGACACACTGGGGTTAAGGTTCTGTGTAGGAGGGGCAAACCTCATGGGGGAGGGAGAAATAGAGAACTGTGACAGGGATTATGGCTGGGACTTGGCAGCTCTTTTACCTTATGGCCTTATTGACACGGTTCTGAATAGTTTCTTAAAAGTGAAGACGTGTCTTTTACGGAATTTATTTTGGCAAATGTACTGACATGGTGAGGCAAAGCTTTAGGGAGTGACTGATTCCATCTGCTGAATCATCTAACTGCTGCCAAGGGTTATGCAAGTTTCATCACAAGAGCGAATAAAGGTGGGAGGGAAGAGAGGATGAGAGGAAGAAATGTTTTAGTAAAAGCAAACTTAGAAGTTCCTTTAACTTTCAGAGGAATAAATCATCTGGTTGTCTGAATAAATTGATAAAACAGCTTTTATGGTGACATTAATGAAGCTGTGTTTAGAGTACGGAGAGATTTGTTGAACAATTACAAACAAAAATCTGTATTCCCTCCGGTATGGAATCACTGAGTCCATTTAAAATCTGTTTGGAGTCATTATCGAAGAGCAGTCCAGAAGTATACCATACCTCATTAACCTGGGCCTGCGTCTGCTGCAGACGCTTGTTGCCTGACGCTGCGCCAGAACCTTCTGGACCCTGGGATGACCTGATGAAATGATACAAAAAAATCATAGTCTGTTACATACTGTAAAGCTCTTCATCTGAAATGTAAAAAGCATTTTTAATATTCACATTCATTTGCTGTGAGAGTCAATCTCCTTTACCCACCACCGAAAAATATCCCAATCCCTATTTGCCCCCCCTGCGGCAGGAGATAAAGACAGCTTTTCCTTTGAAATCATGTATAATTAATTTATTTGCAGTATTTTAAAAATAAATAGCATTTTCACTGCAAAATACATTAATTTCCGGTTAGATATTGTAGATTAACATCTCCCTGGTGTGTTTGAAAGAGAGTGATGGTTAATAAGAGATGAGATGATCAAACAGATTAGACTAGAAGGATCAGAAAGCAGTCCACTCATGTATGCACGTCATATGGTAACAACAACTTATCCAAAATTATGTTTTCATTTAGACAACCCAATCAGAAAGAACTACCTAGGTTTTTTTAATCAATTTCAACCCCTACATTCAACCCTAATTCAAGAATGTCTTTACTTATTAATCACTTTAAAAGCCTGTATAGTTCCTCTCCAAACGGTCTAAACTTGTTGAACAGTGCCACCCACTGACCTGAGAAAGCAGTGCTCTGCAATGGCAGCACCTGCATGAGACTTTTTGAGCTAAAATAGTACAGCTGATGTTCTAATTTTAGAAAAATGATTTCAGGACACTATGAAGCAAGAAGCACAGCACAATAAAACTTCATTTGCAATGTGAAAAAAGCTGCTGCATGCATCAACTAGTCACTCTTACTTTGCAGTGAAATGTGAATATTACATACAATCTGTCCTGTTCAAAACATGCCCTATCAAAGCTGTGAAAAGTAAAACCACCAATTAATCTAGTTTTGGCTTGTCCAATACAAACATAAATACCGGTTAAAGATTTATTTAGCATGTGGTAGAAAGGCTATAAACTGAAGATGGCTCCAAACTGCACCCCCAAAATGTCATCAATGGACGGGGATTGTAAAAGAAATTTATTGCATGGAGAAACTGACTTTTATTTCAAGATTGGAATAGCAGAAATGTGTTGAAGGTTGGGAAAAATGAGTTATACATGCATGATGCGTGGAAGAGTGTGACACTGCAGGTACACCTTGATGTATGGAGAAGAATGAAGTGGAACCCTATACTGTTATACCCATGAGAATGTTGTTGTTTTTTTGTTGCTCAAAATTAAAATTAAAAAGCTTTAAAAAAAAGAAAAAGAAACTAGTTTGGGCTTGAGCAGTGAAGATTATTCCATTATAACATTGATAAATCTTATGATCACATGTTTCCTTCTACCCTTGTGTGGCTAAATCAAATTGTGGTCCTTAATTGTGCTAAAAGTGTTAAAAGGCATCGCCTGCTGTCAGGCAATAGAAGTACCAGAATAAAAAAAAGTTTGTCTACAAAGGGTAAACTCATACTATTCTATAATGATTGCATTTTTATAGTATAAATATATTTGAGGTGTGACAAGGCCACTTCAAAACTTCATCACGAAGAAAGTGATGCTGATGAACTAAAAATAGCATTGGACAGCGGCATCACAGGCATGGGTGTGCAGAATGATAAGTGTTGCAGAAAACCTTGAGTCAAACTGCATTAGCCTTTATCAAAATCAACAGTGCAAACTGAACAGATTGTCATGTGAATGTTCTCACGCTTTCATTCAGGAAACATTGGATGTATAATCTATACAAGCAGCCCGTTTCCTCTTTAAAGCACATTGGAACTTGAAGAAATAATAATCTGTAAAATCATGGCATTAAAACTGTTCAAAAATAACAATGGTACTATTGGAAATATGACTACATAAGCCAAGTAACTTGAGTGAATTCACACATTCTTTCACATGACATTCAAAAGGCATGCAAGGCTTGTTAAGTGTGATGGTGGAGGACCATCATGGGATCATCAAGCGTTACTGCAAAATTAGCAAAGAGGAACATCATCGAAATCCAGGTTTGGCACGTTTGATATAACTCTACTATTTTGGGGCATTGGGGCATTAAGGTACTACATTTGCTAGTAAGTCGTGCAGAAATCTAGGAAGTGGCAGGTAAAGGTGGATCTAAATGCAAATAGTTACGACAACCTAAAATCAGTTGAGCTTGAAGCAAAGAAGCGTTTGGGTCTTGGAATCATTAAACCATGAATAATACATATAAAAGTCATAGCAATTTAAACGAAAAAGTAAATAAGAACTTTGTCACCCATTATAGTTTATAAAACGTCATTGCCACCAATAAAAATATTTCCAGTTGAAAGATACTATCACTGGTATTTGTCTATTGCTCAAATCTGACTGGTCTCCAAATGAAATTTCTATCGAAGATGCAATGTACGCAACTAAACAAACATGGGGCTAAGTAGAAGCAAGGCCAACCAAGTGGAAGACCAGGATCCGGAGGAAACGATTGCAAACCTAACTTATAACCTAACACTTATTGTCTAGCATTTCACATTTGCAAAAATGCGGACCTTATAAATTATTTGAAAACACATTTAACCTCTTTAACCAAAATAAAACGATTTTATCATTTCAGATGTGTTACGCACAAATTCTCCCATGTAAATTAGCAACAGCTAGCTTAGCTACCAACTTTACGTGAGGAAAACGAGCTAAAGTTGTAGCACTTGTTGATAGCTAATAGCAAAGTTTTGGGCGTTGTTTTTCTTTTAAGCACATCTTACCACAAAACCAGAAAAAAATCGATATTTAAAACTAACTGTGAAATGTTTACATAAAAGCACAAAAGACTTACATAATGAAAGAGTTTTCTTTCAACGACTCCGACGGTGTTTCTTGTATGTAAAGTAACAAACCGTAACAGCTAGTGCTATGGTTCGATATGCTGCCTTCCCTGCTGTCGGAAATGTCAAATACCAAACGTGAGCGAGTGTTACGCACCGAAATCCGCTTATTCGTTGGAAACACAATAAAGCTGACATTGTTAATTCTAGTCATCCGTTGTTGACTTTTGTTTTTGTAGCTTTAGCCTACAAAATAGGTATATTTAGGTATTTAGGTATAGGTTTAGGTATATTTATAAAAAATAATAGGTATCACGATATTCATGTTAGTTCATAAGTAATTGTGCTTGCTTTTGATTCGACCAGCAACAGTGCATTAATTTAAACCCTTCATTTAGTTGTGCATACTGTCATTTAGGAAAGTTTCTGTTCTCTAATTAAAAGGAACTTTTAGAAGTTTGAACTGTGAACACGTGAAGACAACATAGAAGAGACAGAAGCACCCCCAGCCCATCGCTTACCCAGTAGCGTAGGCTATTATGGGTATGAAGGATAAAAAAAAAGGTTAATTAAGAAAGTTATTAGTGTGTTTGGTAATTGAGAAAACAACGCATCAGATCTGTTTTTTTTTTTTTTTCCTTTATTAGTAAAATTATTTTGAAGACAATGGAAATGCAAGAGTAAAGCGGCTCAAGCCCGTGATCAGCATGTGATGAGGGAAGCAAAAATTACACGTCTGCTTTCAGTCCCTTTCAGTCTATCTGGATGTAGATGTTCACCGAAGAATCAGAACCGTTACTTTTTGCTCTATCTATCTTAAACGTTTGACTTGTCCGATTTAAGAATCGAAAAGAAAGATTATAGTTATGCATTTGCTTCTTAATAGGGAGAAAGTTCAACTGAATCATACGATGTGTGATGTTACCTCTGCATAAGGTGAACACTGTACTGTCTGAGCCACAGAGGCACCGTTAGTTCATTTTTTAAAATAAATGTTGACAGTTTCCACTTCATCTTTGTTTGCTTATTTAACACGTAAAATGAGTTTCTTCTTTGCGGAACATGCAACACTCCCCCTTTTGGCTACATCCCAGAGCCATCATCCACCACAGCTTCCCTTGCGGGTTTCTGCAGAGAAAAAAAAAATGTTAAAAAAATAGATAGATAGATAGATAGATAGATAGATAGATAGATAGATAGATA
>CAJRST010033334.1:14929149-15013397 GCA_907169785.1 Menidia menidia | reverse complement strand
ATACATACATACATACATACATACATACATACATACATACATACATATTTTCTTATGTTAAGTCTCACAACTTACAAAGTTTATTTCTTTCTTGGCAACAGCTCCATTGTACAGTAGGCTGGGACTTTCCTCCTGTAAAAGAGAAGTTGAACCCATAACCACACAGATTATGGGTTTGCAATGGAGGTTTCTGTGAAAGTACTTTATGTTAAAAAACATCCCCTCCAAACTCACTTTCGGCTTTTACTGGTCATCTGATACGTGGAGGAGTTGCACAGGGTAACAAAGTCAATGCTAATGACTTTGCAACCTCGTTTATGTAGGAACACAGTAATGGTAAACGTCTCAGTAACAGCCAGACTAAGTTACACCATATCCCTGTTGAACAGAGGGGTGCTTCTCAGCTCTCAAGTCCACTTTCTGGATGTAGTCTTTGTTCATGATGTTTAGTTTTACATGGATAGAATCTCACTCCCAGCTGCCCAAACAGTGACATGACCCACTTTTTACTGAAACTCTCCTGTTGACATTGAATATTGTCACTGACATTTACTTTTGTCTTGAAAAAAAACTCTTGAAGAAAATGTTGTTTTTCATGCGTGTGTTCTGCAACATGCATGCTTTCTATTTGGAGTCTAGAGCTGGTTTTCCGCAGTTAAATGTTAAATATCTTTTAACTATGCCTGTTCTAAGGGTAATGTTTCATAATGACAAAGGAAATCAATTCATGAATTACATCAATGGTCCAGTTGGTATCTAAGGAAGTGTGCTTCTCCTTAACCTCAGTAGAGGTTTTGGATAACTCATTTGTTGATCGTTGACAAAGAAGCCGATTGTTTGACATATTATGTCACATGATGAGTTACACAGCTACGGACCATGCAAACCTGTTATGTACATATAGTTTTAATAGCAAAATAAAGTGAAATAGGTATTGCTTTAAATTATTTAAATTCATGACTACTTGGTATCATTGTCCTTTATAAAATTAATCAGTATCAATGGCCCATTTAATAAGTGTAATAATTAGACATGTTCCAGTTTCCATGACAAACTTGTGCTCAACAGTAATTTGGTTAGAGGATATACATGGATACAGATGTTAAATCCCAATCACTTAAGCTTAGTTATATATTCACTTACTTCAACCAGTTCTCCAGCTTCTCTGACTTCTGTGCTGCAGCCTCCAGGAAAACACTCCAGTCCGCGCCTCTCTCTTATTTTCTGCAGGAAGTCATATGCCCTGGATTTTTCCAGCAGTGCTACCAGATAAACAGAAGACAAGGAGGAAATAATTCACCTTAAAAAATAACAAAACGTCTTCAACTTTGTGTGACAAAAACAACATTTCACCTCCTTCACAAATAAAGGGAATCAGGATCATCATCGTCAACAGTTTTGCTGCCATGGCCTCCTCCAGACTGTTTTATCTGGCAAACTTTAGAATACTGTGGCCCCTCTCAGCTCCTGCCACTTTTTGTTTTTGAATCCCCACGCCCACCGATGTCTTAATAGTAGTCCCACTGGATGGAAAGGCATCAGGTGGATTGGCTCTGATAAACAAGGGTGGGTGGGGGGTCGGGGGGGGGGGGGGTAACCGTATGATGAAAAGAATCAGTACTTTGAATAGAACTGTATTTGCCTAAAGAATTATCAACAACTTTTATTTGGGTTTGTTAAATCTTAAAAAAAGCTTATTTATAAGTGTGAAGGGACATAATTCCCTGTACATTAACAAATATAAAACTAATATAATTCCTGTTTTATCACTCACTTATACTTATCCTTGTGGTCAAATTTCACAGTGAATATACAATATGTAATACAAGCAGAAAGCGGACTGATTATGTGTTAAGGTTAGATCAATAAGGATGCGACCGATTTGTAAGTTAAGACTTACAAAAACTTTTAATGATAGATTACAAATAGCTGAGCAGAACTTAAATCCACCCTCCCTATCATCACTGACAGAAACATATAATCAAACATATAACATATAAACATATCATCATTTAGACAAAGCAACTATGCTTTTGTGTATGATGTTATTTTCATCGCAATACTAAACCCAACACATAAACTTTAAACTTTGTTTAATAAAGCAATGAATTTGGCAAGTATAAGCGCTTAAGTAAAGCAACATTTTTGGAACAATTTGTTAGATCCCACATTCAGAGGAAACTCTAAAGATCCTGCTGCTAGATCAGGCATAATTATGTACTATAACATCAGATTAGATCTGAACCGAAACAAGATATTAAAAAGTATATGACCCACTTAGTATCTGCCCCTGCCCCTGCCACTTAATCATTAACACCAAAAAATTTGCCAAAATTGTGTGAAATAAATCTAATTAATAACATCTGAATGGGAAACTAGGTTATGGGAAAACTGTTAAATTTGCTGCGATAATAGTAACCTCGAGAGAAAAGCAAGTGTGGGACTTCTCCATCTGTCAATATTTTCACACTAGCTCATATTGACCAGTAGGGGTCGCAACATTCCATCCATGCATCCGGAAGTTGTGAAGCGAAATTCATCATTTTGAAATTTAAGTTCAGCTAGCTGTTACTTGTGTGTTAGCGTAAGCCAGTGTTGAAAATCCAACCTTTTGTTTGCTACAGTCATTACAAGATACAGGCTTGCTGTTAAGGCAACAGTACGTTTGGGAAAAAATGAAGCAACAGTGAGGTAATAACAGCTCCTTGAATGTGGGTATTGTTGAGTTGGTAGCTAGCATAGTAGCCCGCTAACGCTAGCTTTGTCGCTACAGTTACGCCACGAGCTAAAAGTTATCTCGGGATGTAACACTTTAACGGTCTGTTAACAAACACCCCCGCTAGAATGCACTTCGGTAGCAATTTTTGGTTTCTGGCGCGACTTTGGCTGTCCTTTTGTTTTAAAACGATAAATATGGCCCTTGAGGTACAACATACGTGGGCTGGTGTATCGACTCTATTCAAACAGCTGTTTCATAGAAGGCCGTTAAGTTAACAAATATGACCAAACATGCATTCTATTCTACTATATTGTCAAGAAAGAAACTGTTGGACCATGTTGTTGAGCTGAAATTGAAGGCTGGATTAGAGCGCATGTTACTTTTGTCTTTCAGGTTTCGTTTTTTGTGTACTATGAACTCCCTGTCAGCCCAGCCTCCGGCTTCAAGCTCTGCATGCAGGACCCTACCTGGAGAGGGTAATCAGGTATGACTAAAAATGTCAACAGAAAAATTCAGTTTTCCTTGTTTATATTGTATTTGAGCTGTTGATAAGGGGTATATTGGTGCTCAGGTACAGCCAAAGGCCCCCCTCCTGCAGATTCTGCGCGTGGCTGGAGCCCAGGAGGATGTCTTCACGCTTAAAGAGGTGAGCTTTCTGATCAATTGGCAAGAAAGTTAGCTTGTAACATCATTCGTGTTCTGTTGTTGCAATGTTTCTGTTCTTACTGCATGGCATCTAAGGAGTGCCAACTGCCTCTGTGGCAGTGCTCACGCCCCTCCAACAGGTGGCAGCATTCCAAGGAAGTAGTTGCTGGCAAATTCTTACCCATGATTTCTGAGACTCAGCTTTCTGTCTATTTGCTCAAAAAGGTGATGCACTACTTGGGTCAGTACATCATGGGGAAGCAACTGTACGACAAACAGAGGCAACACATTGTTCACTGCCAGGACGATCCTTTGGGAGAACTTCTGGAAGTTGAGAGCTTCTCTGTAAAAAACCCAAGGTAAACATCCATGCCTTTTCAAAAGGGCTGCTTATAAGCAGTTGCGCACAAAACATTTATAATATGAGCTTAGTGAACACAGGGAGTTACAAAAAGTTAAAAGGTAATAATTCTACACCATTCTCTTGTCCCAGCCCAGTGTATGAAATGCTCAAGAAATACCTGGTGGTACTTGTTTGTGCTGGTAAGTGCTTTTAATATCTATCAGTTTATTTTTGTTTGTGTCAAGAGAAAAACATGGGCAGTATATTCATTTTGTGGACACTACATTTTGCATTTGTGACTGATTGAAAATGATGTGGTCCTTGGATGTTTGTTGAGTTTCCTGTTTCATTTGCGTGCTTCTTTAGAGCTTCAAAGGAAAGTATTCGTGGGGTATCTCCATCTATAATTCTTACTCATTATAATAAGCAACCTTTCCTGTCAGTCACTCAATGAAAAACAGATTTGGCATCATCTGGGGATGCAAAGATTTCTAAATTCCAGGAAGAACACCATTTTTCTTCTTGTCCCTCAAATCTACTGAAGAGGGGCTCACTAAGATAGCGTATAACACTATAATTAAAAGGGGGGCTGTCTTTTGTCTGTTACTGTGTCTTATCTGAAATGCAGACGCAGCAGAGAATCTTTCTGTGGGCCGTGAATGTGTTGAGGGCGGAGTGGAGGATCGTGGTCAGGTAAAGCCGAAGCATGGTGCTCAGAAGAAACAGAGACTCTCCTCTTTTCTCACCTCAGTACACACAACAGTCGTGGTCATAAGCCAGCAAGCTAACTACATATCTGCTCAACGTGTGTTTATCCCAAATAGGCTATAATAAATCCAGGAACAGCCTAGTTTTCTACGAGTTTAACGACAGTTAGACAAGATTCTGTCAGCTTGTGTGTACTGAGGAGGGTGAGGTAAGGGCTGCTGTCTTCGTCGGTGTACATTTGTACAGAGTGGCACCGTCTCTGTACAACCCCATCCTTGGTTTGGTCTGGTGATATATACAGAGCTCTTTTTGAGCCATCAGCTCCACCCGATGGATGGGGGGGCAGAGTCCCTGTCTCTGTCTGTCTCAGAGTTCTCTTCTCTGCTCCGGACTGGAGGATCTCAGCTCCTGATCAGCCACGGCCCTGTAACCCTAAAACATCCTCACCCATCCCGATGTATCTATAAATCCCCCTGTCATTTTCTACTTTTCCTGTGCTATGTCTTATGTTTGGTACACTTTCTTTCTCTACGTATAATAAGCAGCATTAAGACCTTAATTTATCAAGGATTTGCGTATTTTCAGTTGCTGCATGATCTTAATCCACTCTGATTGTAATTTGGATGATGGTTTTCTAATTGGCTTATTTTAATTACATTTCATACCCTTATAAGTCAGTCGTCCACTGATATATAATACACGACTGCTCAAGAGGTAGTTTGTGTTTGGAAGTGGATGCCATGTTTGTTTTCTGCTCTGTGTGATGAGAACATATTTTAAAATAAACATTTAATTCCTGATCCAGACCAGCGACATTTGGGAAGAAATGGATAATGAACTATTAACAGTTTTTTAAATTCATGTTAAGTTTCACACTTTCTTACTTCCTGCAATTTGTTTCACAGTTTAGGCTTTTTATTCCCCCTCTATATTTTCTTCTCTCTTCTTCTAAACCAATGTTTCATCGCCCAGCCCCTCTGTCTTCCTGTACTTCCCTCCCATGTGCAGAGGCCATTTTGAAAAGGAGCTGCGAGTCCTCCAAGGAACCAGTCCTGGTTTATGTTCTAATTCTCTCCCTTTATTCCCCTCTATAGATGTGTGGAGGTGTGGTCAAAGCAGGAGTGGTAGCTGGCAGTGATGGGCCTCTCCTGCAGACACCCTCCCAGAGACGACCTCGGGAGCCAGACGACGGTAAGGTGTTAGAAACACACAAGTTACAAAAGGCTGAACGTAACTGTTTACAAAAAGAACTCTCTTTAGAATCTCTAGAAGGCTTGCCACGTTCAGCCTGCAAACGGCCCAAACTGGATGTTACTCTGGATGAGTGGGATCTTTCTGGTCTGCCCTGGTGGTTCTTGGGTAATCTCCGAAATAACTACAGCCGTAGGAGCAACGGTTCCACTGACATCCACACAAACCAAGTAAGCAAACTCCTCTTTTGTCAGATAATCTTCAGGGAAACCATAAAACATTTATATGAAACAAAAGGTTGGGCCCAACCGAACCCACTGCTGGCAACGGTCCATCCAAAGCAGTTCTATGTCGTACCACCCAATAACACATTTAAACATTGTTCTATTTTTCAGTGTTGCAGTGGGAAAAAGTTACTCCAGCTTCTGCATGCATGTTCATCATGGCCCCTCTTGTTAGGGCTTTAGCTGTTTTTCTTACCTGATTGACTTGTTTTGTTGGTATTGTAAAATAAATTGGGGCATGTTCATGTTTGAGGTATTCAATGATAAAAGAAACATTTCCTGTCGAAGTATTGCTCTCTGGGCCGGCAGATTTTGTTTCTTGTTTCGTTTCTCCCTTGTATTTGTCAGACCTTCAGCCTTGCCAACAGTTTGGAAAACAATTTGTCTGCTGGATTGTACGTATTGGCCTGTATCACCACTCTGGTCACTTTAAGCCACCACTTTTAGTTCAGAACGTCATTTGAGATCTGACTTACAACATTGCTTATGAACCACACCTTAATTAGTTTTTAAATTTAAACACACTACTAGCATTAATTTGAAATGGTTCAATGACTTAAAGTTGAAAATGATGCAATTTTATGAAGCGGTTTCATTCATATCTTAGAAAGTGTTTCTTTTTTTTCCTTTTTTTTTGGGTGGGGGTTACTTGGGGCCGGATGGTGGGTGGTAGTCTGACTGAATTGTCAGCTGTCTCTTGCACAGGAGGAGGACACAGCTATAGTATCAGACACCACAGATGACCTCTGGTTCCTGACTGAGGGCGAGAGTGAGCAGGTGAGCGTGGAGATGAAAGAAGAAGCGCTGGAAGAGGGGAGCAGAGGAGAAAGGGAAGGTTCTCTTGAGGATGACTATGGAGGAGGGAAGGACGAGAAGACAGATCGAGAGGTATGTGACTATGTTTTTTTAATCAGTGTTTCCACGTTGCCGTATTACCCTCCAATGCATTTATTTTAGGCCATTACGTTTAAGAATTCTTTACTTTTGTTTAGATGCAGGAAGAGCCGGACGAAGATTCTCAGTGTCTGAGTGATGACACAGACACAGAGATCTCCACACAGGTCTGCATCAATGTGTGTCTTAGTTAAGGACTAATGTGGTTGTTGATTAAAACTATAAAGACCTGACTCTGGGTTTGCTTCTCAGGATGCATGGCAGTGCACAGAGTGCAGGAAATATAACACCCCTCTCCAACGGTACTGCGTTCGCTGCTGGGCTCTTCGAAAGAACTGGTACAAAGATGTCCCTCGACTAGCACATTCCCTGTCTGTCCCTGACATCCCAGCGAGCAGCTCTCTCACTGCCCATGACGAAGAAGATGACAGCGATACAGGCATTGATGTCCCAGACTGCAGCAGGACAGTGTCTGATCCAGTCATCCTGCCTTCTCACTCAACAGCGAGCCGGCCACTGCCCCCTATGCTCATGGGTAAAGGCAAGGGCCCGCGGCCCTCTACTTTCAGCAGAGAAGAGCAGTTCTCAGAGGGAGAAAGTCAGGAAAATCTGGGCATGGAAGTTGAAGATGTTCATCCCGAGGCATTGTTGGAGCCTTGTAAGCTCTGCCGAGTGCGACCACGCAACGGAAACATCATACACGGACGCACGGCTCACCTGCTGACATGTTTTCCGTGTGCGAGGAGGCTGCATAAGTTCCAGGCTCCTTGTCCAGGTTGTGGAAAAATTATTCAAAAAGTCATTAAGATCTTCATCCTTTAAAAATAACAAATCGTCCCATGTTCCGAGGACTTCAAACAAAAAATAACAATAGCCCATAAAACAGTGAAAATTAGAAAACTGCATGCTCAGAGATGCCTAACATAAGACGTACACTTTAGAAAGCCTGTAAATCCACAAACGCATCCACAAAATATAGCACTTGGTGAAGGCCCTTCGGGGTCTCCAGGGTTATCTCACCTCCTAGTCTTTTAAATGTTGTTGAATAAAACCTTAAGGGTTTGTCAGAACAAATGTTAGCTGTGCTGCCACAATTTAAATAAGGGACAACGCTATAGTATTTATTTATTTATTTATTAAAAGCTCACAGAGGGTGTGAACTCATATTCAATCTCATGAAGGATTGTTTTTTTTTTCTTTTTGTTTTTTAAAAATATTTTTTTAATCTGTTTTTTTTTTAGGTCGTGTGAATTTTCTGTTTGTTGGTGCATTACATTTCTGGTAAAGCAGCTTTGAAAATCTCGTCTCTTCCTGGGGTTGTTCAGTAGTGTGGGTATTTTCTTTTAAACTCGTTTTGTGCCTGCTTGCGTGTTTTGTTTCAGAGGTAAGAGTTGTGAAAACAAGACTGAAACAACACATGGTGAAAAAGTCTTAAACCCTTTATTTTCTGCAGCTATAGAATTCTAACAACCTGCTCCTAAATTTTTTTTCTTGAAAATGTATTCTTCCGGTGTAAGTGAATATATTGTAAAGAATATAAGTCCTGTATTTCGTAAATAGTATTTCAGCATTGAATTGAATTTACGGTGCTTAGGAACGTGCAACGCAAAAAACAAAACCTGTATTAACCACAATAATCACATCTGTGGTAATTTGATGTTTGTGTTCAATAGTTACAATTGCCAAACCTATGAGGACGGCTATGCCTGCAGTATGTCTTAATTAGTTAGTCCACCTTGAAATGTCATCATTCAGTTTCCTTTTCATCCCAAACTTGGGTTCATGTTGTGCTTTTTGTATGTTTGGTATTTAATTTATTTATGATTCAGTTTTTATTGTGTCTGCCCTCTGACGCAGAAAAACTGCACCTGTATTCAGTCGCTAATGGGACACATACAGAAATATGGAAAGGAAAACTAGCTGAGCTACTAAGCGGACTGTACCTCAAATGAAAGTGACAACAAAGTACTTATGGGGAGTTTGATTTAAGCGTGACACTGCCACATTTTGACTTTAACCTTAAAGTTTTGTACAGATTTGATTTGAGTTGTTCTGCATTGTCTGATGATTGTATTGCCGTGCCACATAGAAGCTGTTTGTTTTGAGTAAGCCCCTGTGCCATCTGTCTAATTCTCAAATGAATGATTCACAACGATGTAAGGCATGAGACCCTTTGCGCCTCGAAGAGGGTGTGCGATAGTTTTGTGATCTGCAGTTTCCATGCGCTTTATCTTTTTGCCAGCAGGTGGAGAGGATTTCCATCTTGTCGCTGCTGCCTACAGAAACTTACAGTACCAGTAATCGCTTGTAATGCACATTTAGAGCATGCACATCGTCATTAGAGCCTGCCTAGAGCTGGTTTCAGAGTTTTATTATATTAGCCATATAAAAGCACTAAAAGATTATCAGAGCTTGTATTTATAAGCATCAGTGTGCATTATAAGAAGGAGACAAATACCAGAAGCAGCCTGATGTAAATGGCATTATATATTGGTGATGCTGGTTCAAGTTAACAGCTATAATTGTGAAATTACTGATATAAATATAACATGTTCAAATATGGTACCCATTTTTTCTATTTGTTACAGATGGAATATATGTGACTTTGTTAAGTAATAAAGATTCGGAAATGATGCTCTTTTATTTACTTTTTGTAAGTGCAGATGATGTACAGTACCCCATGCTAAAGTGTGTGTGTTTTCTAAAGAATAAGTTATTGTATGACAGGCCAGCTGTCATGTGGCTTCTCCTCCTTGACGGAGCTCCAGCACCTGCGACTCTCCTCTGCTTACTCACTGTTCCTCTGCTGCTCGCTTGTCTTCAGCTTATTTCTGTCCTGATCTTGAGAAGTGGGGCAGACTCGTTGCCCTCTACTGTGTTTGCAGCTGTAATGCCGCTGCTATCTAGCTGGTTTATAAATACCACTGCTCCTTAAGCCTAAGGTGTTATTTCAGTACCAATTAGTCATTAGAGTATATTCCCTCTTTGTGGAAAGCCCCCATGTTAAACCGTACAGCAAAACAGACAAACATACAATGATGAATAGCTTTATGAAGTAGTGGATGGTTATTTTCTTCTATTTATGAGACTAGCATACTTGGCTTTTTAAATTGAAAAACAACACATTTGTACTAAGTATAGATCAGTAAAGGTCCAACAACACAGTAAGGTTTTCTCAAATCAACTATTTCTGTCAAGCAGCTAATACTTTGTGATTTGTGGGTAAGATGACTGACGTAATATAGAATTTATTGATTGGAAAATTTTATTGCAGCCATTATCTCCAGATGTTCATAGTGGAAAGTCAGAGTAGTTACATGACAACCTTTTGAAACACGCAACATAGAATAAATATTGAGATGATGATGTTTTCCAAGTGTTGCTGTCCCAATGTAAAGCTTCAACTCACTCGCAGCCAATTTAGAAAGAGCCTGCTGATTGGTCTGATTGCTCAATGGCATCCAGTGCGTCACAACGAAAAGATGAAGAATGCTATCACACCCCTGGCAACATGGCATCCAGTCCCTGGCAGCTCTAGAATGGTGCAGCCCAGGGAGTGGTGAGGGAGCTGCATGTTTCCATGGTGAGAGTTGCTCCATCTCACCACCCAGAATAACTTAATGCACTCTGTCTTTATCCTCTTTGACATACAGAATGTTGTACTTCCTAGAAGGGTTTGTCTCCTTGTGCTGCATTTATTGAATCTTTGTTGTAATTACTTCAAAGCTCATTCATAAATATATATGGTATGTGTAGATGTTACTCTCTTCCTGTATCATATAGCCACATGCCTCATTGATAGTGAGCCTCAGTTTGTTTACTTTCCATTGCTTTCTTCAGGTTGTGTGTATCTGTAACTGTATCTGCATGGCTAGGACCTTTCCTCTCTCACCTCCATTTAGACACATTCCCCTCTGTTGTGTCCGGGTATTTGGTCGCTCCAGAAACCAGGTGGCTAAATTTGTCCCGTTGCTGACATGAGAGAAGGTCATTGGAGCCAGAGAAAAACAAAAGAGAGGAATACGGAAGAAGGCATAAAGAATGAAGGTCTGAGAACAAGTTGGCTGAAAACAGAACAAAAGTCGATGTGTCGGATAAAGAAAAAAAAGAAAAGGAAAAGCAATAATGCTTGCTTTTTTTAATGCCTGTAGCAGAAAGCCAGATTGAGAAGGTAATGCTGAAAAGCTTGTCATAGTTTCCGTTTGGCCATCCACACAAATCCCCTGCCATCATTCCGTAGGTGTATACAGGTGAATCACGCTGCTGATTGTGGTTTATACTTGGCACGGTGTAGGTGTAAAAAGCCTTTAAATGAACTGGGGGGGAGTTTATCAGGGCGCAGTCTAATTGGGGTAAAACTGTCAGCCTGGAAGAGATGGAATCTTTTTTTGTTCCACGCTATAATGCCTCCTGTGAGTATCACACTGGCTGTGGCATCGATGGAATATACAGTATGTCATTCAAATAATCTGCTTGTTTGCGGCAAGTTATTTACAGTGAATAACTCCAGAGGTACCATGTGCTGCAAAGCATGCTGGTGGGAAGTGGGTTATGTTGGTGGGTATAAGGGGTGTCTGTGTGTTTGTCATTGTGCGCCAGAGCCTGGCAGTGAGTGAGATGCCAGCGAGGGGAAGGGCAGCGGATGGCTCAGGGGCTCAGTCCATTCCTGTGATTTAACATGACACCACTTGCACTAAGACGGCGACAGCTGCATATGCACATGCCGGTCATTCTGTTTGTTGTAGGGGATTACTCTGCGATAAAAGCCCCAGTGAGCAGCAGCGTGGCTGGCCGGCACAACTACTGTTTCCCCCCCCGACTTTAGAGAGCTTTCTGCAGTCCTCCAGAGCCCCGTGAAAACACAGGTGGGGCTCTTGGTTGTGAATGGGAATGAATGAGAGTATTCTCCTGATGATAAGCCAGACTGTAGTAGAGTCACATCACCTTTAGACATCAGTCAAACGCTTCATCTCTGAGGCTTATGTAAGGTTCATTACTCAACAAGAATAGCAGGGCTCGGATGTGTGGTAATCGAATCCGACCGCTTCCACGTAGTTTTCCTCAGAACATTCACTTGCTTTGCTTTTGTGTAGTTGTACAATGTGATTGTTATTGAGCAGGACCAGGCTGCTTTGTTTTCTTTTTACTGCTGGAGTGTAACAAGTACACGATAGCTGCAATCAGGAGAGTCGCTCTGGCATCAAAAGATTTGGATTTGGATATGCAGTTATCATGGCGACTGTCTCACAAACGTCGGGCTGGGGAGTCTGTTGCTGTCACTATGGTGACCATGTTATCTCTCAAAGGCCTTTAACTAGAATAAAAGATCGGAGCATGAACCAAGTGTCAGCCGATGGAATAGAAACACTTCCTGCCAGGGCTCAAAATGGGACTTGGTATTTTACACTTGGATTAACGTTTTCGTTCTTCTTCTTACAATATTCCACACGCCTTCTCGCCACAGCTGTAATTATGCAAATCCTCTGTTCAAGGCATTTTTCTCAGCTCAAACCTTTATTCCTTGGTGGAAAGTCAGGGAACAGAAGAAGAGTTAAATTAGTTTTCTCATACTTTGCATTTGTCTGTGATTTAAGGTATATTTGAGGCAGTTGGTATAAATCCACCTCCAGTCAATAACTGCTGTTGGTGTATGATAAGTTAGAAAACTAAAGCAGAATGTCTCAACACGTTGGGAGAAACAATCTTTCTTTCAAGTTTAATCCAGTCCCTTATTGCTTTGGTAATAAAATTAGAAGAGACATGCAAAATGTATATGTGTAAACGTTTTTAAAGGTTTAATTTTTGCCTCCTCCTTTCCGAAACTAATCTTGAACCAAATAGCCTCCTTATCATAAATTCACAAACCAAATTCAAATGCCTGCTTCAGACACCTTATAAAATACCAACAAGTAACATCTAAACACGACTACACGATCTGTTCCTGTGCTCTACACCTGATATTAGCTTCATCCATCTTTAATAAACGCTTCTTTATTGTTGTTATGTTACTCTCCTCTTACATATCTGAGATTTCCTGACTGTGCTCGGATGACAGTTCTTCAGGTCAGCGGTGATCTTGAGGCTAACCTGGGGTGAGGAGCACTCATACCTCCCTCCTCATCCCCCGAAGCTCAGCTGTTCCACAATGTGCTGCTGCCCGTCACCCAGGAGAAGAGGAGCAGTGTTGCCAGTGACAGGGCAATCCCTGCCAGCACACACACACACACGCACACACACACACACACACACACCGAGACCTGTGCACACTTTTGAGTGTTTTTTACCTCCACTGATTTTAGTTTGAGGGATATAAAGTTAAAATCCAGACTGAATAAAACATTCCTTGAATAGAAAGTGAGTCACAGCTAAAGTCACTATGGCAATAGTATAAATAGCACTAGCAATAATCACCTGAATAAAAAAACGCACATACACAAAAATGTTTGTGTATGTGCTATTCTGCAAAGAGAGAATAAATACTCGATTTCCACTGGTCTGCTGCATCTCAAGTGCTCACTTAGAAATGCTGAGAGGGGACTCTGGCCTAACGCTACACACAGGCACGCGTATGCACACGCGTGTAGCACGTGCGTGCGCACACACACACACACATATACTATCACAAGTTCCCTGGTTCTGCTGACAATGGGTTAAGATGACAGAGGGTTATGAGTGACTCTGACACACTGCGCACCCCCTCCCTGCTGTACCCCAGAGTCCAACACAGGCGTCTTTGTGCTCACTCCACCATCAGTGAGTATCCATCACAGGCTAACCTGACAGCTTAGTGCAGCCCTCTGCCAAGTTCCAACACCACATCTGTTTCCACCCCGAAGCTGAGCCCAAACCAAGAGACCAGACAGCAAACATCCAACCAAGCCCTCGTCTGAGGCACACAGTTTCTCCCACTTTTTTTTAACCACAGTGTAACATAATGAGGACATTACAAATAAAAGATGAGCAAAGTTAAAGGATGACATCCGCTCCATTTGTTTTGCTGCCAATAGCCCTTGAACCAGCATGACCCTGGAAGTGGTGCAGTTAGATGTCTGTTGCTGCTGTGTTTCTTTTAATCAAAACAAAAAAGTTTGCAGTGAGACAAGCCTGTTACCACAACCTTTAGAGCAATTTCAGTGATGTCCCACCTATAGTTAAGATGTCCAACATTTTATTTGAAACCTTAGATTTCTTTGGAAAATAATTCAGAACCAACAAAAAGTAGTAAAATACAATAACAAATATATTTAGAAGGATAAATGTGCATGATAACTTAATATATGGGGCAGGTTCACCTCATCTATAAACTAATGTACTTGTTTTATTTGTACCATAAAACTTATTCAAGATGATTTCAAGTCATAGATTATAGGAAGGACAGCTAGGCAGCTGGACGGACTTTTTGTAGACTTGCTTTTGAAACAAATACACAATATGGTTTCACATTAACCTGCTGCTACTATATATATTGCAGAGGTTGTGTGGAGCCTTGAAAATGAAATATTTTTTATTTTAACATTATTGATGTTCAATATTTTTGATCAAATTAACACTAGATCCTGCTTGTCATTCTCAAAACTCACAGAAAATATTCAGTGAAGACAATTTCTGTATATTCAAACTGATACATGGCCTCACTGTAAAAATAGCTGAAACACCAACGCCAACCAAATAACAAAAGACGTTTTCAATCTTAGGAACAAGTACAGATTTGGGTTTGGATAATCATATTCTGAACTCTGAGTATCTTTAGTTAGAAAAGCCATACCTATCAAACCTATGTATCAGAATAGAGTGGTAGAAATCTGAAAGGTAAGAATGAATCTCGAGTATTGGCAAAGCTCCACAGCTATGATTGAACCCTCTATCCATGGGACCACTTAAGCTATAAACAAAAAAATGATCTCTGTGACTCAGAGGAGTTTTTACTGTCGTCAATGCAGCCTCTGAGAGAATCATCGAATAAAGAATGTGTGGTCAGGTGAAATAAAAGATACCTAAAACACAATGACCATCAACAAAAATGTCACCAAAGTAATAACCCTGAGAACACCACGTGTCATCAGACGTGGTAAACAGCAGACACTGCATCCCTCCTCAGTTTAGGCTCTGTGTGTGGTTATGGCAACACATTTCCAGCCATCAGCAATAATTTCCCATCAAATGTGTGTATTACTGGAGAAATACTCGTCCATCTCCCATAGTGCTACGGCACACACAGGGATGGGGCGTATCGGAAGGTGTCCATCACTCCGGAGCACTCCTCTGTTGAGTGAAATATGTGTTCGGGCCGCGCATCCACTAGCTGATGTACGGAACTAGCTGATGAGCTATGAGGTGAGACATGTCCTGGGAGGATTAGCACCCACTGGCCAGGCAAAAGCAGTGACCGGCTGGAAGAGGTCAGGACCGTTCCCCTGCATGGTTGACTCATTATTGTCCCTTGCATTTTTAGAGTAATGTGAGTCAGTGTCAGCTTGCTGCTGGACTGACTGTGGCCTACGTGCCTGCGCAGACCTGCCCGGATTCAGAAAGTTGCGATGCTCAGAAGGTCACTTGCATCACACTGTGACGAGTGGCCGCCAACTAGACCACTGAAACTTTAGGTTTGGAATCAACAACAACGCATGGTCTCTCATGGTACTCGCCATCACAGAAAAACACTCTGGAACGCTTTCTTGCCTCTACATATCATCAGTTCTTAGAGGAGGTGACAGCTGTCTCCAGACTGTCCCTACCGCCCCGCCCCGCCCCCACAGTGGGGCACTTCATGTATAGTGTCATGCAGGAGGACGCAAGCCAGGGATTAGCTCATTAAAGCAGACATCTTTGATCTGAGGTTATCTCTTCCATTTCCTCGGCAACCCGATCACATCCTCGCCTCCTAAGACACACACGAGCGCCGAAAACCCCAGAAGGGCACACGTTCACCCACACACCAGCGGGCCTCAAAGCCCCGGAGAGAAGGGCCCAACAGAGATGTGAAGTGTAGATGTGCAGCAACAGCTAAACGCCGTGTCAGGTTTCTGGGGGGCTCGTGCTAAATTTAACCCTGTGATCCTGCAGCAGGCAGAGGGGTTTAAATGCCAGCCTACAGTTGCTCCACACCAGTTGTTCTCCACACGTCTTCCATTCATTGCACGCTTAGGCCGGGAAAGAAGACAGAGACACACACAGTCACTCCAACGCACGCTCCAGACGCAGGACCCACGGCCAGTCACTGAAAAGCAGTTTAGAGGGAGGCAGGAATCTTTGGCCCGTCACATACGACTACAACCTTGTCCAGTATGGAGCTTTTTGAGACCAACCCTTACTTCTTCCCTGACCAACGCTTCTATGAAGGAGGGGACAGCTACTTCCCCTCTCGCCTGCCCGGGGCATATGACCAAGCCAGCTACCAGGACAGGAACTCCATGATGGGCTTGTGTGGGGGTCTGTCCGGAGGGGCCGGTGTTGGAGTGACAGGTACAGAGGATAAAGCCTCTCCGTCCAGCCTGTCACCTCACTCTGAGCCCCACTGCCCGGGCCAGTGCCTGCCCTGGGCCTGCAAGCTGTGTAAAAGGAAGACGGTGACCATGGACCGTCGAAGGGCCGCCACACTGAGGGAGAAGAGACGCCTGAAGAAGGTGAACGAAGCCTTTGACGCTCTGAAGAGGAGCACTCTGATGAACCCCAACCAAAGGCTGCCCAAGGTGGAGATTTTACGCAGCGCCATCCAGTACATCGAGAGGCTGCAGGCACTGGTGTCCTCCCTCAACCAGCAGGACACTGAGACGGGACAGCAGGGATTGCACTACCGACCTGGTCCGGCCCAGCCCAGAGTAAGTAAGACGGAAGAAGGAACGGGCGACAGACACAGGGAAAGGAGCGCAAAACAAACAGAATGAAAAAATATCCTCTTCTTTTGACGTTAAGAGGCAGAAGAGGCACAAGTGGCTTTGTGAAGGATAGATAGTACGATAAGGCAAAAAGCGAGAATGCTGACAAAGTCTTAAGATCTCTGCCTTTGATCAGATAATCCGTGAGACCTGCTTTGAAACTGATTGAAGCGGATGAGTCTGTTCGATTTGGACGATAGACGGATGTTTATGTTGTAGTTGTAGAAAGTAAAAACCATGAATAAAAACCAATGTGACGTATGGCAGCAAAGTGACTTGTGACAGTAAAGAGTCATTTATATCAAGTTTTACTTGAGGCGGCTTGATGTGCATTGAGCTGCCGGTGCTGTGTCTGTGTGGGGTTTTCTGCGTCGAATCGTAACAGTGATTTACAACAGCTTCTGTGGCTGTCTCCATGGTAACAGGTGTCATCGTCAAGTGAGCCCGGTTCGGGCAGCACTTGCTGCAGCAGCCCGGAGTGGAGCAGCACTCCGGAGCAGTGCCCGCAGAGCTACAGCAGCGAGGGTGAGTGCTCTTCAGGAACTCTCATGAGGTGGCACAAACAAATCAGAGAGCTGCCACTGGTTCTGACTGCACCACTTGATCTTTTTCCCCTCAGATCTCCTAAGTGCTGCCGACTCCCCAGAGCACGGGAACATGCGTGCCTTGACTTCCATTGTGGACGGCATCACCGCCGCTGATGGATCGGTGGCTTTTCCAGTGGACATTCCCAAGTAGAACCTCAAACCAGTGAAACCGTACATGCAGGTGAACAGAGAGCCACGAACAAAAGGCAAAGACACAATTGGCACTAGAGGCTGACAGCCAGTTCTAATGGATAACGTAGTTTTTTGTGCATCTACTGATTTGAGTGCTTTGTCTTATGCAAAAATTTTGACTTTGTTTTGACCGATTTGTATTGTAACTGCTGATCTAAGGGTCTGCTAGCCAAACTGAATTCCTCCTTTCACACCAAGGCCTCATTCCCCTTACTTATCTGCCTTATCCCGGGGTCCAGTCCTGCCTGTTACGGCTACAGGTGGGTAGTCTAACCAGAGATTCAATGACTTTGCTGCAAAAACCCAACAACAACATAATTATTACAATAGATCTCTGTTATGCTTGCCTTCAGACTCACAGAACCACAGAGGAATGTCAAATCTTGGCTCTTCTCCTTTCTTAATTTACTATTTTCTCTTTCCACAACCTTTCCCTGAGCTTTCATTGTTTTAGTGTGAGTTTTAATTCTTAAACGAGACATGGGTTTATTTGTGGGGCCAATATGTATCATGGCAGTTTTGACCAAGATCTGCTTAATTTAAACAGGTTATGAATGCTAGTGATGTAAATACGTTCCCTTTTTCTACAGAGTGATTTTGCCATTTTATTTTAAATTTTTTGCTAACTTATTTTTGACTTTTATAACTAAGATTGTTGTGTATTTGTAGATGTTCCGAAAAGTGATATTTTCTGTTCTGTTCTTGCAATAAAAACCATTTTCAATATATTGTGGAATCTTGTCTAAAATATCATTTCAAAAGGAGCACAACATCCAAAATCTTTAAAAAACAGCTTTACTTATGTCTATATAGTGTCATAAATACAGTACACTTTTTTTTGGATAGCCAAATAATAAAATCTTGATTTGTCAGCATTGTTCCACACCTGGAATAAAGACACAATACTCATAGCTGCCACATAGCACATTACACCTTTTAGACACCTTGGAAAAACTGTAAAACAAAATGTAAAAAACAAAGATTGTACAGCCATCCAGCAGTTCAGATGCTGTGTTCTTATCTGACGAAAAGTTGGTCAGCCAAGAGTGCTGACTGCTCACTGGCACGTCTCCATGGCAACTAAATGAGAGGTGACGGAACGAGATAAGACAAGTCTGTCACTAAGAGCAGTGTCATGTAGATATCATTGGCTGAAGTTGAGCAGCAGTTTACAGTTGGACTTGAGAGAAAGTTTGGAATCAACATAGAGGAGCTACAGTGTTCACACTACCATCCACAGAGATAAGTCACGGTCACATGGCTGGGTCGGCCTTTCACACACTCCCCCTTCTACAAGTCGCCAGCAGAGAGGCTCATTCCCTCGACTGTGCACCTATACACACGCTTGCTCCTCATATTAAAGGATTCTCTCTACTCTAGGCTACATAGTGTCATACAGAAGGCGAGAGAGGCGGGCAGAGAGAAGTAACAGCTACATTGTGTCAAAAGAGGAGGAGAAAGGGATTAAAGGAAAGAAGAGGAGAAGAGGCAAAGAGAGAATTGGACCCATGAACCTGTGAAGAATCCTTGTAGAAATGCACGCATCTTTTAGTGAGTCCCTCCCACCAATGAATCACACACGTACAGCATACAGCAAAAGACACGCAAAGGTCCGACACAGAGAGAAAGAGAAAGAAAGAGAACAGTCACTATTGAATACAGGGCATTGGGTTTCATACAGCAATATCATATTGTTTCCATATATATTTCCAATATATATGTATATATATATATATTTATATTTTATATAATATTTCTATAAAAAACATAAGTCATCCATTGTATGTACAGGGACAATTAATGAGTAATACCTTGCATAACCGGTAGAAGGGTAATCTGCAGTGGGATCTCCCATTTATACAAGTATTAACCACTCTCAAGTCCAAAACCAATGGCCGCCACATCTCCTTCATTTTTTTCATAGTAACAACAGTTAACACAGGAAGATTTGTTTGGACTTGGCCATGTTGAGACGATCAGAACCAGGACAAGAACCCACAGCTGAGACCAAAGGAGCAGGAGCACAACACCACAACGACAAGGCTACTGGGAGCACTAAGGTAAACTGGGCGAGACTGGGACGAGCCTCCTTTACAGCAGCGAGCGCAACTAAGGCGCACTCTCAGAGTCCAAGGGTCAGAGTTGGCCTCTGTATTGCACGTGTCCACAGGAGAGGTGAGAGATGAAAGGTGGGAGGTGAGGCTGGGCAGCGGAGGGGCAAAGCCACCCCCTTGAGGCACCCAGGTCTCCCTCTCCGGATTTGGCATATCACTCTCAAAAGGCCGCAAGCATATGTCCGTATAGGTAATGAGAATGCACTGAAAGAGAGGCAACAATGAGGACAGTGAGATGGGAACAAAGTAAATGATCTATACATATGGAAGAGTTTACGAAGGGACATATTTAATAGGATTACAACAATAATAGTTGGAAATTCAGTGCTTTCAAATCAATCATTCCTCAAACAAAATCCACATTTTCTATAGAGAAAATTACAACATGAGTAAAGGAAACGTCAGGGCCGATGTTTCAATGTCACAAGTTTCTGTTTTGATACATTGATGCTATTTTTGTTGTGCAAAACTCAAGAAACAAAAATCCATGTATTTCTTAACAGCAATGAACAACAAAAACAGTCATTCAAAGGCAGCTGGTATCCATCTGTATTTTCATGTTGTGGTCCAAAACCATAAAAGGTAAGATAGTTCTTGACCGTCCAAAAAATAATTCCCCCTCAGTCTGCACAAAGGTTTCTTCACAAATGAAAGGCTATTTTTCTTCTATTGACATTAGCTGTTATATTATGGAGCACAATGTTTTAGATAATGAAGGCATTTCTTTCTTTAAAATCAGTTTTCAAGAAATTTCTAAAATTGAAATTTGGTCTAGTAACTAATAAACCTTAGAGGAAAAGGGATGTTTCAATGTCTTTAGTTAACTGCCTTAGTTCAAAGCCAGTCATCATAACTTAAGTCTGGCATAAGTGAAGTCAGTTCCGTCTGTAAAGTTAGTGCCACAGTTCTGCCACACAGCTGATCCATGCTGTTTACAAGCATACCCTCATTTCTAGCTGTTTTAAATAGTGTTTTATTAGCTCACCTGTTAGCACTAGCGCTCCTGTTAGTAAGTAGAGTGTGGTTAGCATGAATAGGTCCGCACAGCCGAGGGGTCAAGTCTCGGGGGCGCTGGGGGAGGAGCTTGAATTTGCGTTGCAGAGTAGGTTTATGGCAAAATAAGAAAGAAAGGCAAAGAGCAAGCAATTAGTCTGTCAGGGAAACCTGAAAGAAGCTGATAAAAACATAGGTGAGATAAGCCTTTTAATGTTACAAACCTTCAGGCTGGAGCTGTTTCTTGGGTGCTAAGTTCATTGAGGGGGGCATTGACATGGAGGCCATACGGAAACCTGCAGGTAGCGTTTCCATAGAGCCCGCCATCATCCCCAGACCAGTCCCTCCCTCCCGGGCCCGAAACCTCTTTCGCCACGACGGAGAGCGTCGAAATGTTTTGTCATCTCCACTCTACAGAACCAGGGAATAAGTGAAGGTCAAGCTATTTTCTTGAAATATATAGTACATTCTTTAAAATAACTGTTTGCAAAGTCACCTCCTCCATTCGCCGGTCCGTCCCCAAGGCTAACAGATTGTTGAACTCCCTGTCCAGAACCTGTCGTGCCTGGAAAACAAACAGCATGTGTGAGCAGAATATACTGCAAATCTGTGAAAAACATATCAACCTTAACATCTCTTAAAACACTTCCAATATAAATAAGAAATGTTTTCTAGTTCTAAGTTAAATCAGAATTGGACAGAGCTATGAACCCATGTCCTTGAATTAATTGATAGTAAATTCAGGATAAGTATAGAGGGTTGCTTAGTGGGTTACAAACAAACCACTAGGTGACCAGAAAAATGAACACATCTGATAAATACATTTTATGTTGGGCAACTTTGCTCTGCTCACAGAGCTGCCGATTTGGCAGTTAAAAATCGAATCACTACACACCAGAATAAGGTCGCTCATTACAGACGGATTTAATTTTTCCTACATTGCTACCTGTGTGTTCTGCATAGGGATCTGCAGGATGAGTGCTAAGCTGCTGTAGTCGAAGGTCTCATCCAGAGAGATGAGCGCTCCATGAACGCCACTTTCCAACAGGTTGCTGCTGTACTCCCTAAGACCAATGGACTGCACCCAGTGAATCACCTGCTCATTGGTCCACACCAAAACATCTGAAAAATTACATCAGGATTTTTAGGGATATTGCAGCACATGGTTAGGGTTTTTCATTTCAGGCAAATAGAAGCAATCGGTGAAAAATTGATAGATAAAGCCATAAAGTCCACGTGGTGCCAGCTCATTGGCACACTCCCTTTGTTCATGTAAAGCACAGCTGTCAGCCAACTTTCCGAGCCAGAACAGGCGGAGTGTGTGCCTGTAAGTATGCTTATGTGTGTGCAAACGGGGCAGAATTTTGATTTGACGCGACAGCTGAGTCAAGTTCATGTGCTGAACTCAAGGTCAAAAGGCCGCGATTGTTGGCTAGATCTAAGTGTGCGTGCTCGCGTGTGTGTGGACCACTCCACACACAAGTGGGGCTTTAGATCATAGCACTGGCTTTTTGACAGCTCAAGGAGCAGCTGTTTGAGTGTAAAGTAGAAAATGGACAATACCACATTAAACCACTAGGTGGTGCTGTGGCTTGATGAGGAGTTCCAGCTCGTGCACCAGTGCAGAACAGTGCTCGTGTGTGTCCGATTGTTTCTATGCACGTGGATCAGAGGCTGAGTAAAAAGCCTACCTTTCATATCATGTTGGCTGTCCTCTCTCCGGCGATCCAGGTCTTTCCTGTCATAATTAAGTCTCTTCAAGCACATAATCCCATACTGAAGACTAGCCCTGGAGCACAACCACCCGCCCACACGCCAGAGAAAAACACAGTGACATAAGCATCATTAGCATTCTCATCTCCAATGCTAAACTATCCACTTAGCAGATGAGAGGGGAGGCAGATCAAATGCAATCACATGGCTGCAGACCTGTGGAAGCTGTCTACCATCTTGAGGTGGCTCCTCAAGTCCTTCTTGGTCAGGTGGTCCAGCATTCGTGCATCAACGAGACATTCCATGAAGTAGGAACGGTACTGAGGCAGGCCGAGGCTGGGTAGCCATTCGTTTCCTATCCATTCATGATTCATGTCTCCATATGCCAACGTCTAAAGAGAGAACAACAATGTGGCCGATGCATGAAAAATTAAGATTAAACTAAACAACCTGTTCCAGAATGAATCAATCAAAAGCATATAATAAGTGAAAATAAATAATTTGCAATCATTTATTTTTGTATAAATAAGAAAAATCCAAATGCACTATAGGTCCACGTGCAGAACAATTCTTTTGTCACTGCTAACATTTTTTACATACTTGTAGGAGGAAAATAGCAGGTTTCCCCAACAACAGTAATAATTAGACTTAGTATGGATTTTACACATGTGACACCCAGAGACATGTTCATCATCAGAGCTTCAAAACCTCTAGGAAAAAGAAATGTCACAGAGTTGTCTTTTGTATGACAGGATGAGAAGTTAAATATTTCACATTGTTTTATCCTATGGTGCATTCAAATTAGTCTGACACATTATAACACCAGAACCACCTGATAAGCTGTCAATGTACAACTTCTGGGAAAGGCAGGCAAACAAATAACACACAGCTGGGAGGTTATTGGAGGAGACATTTGTCAGTCGCTTATTTTTGTGGACTGGCTTAATCGAATAACGGATTGGACACAGTGAGGAAATTAAACTACTCACAAGTTTAGTCAATAGAAAAGTGAGCCTACCCCAAAAAATCTTTAAGAAAGAAATACAGCTCTGAGCTAATTTTGATCTTGTATATCTCAGAAGGATCCACTTGCCTCACCAGTTCAGTGTATCCTGTGCTGAGGTTTTTCTCAGTTTAACACAATAGCACATCATTTTAAGGCCTTTCATAGCTGCCGTTTTGTTTCTGAATTCAGCCCAGTGCTGTGCCAGGTGTTGGATTCCGTAAAGCTGTGAATGACTCATATAGTCAGAACAAAAAAGGCATTCATTTTCCCACCTTACAGATAAACAAGATTATCATTAGAATGAATAATTATCAGAATTCCGACTGATAAATGGAGTACAAACATGAGACAGGAATTCATAAATCAGAAAGGATAGATATCTTGTTAAAGGAGGTGAGGATGCTTATTTGTGTTTTTGGTTGTTTCTGTATATATGTGAGAGTGTACACTTTCACTCTGTGCACGGACAAATGTTTGTTGATCAGATCCTCACCTGTGCCCAGCTGCCCTCCTCATTCTCCTGAGTGGCAGCATGGTGGAAACAACACACAAGTTTAGGCAGAGAGGGGCTAATCTGATACACATATTTACATATTCAGACACGCTCAAAGAAGCTCTTCTAGGTTTTTACCCTGCAGTAGGCCACAGTGGGACAAATAAGACATCAGCACTCATATTATCAATTGGACCTTGCATGAAGACACAGACCGTGTGATCAAAGGTTACATCACTTACATCCAACAGTCACATACAAATAGAAACAGAGACTAAAAACATGTCAGTGAATGATGCAGTTGGGATTCAACGGGGTCTTCCGGGAGAGGACATATGTGTGTGTTGCCGTGGAGACGGTGTGAGCGGGAGAGAGTGTAGGGTGGGGCTGATAGGAAGGGGGGGAGCACCCAGATGGTACTGACCGCTTTAGTGGAGGAAGCCAGGTTCTCCATCTCTTCGTGAGTCACCCACACATTTCCGGAGGACTGCTCAGAGGACAAGAACATACCCAAACACACACACACACACACACACGTACGAATGCATTCAAGCACAACAAGAGAAAAAAAAACACACCCAAGAATGCACTCGTGTGTATTTTCACACATATCCACCCCCATGCACACAAACAGACAAACATTGTGTTGAGTGATGCCAAGGAAGGAAGTGTATTTCAGGCAGGTAGCTTGTAGCTATATCTGGCACTGTTTGTGTGTTATTTCCCCACAGTTACCCATGTAACTTATGGCTGTTGAAATAGACAAGTCAGCCCGTTTGAAGGCATGGACCCAGCCTTGATTGAATAAAAAAAGGCAAAAAAGTGTGAGGAAGTATCACCTCAGTGTGCAAAGTGAAGGTTATAGCTAGAAGGGGAACAGAATCCCAGTGCAGGGTAACGTGTCCACATGTATTAGAATCCGGAATGACTCATTTGTTACAGGTTCTTGTGCACAGTTGTTTATGCGTTCACAAATTGCGGATGCACACTTGTATGCCATAAAAAAAAGAAAAGAAATGGAAGAAATGAATGCGTGTGGTATTTACCGTCCTGGAGGTGAGTGGAGCGGAGGGGCTGGTGAGGGACACCATCTCCTGGATGGCCAGACGAAGTTTAAGTCGATGCAGAGGGTTGCTGATGCCGATCTCCCTCTGGATCTCTGTGTCCGACAGAGCTGACATGATGGCTCCACTCTTCACGTTGGCACGGCACGCTGCCACATACCAGGCTGGCATACCCACCCACAGCTGGTAAAAGTAATCAACACATACACCCGTGTTGTTACCATAGATGTGCTGTCATTGGGAGGATGGAGCACGCATTGGGCTGCATGAATAATGTACTTTTTGCTATTATTGCACTCTATGATAAAAGTATGTAGCCTTAGAAAAGACAGAGTTCTATAATATGGCTATGTCTGGTTTGGAACTTGCGGTATACCTCTAGCCATGAAACAACTGTAGGACCGTCCCATTGTGCAAATGGAAGCCCTCTTTTCCTGGCATCTTCCAGAAGCTCATGTCTTAATTAAGAAAACACAGACACAGAGGGAGAAGTGAGGAACAAAAATAACCAGAACAAAAAAAAACAAAAACAAACAAACAAAATAGATCTTTTTACTTTTTCTTCATCCTGCGGTCCCTCTCAGCCTGAGTGCCTAGTTTTCCCAGAGTCATAGTGTCACCGATGCCCATCTCAAAGTCTAAAATACAACAGGTATTAGTTTGTTTGCAGTTCAGTTATCGTTATGTGGTGTAGATTGGAGATATGGAATGCAGTCCACAGAGAACCTGTCAGAGCTGGTAGTGACTGTCCATCCCTGCTGACAGCCTGGTCCATCCGACCCTTCTCCTTCTTACCGAACAATCGACCAATAGATGACTTGATACCTTTTTTCTGTTTGCTGCAACCACAATTGAGTGGGGGCAAGTCGTTACTATGAACCCTTCTTACTTAATTACATATAAACAAGAAAAAAAATCCTGTCAAGAATTCTCAAATTCGAAATTCAAATATGCAAATCTGGTCATATTCCGCTAAATATTAGATTGATATATTATACAACAGACTATGATCAGAAAGGTTTATTCAGCTTGGCTGCAGAAAGACTGACTCTCCTGGCAATTTCTGTGCACACAGTTTGTCTATTTAGCACCTGTGTGTTTGTGTATATTTACCCTCGCCCATCCTCCAGGCTGCCTGTGAACTGGGCAAAATTGGTTTCCAGTCGTAAGCTGCGGGGGGACGAGGGGGGTGATGTCTCACACTTAATAGTAGCTTTGTCCACTTCCACCGGAGACTGAAAGAGTCACAGAAGCTTCTTAGTTTGCCGTGACAGATACAGTCAAATGAAAGCACTGTCATTTTTGCTGTTTTTGTACACTTACAGCTACTTTCCTTCTGTGTTTCCTCAAGTCACTTGGCTACCGAAAAAGAAAAGAACACAGTGTGTGAAAGCAGAAACGCAATTTTGTCTTGGTTTCTAATGATTGCATTCTGTGAGCTTTCTGACCAGGGTCATGATGCCAAGATGGTGGCTGGCGTTGCGTCCGTGATGTTTAGGTGTGGAGTGGCCGCTGGTGGGTGGGGAGGAAGATGAGGCAAGGGACTGGGCAGTGGCAGAGGTGGGAAGGGCCCGGGGTCGAAGGGTCACGTTAAGACCATCCATGCTGCCGCTATTTACACGGGACTCGATCTCATCAGACCGCAACTCCGCTGACTCTCTTTCTACCTGAATCATCCTGTGAACAGGAAACATGCACACATGTATGATCAAACTGTGTCCTCTGTTCTGTGCCCCTTAAGATGGACAAATATCAACAAACCTGTTCACTGACAAGTTTGACAGCATTGTTGGTAACTTTTTAAATTAACTTTCTGATTAACTTTAATTTAACTTTTCGTGTCTATTTTAGAACCAATTAAAACCGATTTAATCAGAGGGACAACAAATCTAAAAGGAATTACTGTGATCTATTATCTGATTTTATAGCTGACCATATTTGAATACACATTTCAATTAATTGTATGGTTTTTAATATGGAATTAGTTTCTTCAGGGAAATCGGATAATAAACTATCAGCAAGTTTTCAAACTACCATTTTTTGTTTTTGCCATCCATAGGTTCCATCTCTAACCAATAGCTATTACAAAAAGTAGCAGCTGTATATTTTTCTGTATTATCTGTCCCTTTCTATTAATTTTTGCCTGGCTGCATTCCCTCTGTCTGAGTCCTGTTTCCTGTTGCTGCACTGCCCCAGTCTCTGTGTGGAGGAATCGTCTAATGTGTTGTCCACCTTATCTCCTCATTGATGGCGTCAAGTTGCTCTTGCAGCATGAGAGCTAAGGTCTGAGCATCTGATTGACCGCTGGGGGAGAGCAGGGCAGAGCTGACGTCATCGTCCATGTCTGACTCTGCCTCAATGTCGCTACCGAGGAGGTGGCCCACGCTCCCCCGCAGAGATTGGTAGTCCTGCTCAAACATCGCACACACCTAAACAGATATAGACATAAGCCCAGGTTGGCAAAGTCAGACATAATTAATACTGATCTGTTTTTATTTTTGTCAAAACATGAATGAAATGCCAAGAATGAATTCTGTAGATTTACTCATATTAAATGTATACATGTAAAAAAAAAACAATGTGACACTTGCGGAGGCAGGTTGTGAGAAGAAATGGTTGGACAGGAAACTTACATCACACATCATGTCCAGCAGCAGGTGAGAGAGACAGGAAGACAGAGAGGTTAGTAGAGAATGGGAAGTTAGGCATGGAGATCACACACAGCTTGGCACTGACACTTACTCACAAAGTGGACATGAACCTGAATAAAGCACTGTAAAGAGGCAGCATGTTGTTAGAAGAGTTGTTAAATGTGATTTCGTTTGTTGGTCTGTCAGGGCTTTTCCTATCGCTTGTGTATGTGAATGAAAGACGTGTCTATGTGAAGAAAAAGAGACAGTCAGCACCTTGTTTGGGTCATCGCGCAGCGCTGATAGTCTGCCTTTCTGTGCCCGCCTGATCACAGTTGTGCTGTAGTGGCCATCCTGGCCCTCCACCACAGAGAAACGGAGGTCACTGGAGCTGCCTAAGTGAGACCTGAGAACACATACATACAACAGCTTGCCGTCGATAAAGTAAACGTTAGAGTTCAACTCTCTGTGAAGAAAATCATAAAGCCCCTGTGTACCGAGGGTGGGTTCCATCTCCGAATGCACCACTCCGGCGTTTCAAATGGTCAATCTCATTTCTCAATTTATCAATCTCCCCAATAAGCCGTTCCTAAAGGAGACAATGGCACACATAAAAGCAGCAGCATAAAGCAGTTTCCTGGCTGCTAACAGTTCATAAATGGTTTGGAATTATGGAAAGAGTTGTTTTTTAAGGAGATCAACTATATTTTTACTGACCCTTGTGTGGTGGAATTCTTCAAGCTGTTTTTGGCAGTTCTCGAGGTCTTGAATAAGGGAATTCTAGACAAAATCAACGAATCATAAAAAAAGCAAAAACTATGTCAGTCGTTGAAGTTAATGATATACAGTGTTTTTAATTTAGTTTATGCACTCAGAATAACAGCAAGAGGTGCTGCTGTTGCTTAGTTATTAAGCAGGCCTTGCCTTGTCCTCCAGAGCAGCCATGCGTTCCTTCAAATGAAGCTGCAGCCGTTCATTCGACTCAGTGAGCAGACGATCCACTGTGTCAGACAAACGCTTGTTGTGTTCCTCATTCATTTTCTCTCTCTGACGAGCCTGATGAGCAGAAAGGAAGAGCCAGGCGAGGGAAATTATATTGTCACATTTTGTCTTTGATATAGACTGTATGTGGGTGTGTTAATGCAGCTAATCAAGCATCTCTACACGGATTAAAGGATAAACCATGCATTTAGCCCTAGATCACCGGCTGCCACATATAGGTCTTCTTGGCCACAATGGATCTCGCAGCGAGTGTGACTTAATTACAGTCATTTAAGTCATAATGAAAAAGGTTAAACAGCTTCTGTTAAATGGGAAACACTGTGCTAAGTATGTGTTCTGCTGTAATCTCATTAAAGTAAATCATCACAGGGACATACAAATACAAAACCGTAGCTGCATCCTCGGAGAGCTGTTTCTGCTAAATATAGTCATGAGATCATAGAGCGAAGGAAAAAAATTAGCCATGCGTGAATTATTTGAGTCTAAAGATAGCAGCCAATCAGTTTTACGGTGGGGAGGGGAAGCTGCTGTAAGATATCTGGATTTTGTTTGAATTCAGGGAACAATGGCCTAAGACTCACGGCATCAAGTTAATGAGAAGAACCAGCCAGGATGTGGACACATCGTGGTGAGAGGACACACAGACCCATCACGAGCTGAACATGCACACACTTATGCAGACACACAAACGCACCCTTGCTAGCTCTTGGTTCTTCTCCTCTAATTGTGACTCCAGCTGTCTGAGCCGCTCCTCCACGTTGCCATGCCGTTCCTCCGCCTGCAGGGGGTAGCACAGGCATATGCTGTTAGGCAAACCCCCCCCCACCGTGGGGACTGAGTACCATATTCTCTTGCTTCTGAAATGTTTATATCTTTTTTTTTTTTTGTATATTCTACAGTTACCTTGGAGAGAGCCGCAACTCTCTGTGCCAGCTCGGCCTCCACCTCCGGCAGTGTCTCCGCTTTCCTCATGGTCTGAGCCAGTCTCTGCTCTGCCATCTCCAGCATCTCCTGCAGCTGGCGCACCTTCTCCTCGCTCTGGCACGCACAAACACGTTCAAATCAAAAGGAGGGACATCGCTGACGAGGTGTGATTGCTGTAGTGTAGCAAGCGAGCGGCATGGCACGACACATGAGCACGCATGGAGGATGTTGCCGGTGCTTCCCTTGAGGAGCTGAACTCAGATTCACCTTGAACTGCACATGAACTTTTGAACAGTGTTTTTATATTGCTCACTACCTATGAAACCTTGTTGCAGATGGTTAGGGCATCAAATATTTAAAATTTTGCTGGAGAAATAGCAAAAAGAAAGTAAAATATCAGCCTGAATCCACCACCCGTATGCCACTCTTCTCCAAGAAACCTTAACAGTGGAACACAGTCAAGGAAGCTTGAACATTGCAGAGTAATGAAAACACACATTAATGAATACTGAATTATTCCCAGGTTGATGTTTTGGGAAAAAAAACGTTGTTAGAAAATAAATAGTTATCATCAAATTAGTTAGTTTGTTTCACTCATAATATCATAGAGAGAAACATAACTGTAGTAAACAATGGAAAGTCAAACAAATGTATTCAAAAAGGATATATTGTTTTACTTTAAGGAAAAATAACCATGGGTTTTCCATGGCATTAATTCAAAAAGTATAAAATCACCAACTGTAAGTGCATAAACAAGGCTAATGCTGGCGAAACTGAGCTTTTTTAATCCTCTAACTTCAAGTGATTGATTTTTTTTAATGTGAATGCATGCTGTCATATTTCTGGCAGGCAAAGTGTTGATGTGTGTTACCTGTCTATGCAGGGAGTCCTTGGTTGCCAGCTCATTCTCGAGTTTGTCATTTAGGTCGTGGATGTGTGTTGTCTCCCGCTGTGCAGCCAGATAGCGCTTCTCTAATGTTGTTATCCTCTCCTCCATGTCCTCTCTCTGCAGGTTCAGAGAAAAAGGAATAAATAAGAGAAAAACTAAAAAAACAGATTTCTAAAGAATCTAATAGTTACTGTATATTTATGCGCATGTTACCCACTTCATGTGTTGAAACTATATATCAACAAAATACTGCAAATTTGGTTTCACACATAAAACTTCCGGTTTTCTGTTGAAAATGAGAATTATAATGAATCACTTCAAATGAAACTTAAATGAAGAAAGAGCAAACATTCGTTTCGCACCAGATTAAATTTTGGTGCATGGAAATCAATACATTCTGTCGAACGATCCCCAAAAATCTGTCATCAAAAAGCCTGAGCTGTGACAGTTTACCAAATAGAAGAGGCTCAAGAAACAAACCATACATCAGCACTATGATTGCTGAATGTTTGGATACTTGTTATGTTGGATGGCTGTTGGTGGCTACTATGAATTAATCCCCATCACTGGCAAGTAAATATTGCCAGTTGGACATGAACATAATTTAATGATCTTCTCCTACAATGGGATAGACTTGTTTCTTAGATGGTGTTATGTGGAGAAAATGTGTACACACTTTATATCAGTGTCTAAAAACTCATTTGAGTTTACTGCTCCACAATTTCATGCATCTTTTTTTTTTATTCAGAAAATCCAAACGTTTTTGCTGCCCACTGGTCTCAGTGTTTTTCCTGCTTCTCCCACCTCTCTCTGCTCTCTTTGTTGTTTGATTGAGAGCTCCTCACTGCGGCTCAGTTCTCGGCGGGCGTTGGTGAGCTCAGCCTCGAGATCGGCCATGCGGGCGTTAAGGGTGGCCGAATGTTCGCGGCTCTGAGCGAGCTCCTTATTGGTCCGATCCAGCAGCTCCTGGAGCTCAGACACCCGGCTGCCATCATCGTGGGCATCTATAGAACCATTGGGTAATCTCTGTAACATGGACACACAAAATTAAAAGATACAGCCCAAACCGCATAGATGTATTATTCAAATTCAACACACATTAGATCTGAGTTACAAATTTGTGATGGTTAATGCAATGGGCAGAAGGAATTAAGAGTTGTACAGCAGATGAAAATGTTGGCTGACCTACATATAAAAGTGGTGAGATTTATTCATACAGGGCTGCCATGTAGTTGTTTGGATGTTTCCCTACTCCTCACAGCTCAAAGTGCAATTATTTCCAGGGTCTTAATTAAACAAACCATCAGGGACACATATTTCGACAGGAAACACAGTGGGCAGCCAGTGCTCGATGGACCCCCTCTGCTTCCTCATGTTCTGATTTTGCATGCTCATGAATACCATCCAAAAAGAGCACATATTACTGTTGCAGAATTATTGCTAAACTGGGTGAAACTGCCAAACAAAATACAACTGGTGAGCAGTGCAACTGTGTTTTATTCCTGATAAGCCAGTTCACATTTCTCATATTTCCTTTCTGTTACTGTAGGACAAACGTTGTACAATACTTGAACATTCTTAGCAATGGATGGGACAATCCATTAAGCTTTTAAAAATAATAGGATAAAAATAGGATAAAAATTTCCCCAAAAACTTCTTCTGCATCTTTCTTATAATGCATCTCAAAGTTCGCATTAAGTGCCACCCCCTGCCCAATGGACTTAGTCTGGCCAATTTTCTCCTTATTTTTTCCACTTCACACTTTGTGACTATTCTCCAATACAGTCTGCCTGCTTTCATTCCTTCTTAATGGTTAGTTATTGATTGTGCTTCTCTGATAGAGACTGGCTCAGAAATAGGTACAGCACTAAGGGCTGTAGTATCTAATCAGAAATAGAAAAAAGTGCTCGGCTGTTTAATCACAGGGAAATGTGTTGCTCCTCACAGATCCAGTCAAAGATACGTACAATGGCCGTAAACCAGGAAACACAGGCTTTCCCATTATCAGAGGGATTCTACTGTCTGCAGACCTTTTAGTCTCTGTATGTGTCTAGATGTGTTGACATGACACAGGAAAACAGAAAGCAGTTACTAAAATAAACAGACACTAGACAGACAAATACTTTACGGAGACATAAAATAAAGCACAGAGCAGAAAAACAATCACACAGCCAGGAAGACCTTCCATGTAGGTTTGGATCCATCTGTTCGCTCAAAGTCACCATCCTTTCTCTGCTTTACCATGTTCAACTGCAAGGTAGATTCAAAAGAAAGAAAAAATAAACTTTACAAACACACATTTACAAATAGATTTTCCAGTAACATGAAAAGAGAATCAGGAATAAATAATATTTTACAAATGTACATGAATTACATGAAGGGGGGTGGGGGGATTTAACGTTTACCTGATGTAAATATTCAATCAAAATCTTTTTATCAGCACTCATTTATTAAATAAGAGTTTTATGCATGAGTAAGAAAACAGGGCTGAGTAGACAGAGTCTCTCATGTTGGGAGTGAAGAGTACACCTCATCAGACAGGAGGCTTCAACAGATGTCTTTTTGGGACCGAGCAGATGTTCCTCTTTGCAAACACGTAAGACAGACTCATACGCTCCCACAAACGGCCCCATCTAAACACACAGCCTCTTTACCTCTTGTGTGGAAGATGCTAGTTGTCCCTCAAGGGTGGCCACCCTTTCCAGAGCCACCCGAAGCCTCTCACGCACCTGAAAAACCAAACCAAAAGGTAAGTCTCAATCAGTTAAAAGTTAACTTTCTGCACCTCAAAAGGTTTTCCTTCATTTACATGGGGAACTTCTTCCTGTTTCACTGAGGGACTAATGAGCTTCATTAACATCTTAACAGCACAGAAAAAGGAAAATTGACCAGTTCAGGAATAATCGGGAAAAAAGAAGACAGCCGTTCTGTCAAAAGAAAGCGTGGCGCGGGAAAAAGGCATGTGAGGAAATGACCTAATGAGGAAGTTGTGTGTATGTGTGTGTGCGAGCCCACCTTTTCATCCAGAGCCTTGTGGTGTTCAAACAGCGACTTCAGAGCTTTGAGGACCTCCACCTCGCTGGAGACTCCAGATGGCGGGGGTGCCTGTCTCTTTACCACTGTCATCCTCAGGCTGCGCTCGTGACGAGACACCAAACACTCCAGGTGCTCCAACAGCAGCTACAGCGTCACACGTATGAATGCATTCATGACCACGGAATGTGCATTCGAATGCTCGCAATGCCACTAGACGAACACGACCACACACATACCCTGGTGTTGTTCCTCTCGGCTTTCAGCTCGGATATTTCCTCCTCTTTCTCCAGCAGCTGTTCCCTGCATATGTTCAGCTCCTTTGTCAGGGTGGCAAACTCCTGCACGGCAGACAGATGCAGAACACCCACGTGGCCGGTTAATGTATGGACGGTCAACGCTTTGGACACCACTTTGGTTGGACTGATTGTGTAGGTATGTGCGAGCAACCAATCTGATGGCCCGAAGCCCAAACGCCCGGCAGATAAAGAGCAGCCCATAAGGAGCGCACTGATCGGAGATGTGCGAGGAATGCTTTATCAGCGGTTGACATTAGGGAACGCTTAAATAATCGGCAGCCCAGGCTGGTCTCTTCAGACTGTTTTAGTGTGAGAGATACTTTCTGTGCGGCTGCGATAAGAAGCAGTCTGAGAGGAAGGAAATTTCCTGACAAAGTGCAGTCAAAATGGCACCGTGTTAACTGATCAGCCTTTACAGGTGCCACCCTGGCTACTTCAGTACGTACCTCTGGATAACACTCACCCCCCAATCTCCCTACTCTAACCGTCAGAAAGTCACAGGTCACTGAAGTCTATCCCAGCAGACATTTGGGAAGAATTAAGGTACACACTATGCATGGTGTTAGTCTGGTTAATATTTAGGTTAAACATATTTAAGGGAAGTTGGTTGCCTTCTTGAAGTTAAAAAACCCAGTAATGTTACTACCGGTAATTGTAATTTCATATTGAGGGTGACAAGTCAAAATACAGCGGAGAGAACAACAGTACTGGGGATCTTACTCACATCACATCCTGTTAAAAAAAAAGTAGTGTGGGCATCGGGAGAAGGGGTGTCCCATTTTTCTCCAGGACAGAAAAGGGAATCTTGGATAGCACAGGTTCCTTCTTCACTAATCTCAAATCTTTATATTCTTAAAGCGCCCTGCTTGTTTAGATTTATGGTATCCATTACACCAGCCCCTCAGGCATTTGCTGCTCAGTGACATTTGTAGTCTGGGGTCACTAACAAAGTATTTCTCTGCAAAACAGCCATCAAGGGAGACATGCTTACCGCTCAGTTACAGCATCAAACCCACTGGCACAAAAAGTAGGTAACTTTGCTCACAAAAAGTAGGTAATTTGCTGTGAAAACCCTCATTTACTCTGCCTGGCCAGAGCGCATTTAGAGGCACGACAGAGTTTTTCAATATTTGGTAGGAGTTGGTAATGTTTCGCCGACCAGTATCTAGCACACATAAACATGACCAACAAAATATTCAGACAGATTCAAATGAGTACACAACTTAGGTCTGCTACACTGGGGTGGAGAAGTCAAATATTATAAATAAATAGTTATTTGGAAAACATGTTTGTTTGCCTTGGAATAAAAAGTTAGATTTAGACAACTTTTCCTTTGCACAGTAAATATTAAATGCAGAAGCAGTGTTGATTTTAACTTAAACCAAGTGATGTCAAGTTCTCGACCAGGAGATTCATATGTATCTTATTCAAGTTTTGCATGAGATGCGAGTTAGGATGTTTCACAAAGTGCTGTGGTTTTCTTTTAAGTAAACAAACCAATAATGCATCGTTTTGCCATTGTTAGTATGTATGTGACACATTTCTTAAGAATGTATAAATGAGCTTACTGCCATTGAGTGAGTCATAATTTCTTCACAATCTTTTATTATACATGTCCTCTACTTTATTTCCGATAGCAGCACCTATTTTTTCACCTCCATAAACACCTACGTGTTTCAGACCTGATGGACATTTTATCCTTTTTTTTTAGTTGTTTAAGTATAGCTCCATTAACTTTAACACTACAGGCTCCGTTGGCGGTGCCTTTCAGGAATGTGTTTGTTTTTTACAGTCTATAAAATTTAATGGTGTGTGACCTGGTCATTTTTCATGCTGTGGTGTGCTATGCCTTTAAATGACATCAGTCTGAGGGGTTTCAGAGAGAATTGATCATTGCAATTCAAGGCTCTTTCAACATGACAACCGATAGCACTTGAACGTACAGTAAGAACCGTTCATCCAACCTGCTTCTCAGTGCATGAAGGTTTTTAAAACATTTGCAAGTCCTGCCAATGTCAGATATATGTAATAAGACTGGTGTTATGCCTCAACGTTGATTGTTAAGATAAGTGGAGGTGTAGCCCAGGCTTCATAAGCTGTGGAAAAAATAGTTAAATAAAGAAGAGTAAAAGAAAAAAAAAAGTAAAAGTCTGTTATTTAGTTTGTATGAATGTGTGAGAGAGATAACTGGCAGAGAGAGACTCACGACAAAGAATATGTTTTTTTTTAAATGTTTTCTTTTATTTTGTGTGCAGTTTATTATTTTTCATATTATTTAAAAAAAAAATGTATTAAAAAACTTTTTGTGAGTATGGTCAATGTTGATGTTCCATCCTGGGTTTCATGAGCGTTACCTAAGAATCCTGATAATTGAACTTTAAACCCAAAATTACCTACAAAGGCATAAAATCTTTATTCCTATATTTAATGTGAATCCTTTGCATCACGATTACCTCTATAAGCCCACTGCCTATCTAAGCAGTCAGTTCTCACGTCAGAGGGTGTTTCTTTGTACTGTATCTTGGCACCATATCTAATCCACTTTCCCATACAGTTTTCTGATATGCTCTGCACCACTGATTAAATTTGTGCAAGGTGTGAACCTAACAGTGCTCCCGTTAAACCACACAGAGATGCACACAGCCTTTGCTTAGAGATGACTTTATAAAATGTATTTCTATCAGTTTTGGCTCTGTTGCACTGCTGCAGTGATTGGTTGGCTGTAGTCTGTGAAACTGTGTTTGCGTATGGAATTGCACGTGTGGGTATGCGAGAGAGACGGTCTGTATGTGTGCCCATGTTGTTTGAACTTCTCTTGGTGCTTTGCTGGCATTTCCTGTAGGTTTGGCTTTAGTCCAAACCAATACCCAGAGGTTCATTCTCTCTCTCTTCTTGTCTCATATAATCATATGCAAATGGACACACATTCAGACACACTTGTACTTTTTAAAGTCCTAAGGCCCCCTGCAGCTATAACGCTCTACAGCCTTATGATGCACATAAACACTGAGACAACTCAAATAGTCGGCATTGAAAACATTCAGTATATCCATTTCACAATCACAAAGATGGTGAAGCATGATGTGAATGGAGACCAGCATGTCTTATACTGTACCGACTGTTGAACTTTCTGTGTGGGGTGTGCATGTTCTACAACCGCACGCGTAGGTTCTCTCTTATTGTTACTGCTAAGGTTTGAAAACAGTCTCTCCGGGTTCTCCGGCTTCCTCTCACAGTCCAAAAACCTGCATGTTAGGTTGATTGGACATTGGGCATTATCTGCTCAAATGAGCAAATGTTAGGAACAGAGGAAATTAATTAAATTGTCAATTCTTGACCTTGATAATTGCTTCAAATCTAGTGTATCTGAGATGCATTCAGACGTGTGAAAACTGCTGCTCTGATCCAATTACCGACTTCAATTGTAAAACTAAAACATTAATGAAACATTGCGTCATTCTCCATAGAAAACAGGGAGGTTGGTTGGCTGCACCTCACAGCCCATGTGTTAAGAATTCATGAAACATCCCTCTGTACAAACACGTCTGGCTGTCAATTCAGCCATCCACTCAACCCGTGGCAGGGTAGTGAAAAAGGCAAAGCATAGAAAACTTCTGGCATGACTGAACCCCTGGCATGCTGCATGCGGCAATGAACATTTCTTGAAACCTTTCTTACATCAACATCAATATGTTTTTCAAATTTGTGAAACAAAAACTTTATTTTCAGGTTTTTGGTCGGTGGGAGAAAGCCGGAGAACCCGGAGAGAACCCACGCAGACACAGGGATGCAAACATGCAAATTCCACACAGAAATGTCCTGGGTTCTTGAACCGAGAACCCTCTTTGCTGTGAGGTGCTAACCACCACACCACCTTACTGAGCATGCCATGCTAAAAAACACTGTCTACTGAGGTCATGTGACTGCATGAAGTCAATTAAAGACAAGCTACGCAGTAACACTTGCATAGACAGTATGACAGAAACTAACCAGTATAAATAAAAGGAGCAAAAAAAAAAAGAACGAGGCACGCCAGCTCATTCTGTGGGACATATTCATCTCCATGCAGATGGCTGTGTTCCCTCTGTGCTCACCAGTGTCACACACTCACTACTTTATCTGAGGCGCTCCCATAACAGATCCTGTCACAAAAAACACTGTACTGTTTTTTCCATACACATATTGCTAATGTTGCCATATGTTTGTAGCATGCCATTAGTGAAACTGGAACATTGGTTACTAGGCCTTTTCTGCCCAATATGCTTTAATCTATGTTAAAGAATGAAACATGTTTTGTTGTTGGGGACAGAAATTGAGATGTCAGATGGCTGTGGTGCCCATGTACTCATTAGCATCAGCAGAATTGTTTCACAATTTTTGAGACTTGATAGTAATGTTAATATTAAAAAAACATACATCTTAATTTGATTTGTGCTTTAAAAATGACTCACGTCATGTCATCAAAATGAACATTTCCGTACTCCAGCACTCAATGCCTGAAATCAATTAAATTAATTTCAGTTCATAAATACTCCATTAGTCCATGAAGGAGGCTTTAATTGCTGCTATATAAATTGTTGTTAAGGAAATGCTATCTTTATAGATAGATAACCAAATTAAATAAGAATCAGCTGACAAACATTACAAATCAATACATAGTAATATAAAGCTGATATTCGGCAGAGAGATAATGCACAAGGAATACTTGGAGATCCCTGTTATTTACGGCTAACAAAGAAATGTTTAGAACTTCTTCCTCCTTTTTCTTTCTTTTTTTAAAATTCTGCATCCTGGACGTGTCCTCAAACAGACCAGGGAGGGGAAGTGATGAACACTACTTAAACTGAGTAATTGAGAATCAGAATTTAATAACAGAAACCAGATCAGAAAGAAATCAACCATTCAAACCTGACAGCACATCGACACATTCCCACAGACACTGCCGTTCTTATTAAAAGCGAAGAGAATGTGGAAAAGCAAGGAAAGAAGCAACTGACGGAAAGGGGAAAATGGGTCAGCTTGCTCGTTATACTTTCTCTTATTCCACAGGGGTGCATCAATAGACAGGAGCTCAGCTAAAATCCACCAACAGATGTTAAAGCTCACTGTCTCTTTCTGTCATGGCAAAAAGGCTCAACAGGCCACTTCTAGTTCTTCACTTCATCTCTTCATCCACTCATCCGTCTGCTTCATGAGAGCTCTCCGGATGTTCACACAAAGAAGAGACAGAACATAATTCAATACATACAATGACACGCAAATAAAAATAGATACACGCATGAATAAACAAGTTGACGAATTTTATAGAGGTACAAGACAAGTTCTATGTATTAAATATAACACTGCCGAGAAGAAAAGATAATCCTGTTTAATTTCTCATGAGGGCCAGTCCAGAGCCTCTCCTCTGACAGCATCTTCTACATTTGCTTTCTCCTCTTTTATCACACTGATACCACAAAACAACTCAAAACCCCCGAAGACTCCCAGGATGGTTTCTCAACTCTGACAAAGACGTGGCTCACTGACAACAACCTCGACATCTGTCAGAAAGTAAATCATATAGAGCCAAAGCAGGGTCTACGCGCCTGGAAAAACGCGACTGCTTGCAGCAGTGTGAGATAGCGAGCGGTTACCAAACAGTGCTGAGCCCACACATTGTATAGGGATTTCTCCCCTCTCCATCCTTAAGCAGTTTGGGATTAAAAGATGAAAAAATGTGTGCGCGTGTGTGTGTGTGTGTGTGCGTGTGCAGATAAAAAGAGAAAAAGAGAGACTGGAGAACTGTCAAATAAAAAATGAAAAAAGAAATCACTTTTCGTCTAAATCTTAACCCCACACACATTACCTTAAAAATACATATATATAAAGGCTCATTTTATTTTCTCTCCAATATGAATGTACTAAAAACAAGGGGCCTGCCATTACCTGTGGGGTCCACTGTCCGTAAAGTGACTTTTGAGAATCAAAACTTTGTCATGATTAGGGAGAGGGGCAGGTTGACTCATACAGCTGTGATAGGACACCTGTGAGGGAATCAGGAAATGTTCCTATGAGGAATCAACGACTGAATGTAGTTGCAGAGAACATATCCATCATTTTGAATATAGTCACACCCTGTTCTCAGAATGAAGACGAATATCTCAGCAGATCAACTTGTGTTATGTCTTTTATCCAGGTCAGTACTTCCACTTACTACTGTTTGTTTTTCATAGTGAAATATAATCTCAGACATTTTTAAAAGTAGGTCTCTATTTGCACATCACTGAATGGAGTTTGTTTGTTCTGATCATGGTTTGACTCTCAAAATAGTTTTACCAGTTAGGAACAACTCTCATATCAGTGAGGCATAGTACAAACATCCTGCCTCGATCATTGGATCTGCACACGATTCCCCTGGGCTACATTTGACACATGCTAAAGCCTTTATGTTTATTTGTATATTAGGGTATTTTACTTTTTTTTTCCTGTGAACAATATGTTAACCTTTTAGAATAACGTTCTAATCTAACTTGAGTGAGGAGGACTTTGATGTGTGCTGTGCTCAGACACCTCGCTGAGTAATACTGAATTACCAAAAGACTCAGGTGCTTGCTGTGATATCAACTGTAACACAAGAACCCTCAACATTGTATCGGGTTATTCTCCCTGAATGTCTCAAGCAGGTCCCTGTCTAAGCCTAAGAGGTACAAAGAAAAGCCAAGCTGGAAGAAATATATTGAAGACTTTCAAGCTGAGTCTACAAGGGCTATTCAAATGTGAGCCGGGTTTCCTATTTGAAGTGAGAAAAAAAATCCCAATCCTAATCTTGCCCTACATTTTGCAAACAAAAAAAGGATTAAAAAACAATCAGATCAAATTCACTTGGAAAGAAAAAGCAAAATAGTTGTTTTTCAAAAAGATATCAGAGGAATAAAAATATTTCTGACAGAAAATGCTGTTGATGATGAATCATCCTGAGCTGTTCAGCTGTGGTAAAGCACCTCCACTGCAGTGGATACACTGGTTATGAGGATGATCTGACAGTTTCCTCACAAAAAATTCCTTCCAAAAGATAATAAGATGTCTATTATGGATAAAACATTAGATGACTTTATAACACAAAATCTAAATAGTTATGGAATGGTCGGTCATATAATGTTTTCACAGGCTAACATGCTGATAAATGAACTTGGAACGTGCTCTGTAAAATATAAAGCTCATTAACAATGAAACCTAATTTTGACACTGCTGATCTTTTCCTCTTTTCAGTCTTTTGTTTTTTTATTCTTACTCTTTGCTTGTTGTGTCCATTACAAAGGAAGAATGTGTTGATGTAACAATTTAATCTAAAACTGTAATTAAACTGAAAGGAATTGCCTCAGAATCAGACATGAAGTCAACAACTCTGATTTGTTTGCATACCTCTTTTCTCCTCTCCTCATTAGTGGTTAGTAAGTTTACTCATATTCATGCGGAGTAAGTTGTGTAAGTACTGTATTTAGTTCTTCTTAGTTTTTTCTCTGAACATGATCTATGTTAATAGATCGATGTGAACACTTGTCAGACTGTGAGTATCTACATGTTAATACTGGTAGAAAAGATATACTCCTCACACACTGGTCTATAATAACAATAATAATGATCACAAAAGCACCAACATAGTACTAAATCAACCCCCCGAGGTGGAGAATTATATCAACCAAAATCTAAGTGTACATAAAGATAAATTACATGCTTTAGAGATGAATAATGTGGATTATATTCACAGTTGTGCAAGTTCTTATTTAAAATGAGCCTGCTATATAGTACCAGCATGTCACTACGCTAGGCCACAGTGGGCAAACGTAACACTGGCTCCAATAAGGGTTTTAGGGGTTTTAACAGTCACAAGTTTTCCTGCACTCACTGAGGGGAAAAGTGATTATGGAGAAGCAGTTTCTTCACATTTCTCCCCAACAAGTTGACTGATGGAATGGTAACTTAATTCATCTGCTGTTAGTAGTGTAGGGGCCCGCAAATCTCATTAAATGGTGATCCTAAGACAAAATGTCTTTTTTTGAAGGCTCTTTTACTTTAAAAAAAAAAACTTCTGAAAATAATCTCCTCTGTGTTGCAACACAGCAGGCTGCTGCATTCTGAAAACAAAATGTTTTTTCTCATTTGAAATCTTTCCTTTTCACCCACTTCTAGTTACTTTGACAACTGCTCGCTTTTCCTACTCCAACAGCATAAACTCACTTTGCCTCTCTGCAGCTTGTTGGCAGAGCTGGACTGACTAACAAGAGGAGATATCCACAGGGGATAAAAAACACACGCCTGGAAGGTGTTGCAAATGTAATGGATTATATCTCTAAAATAACTCACGAGAAATGGTATTTGGATATGTTTGGGTATAGATGAACATAACTGGAGATTCAGGCCTGATTAAATCTAAATGGATATCTGCCAGAGCATGTGCGCAGTGAGGCCAAGTAGGGTCTCTGTGAGCGTCTGCTGGTGGGAGGAAAGGAAAAGAAGAAAATATGTGACAAAGCGAGAAAGGGAAGATACACTGCAAAAGGTTATTGGCTCAATTACACAAGATTCTTGGGAAAGGGCTGTGTTATCTGATGGTCACCTATAGCATTCTGCTTTCCTAATAATGAGTTGCATCCTGTATCCTGCAGCGTAACATTTTTCTTTTTAGAAAAGTGTCTGGTGCTTTGCACCACCTCACTGCTGTCACAGGAATCCCCTCATATGCTGTACTTTAGTTCCATCTGTCGTTTAGCAACATTGTAGAAGTCAGAACAAAAGAAGCTAATGTTTTATTACTCTAGACTTATGTTGCAGGGAGCCACTCTTTTTAGGAAGTTTTGAGCAATAGTTTTTCATAAATTCTGACTCTCTTTTAAAGTTTAAATTTTAAGATGGTGGCGGTATTTTAAAAGTTTTTTCAGTTCAGTCCCTGCTCCCGACCATTTTCAGAGGAAGGTTTTAAGTTTGGGCCTTTTAACTTAAACCTTTAATCAACACCCACAAAAGGACACAAACTTAAACTATGAACCATTCTTCTGACTACACGGTCAACAGGTCATCTATGGCAAACTTCTTTCATTGCAGCTATAGAAAAAGAAATGTAAGAAAGACAGTGTGTGGGCACATGTGGAAAATGTTTTAGCCAATGTGAGGTGATCCACATGGCATTGTTAAGGCCTGAAATTCGTTGAGAGGGTGTCAAGTGCATATGCATTTGACACCTTTTGATATATTAGTGCAATATTATTGCATTAAAAAAAATGTGGATAGAAAATGCTTAGTGTGCAGAAATGTGTTTAATCTTTAAAAATTCAGAGATGTTTCCTGTTTACGGTGCAGAGATTGTAAACAGAACACCCTTGGTTCAAGAACACAAAAAATACACAATTTTAACTGGGTGTCAGACCACAGGTGGGCTCAGGGTCAGGAAGTGGAGCATGAGTAAGTGCCTGTAGAGATTCACATATCTCATCTTTGTAACTCTTCACCACTTTGGAAAGCCCATAAGGTGGTGGCAGCAGAGAGGTGAACTCAACCTTCCTCTGATGAACTTCAATCACACGCACGACAACAACACCTTGCCTGGGCGATAGGCCTAAGTGAGAAATCTGTTACCATGACGCCACCGCTGCTGCAGATGCTATGGCAACGGCTCATTAGGAAAGTGTTTGAGCAGCCACAAAAAGTCTGCACGAACGTTTCATCAGATGAGTGCAGATGTGCTCTGTGGCACAACCATGTTGGTGAACACACACACACACACACACAAAAGTGCTGCTTCCCTCTGGGAGACGGTGTGACAGCCCCACACGTCGTGCAGAGAGGCAGCTGACTGCAGCACCTGATAGATCCACAGTTCTGAGGCTATGGGGGAAAACCAGTGAAGACTTCCCCAAAGTTTTTCTAAAGAATGCAACAATGAAAAAAATTCCAAAAGCAAGACATTCATTTTTTAATATTGCTTAGATAGATGGCACCGGTTTTATAGGTGTGAGTTCAATTCAAAGAAAGCATACAAACGATAGTTTGAGGACACTTTGTAATTTCAGGGCTCTTTTGTGAGACTGACTCATTGGTAAAAGATCTCTGTTTAACGAAGGAATTCTTATATGCAACATGAAGGGGCTGTCTCTTTTTCTTGCGGTTTGGTATGCAGACATGTGACAGATTTCTTGTTTTCTGACTTTCTATCTCCTACAAGCCCATAGTAGGTCTGAATCCAGGAGAGTTTCCATTTTTATATCTTCTGATTTTCTAATCAGAAACCGTACAAAAGCTGAACAGATACAGGACAAAGGAAGTGGAGGAATGAGAGTAGGTAATGGAGTAGTTGGATGAAAGAAAGAGCACAGGACAGTATCAGCAGAGTCCGTCTACCCTGAAAAAGTCACTAGAAGTCACTAAAAAGTAATTAAAGTCACTATAAAAGGGAATATTTTCAATGAGAGCATGACAAAATACTACCCTCCTTTTTCTAATGAATAATGGGAGTTTAAAACCTGTAAACCCTCATCAATAGAGGTGTAGTTACATTTCTAAACAGATAAGCAGATATGTGTATCTGCAAAGTTTGAAAAATTTGAGACTTGATTGAGGAAAAATAGTGAAAGAAAGAAAGAGGGGAAGCAGGAAGGGAGGGTAGGGAGAAAGTCATATGTCACTTCGATAACAGAGTCATCGTTGCTGAGAATGATACACAGGCAAGAACGTGCGTCAATAGCAGAGAGCTGCTAATAGTGGAGACATCCTTCACTAATATCCACGCACTCAGCAGGTGCACAGCTCCTACTTGATACATGTGGGTGTTAAAATGGACCCCATTTATGGTGGAAGATAAACATGTCAGAATGTTTAAATGTAAAATCCAGAGAAAGAGGAATGATAAGAAGGGTGGAAATAGGGGATCGGTCTTGTTCCCAATAAGTTTTGAATGGTGAGATAGGGCTTCAAAGCTCCCTCTGCCCCTTCACCATGACAACAGTACTCAGCGAGGCAGCCCTTACTCCAGCCCGGGATGGGAAACAGCGGGGAGGATGATGATGGCAGGAAACACAGAAAGAGAAAGGCCAAAGACATGCAGAAACATGGACAGGCATCTGACCCCAGTGATTTTGATCACAAAATGAGACAAATTTTGTTGATGAATGAAGGGAAGAGGAGGAGCAGCTCTGGGTAATTAGTCCGTGGAGGAAGGAGCCAGCAATATTTAGGCTAAATGAAAGACCTCTGTCCACCTGCTGTCTGCTGCTTTGTAACACACCTGCACATGCACACGGGGTTGTGGTGTGCTGTTGACAGTTTGTAAGTCATATTTGGTTCCAACATTTGGTTTGAATGAACATGAAATGATCTGCTTTATTTTTCCCTGTTACAAAGCCACAGTGACTGCTTACTCATCACAAATTCAACAGACCCATTTTCCTTGACATTGTGCGTGCTTATTCCTTCTATTTATAAATCGCAGCCTGCTCCGTCTCTCCTCTCTTTGTAGAATGACTCAGAGCACTTACTTGAATACAGGGTAAATCCCCTTCTGGTGCCTTTATACAGTGATGAACATTAAGCATAATTTTCATCATTGTATGAACATTTGGGTGTTGCTACATTACAGGTAAAAATCACCTTTATATTGAAATGGAGAAAATAATTAAGCGATATTTTGAGTACAAAATACAACATTTTTGCTAAATGAATACATTTTTATATAGTTAAAATACTGTTTGATACTTTTGATGTCTGTATATATATAATTTTGTACATTTCTAACACATGTTAACAGGTAGTGAGAACATGATTTAAATGAGTTGAATTCAAATTAAGTTAAATTTAGTTAATAAGTTAAATGGAAAAGAAATCAATGGTTTCGAACTGTACTCAGCATTCCCCTCCATTCGTGTCCAGCCTCTTATTTAACTGTTATCTCATACTGGCTGATTGTCCACTCAAAAACATGGTAACGCATGGTCAGTTCCGTTAGCAGTGGGAGTGAACATGATGAAGAATCCTGTCTACAATACTTGTAGACTGCACCTGGTTGTCAAGGAAACAGGGGTTCACAGAGAAAGGGTGAGAACAGATGATGACTCAGTGAGAAAGACAGATGTCAACACATCAAAACATCCTCTAATGACAGTGGTGACTTCCTGCATCAAGTGTCAGCAGCTCAGTGCAGGCCGGGGCCTCAGTGAGGGTTGTGTAACCAAACACACACTGGTCACCCATACCGTATAACCAATGGGTGAGTAGAGAAATAGAGACCCCTACTGGCACAAGAAGGTAATATCAGAATAATGCATTAGTAAACTTCTACACAGAAATGGGGCACATAAGCATTTGGGAAGCCCAGATAACCAGCTTTGGAGGTTTTCAAAATGAAAATGAAAATTGGTTCATAGCTGAAACGAAGGAGATGCAGGAGAACGGCACCGACAACAAAAGCAGGTAATAACTCATGTGTGCTGACATCTTCTCCTTGACACATCAGTGGGAGCCAGACTTGGCAGAAGCTGGGATTTTCCGTCTGATTTACTGTCAGAGAAAAGAGGCACAGGAACGGGCAACTCCACACAGAAAACATACACCCCCGAGGCACATACAAATATCTGCAGAACAGACAAAACACAAGAAACTTGACACATTTGAAAGAGCATTTTCTGCAGAAGAATTTACAGAAGTGGAAGACCTCTGACTTATTTCTATCTGCTGCTTCTCACTATTTTCTTCTCTTCTTCTACACCAGCCTCTCTCCCTGTTGCAGCCTAACTGCACTTGATTACTTCTTTCACACTCCGTCCACCCCAGCTCTCCCTCATATCCTTTTCCCCCCTTAGCTCTTCCTCCTAAATTTTTCTTTGCTCTGTCCGCACCTTCATATTATTTTCAATCAGAGCTAATCTCGGCTGAAAAACAACCAATTGGCAGCCAAAACTGTAACATAGTGTGACATTGGGCACATCACTACTGAAAAAACTAACTAACTAACAAACTAAAAGAAACATACATACAATGCACAGCCACAAATTCATTAAAAACACACAGTGTTAAGGCAAAAGTTTTAATAAGCATGAATTTGATTTAATTATCAAATTGTATTATGTTTTCATGCTTTCAGATTTGAATCTCAACCCTTGTCCCTAACTTGTCACTTTTAACCTGAATGAATCTGTGTGTTTTCCTAGCTAAACCAAAGTCTAAATGTAAACTCCAGTGAAACTCCGAAAGGTGAGAATGATAAGATCCTGCTGTCTTTGACTTTTGTTTGTTTGAGAAAGGATGTCTTGGGGACAGGGGTTTAGGAGGAAGTCTGTATCTAGCCTGAGAGGTTAGACCCGGGGCAAAAAAATGAACGAGCAAAATGGATATGGAACGGCTAAACTGAATACAGGACACAAACAATCCCAAAATGAGATAAAACTACCCAAATGTGACAGCAATGAGAAGGTATAGTTTCCATCTCCACTGGAAGCGAAGGCTTTGCATTCACACGCACGGCTGGCCCCCGCAGTGCTGGAGATATCAGACATGATCAACACTCTGTGAGGATTTATCTGTTCTTTTTCATCACCGCCCTTCCTCATCACCTCATTCTATTACTCCTCCTGCTACCCTCATTAGTTTTTCTTCAGCCTTTCCTGTCACCTCCTCCCTTCTGTCTCTGTGTGAAGCACCTGTGTCAGCTCTGTGTCTCTCTCCTGCTGTCCTCATCATTCAGGCGGAGTGCACGACTTAGCTCTTTCCAAAGCTCCTTCATCTTGCCTCTGCCTTAATCTCCCGGTCAGCCCAAAGGCCAGCCCACACAAACACGGCATAAAACCATCATTTTAACATAGTCTGGACCACTGATTTATTTCACGTCAGTGAAAAATAAACTGTAAATCGTTTTTTATTTAGTCTGAATGAAGTATAAATAATATCAATGTCTATTTTTTCACTTTTTTAAAATTCTTCTTATTATCCTTTTATATGCAGAAAGGCATTAACTCATCTACTTAAAGACAGACAAACTAACACACAATCACTCCAGAGCGCACATAAGCTCAGCTCATCACGGCTGCTCTGTCTCTGCAGATGAAGGTGCATCACCGTCTAGAGGAACGCACAAGATGTATTAAGCAGAACCTGTATCAATAACCATTTTCCTTTCCAAAGTAAACAAACTGCTCCGAGGGCGGATCCTGTATAATCTTCAACAGTCCCGTCTCTCCCCAGTATTTCATGTGGCCAGTTATGACAGCGAGTGAGGAGTAGCCACGGTGTGCCGGTGCATGTGTGCGGAGGTCAGGAGCGCGGCACTTGCCCTTCACAGAGCACACACTGCGGTGGCAGGGTGTAACTGTACACCACTGAGAATGTGTGTGTGTGTGTGTGTGTCTACAGTGAGCTTATGAAAATTGTAACTGTGGTGACAGAGGCATGGCAAGTACCTCTCAAGGTGACTGTAGTGAGACATCCCATTGCTCCACTGTCTTTCTGCCACGGCCTTTGTCCTTCTTACCTCGTGGCTGGGATTCTGGGACAAAATTAAAACCGCAAGCTGCGCTACAGCTATCTGGGCTAAACTGGTTTGATAATCAGATTTTTACTGAAGAGTGGTTTGTGCCTGACTGACATTGTTATTTTCACATACAAAACACACTCTATTTCCCATCCTTGTTTTAAACACATGTGTGTCATTACAATGGAACAATTCTGGATAATACAGTACAAGGGTTATATTCTGTGTATACAATAGGTGTGAATCAACAGCAGTTGGTACGTAAAAAGATAAACTTTTATTTTTGAGAAGATACCACAGAGAATGTGTCTCATTAAAAATGTCAGCTAGGTGTGGAGTGCAGATTGTTCTTTTGGATCCATTATCATTCAATCTATCATGATGGACAAGCTGCAGGACTCAGTCCACAATATGTCTATTTAGTAAAAACCTATACTTAGCATGATCTGCTCCCCATAAGATATGATCTGATCTCAAATATTCAAATGTATTTGTTTTTCCCTATCCATTTCTGAGCAACACATAAGACAGTGTAAATCTTTATTTTCATCGGGTACCCTATGAAAATAAGCCCAAATAAAGCCCCAAAACAATCTGTGAAATAGCTGGCAAGACATCAGTTTTCTCATACAGTAGTCTTGTTTCAAACAAAATCTACACATAAAGAAGTCTCATTTTATGCCTGCTGTTACTTTATCCAAAACATTTTGCCTCCCTTCAATGAACTGGCAACAGCTGTAAGTGGGGTATGGAAATGAGATGTGTTAATTTAGTCCATTTCTATTAGGAAAAGAGAAAGGGCACAGAGGCAAAGCTGTCATTGATTTGCTTTGCTGGAGTACTCTCACTTCAGCCGTTTTACTTCAACAGAGAGAAACAGATTTGGATGACAGTTACAACCAAATCTTAATGTGGAATGTAATTTAGTGCAAATGCTGAACTGATCCTAAATTGAGTTTTTTTTTCCTGGTTCCACAAAGTTCTGGACAGCAGAACATGTAAGGCTCTGTAACTAGCTTGAAGCATAAATGCGCACGTGTGCGTGCACACAGACACACGCACACACACACACACACAAACACACACACACGCACACATAGAAAGCACATCTGCAGCTGCAGCACACAGCTCTTTCAAAATGATTCGCCTCTAATCTGGTCTGGTATGAAGCATTACTGTGTTGTGTGTGTATTGTGTGTGTGTATGGGTGTGTGTGCACGTCCATCACAAGGCCCTGGATGATTTATTTATGAAATGTGATTTTTCTTTCTGGAGCTTTTCGGCCTTGTAACTTAAGTGCGCGCCCTCAGTCAGTTGTTCATACATATACACACATACACACACACACACACACACACTAAAAACACACATTTTCACTCACAATGAACGCACTCAGTCATTCTTTAATGTCACATTGACATGCAAAATTTGTACTGCAAAGAAATTCTTTTATTTCTTTTCGGAATATTTATTTCAAGGAGAATTTAATTCCAATGTGTTTGCCTGTGTTTGCTCCCATAGTCTATTCATGAATGAATTTGCTGCAGCATTAATTTTCCCAGCCATTCAATCACACACAAAGTACTATTTAATTTTTCTTTATGATTCACATGGTAGCTTAACGTTATCACCGACAACACAGCGACTTCTTTTTTTTTAACAGTTTATTTTCATACATTTTGAAATCCGCAACAGTCCTAAATGGAAATGTGACATGAGATGACTTTTGTTGCGAAAACAGAGTTGTGCAATGCATTCTCAGAGGCAGAAAATACTGCTGTGCAGCGGGTGTGGCCCAGATTGCGTGAGTAACTTCTTTGCCACTTTTTTTTTTTTTTTTACTTGTGTGTGTTTGTGCGTGTGCATGACGTGGTGGCAGTCACCCTGGGTGACTGAGTGAGCTCATCTGTTCTGGAGGTCTATAAATATTGTAGATGCCATGTGCCTGCAGTAGACCATCTCAGCAAGCTACTGTATGATGTCATCCTGGTACTCAGACACATGCACAGATGCATACAGCTGTGGTACTGAGGCCTTGCATCTGATGCAAAGCGAATGTGAGGTAGGAGCCATAAAAAATCTCAATCTCAATAAACTTTTTTGTGTCCTTTTTTCCCACTATTGTTCAGTGAAATTTTTCCTTAAATTTAATCTGTACAAATCACCTCTGTGTCCGAATGATACTTTGGACCTTGTGTATTTATTCAAGGTAAATTTAGACATCAGAAAGATGAGAAAGTGTAAGGTGTAAATTCAACCCTGCATCATGACCAGACATTCACATTTGGGCTGTGAAAAAGGGAGACTTTTGGTTCTGTTGCTTGAAAAAAAATAATTTGCTGAATGGAGACAACATAGTAAAAAATCAATAGGGAAGCTGTATAAAGTCCTTCATGTTTGTTAATTTGTTCTGAGTCTTTTTTTTTTATTTCTGCCTTTTATTTCCCTTAAAAACACGCTACTTCTGTGTTGATCTATTAAAACCTAGATATTGGTTATCTATCCTCATTACAAACAGTTTGTGACCATTTTTAGTCATCTGAGTAAAAACAACCAACAACAACCACTAGATTAATCTTAAAGATTATATATAGACAATGTTTTTTGACCACGTTTGCATGATAAGAAGGTACTCTATATGTGTCATAGGATAGTTAAATGAAGTAAACATAGATGGATTAGATATTAATAAATCATAGTACATAACTCTACATATACATAGAAAGTTACAGTGTTTAACTACAAAACAAATATAAAGAGCATTAAGCCCCCTCAAAGCCATAGCCATTTTGAAGGCATCCAAATTTCCTGATCCAGTTTATGAGGTTTTTAGCAAAACAAATAATTAGTCAAAGCAACATTTCAAGTTGTCTTTATCTATGTTGGATGGTTTGCCATAGCGCACGAGCAAGTCTTATCTGATGTCATCCACATCTGAAATGGAGAATGAATTCAAATACGGTAGTGACACATCTTCTTGCTCCATTGAAAAGAACCCCCCCCCCCAAACACTGTCCTCCGGCCAGCCCCACTAACACACTGAGCTCCCCAGCTTTGGCAGTCGATCATTGACCGCAGTCAAGGTTGAGGCATCACATGCCAAAGAACACACACAAGCCAACTTTAGAGTCATTATAGATGCAGAGAGCAGCAAGATGAAAATTTCAAGGCTAATATTGTATTTATTAAGATTAACTATCATAAAAAAAATATCTAGAAAGCCACACCACAGTTGCTCATACTTTAATTTGGATCCTAAGTGTGAAAAGGTGTTAGAAAGTAAACATCAACCACTCACTAACCCTCCCCCCGTTTCCATGGAGACTGAATTTGCCAGGCTTTGGAAGGTGGAAGGTGAGAGGGAAAAATCCTGAGTCTGCACATGGACATAAACACATACAAAGCCTATATAGAGTACGGCAGACTGACAGACGGACAACTAGAGGTGCAAGTGTGAACAAGGACAGGCAGCAAGACTGAGAGATCTATATCAGGAACAGCATATTGTGCGTGTTTGTGTGTATATGTATGTGAGGGACTCATTGGCGCCATGCAGTCAGGGTGAAAGGGGAACACTAGAGAAACGGACATATATTCCGTTGGGTCAGCATTAAACAAGAGCCAGCTAGATGTGTTGTGTATCCCCACAGGGTCGGTTGCGTTGTGTGGAGCCTACATGTGTGGAAGTGTGTATATGTTAGCGTGCGTGAGCTAACAATAATGTCCCATAGGAGAAGGATGTTTTTTTTCCCCAAGAGATGGGAATAAAAATAATCTGATGCAGATGATGGATTTGTGACATGTTTACACCAGTGATTTACACACATTCAGATGATCATACAAGGATAGTGGAGGGAAAATGCTCCAAAACTTTCTCCATCTTTATTACACACAGATCTCTGTAATAAAATAGCTAAGATATTTGAATAAATCAAACACTAAAGTCTTGGTTGTAGGGCTGTGAGAGAAGGGTGTGTCAGCTCAAATGCTCTAAATCAACGAGACAGGAAGGATTTAAACAGCTGTGTGGGGGTTTGCCAACCAAGAAAAGGTAGATCTGTACGACATTAAGTATTACTTTGCAAATTGCAATATAGAGGGATGGCTTCTGAAGATCGCATTTATATTGAACCCAAACGATAGCGCAAAATAAGACAACTCTCTTGAATATAGTGTGTGATTGCTCACAGGATGAGATCAGTATGCAGCTTCATAAAAGTTATATAAAATAATGCCATTTAATATTGTATTGCTATTGCAGGGAGCCTTAGGTCCCCTTGCTCTTGAAAATATTGAGACTTTATGAGCGTGGAGGTCTAATATTGTTATCTTGAAGCCATGGAAAAACACAGAAGTTAAAGAATTACAGTACAACTTGTGTTTAAAAAAAAGAAAGAGCAAAGAAGAAATTTTGAAAACAGCCCTTAAGAATACTTGCCAGTATATGTGTATGCATGTGTATAGCCCATGCTACAATGCATCCATCACCCTGGCAGCAAGACCGCAGTCAATCTGGACCAATTAAGGCACAGATCTGTGGGCGCATGAGGGTGTGTGTGCGTTTCACTTTCTGCTTCCTCCAGGGTTCCCCCTTCCCCCATAACTGGGCTAACGCAAGATGGCAGAGAGGGGGAAGGAAGAGACGATTGCGGAGAAAAAAGAAAGGATGTTACTATTTGTTCTCTGACATGGGATGCCTGAAACCGGAAGAGAGGAAACAGAGGATCAGATACGGGAAAAATGAACTGGTCGCAGTGACAAAAGGATGTGCCTGAAACTTGAGAGCCAGAGGTTAGACAGAAATATTGGAGGATGGCAGCAGAAGTGGAGTGTAGGCGGCACCATCTAATGGAAGCTGCAGAGCTCCAAATGACCTTTATGTAACTCAACAACAGGCCCTTCCTCTGTGTCTCAGTCTTTCTCGAACTATCATTCACACTTTTCCTCAGTGCTCCTCACTTTCTCCCCTTTTATTGTCAACGCAATTACAATGTTTAGGCTGCAATCAGAAACTCTATTTCACCACTGTTCATGGGTCTTGTGTTGACTCACTGATGTTAGGTCAAGAGTCTATGGATTCATGAATCCACTATTTTGCCACAGTTGTGGGCTCAGTAGACTGCTGTTGTGCTAACAAAGAGCGGAAAAACAAGGTAACAGTAAGTAAGGCTTACATACAGATTTCAATCACAGATGTAGCATTTAATTGATTTATTAATATCGTGCACGTGTCTAAATAAACGTAATGTGACATTTTGGACTTACTACAAAAAATTCCAGGTGAAAGGAGTAACGAGAAAGGTATTTGCACTTTATTCTTCACAAAGCAGATATCTTTGTCATCTGCTAATCCGTGGTTGTTTCGCAGAGGCAACAGGTTCAGGGGAGAAACACATCCTTCTCCCCAGCAATGCACCTCAGCTACTCCGGGGGGATACTGAGGCATTCCCAGACAGGATGTAAAGTCTGTCCGAACCGCTCCAGTGCTCACTGAAAATCCTGGACCGAAGAAGCCAACATAACCACTAAAAGCAGAAGTGCAATCCTGAGGTTCCCAAACAGACACCCTCCTCTCTACGACCACGCCTTCACAGCCTGTCCATGAAAATCCCAAACAGGGTCGGTGATGATGGGAAGCCCTGGTGAGGTCCAACAGGAACAGGAGCCAGATTTGTATTGGTGCCAAATATTTGGATACAGATCGTGCCTTGGTTCTATAGCTCATGAAAGAAATTCAAGTACCCCATTATCCTTATCACCTCCCAAAGAATCCCTCGTGGAAGTCTACAAAATGCATGTAGACTCGATGGTCAAACTCCAATGATCCCCTCAATAATTCTGCTAAGATAAAGACTTGGCCCACAATTCCACAACCTGGGCAGAAATCATACTGCCCTTCTTGAATCTCATTTTCGGCAATTGCTTGGAACCTTTTCTATCAATTGTCAAATGGTTTTCCACAGCATCCTTGAGGACAAACAAAAGTCCTTCTCCACGGTCCCCCCGAATTCCTCACACACCTAAGTTTTAGCTTCTGCAACCAGTCTGCAGCCAGCACCTGGTAGGCCTACCTGTCAGTCGCTTTAGGAGACCTGTGGGACATCCCAGCCCAAAAGGTCTCCTGATTCAGCCGGTGCGCAGCAGTGGGATCTTTGGTTAGTCGCCCAACACGGAAAGGCACTGACAATCTTCAAGCAACAACCCTTGGAAGCTGCATGCACAGTGGAGGTACTGAACACAGCCCGTTCAGGTTCCATATCCCCAACCTCCCCTGGGATGTGAGAATAATTCTGCTTTTTTATTTTACACTTCACCCGTCACACACAAATCAAATATGTAGCAACATATTGAATTTATTTCTCATATAACTGAGATTATAAATATCTAACATGATTACCTGACATCTCTTGCCTTATTCATTGTACCCGCATTTAATAAAGGACAAACTGATGAAAGGTGTCTTAATTTTTCCTACAGCAAAAAGGGGGTAAAGACATTGACCTGTCAGCATGGTTTAAAATACTATAGTAATTTTTTTTTTTACAAAGTAGACTGAGATGTATGCCCTGTCTTATTAACCATGGTAACTGTGGAATTATCATAATAGCCTCCTAGCTCTGAAACTCAGATGGCATTTGTAAACAATTTTAAGAGGAACCAATTCCAGAAGAATATAATTTGTCAGCATTGATCCATGTATCCATTTTTAGCTGAAAGATGAAAACAATAAACATTGAGTTTACTTGGACACAATTGAGATGAAATAAGTAATAGATGAACTAGACAGGATTATATATATGTGAAGAGATTTAGGCTTTTCACCCAAAGTACATAGACTATGAAAGCCAATGACAGTTACAGTTCTTCCAAACAAACTTGTGGGGTATTTACAGTGAGAAAGCCATGTTTCTCAGACATCTGAGAACCCTCAGGTCATTCTGAGTGTGTGCTTGTTAAATTTGTGTCTGATTGCGCAATAGGGACGGAATAAGTGAGAGTAAGCGTGAGTAAATGAGAGGGTCACTGAAGTGTGGAAATGAGGGCAATAAGGGGATGTTTTGGGGCATACAGCAGTGGAGCGAGAGGAAAGCAGATAAGTGTGAATGATGTTCATCTTGTGCTAGCACAGACTACGTAACAGCCCCCATTATTGTAATGGGACAGCGTGATGCTTAATGACCTTCATCATTGATGGGCAGACCATAGCCACACGTGTATAAATGTATATATCACTTATAGAGGATTAGAGTGGAAATGGACAAGTTCAGGTTGATACATAGTAAGTAAATGTACTGCACAGGTTTTACCATGGATTTACCTTTACATGTTACACCTCCGAAGTCATGGCTGTGCTCATTTTCAGCACACATCACACTGATTCAAGGCAAACATGCAATACATACACGAGAACACTGTATACATAAATGGTATGATAATAATTCCAATCAGGAAATTGAACATTCCTCCACTTTCATCAAAAGAACATCAGATCGGAAAGTCTGTCACTAAAACATAAATAAGTGTGAGTAAATATGCGATTCATAGATTGAAAGAGAAAAGACTGAAGAGATCTGTGCCCCGAAATAGCACCTTAGAAACGGTGCCCCCATCTTAAGCAGTCAGAGAAAAGCTGTAAGTATAATGAGCTAGCTGAGAGATATAAAGCATTATTTGACAGAATGATAGCTAACTAATAGACCTCTCAGTGCACACTCTTAAAACCATCGGCACTGATAAGACACAGAGCGACGAACATAAGAGACAGGGAGACTGAGAACAAGAAAAAAGGCGGGGGAGCGATCCTTTGAAGAGAGAGAACAGATCAGTCTGTTGGCAATGTACATTTGGATCCCTAAATGATCACTGAGTCAACCTATGTGTAGTCATGGCTCTCACTGGATACATACGCCACTAAAAAAAGTAGAAGTGATGAAACTTTGCCCACAGAAAAATTAGAAAACTTGTATTTGTGTGTGAGTGTGTGTCTGAGCGTGTGTAGGTAAAAGTCTGTAATTGCTTTTGAGTGTCTTCCAGAACCCACATATATGTGAATGGAGTTGGAAGTGAATGCACAACAGACTGCAGCTGAGAAGTGAGGCATCTCGTAGGTGGTACTGAATAAATGGGTCTTGATTTGATACACAGGACAAGATGATCTGAGAGATTTTTGCAGGATGTGCCCGCACAAAACGTTTCTTCCCAGTTCTGCCAGTAAATACTGTGAGTTCCCACTATTTCAATCACTCTTGAATGACATCTGTCACATAGCATAATATGAACATGTCTTGTGTGCATGTTGGCATTTGACCAGACGCAAAAGCGCCCTGAGCCCCAGGGCCAACGTTCTATTCACATCTGCACATACGTCTTTCTGTGAGGCACATTCAAGTCTGCATGAAGTGTGCAAGTTTATGCACCCTTGTGTGTGGCTGTGGTTAAGTGTGATGTATCAGTCCTGCTGGATGCTTACAACACCAGGAAGTGCTGACTCTGTGTAGGCAATTCATCACTGTGACCATTTTTTCATGGAAGATTTCAGTATGTATGGCTTCTATTTACCGAGGCTAACGAAGTGAACAACATACAAAGGAATCACAATTCTCTGAAGTGTCCCTGCCTTGGGCCTTTATTTATCAAGTCAAGGTATTTATAAATTCCATTAACATCTTATACAGACGTGCACTTCAACTTGACATTTCAAATAGAGATATCTTTGGAAGAAAAAGAGAAATGTCCGTTCATTTAAACTATCTAAGCCTGTGGGAACTAGCATCAAGACTTTCCGTAAACAAATCCATGCCTTTGTAATAGATAATAAATCATTTTCCTGCTGACCTATGGAAAACCTTTCTTGAAAAAGACATCATCTGGATGGGAGCACATGTTGCTTTAGGATCTTTTTATATTTCAATGGTGCCTTTCAAGACTTACATGTTGCGAATTTTACTCTTATTAATGCACCCCAAAACAATCAGTGAAGTAGGATTTTGAAATAAGCACTGAAAATGGCCTGTCCGCTTTGGTCCGGCGTGGTGTCCAGGACTTTGCATTCAATTCGTCTAACTAGGGCATATTTTCTCCAATTTACCTCAGTCTTTAACAAATGCTTCTGCTGCCACTAAAGCCTCTTGCTGGGGGGAAGTGGGGCCAGGAGATGTGCCTCAAACCGATGTGTCGATGGTGCTCCTAATGTGTCTGTATTGTAAGTCGCTTTGGATAAAAGTGTCTGCTGATTGCATATCATAAACACATCTTTTTTTTCTGATTCTATGTTGATTTCCAGACTGTCCAACCATAAAGTTTAAGACTTAAGACTGTCCAGTCTCTCTTTTCATAATCATGCTAACTCACCTCTCCTTGTAAAATCCCTCAAAATGCTTCCACCCAGCTTCTCCCACAGAGTCCAGTCAGACATGGCAGTCTTAAGTGCTGACTGAAAAACTTCCTCTCATGTGGCACCGCTCCACCTTCTCCTCCTCTTTCCCTTTCCGTCCATTTCTACCCCCCTTTGTCATTACTCTCACCTTCCCCTCTGGTGGTCCTGCAACTCCAATCATTCTGCTCTCATTACCAGGAAGAGGGAGCTCACACACACGCAGAGTGGCTTTCTGCACCTCACATTATCAGAACATGTCCCTTGCTCCTGGGCGCCATCAGGCCCTCGTGATTGAATGTTTTTACCTGACTTTTTATCTCTCCGTCTTTCCTCACTAAATCTTCCTCTGTTGTTTTCTATGTCTCCTTTTCTCACCTTTCCTCTTCCTTTATTTGCTCTCCTGATTTCTCTCAGCCAGGCAGGGGGACAAATTGGCATCCAGCTGAGCTAAATGTGCCTAGTGCTGGGAGCCAGATGGCATTGGCAGAGGGATGGAGGGAGCGAAGGATGGACACTACTGAGAGAAAGAGCGTCTTAGCCATGGCTGGGCCCAGTAACACGGGGAGGCTCGCATTATACACTAATAATCTATTAGTGCTCAGGGGTCTAAAAGCTGTGCACAGGTACTTGCCAGGGGGCGGCCGGCTCAGAGCTATGGTGATGAAGATCTTAAATAAAAGAAGCCCCAGGATTACAGAGGAGAGGTAGAAGCGACTGGAAGACTATGTCAAAGTCATGGACGACGGGATAGGGAAAAGACAAAGATGGATGGATGTTGGCTATTAAAAAGGCAAAAACTGTATGATGAAAACTTATTTGTGTCATCTCATATGTCCCAGGTGTGTAGTAATGACTCAAAGCTAAATTTGGCTGTATTCTTTAAGCACTTTCTGAAATACATGTGCTGTATAAAGTTCCATGGCTGTGGTCAATATCATCAAACAAGTCACCACACTAATCTTTTCATTAATCATATTCAATTTACAACCCCAAACCATATAATTACAAACAACTCTTGGATTTAGACACTTTACGTTTATTTGTGCATACTACAATTAAATAACATTCATGATTATATTAGAAAGGATTTAAGTATGTCTGAAGTCTCTGGCCAAGCACAAGAGTCTATACAGCTTTATCACATCTGAAATTAAAGTTTAAATCCTGCTGTATTTTTTGCACTTTGCTATGAGAAGTTAAAACCTCTTTGCCCCGTTTTTTTAAAGGTTTTTGCTTTTGACGCAAATTCGCACCAGCAACACTTAACCTACAAAAGACATGTGTAAATAATACTTAGCACTTCCATCAGCCTATGTCCATAGTAAATACAATTACTATTTCTGATTGACATTCTTCATAATTGCACCAGTCGGTAAGTGTGTTGTTTTTCAGTTTTCTCATTATATGCACTAACAACCACCATTAAATTACATTTTTTGCACATGTTAAAGCCACATTTCTTTAGCCCTCAAAAACTTAAACAAACTCAGTTTAATTGACTGACAGAAGCCCTGGGTTCATTCAGCCAATATGTGAGAAGAATAATGTGATTTTCTAATGGGATTTTTTTGCTGCCTGTCAGCAAATATGCAACTTCAGCCCCTTCGTGATTATTTGCACAGTTTTGCACACTGATTAGCTGGTTTCTGCTTTGAAAAAGTCAGCAATCAGTCACGAAAAGTCAGTCACCCGCTGCACCTCTCCAGTCTTGTTTATGCATTGTGCTCTTACTGTACTTTATGGGATTGTCATGTTTAAGATTTGAGGTCATGTCAGCAAACTAGTTCATCTTGCAAATACTGGGCCACACCAAAAATATGGAATTAACAGAACTTAAAAGATTTTGACCGGCAGCAATTACCTTATCTCCTTTTTACTCGCACAAGATACACACTTCACAAATTCTCGCTTAATCATGGCATGTCAAAAGAAGTGTGACAACAAAAATCTTGACGCTTGCGGGAGTATATTTCAAAGATGTAGAGGCACACTGTCTCTAAAACAGTTTGAAGCTGTTAGAACGATGAAACAGTGTGCAGTTAGCTGTATACTGCTGAGACAGCATCTCTGTGCTGGGTGTCCCCGTCCTCAGCTGCTGCTGACGGGAGGGGCTGTGTGTCTCTCTGCCTGCAGCAGCCTCATAGAAGAATTTCATCACATATTACAGCTTTAATATAAATTATCATCTCCAAAATGCACTCTCTCAAAAGGTTTGTCTCTAAGCTACATGTTGATCATATCACATGCATGTCACAGACATGTCATCGACCTAATGAAAGTATATCAACTTGTGAAAAAAGACTAAATTTGTCTTCTTGAAGGGCAGATATTATGAGGGTGACTCCCAGCAGATGAGAGGAAGATTGGCATGGGAGCGCAGGTTAAAGACAGGCTCTTGGGTTGTAATGAACTCTCTTCAAACAGCGATAAAGAAGATGTTTATTATTCTACATGGAATCACCAAGAGCTTTGTATTACTATGATTTAGAAAATGTTTCCTTAAGCTATTATTTTTGTTGGAAAAGTTGTTGCAGACTTGTTTCTCTGTTTTGGTCATGTAACATACAGGGAAAATATTTCATTATCCAGACATTTTTGTCTAAACTAGAGGTGTCTGAGTTCCTAAAAATGACATTTCTGTGTGTGCGATGAAGGACATGGTTATAATTTTTTTAGCAATCGTGCAGTCACACGCAAGAGGACACCTGGTCACCCTATGGCTGCAGAGGGATTTTAGCTCACACGCCTGTCATTGTTCCAACTTTCATTTTGCTCCAAGCAATAGTTAGGGAGGTTTTGGTGAGAGGAGAATATGGATGACTTTTTCCTCAGCTAATTAAATCTTTAAACATTTTTATATACATTTATATTGCCTTCTCTTACCACGCCTCCTGGTGAAATTCAACAGTTATCTTTATGGCCCACATCCACCTACATCCATCTATTTTAAATAGCAACTTTATCCATTTCAGGGATGGAGCCTATCCCAGCTACTGTCAGGAAGGAGTCATGGTATAGAGTTACCAGAATTGCTAGATGGAAGATGGAGAGCATACCAACTAACAACTGCACCACAGTTTATCCCTTTAACATAGGCCCAAGCTCCAAGAGTTTGGGCTCGGCATAAGGTTGTTGGGCTTCGGCAGCAGGGCCAGTGAGATGAGGTCATTTTTGATCTGCCTTTGCCTTCAGCCTAACACTCAATATCCTATCATGGCGCACAAAGCTGTTTCAGCCATCCATGCATAAGCAACACTGGCTGTAGGCATACATGCTCACACACATCACAAATACACAGATTCAGGATGACGTGCAAACAGCATGAGTTGGCATTTAAGAAAAATACAGGAGCTGAATTATTTCCTTTTCCCGTGAGAGGGTGTAAGCATTTCACCCTACAAGTAATATCAGTTTTGTTAGCAATACCTTTAATGATTCTAATATCCCAGGTATATCAGAGCACCAAAGAACTGGGTAATTGTCATTTTGAGTGACATATATTGACTTGTATTTTTTCAGTGAAACATTTCTGAATATCTGAGTCAATGGAGAGGCATTAAGTTAACTAATTCTTGTTTAGAGAAAGCTTTGAAGCTTAGTTTCCCTGCAGTTTAAAAAGTATTAGCTTTGACACTTTCTTCTCACACAGTACCTGTAAGCACAACACAAAAATAGTACGATGAATTTAGTGGCTGAACACCACAAGAGTGAGAAAATATTCTGCTGGCTTTGGTATAGTAATAGGAAATACCAATGTCATCCACTTCACATTCTATCACAGTATCAATATGGCTCATTGGGATGACTACAGTAACCGTTATTAAACTTAGTATTTAGACTAGAGTAATCTTGCAGTTAGCTTATGAGCAGCTTTATGAATCTGGCATCATTTGAAAGGTTTCCACATAATTCCTAATACAGTGCTACAGAAACCCAGTGTATCAAACTAAAAGGAAGGTAACACCAGGCGATCCCTAACCTCTTGCAGCCTCCCCGGCTGGTTTTGTACATTTCTTATACACATTGTGAGGAATACTGTGAAGAATACAGTGAAGAATACTGTGCATCACTGCGGAAAAAAGGGACACGTAAAACCTCTGCACGTCAGCAAAAGCAAGATGCCAGCTGGTGTTAAGTTGCTCTGTCACGTTGTTTGGAAACAAGTCTTCACACAGGACATTCTGTAGCCTACATTAAAAAAGACTTTGCGAGGTTCCTAAAAGTTTGTTCTTTAAATAAGAAATTAAAGTGCAACGATAGGACATTTTAGCATGTACCCTTCAAAGTTAGATTTTAAAAGGAAATTTGGTGTGCCAAATGTGACTTGTCTATTTGTCTAATGGAAAAAGGGTTCAACTTCTTCCCTGTCGAAGTAATCTGAAACGTGCTGTGGGCAACAGTAAGCTGCAGGGGTATGGGTGGATGTGCAATGGGCTGTATATGCAGAAAAAGTGAGAAAAAAGAGAGATCATTTGAAGGAAACAAACACAAACTGAGAAATGGGCACAGGAAGCAACCTGACCGGATGAAGTGAAAAAGACACTGATAGAAAGTATTGCTACAGAGAGTTTTTGGAAACAACAATCCTGAAACATTCACACCTTTGCTCAGGCAGGACAAGGGTGGAAACAGTCCCAAATAAACTCAGAGGGATGAGCTCTTCTCCAGAGACATGAAGCTATATGTGTTTATGTGTCAACACGAGGTTAAGCAGCAAACACACTGCTATGGGGGGTACAAGCACAGGACAGAAGCACGTATGACGGCACTCGACAACACAATGTACAAGAGCTTGACTACTTGTGTGTTCAAAGTGTGTGTCAACAGGGACGGGGAGGGTGGAAATCTGAAACAGAGGTGGCTGTTTTGGAAGGGCACTGAACTATGTCTGAGTCTTTATCTGTGTGTATTTGTATCCTAGCAAAAATAGCCAGTGTTGGGTCTGACTGAAACAGGTGTCCAAACACACACTTGAACACACACACACACACAAACACGCAAAGGCAAACTCATGTCCCATCACAAAGGCAGTTTAAAATGTGACATTGTGAACCTGTTTGTACTGTGTCATCTCATTAGAAAATAATAGACCTACCCAAAATGTCAAAACTACTTCATTCTGACCCACAATATGCCCCGTTTTATTCAAAAGTAGCCAAACTTCTGAATCACCATTGACGCTGGTCCCTTTCAGAGGGACTGGATGGGGCTTGATAGTGAACACAGAAATGTGCAGTGTAGAAACTGTGATTGGTGAGGAGCAATGACCTGCTTTATTTGGACTCATTGCTCATTCAGTATCTGCCTCCTTTGCCGTGTGCCCACATATGCACATGCGTCTGCTTTGCAACACATTTTCCTTTGACATTGTCAGAACAGTTTTCTTCACAGAAATGAAACGGCGTGTTTATGTATATGAGGGTGTGTTTGCAGCACAGGCATCCAAGAGCATGTAGGCATGTGTGTGCGTTTAAAACCTCATTTGTCTAAAGCAAGCCCATCTCTGAGGGCTGTATTAGAGGCATTCTGCAACGTAATGGGCTGACATGTTAATCTGAAACTCTATTCTCTGTAGCTAATGAACATATTCATTCTTGTCCGTGTGTATGTGCCTGAATGTGACTTTGTGTGTGAGGTAGATTGCCAGTGTCGTGACATCTTGATCATACAACCAAAGCAATCGCAGAAAAACAGTAATTCCAGATAAGATAGATATTTATGGTATTTGTTGTTTTGTTTGAAATAAAAACCAAACTTAAAAGCTTTGAATTTTGAATCACTTGGGCTGTTTGTTTGTACATGTGTGCAAGTTTAAGTGTGCATCTTTGAAGGAGGCTCATGGATCTGACAGTTCTGGGTCACAGTAATCCCATGGAGTCAAGAAACCTACAGCGGACAAAACACAAACACACATGGAGTCACATGGACACAATTGAGAAACCTCCTTCAGTTGTAAGGTTTTATGTATTGCGAGTCAATCTAAATAAATTGTCAGGTTCTTGTCGGGTCTTCAAATTATGTCAATAAAACCTTGGAAGAATTACAACCCATAATGCACACCGTGTCAGTTTGGATCTTTTAACTTAGATTCAAAGTGCCAAGTCAAAATGAAAAAATGTGTACCCAATGGAAGCACATCTGCGCTTCAGTAACTCACAGAGGCAAATTTGGTAAAAAAACAACCTTTAGTAGCTGTTTCTAAAGTAATTCTGCTGCATTTATGTCTCTGTCATGACATCACTTTGACCTTTATCTATTAGAGTATCCATTTGTACATAAGCTGAAGATTTAGATTTAGCTGCCAAATAGAAAGCCTCACTTTTGAGTCTTGAATATTAGCGTTGAATTCTGAATGCAAGGTGCCAAGGTCCTATGGCTGAAGAACAAGCCCAAATCATCATCACTCCACTACTGTGTTGCATGCTGCATTTGGTATTAAGCTAATAGGGTGCGTTATATCATGGGCAAATATCTCCACTGTGGTCTCCAAAGGACATTCCTCCAAGAAAGTTGAGGGAACAACCTACGATGTTGTGATACATAAAGAGTTGGAAATGAAAGGGTTTGTCCTTTTATCACGACTATAAGCCTACGTAAGATTAAATTCTTTGATAAGCAGAAGCAAAGGGAATTTCTGTTAGATTTGGGCACTGAGAGTGCTAATGCCAAAATTAATGTTGTTGAATTAGCTTCTTAGGAGAACAGAGGATTGAACACATGGGCAGAAAAAAAAGCTCACATATGTAGACACCGCTGATTTGGGGGCTGCACAGCAAAGGCAACAAGAAAAGACAAAAAACTGTGATATTATCTTGACTTAAGGGCATGACTACAGCAGTGGAGCTCATGTTAAGGAGAGGCAGCCTAATTACCACTGACACATATAGTATAGTGGGGTCAGGAGCCTGGCCAACTGCAACAACATTGCTTTAATATATTCAACATGCCCACACTTGAGACATCAGCTACAGTATATTACTTTTTCCTCACTTCCTCCTCATTGCAAAGTGTACACTGCACTTCTCAATAATCAGACAAACCTCAGTCCCCGTCTGAACAGAGAAAAACTGAGCAGAAATCAATCCCAAGTGAGATTTTTATTCATTTCTCTGCATTGCTTCACCCACTGTCCATTGCATCACTTCCCCTCTCAGTGTGTAGAAATGCCCACTGGTGTATTTGCCATGTGTGCATGCCTGAGTGGATGTAGTACATCCACTGCGCACATGCCTGGCAGTTATGATGTCCCTGAGGTCTATGACAGCTTAACTAATATTTGTATTATTTGAATAATAAAAGAAACATTACTCTGCACCGTGCAGGCACAACAGCCTCTTCCCACTCTCCCATTTCTCTCTTGCTGACATACACAGACATGCCTACTTGTGTGGAAGCAGCCCAGGGCCATGTACACTAACAAGCAGCCATGTTTCCCTCACAAGAGGCCGCAGCCAGCCTGTCGTCGTCAGCATGGCTTTCACCCACTGCTCAGCCTCACTCTCACACATACAGGCACACTGCGTACTGTGACATCATGCCGCGCATTTAGACCAGAGGGTCAGAGGGTAACGCAGCTTTATATGCTGAGGCTTCATTGTCGTCATGCTTGGTGACTGCAGCGGCCCTTATTCAGCGCTCAAATACACACACACACACACTAAGACCTTAAACGTGAAAGACATCCAGCTTTACAACCTCTATCCCCCATTACAGCTGACATGCAGGTCAGCACATACAGAGGTGAGGTTGTTTCCACTCAGGTAATTACAGGTAGGATTTGCCCTGCTCGCTACATTTTTGGCTCAGACCTCTACAGGCAGAGTCAACAATCTTTCAGTGAGTAAAAACCGACTACTTCCCACCCACCTTTCAACCTACAACGTCAACTTTCTCTCTATTAGACATTTAGATCCTCCCTTCTGGCACGCTGCCACTTAAAAGCTTTTCAAGTGAAGGGCTATGTGTCTGTATCCATCATCTTCATATTTACTTACTTTCATGATGATATCCTAGGGCATGAAAGTATAAGGGGGTCCCCAGCAGGCATGTAACACAAAGAAATGTTATACTACACCATATAAATACTTAATGCAATATTAACATAAGGACCGTTTCGAGACAAAGTCTTAAAATCTACTGTGCTGACCGTATCCTTGTGTTATTATATTGCTTTTGAATCTGCAAATCTGCAAAAAAATCAACGCACTGAATGGGAAACACAACCCCGGACGACCCCACAGGGCCCTGTGGGGAGCTGGCTTTAGTCAGAGGGGGGTCCAAATTCAAAAGCCCTCACAAAGCTGCCTATTACAGAGATGTCCAATTTTTAAATAGTCCCACCAAGTAACACATTGTGCGAACAAAAATACAACTCTGGCATCCTTGATAAAAGATGCCAGCGAGACCCCACGCAGCCCCCTAAAGCCGGACAGCCGGACAGCCGGACAGGCTCCTCACCTGGGGCAGCGCGGCGTTGATCTGCCGCTGGAGCACGTCCCTCTCGTGCAGCGCCCCCTGCAGCTTGGTTTGAGACTGAATCAGGGTCTCCTGGGTCTCCCTGAGGGACTCCAGCAGCTTGTCTCTCTCGTCCAGCATGTTGACCATCAGCTGCTCAAAGTTGGCCTCCTGGTCCGAGCCGTTGGGGACCCCGCCGGTGCTCCGCGGGGGGCCACCCGACTCTCCTTCACTGATGGTCGGCATCACCTCGCACATCATCTTTCCTGCTCTGTGCTCTGGCCAACGCTATGGGACACTGTCGCTGTCGGGATGGAGAAAAAGGCAATGTGCGGTTATAAGCTTAAAAAGCACACTTAGAAATCAGCGAGAAGGCCCCTTTTTTTTTTAACGCCGCGCAGCAAGGGACCGCCGAACCAATCGCAGATGCGTATCTTATTCCCACCGGGCTACATTATGTGTCTCGTGCATCAAATGTGCGTTCCTAAGCTCCCCGTCGCCGTACCTTATCAAAAGGATGGATGCGATGAGATGATGGTTGACCCTTCATCCATACCAACCGGCGTTTTTTCACCCCGTGAGCAGATCCGCCCTTGCCGGCGCGCCATGCACTCACATGTAGAAATCCCGGCGTGATATGATTGACAGCTCAGAGAGAGACGGGTGCGTTTGAAGGGGTGGTGCCCGGGAGCACGGCGGAGATCATAGTAGCCTTCACAGAAAGCACCGCGAATAATGCAACAGAAAAAGAAGCAGAGGGGAAGTATCCGAGAGGAGGTCGACGTCCTTATTCCAGCGGTTGTTGAGAGCGTGTCTTCTCTGCATCCATCCCTCCACGCAGCCACCGGACTGACGCTCTCTGCTCCTCCTCCTACACACACAGAGACGCTGCCACACACACACCCTCACACACATCTACGCCAATGCACACACAGGCGCGCGTGTAGGATCTGCAGTTGTCACTACACTAGGTCTGTAAATATTAAGGAGCCAACTCCCCCCAATAAAAGCCAGCAAAGATGCGAACCGGAAAGGGTCAATCATGCCACAACTCATGTCTGGAGACCGGCCGAGAGACTTAGTTACTAAATATTGAAATGTATCTAATCAGCTGCAGTTATGAGCAGGGCTGACATGTCCCTGACCTGACGGCAGCATCGACATGCGTGGCATCAGTCTGACCAAGCCTTGGAAGTGGACAGCAGGGGGCTGTGCTTAGAAAATGCAGCGCACCCTGCAGGATCACAAAAAGAATTTAGAGGCAGCAGCACAGCAATAAAAGTGTGTTTGGATGCGAATTTAGGGCCATGGCACTGCTGTCACTGTGTTGACACATTGTTTTGGTTATGTATTATCCTAAATAATAGAACCACGTCACCCCTCATAACTGTATTGTGCACTGATCCATTCCTGCTGGCTTTTCTATTTTGTGGCCTTTCTGCATAGTCATTCTGTTACACAGCCCAAAGACACAATTATTTGCACTTCCAAAGGGTGCACACACACACACACACACACACCTGTTGGGTATTCAAAGAAAATAACAAATCAGACATTTTAATATAGTCGGCTCCACTATATGTCAAACACAATGACTTTTTAAATAGGTTTGATCATATGATTCTGTACTGAAGCCAGATGTTCCTTCAAAGTGAGTCATTTTTCTTATGCATTTTCTTATGCATTTCAAAAAGTGTTTAGTATTGGATACAAAAATGTATATGCCAGGTTAAATTATTAATAAAAAATGCACCTCTTCCGTACATTCAGCATTGACTTTCTAAGACAGGAAGTTGAGAATGTCCTCAGTACTACTTTAATGGAACCAAGTAGTTGGCTACTCTTTACATTTGCATTTGTCCTGGCAGAAGCATACGTTTTGTTCTTGGCATAAACTAACTTCAGCTGAAAAGTGAACAGGCTGCAAGTCCTTTATCACTTTTATGCTAAATGTTATTTGCAGGTTTCAGTGATCAAAGTGATATGATGGTTCTTTGTCGCCCCCTAAAGGTGGAACTTGCAAATTGAGGTTTGAAAACAAATCTATCATTGATAATCATTGCTCTGAAAAATATGGGAAGAAAAGCTTTTAAATCTTTTATCATGTTCAATTTTCCAGTTGTTTTTTTCAAATAATTCACAGCACATAGAAATTAAACCTAATTAGATATGGCAAATTATAGGCTGTGAGCGTACAGTTCCCTTTATCTGCAAACATCATCAGGCATAATGCCATATGGAATATTGATGTTAAAAGGACATTCTTTGTATGCTAAATTGCAACTTGATTGCTTTAAGATTTATTTATCTGAAACATTAAACATGTTTTTACAAATGTTTAAAAGGTTTTGTTATTTTCTTATAAGCCCCACTTTGCAGTGTATTGATCCTCACCCTCACGAATGACTGAAAAGTATCAATTCAATGTGTATAGATCAATTGATTCTAATCTCATCCTCTTGGACCACTGCTCATCCATGTCTGCTCACCTGCCTGTCTTTTTTAAAATCCCTAACTTTTAAGTACCCTTAGGCCACTTTCAACACAACTTTTGAAATAAAGGCCACTATTGCCAAAACTTTACAATCCATGTCTTTCCTCTGGGTCTAATCACTTGCCTATGTCAGCAGGTCAACACTGCTGTTGATTGGAACAGCAGCAGTTGATTATATTGATTGATATGCAGGACAAAAGGTCTTACTATCTTGAAGGTTAAATCGATAGAAAGTGTTGCCAAAAGAGGATATCTGAGAACGAAGGTGAATGAACAGAGGTCATAAGATATTAGAAAGCAATAGAGCTCTCATAAATAAATAAATGATTACTGAAATCAATATTATCTAAAATATCCTATGTGCAGGCGTACACACACGTATATATATATACTTTGTTATAGATATTATAAAAAACTCCAAGGTTCTATCTGGGTTGTATAATAATAGGGCAAACGAGATTGCACAAGACTGCTGCAAATAAGAAAAAATAACAAAAAGGCTATGATGAAAAGAGAAAACATTCATTCAGAAGTATCTGAACACGAGTCAGAAAGGCCAAATATAGTGCTGATAACAGCGGTGTTCATATAAAATACCTGAAAAAGAGTTTTAATAAGAACAGTTTAAACAAAAACCTTATATTCTGAGCCCACAGTGACAATAAAACACCGTAAACGATTGAAGGTGGAGGAAAAGTGTGAGAACGAAGGCGAAGAAGAAAGTCATAGATGGTAATCTCACTCTCGCGTTATTTGCAATCTTACGTCATTCCATGATGGCTGAAGATCCCGGCGGAACATTTTTCAATTTCTCTGTTATTTTTCTGTGTTTCTCTTTACTCCCGCTTGCCATAGAGACATGGCAGGACTCACAGTCCCGTTAGACGTTTACAGATCATTGGTGTTGACATGCCCAAGAAAGGGAACCGAAAACGGCTGAAATTTAAAGCCGGGGACGTTTGTTCAGAATCAGGTAGGAACTTAGCTTGCCTGTTAGCTCTCCCACTGTTAGCTCTACAAATAGCACTGACATTAGCATATTTCCCCAAATGTATGAAGTCTGTTTACACTCTGTTATATGTTTATTGTAATGTTATTAATCAGTCGGTTTCCCTTTATAGTCACTGTTGCTGATTATGCTGATGCTGACCCAGCCGTTGTGAAGTCCGGCAGGGTGAAAAAGGCTGTTGCAAATGCAATTGAAAAAGAAGGTACAAAATAGTCCGCATTTGTTGTTTTTCGACTGGGATGGAGATGCGGATCATAGATGGAAAAACCTTTATGTTTCAGTAAAATTACTCTGCGGCCAGGAAGCATCTCAGGGTGCTGGGGTGGAGGTCCTTTCGTCTGCAGCGGGCGTCGAAGCAGACGCCCTGGACAGCAGTGATGACTTGGACCCTGAGGAAGAAGGGGAAAATGAAACTAAAGTTAGTTGCAAAAAGAAAAGCAAGAGGAGAAAGGGTATGTTTCATGAGAGGAGACACAATGAAATGAACATGGACTGGTCGTGAGGTGATGACCGCAATGATCTGAACTTAATTTTTTTGTGGGTTTATTGGCTGTTTGTCCTCTTAGAAAGCAGTGAGAGCAGTGATGGGGAGGATTATCCAGTGGATATTTGGTTAGTGCTTTCCTCCTATATTCGGCCTGAAGATGTGTGCAAATTTGCATTGATCTGCCGGAATGCTTGGACAGTCACTTGCACTGCAGCTTTCTGGACCAGACTCTACAGAAGGTGAATTATTTTTCATTATAATTTGCAAGAAATTATTTATTTTAATAATTAGACCCTTATCTTGTTTTCTGTTCTCATTTTAATGGCTAAGATGTTAAATAGATACTTGGTAGGAAAGTTTACTTAGTTGTATTTATTTGATTTGATCTAATAAAATGAGTTAATCTTAGTGACTCACATTGGTGAGTCACTAATGAGATTAGGAGGCAGAGATGGCTGAAGTGCTCCAACCAGAGCCTCTTTATGCATCTATTGTCCTCTCAATTTCAAACCTGGAAAAACAATGCAAGATTCCTTTTCAATAGTAAAATCTTATTCACTGGTACTATTGTTTGAGACATAAACTAAAGTTAACTTTTATTTGATTTGTCTTATATACCCCTCCAATCTGTTATCTGTGTTTTCCTAAGACATTACAGGATTGACGTTGAACTGCCATTCCGTCTTCAGCCTGACTCCATAGTTGCGTGGCGCTGTCTTCGGGCGTGCGTAATCCGCTCACTCTTCCATTTGTATGAGCCATTCAGTTTACGGGTGTCAAAAATTCCTGCACTGCCTGAAACCACGCCCACTGCCTTGCTCAGCTGCAAGGTATATTAAGAGTCACTTTCAACCACCATTGTATGATAAACCTTGAAAGCACATATCTTTGCTTGTTTTTGTTGTTTTTCATACAGGAAAAGGAACCGAAGAGACGTTTGCATGCATGTATTCCTCAGCTTGTCTTTGAATGTCTGATTTAAATGGTTGTCATTTATTTTTGCAGTGTGCACTATACTGGGTCAAAAAGGTGTCAGGGACCCGGCCAGAGACACTGTGGGAGTTCAACTTTAAATTCACGAAGCCGGTAACCAGTCTCTTTGTTTATTTTGTTTATTTATTTACACGTTTTCCCTTTCATTAAAGTCGGTTGATCAAATAAGTGAGTGTTCTAACTGATTGTGATGATAATATATTCTGTCTTTTGTCATCTCTATCTCAGCAGGGACACAGTAAGAATGGCTGTGCTAAATCCTTGCACACGCCTAAACCATATGAAGATGTTCACATGAATCCAGACTCTGACTGCTATGTGCTTCAGGTCACCACACTCAACTACATCCTAACCCCTGTGGTGATGGGAATGACACTGTCCCAGGTAAGTAATTAGCTTTGGTGCTGCATAAAATCTTTTAAGATTTCCCTTTACAGCTTATAGCCGATCTGTGTCAATTGTAGTAGATCATTAAAAAAGAAAGTCTATAGGGAAACAAACAGAATATTTATGTTTAAAAAATACAGTCTCCAGCTGTATATAAATTGAATCCTGGGAAGTATTTGACAAGTGCACATATAGGCATTTTTGTTTTTGTCACCATATAAATGACTAACAGTAACAATTAGGTTGAGGTCTCGCAGAATCCCTTTCAAAACTCATGTGCTGGTTTCATGGCTTTTGCACTTTGGATTGTCTTTTACAGGGAATGTGCTTTACTAATAAACTTCCCTTGACTTTTATACACCAAGCAGATGTGTTGCCAGTGTCTGAATAAATAATGTTCTGATATAGGCCCTAGCAGATGTTGTAGCTTTGCCATACAGAAGGCACTTATGTATATAATAAAATGAGGGAAAATGCAAGAATAAAAAAACAATAACAAACCAACCCATACATATCGAGCAGGTTGTGAAAAGTATTTCTTATCTTGATGTAGATATTTTGTTTGACATGCTAAGGTTGCTCTCTGTCCTGATGGAGCCAACATTGATTCTGCTGGATAAAATAAAAAATAAAAGACAACTCAGACTGAAGTTCACAGTTCTGACTGAGTGCTCATACCCTAAATGCTACAGAGACGTACCTTCATTCTTTCTCCAGACGTACTGAATGGATGGCTACTGGATTGGTGTACTGGCTTCTTAAATGGACCACGATGGAATCTGCTATGTAGCAGCAAACATAAGAACTTTTAGATATTGATGAAGTAGCATCTTAATTTTTTTAGGTGCAAATATTACCTTTTACCTTGAAATAATATCAGCTTGATAGAATTCGTTTGAGGGATGTATTTAAGTTTGATACCATCAGATATAACATTAATTAAAACATTTTGGAAGTCCAAATGGTTGTATTCAGGAAATAGAAATTCATCTCTACATGGCCCATAATCTTTTATCCCTTGTACACCTTTCTGACGGCTGCACTATGCCTTACTTAAAGGTAACTTTGCGTTATTAATGATTCAAAGCCTTCCCACTTGCTTGCCAGCTGAAATGCCAGCCGATATAGCTGGTACTATTCCTGAATCAGCTTTAGCTTGGTCCCTTGGAGCTAAGATACTCTCTTTGTTCCAGGTTTATGGAGTAAGTGTGCCTTAATCCCTAGGCTAATGTGAATTGCTCTCACTTTCTGACAGTTCAAAATCAACGTAAGCACGGACATGCGCCACCACCGCGTTCGTCTGATATTCCAGGACTCTCCACTCCAGCGAGGGAAGAGGGCTGATCAAGGCGGGACCCAGGTGGTGTTGGACCCTGTGCACAGTGTGAGGCTCATGGACTGGTGGCATCCACAATACCCATCTTTATCCAACATATGAGAATACCCTCGCCCCAGTACCTCCAACAGCAGACTAAGAACCCCACATTCCCAAAATGGGAAGAATATTAGTGGATTGTCTTTAGTGGCACATAATTTTGCACATTTACGTTTTGATTGTTTTATGCTTTAAAAAAAAAAAAGCTCTGACTGGCCCAAACATGTAATCCAAATATGCTCAAATATACATCTGACTGGCCTAAACATGTAATCCAAATATGCTCAAATATAAATCTGATGTAGGGGAGAGGAATGATGTTGGTGTTTTCAGCTGCTTGTTGCTATTATTTCACACACACACAGCGTTGTTACCTGTTTAAGATAAGTGTGTGTTGCATTCTCCTGTAGAGGTCTTACAGTCAAGGAGGAATGGATTAGCAGGGTGAAAAATTTGTATTGTACTCTCAGTGATTTATTTCTTACTTACTTTTCAAAATTGCCATGTACAACAATCAACATTTGATTTGACTTTTTACGTGTTGCATCAGCAGAGGAATCGTATTCTTTCAAATTAATTTCAGGTCAGTTTATTTTGAGGCATTTGGGATTATGTAAATGTTGGTAACTGCAATGAAGGTGTCAGAAAGATGATTTACCTCATACATCATGCACTGATCTAGGAAGTGTTTCTTTGCTAAAAGCTTAATTATCTTGCTGACTACTTGGGCAGTATTCTTTACAGCCACATGCAAATGGTCAGTCACGGTAAACTTAGAAATGACAAGATTATTTCCAATCAGAAGCTTGATTGTGAGAACACGGGTAGACTGTACTTTGGTGTTTTCTTCTTTCATCTGAAATAGTTTCAATTATATAACCTGATTTGCACATCAGCTGTGGATAAAAAAGTATTTAGATGACACACATGTTTTTAGTAATCAAGTCTAGTTATTAAAAACCACTCCACAGCTGAGGACAGCTAGATGTTTTGGTTAGTTGTAGGTTGTAAAACATGGAAGATCTTTCTTTATCCAATGAGGGTACCAGAAATTTAGCACACATTCTGTCCTGAAATAAAACAAAACTGCCCATTCAAATCTCTATGTTCTTGTCTCTGATATGTATGCGAATCTTACAGTATGTTATTTAAATGTTTTTTAGCTTCTCCAATTACTTATCCAGGACTGACTTATTGCTGCTACATTTAATATGCTTAGTTTTTCGACATATTTCTCAAAACATCTTAAACACAATTTGTGTTTAGATGTGATGGTATTACTGAGCCGAAAAAAACAACTGTAGATCAGTCTTATCAATAATGAGAAAAAGTAAAAGCTATGTAAGGTTTTAACTAATCAAACATTATTTCAGTGTCCAAAAAAGGAGAACAATCATTGACAGTGGCCTCGCAAAACAGCCAACCAGTTATCTCGTGCAGAAAATGTTCAGCACATCACTCGAGTTATTTGACTACAGCAAAACATTAGCAACCCGACCTACAGCTGAATCAAAACCAAGCCATTAAATCGGTTTTGAATTCAATTCCAAAATAATATCGACAGAACTTTTTGTAATTCCCATTGTTGTGTTTGGCAGGACACCATTTATCTTAAAGTACCAAAAGCGTTTTGGGATACAGAAAAACTACACTACCCACAATCCCACCCGAGACTTGCCATTGGTGGTGGCACAGGTGACCGCAGACACTTGAGTTGTGACAACATCTCGACCGTCAAAACGAAAACAAATTAGCGAACGAAGTGCAGTCGGTCGTCGGCGGCGTGTCGGTGTGTGTGCGGAGATGCAGTGAAAGCTAAGACTCTCAAACTCTGCCTTTGCCTTTTGCCGCGGCCCTTCGCTGACAGTTGTTTGCGGGGTTGTTATCACAGCGGTGAGGAGCGCGCGCGCACTTTCCCTCAACCTGACTCGTTCTGTCTGACCTTCAGAGCGGGTAAGTTCTATTTCGCCACCGCCGCAGAAATAAAGCCCAGAAATAAAGCCCCTTCTAAATAAACTCTGCCTCTGGAAACGCGGGGTTGAATTTTTATGGACTATTTTAAGTTTAGCACGCTAAGCTTTGAAGTTGACGCACTTTGAATTTGTCTGACTAAAAGTTAATGATTTAGTTACTAAATCAAAAATGAGTTGGCATGTGCCAGTGAGTGCTTAAATCCTCAGCAAGGCTCACCATTAAAGTCCTCCAGCCTTAAAGGCAGCGAGCATCACGAATACTGCAGCTCTGTTCAAGAAATGGTTTAAATTTCTCCTGAGGGGCTGTGCACCTTGACAGGTCTGTAAAGGGTCAGGCTAAAACTGTTTGTAGAGGGAGAAAAAACAACAAATTAAATAATTTTGACAAGCTTACTTTTAGATTTCATTTCTAAATTATCCCTCGGATAAATCTAGTGCTTGCTGAAACAATAAGTATGAAAAGTAGCTGACTGATCTGTTGTTGGGAGATTGATCACTGGACATCCTTTCTTTAGTGGCCGATCGTAATCCCTTTTACTGTCATCTGCGAGTCTGCAGGGAGCTGCCCCTTTTGCCATTTTTAAGCTGCAGCCAGGCCTGTATCAGTAACAACACCTCAGCCCTGGGGTATGCTGCTATGTATAAGCTGTGACTGTAAACTGTACAGCCTGTAATACTCCGCTGCTTATACAGACACTGCGAGAGGACTTTATGGTACAAACACGGAAATAATGAAGGCACTGGTGGCCATCCACTCCTTTATTGGTTTTGATTTGATTTGTTTATCATTGTCTGTATGTGTGTAGTGGCAAGAACGGTTTCCCAAGCCTGTTTCTTTCCACTAACGCAACATTAGTTCATAATATCAGTGATGAGACGCATACCTGTCTTTTATAGGTCATCTTTAATTTTTTATTTAAATTTGAATTCAGATATGTTATTGGGGTTGTAATTAATCACCTGGGACCTGTTTTGTTGACCCTGTGCGGCACTTTGTGTTTCCCCGGCAATATGTTTGACATTAGACCCTGTTCCCTGACCTCTGACCTTTTCTCCCTGACCTCTGTCACCATACATACCACTATGTATGGAGCACATTCGGGGTTAATGATCAGGGTTTAAATATTTCAGCAAGTTTCCTTGAATGTGACAAGTGCATATCGTAATATGTTTTTTTTTTTTATCAGTGCATTATTGAGCCATCATATTCGGACTACCAACTGCGATGACGGCTCGGGAGCCATAAATAGAAAACCTAGAACTGAGATATCCTGGTAAACCGAGCCTGTGATTATTTATGTTGCATATAGGAAGGGTAGGTTTTACAGCAGCAAAGTAATCCCAGGTGGAGGTTTATGTATAATATATTTTAGTCTATGATCGGTAGTTTAATGATGATATCAATGAATTGGTTGACACTGTGTTAGAAGTCAGGAGCTTAGTTAAGAGTTCTTGTTACTTCTAGTTGGCTTTGAATCACTTTCAGTAAGATGGAGTTTTTCTGGGAAGTTACACAACATTACTTGAGGTCAGACTATTGCGTTGAACTTGGAGACACATGTGATTTATCTACAGAGGTTTCAATATAAAGCACAGTCAGAAATGTGATGTTTCTATCATTAACACACCCACCTACTGGCAATTTTGAGATTTAATACAATTTAAGATGGTCACTCTGACTTGGTCTGAGGTATATATTTATGTTTGAAGGACCCCAGGGTTAATTAAAACTTCTCTTTTTCTGTCTGATCTGGCTCTGATAACAATAATGATGAACATAAATCTATTCTAAACTATCATTGGTATACAATTTAGCTGTAAGTAATTCAGTGCTGGGCAGATGTCAATAAACTGGTTAAATGGTATTATTATCTTGCACTTTCATCATGTGTCTTTAAATGTGGAGACACAATAATTATTAGAATAATTCTTAAGATTACAAAATGTGCATTGAGTCATATATTTCCAAAACCAGATGGAAATGAGTTACTCAGAGTCTCAAACTGTCTGAAAAGCAACAGAAACAAACAATCTACTGAACAAACTCTTTAAAACTGCTCTTTTTTTGATTCAGGTAGGGAGAGAAAGGTACCAAGTGTCTTCTTAAGAATTCACAGTTTCAGGATCCTTGATAGCTTTGGGATATATCCTTCATCTTTGAAGGAAAGCAATATGTTGTCCTCCAGATGATGGGTCTTCCAGATGATGGCTTTGTCATGGAACGGTGTCCTGATTTCATCTGGATAAGACCAGTTCATGTCCTGTCCATGCCACAATGGCTTGACTGTGTAGTAAAAAAAGAAAAGAAAAAAAAGGTTGGATGCAGAGTTGACATGATTTAAAATGGATGCAGTGTGCTTTAGCATCTTGCATCACATTAACTGACATTCATCATGTCAGTTAATCAGTGTTCTAAGAGATTCTACAGGTCAATACAGTCTACTTGGAGCTATTCAGATTATACCTCCTATGCTTACTACAGCACTGTGTCTTTGTGAGGTGTGTGTGGGTGAGTAAGGTTTCCCCCAGAGACTAATCAAAGCTTTGAGGTAACTTTTAGCAGGGTCAGAGGTCATGGCCCACTATGTAATCAGGTGGTGTCTACTGATGGACTCAATATTTTCTTTCCAGCTGTGTAGCTGGAACTTGCTCCGACAACCAACTGCCAAAGATTCAGTTGACTTTACATTAAAAAAGTGCCTTTTTGGTTACGGGTATATTTCTGCATGTAAATGTGAAGTGACCATCACGTCAAAGAGGTACTGCTTCCTTTGTGTTGTGCTTATGGAAAATAGTGTGTGTGTGTGTGTGTGTGTTTGTGTGTGTGTGTGTGGGGGGGGGTCATATTTTCAGCCTCATTGGGCTTTTTTCTGCTTGAAAGTGTTGGTAATGGGATTAATTTTCTTCAGGCAAACAGAGAACGGCAGGTTTACGCACAGAGACACCTGCATACACACTTACGCACACACACACACTAAGACGCACAAGCAAATCTGTTTGGTTCAGTGGATGTACTCCAGTTTGAAAAAGCATCAGGTGTGTAAACACGGCTTCATCTGCTGGCCATATGGGCCGGCGCCCTGCTGCCTTGTGACCAGACCAAGGAAAAGTGTTGGTTCTTTACTGTATTTTCCGAAACAAAACACACATGACAACAGACGGTGCATGTTTTAAACTGAGGCTTGGACTTTTTCGTGAAAAAACAAGCGAATGACATCGTGGCATGTGCTGCATGACAACATGACCCATGATCTATCAGAGGTGAGTGTGGGTGGGACATTTTAGGCCATGTGCTGAATGTGTGACTCCACTTCCTCAACTCATCTCCATTCCACTGTTTCATTTCCTCACTTGACTGACTCACAGTAGTGACAGCCTTGCTCTGTCTCTTCTCTGTAAAAAAAAAAAAAGAGTTTCAGCTGCATCTGTGAAGCGCCCACTGCAGCTTCCCAGCTGTGTGTGCAATTTGTTTATTAGTACGAGCTGCAGGGATCAGTGGAGAATTGTGGATGTGGCCCTGTCACAAGGCCCACAGCAAGTTTTATCCAAAGGTTTTCATCCGTCCACTCTCAACTCGGTAGAAAACTGCATTAAATCTGCCATTTTCATTCAAATGAAAAAGCTCAGAAGATTTAGATGCGTGACACTTAGGATAAGAATATTAATGACAATCTGCACTGTTGAGGAGGGCTGTTGGAGCTGAGCAGCTTTTCATAAACTTAGCACAGAGCAAACTGCTCATGGAGGTCATTAAACAGGTTTTTATCCCCAATAAACACTCTTATTAGAGGTGTGGGAAAAAGAAAATAAAAAAGCACAAAAAAGGAAAACCCCAACGAAAACCACTGAGGTAAAAAAAAGACCCGTCTTAGGTGATGTCAGCAAAAATATCAGTTTCAATTTCGTCCTGATTTCAAGGCCTCACATTATACTACTCTTTTGATTTCACTTGCTAATCAGTTCAAAAGCCTAGGGACTCTATCTTTGATATAATAGCCAAGACCTCTCTTCACATTCTGAGCTACTTTCCTTTTTTTTTCCTGTTTGAGAGCAAATAAACTGGAGAAAGTGTTTTTCAGCAGCATCCGTGGAGCTCAGCTCCCCATTTATCAGTCTTAATGAAAGAAACACATTTTATTGCACTTATTTTCACAGAAAATCACATTTTATGTCCCGTAGTAAGAGGTGCTGGAAGAAGGGCCATTAGTATAGATATACACTCACTCACAACTCTTAGGGATCACATATGCACATATAAGGAACAGATAATGTTGTCCTTCCATGGTCCTAATATAAAATAAATAGATTCTGATTTGACCTTTGCATGAAATATTACTTTGTTTCATTGGTATTATCGTTATTTGAACCAAATCCAAGCCAAAATGTAAAGGCAGAGGCTAAGAAAAGTAATCACATCCTTGTTTTTACTCCAGCACAACCACTGAATACACTGCATTCATTGATCATCAGTAATTGTGAGCAGTTCTATGAAAACAAGAGTTTGCATTTATCTGGTATGGAGCATTCATATGTGTGTAAACAACATGCTGAAGAGGAATGACATCAGCAGGGATCTAAGAGAAGTAATTCTTGATGATAATGCAAGAGAAGAAAACTTTAAAGTAAATAAATAAATAAATGAAGCTATATGAAATGCTGGGTCACTTCTCTCTAAGAGGAACATGCAGCACAGCTTTGCGGAGTCCAAACCACAAGACGTCTAGAGCAGCGTGCTTTGGGCAGACAAGACCAAATTTTGGTTTGGTCATGTTATGTATTAGACCAAACACCTCAGACCAACACTTGAGCACGGTGTACTTTGGGAACTGAGCGAATGCTGGAGAAGAAGAATTGGTCAAATCCATTTTACAAGTCACTGAGTCATGGGGTGACTGCAGGCTGCTTCTGGATTGTGGTATGTGTTGCTGTTAATCTGAGGTTCTGTCAGCGGATGAGGGGCCAAAGGATTTAGGAAAAAATTGATATGATACTTGGACATATGTATGTCATTATAGTTGTGATAGAGGATTTTTTATTGATTAAAAAAAAAAAGTCACATCAACAAATGGCAGAACAAGTATCCTATCAATCCCAATTCTTGTAGAACTCAACACATGATTTTAGTTTTCATATCCCTGCCTTACCTCTTTTTCTTTTATCTTTATCAAACTTCGAGAAGGTCACAGGCTGCTCATTGTCCCACCAAGGATGAAAAAACAGGAGAAAGTGGGCGAGAGAAAAGTGAACAATGAGAATGTGTGAACTGGAGAACAGGAAGGATCAGATTTTAGTGTGTGAGACGGCCTAAAATGAATTAATTTTGCGTGGGTTCCTTATCTCCCAACTCATCTCCAAAATACCATTCATTCCATCATCCTGCACATGGTGACACGCACTTTGGCAGCAAACAAAAGAACAAAATGTTGTACGGCTGGTTTTTTGGTAACCGAACTCTATCACGCAAACTTTCATAGCTTATCTCTGTTGTTTACTCAATAACAGACTGCTGTTTGAAATTAGGCTGCGGAGCACATTAACAGCCAGGAGCAATTTGTAATCTGTTAAAATGGTTGATATGCTGCTAGATATTATTACCAGTAGACATTTATAAATGTATGTATGAATTAGTTAGGATGGAGTGTGAGATTTGGATTACATTGCACATTGAACTTGTACATATCAGTAATAGATCTTCCACCGATGTGCCACTTTTCTGTGGCCTGTGCTCTGATGCAAACCACATTCAGAAAGCAACACTCCAAGTGTAATACTTCTTTTTAAGCTAATGTTATGTGAGTCTTTATAGAATATTTTGGAATGAAACGATAGGCATTTCCGCCAGCAGAGTTACAGGATTGGAGCTGTAGATAGCATCAGACTTCAGACCCTTCAGCACGGCAGAGCCACAAAGATGATCTATATATGTCGTATTTGTTTGCAGCCTCTCAGTGACCATGGTGACCGAAGGGCTAAATGATGGGAAACTTTCCAGAACGACAGGGAGAGGTGCTTCACTGGCGTGTCTGTTTGGAGTAAATGTGCATGAGAGTGGACATGTGTCTGGTCGCCTCGATAAACCTTTGTGAAGGCGGTCTTGAACAGAGATTTCCCCTCCAACTCATGTGCCCTCCGATTGGCCGGACGTTACAGGAACACAACTTAGCCAGCCAATAAGCTGTCGGCCTTCAGGGGTCCAGCCCCTGGACCAAAATAACCCAGAAAGTACGTTGTGGGTACTATGAGAACTGGAGCTATCCCATTGCTGAATTCTTTGTGTACAAACAAGGCATTCTTGTTAGTGTGGTGCTGCTGAAGCAAGTTGGCCTCTGTTGTCCTCTGCTCTGATAGGGACGCCTGGCCTATTAGTTTTTGTGTCTTTGTTCCTTCATTCAGGGTGGTGAGAGTGTAAACAGATATTACAAATAGCATGGTTGGATACAGTGATGGAATGAGAGATTCATAGATGCAGAAAGTCTATCTGTCATACATTTGGACATGCTGCATTTTACACGCGGCGTTGCTTATTTATAGTATGATTATGTGGCCATTTGATAACCTAACCTGATCCCTGTGTTCTGGTGTACCCTCAGTTTGTTGTTTTCTTTGCTGGGGCAAATGTCCGCATGAACATCCGATGTGGATCCTCTGTACTGGCTTCAAAAGGCTAAGAAATGCTTAGAAATAATAACAGAAACACAACCATGTAATGCTGAACAACCAGCCTGCATTCATCAATCCAGTTTTCTTATTTAATTATTGATGTGCTAACAGATAAGTAAGGTTTCTCTTTATTGGTTCCCATGTGAAATTAATGCCAGCCTCTTTTTTATGGACCACCTCAAATATTCTGAAAGGACCTTTGTTTCTAAATGAAAGAACTGGATTTTTGACGATGATTTCCTATGCAGCCTGAGGAGTGAGTCACACGTTTGTTTAGACAAGGCTCAGATAACTGTTAATCTCTTGTTTTTAACCTGTTTGTTTGTTTAAATTGTGTCATGTGTGGGTTTACTAATGCTCCCCATACCCTTCAGGAATAACGCATTCTAATAGAATTCCATTCAAAGTTTTGCCTGCATCTGAACTGTGATTTAAATGTGCATTCCTGTGCATTTCTACACTACAATGTGTGGGTTTATATGAAATGAGTAAAAATGCTGATTCATTCATTCATGGCAGGCAATGACACATGCACAGTGACCGGTTAACATAATAAGGAACTACTTCTAGGTTCGCGTGTGCTTCTGTACGCACACGTGTAGGTGTCACTCTATGCAATAGAGGGGCCGGCTGTAAGGAGGAGTTCAACACTACGGAGCGTGAGAGGAGAAGAAAAAAAATGTTGGTGACTTCACTGGACACAGGGCTCTTCTTGTTGTCGCCCCAGGCTACGGCATTCAGGCTAATTTAGGGGAAGAGGAGGAGAGTGGCAGAAAGAGGAGGACGGGTAGGAAGCTTAGCCCGCAGTTGGATCGACAAGGAGGAAGGTGACTAATGGTGACAGACGCCTACTGCCTAATGTGATTTGGCCCATTTAAAGAAGAGTGGTGTCACAGTCTGTGTTCACAATTCGGGCAAGCCGGTAAACCTGAGTCTATCGGATTGTGTCCGTATTTGGCACGTGGAAGGGCAGATTTCCCCGGTATACACCATGTTGTCTTTGGGATAGCAGGAGAGTTGCAGGTAAGAGTCCTAAGTTGGTACATACTGTCTTATAAATGTGACTGTCTGTGCTCCTCATTGAGTGGCAGTCCAGTCTTTATTCCATTGATTCTCATGTCAGAAAAGGATCCAACAGTGAACGAGTCCAATGCGAAGAGTTTTTGTCTTCAAACTTGGAAATACACAGAAGTGACCCATAAGGTCACAGAAGCAGAAATCAACTGTGATACGTTTCCCTAACCTTTTTCAAAAACAGCAACAGAATCCTGAGAGATTGCTCCATTGTTATCAGAGGCATGAGATCAGAGTGGTCTCTGTATTTTGCTCATGAGGCTAAACACTTAAACCTAGGTATAAAAATTGGAGAAACTGGGTAGGTTGGCAGTACACCTGCGGCCCTCTAGATATCCCAGGACTTGACAGTGAAAAACCTGTCTGACACGTTTGGTGGATGTCTGATATGCTGTATAAGACTCGCTTGTGCCCCACGCCGTGTTGTAAGTGTGCAACCAGTTTGGCTAGAGCAGTGTTCTTGCCGTCATGCCTAGAAATAATGGTAAAAACCTCTGTTTTTCTCTCTGGGCTGCCTGCAGAGGAAATTGCTTCACAACTCAGAAAACTAGGAATTGTGAAAACTCTCAGAGGGAAAGGGGAAATGATGATTTGTGGTCATTTACTGCTGACTCTGGTCTCATTTCGTTCTTGTCATGGCATTGTTCTTTGAATAGATAATACTGGGAGAGCCTTAAAGCCGATAACCTGCTGTTGTCTTCACATTACTGGTATCATGTTGCATCTCTATGAGTTGTGAAGTAGCTCTGGAAAGAAGCGTATCACTTCATCAACCATTGCGGCTAGCGTGATTCACAAACAATGCAGATGAGTGATAGTGATTCATTTGAATGACCTTCCTAAAGTTTGTTACAAAGCAAGAACGCTGCATGACAGTAAATTGGCACATGTTGCTCACTTTCTGTTTGCATAATGAAAAGATTCTGACCATCTTAAGTTTCCATGGTTGTAAATCCCCTGACCAGCTTCCATGAGCTGCCATGCATCCGTTTGTCCCCCCTGTCATGCAGATATAGATCAGAGTGTTTTAAATGTGTGTACACGTTTCTATTTTTGTACTCCAGAAACATTCAAAGTGAACATGCTTGCACTTTAACTCATTTGAAACATGTGGTTGTTAAAACTTCTAGAAACCAGACAGACAGAATCATGTTGCAGCCTGTAATAGCAAACTAGGCACCATGAATACCAAGACTTTGTTTTCTGGTAAAGATGCAGCAGAATGTCAGAATGATTAAGGTTTAACACACTTCTTCTTACCACTTCTTACCACACGTGTTCATACTCAGGTTTGTTACCATGGTCTGCTGCTCCTTCTGCTTCCGCTTTGGAAATTCTATGTTTTTTGCGTACAGCTAAATGTACTGTATGTTGCGCACCTGCTGCTTCCCCTATTCAATGCTTCACTGCTCTCCCTGCTGCTTTATTCATGACGCCAGCATCATTTATTCCATTTTGAAGCCCCTGTCTTAATCTGCCCATTTATTTAAAACAACATTTTATATAACCAAATATAATTTCTGTCTCTTTCTCTGTCTGTTTCTTGTCTTACATCAACACTCCACTTCTTCTTCTGCCCATAGGCTCTTCACCAACCAGACATGTAGTGACCAGAGAAAGAGTTTAATCATCTTTGTGAGCTCTCTTTTCCTCTCATACAGGTAATGCTAATGTTTTTGTGTGTATAAATGGAAATACCATATGTATGTCATGACTTTATGTACTGCAATGTGCTAAAAAGTTCCTCTAGATGTGAGGTGGTAACAGGAAATGTTTTTTATTTAAAGTAGCGAATGACTTGTCGAAAGGGTGAAAATGATCTGACTTAGCCTGTCTGTCTGTCTGTCTGTCTGTCTGTCTGTCTGTCTGTCTGTCTG
>CAJRST010033334.1:14885376-14929139 GCA_907169785.1 Menidia menidia | reverse complement strand
CTGTCTGTCTGTCTGTCTGTCTGTCTGTCTGTCTGTCTGTCTGTCTGCATGCTGGAGCAGATGAGTTCAGTGTCTTTGGTGCAACTGTTAGTGTATCCCTTAACATCAGAAATGTCTGTGTGTGTTAGTGTGAGACCATAGATCTGTGACGAGGACCTCATACTTCTAATTCCGGCTTTGTTACGTAATCGCACCGTCCCTCCTCACAGAGTGTGTTGCTATAGCCTTTAGAGCCAACAAACGCTATAGTGGGGTTCTACACATGCATACTCACCCTTCATGTGCATGCCCTTGCCCCCACCTACAAATGCACTGGTGCATGTAGATGCGCACACACAAATACAAACAAAAATGAACTATGTCTTCAGGGAACAGGGTGTTCCTGGAAAGGAGAACAGAGAGCAGAGGGTTATTTTAGTTGTCAGTGCATGCAGGAAGGCAGCTTAATGCTGAAAGTGTGTGTTCATGTGTGGCTGGTGAATGTCGCTTTGTGTACACTTTCTCATATTAAGAAATGAAATACCCAAATGCGCAACATTTAGATACAACTAGAACTGCTGTGAGGGAATTCTGTTTTTTGGAACACTGTGGTGCTCCAGGGAATACACCACAGGATGCAAAACCACTAACTGTATTTTTTGGATAAATTTGACCACAACAGCTGGGTTTTGATACTAACTAAATCAGACACTCTGACGCTGTTCCAGCTATTCGTCTGGAAGAGGAGCGTGAATCGGCATTAATTTACTTACATCCTCTGTGACTTTGCTCTGTCCTGCTGTGGTGGGCAGCTCCTGCACAAAAGCAGTAAAATTGCTGAACACACGGAGCTGTCCACTCACCCAATGTGCCGTCTGGTATATGCTGTCTTGGTTTCCTTGAACAAACACATGAATAGCATATGCAGATCTTATTTATTTATTTTCTATCTTGAGGATAACAAGTGAATACATTTCCAATGTCATGTGTAATATTTGCTGTTTCATTTGTTGAGAATCTCCCTCTAGCTGAAATGTTTGCAGCTGAATTCCCCTGACATTAGAGCTTGCCACTGCAGAGGCCATTACAGTAAGTGTGGCTTCAGATCAGAAAGGAGAGGGCACTGTCATCAGATTGGTATATTCATAGACCTACCCACCATTTCAAGTTTCTTTAGATGGGAAAAACATCAAAACGTCCAATTCTTGAGGAAGACAGTTGGGTTTCGTTTTTGCTTTTTGTTTTGATAAAGTGCAAGTGGGTGTTTAAGGTGTCAATGTTCCCAGCTGGATTTACCGGCTTTGACCCACTTTTCGGGCTCAGGCATTATTTTGACCTCTACTCATTTTCTCTCCTTGCTTTTCCTGCGTAGAGCTTCTTTGCCCATGTTACCTGCTAGTCTGCACAGAATATCCCTGTAAATGACCTTTGAAGTTACTGCACAAATTCAGCTGCGTACTTTGTAAACTTTAATTGCACACATGCATTGTGATGAGAGGACACAGTATGTGTATCAACCACACACACACACACACACACACACACTCTGGCTGTCAAAGAAACCCTTCTTGGCTTTGCACGGCCACGTCTAAAAATACACCCTCCACAAATTAACACCATGTCTCAGAGCACAGGTGCCATGGCCCCACACTTCCCCTCCGGGTGTGAGTGTACTGTTGTGTTTATGCGTTCGTGTGTACGTGTTGTTTCGAGGGGAAGGCTGTCATCGCAAAGCATGTTTGAAATATCGTTCTTTGTATTGTTTCTTTTTTCCTTTGCACGTGTGTTAGTGACTAATATGTGGCAAAGTCCAGAGCTGGCCTCTGACCTGGGCTTCCTCCGCTCTGCTTCCTCCTACTGGCCGTCACTGTTTGAAGTGAAGGGGCCATGACATTACAGCGCTGGACACACAATGGCCACTGTGTGCGCCTATTGCGTCACGAATGTCCCCAGTAGATGTCAGGCAATGGGAGCGCCCCATTTAGGAGACCAAGCTGTCTAGTATAAGTGTGTCACCATATGATATCAGGAAGTGATATATGTCTGTGTATGTGTCCTATATTACGGGATATAAATTTGTCATGGCTCTGTCACAGGCTTTTTGCTGCATAACACACAATGAGGAAGTAAAGTAGTCACATTCAAAGCTTTACACAGCAAAAATAAGTGTCATGTTTGAAAATGAAAGCAAATTATACAGCCCTAAAATGAATTAATTACCATAAATTTTATTTTTCTTGTAGAGCCTTCTCCTATCAATTCATTTCTCAATTAAATATGGCCAACATTCTTAAAGACCCGAAAATGAGAAAGCCAGATGTACCAGCGGTATGAAGTGAAATAACAAAACCTATGTCTAACATATGTCTGTGTTATCTTTTGGATTGCATTTCTCTAATAACCACCTGAAACGGCATAGGATGTGTGTTGAACAGGAAAATCCAGAGAAGGGTCTATATTATTTTTGGACGGCTCCAGAAAAGCTGGACAGTGATGTGTAATCAAAAACCACTTCTACATGTAAAGCTGTAAATTTGTATTTTATTGTACTTGACACAAGTAATGTCTTAAGGACAAAACTAACTAACTGAAAATGCTTTTGAACATAAGGGGCTGCCCTTACACCCTTAAATCAACGGGCACATATCCCCTTTTAGCCAGCATTCCTACCTTACTGACTGAGTTTCATAATTTAATCGCCCTATTTATCAGGCTCTATAAATACACTCTGCAGTACTCCCCCACTGTGTGCATGTGTGCTGGCAAACTTCTCTGTGCTCTAAACACACTTTGAATGGGGCAGTTACTGGTGCCTTCACAGGTGTACTCCAAATGTTAGCGTGTACAGAGTTGAGAGCTGGAGATGTTCGGCGCCGTTTCGGGCTGCTATTGGAAAGCTGCTAAAGTCTGCTGAAGTCGTTCTGATACAAGTTTAGGTTGGAATGCTAATGTCTTTCAAAGTGTAGCTCAGCATGGGTGTGTGTTTTTCATGTGGGCAATCTAATGGGCACAAAGCGAGCAGTGTGTGCCCCCTCGGGCGCTGAAATGTACACTTTGGACAACAGGCGGCTTCAGTCCTCCTCAATAGGAGCTGCCCTTCTTATTGTACCTCACGCACAATGAGCTTTTCTCTCTGTGTCTGTCTTTCTCTCTGTGTCTTTCTCTCTTTATGACCATATACAGACAGCATTTCTGATGGGTCTAGGACTCTGACTGATGCTGTGCTGTCTATCATCCCACTGTGTGCTATCATTTGAATAGAGTAGAGACCTGGCTCTGGTGTCAGCTCACCTTTGAGTCCAAACAAGCTTAGTCATGCAGGGAATTAGCCCCAGTGATTGGCCAAGTGGGGCTGTCTCTCCTAGGACTCCTCTCTAAATGCTTGTGAGTGTGTTTGCATCGGAAAGATAAAAGGAGAGGACATGTTGCTAAGGGGTGATGGGTGTTCCCCTGCTCCTTCAGCTCACATGATCTCCTAAGAACAACAACATAACATGACTCCCTCATGACCCCTCCGATATTAGAGAGAGCTTCCTCTATTCAGCAGGATTTGATGTTATACACAGACTGTAAAGATGTTTACTAGGAGTTTTCTTAAGGATATCTGTCTTTAAGGCAATTGAAAAAAAACCCCTCTTATCTTGAAAGATAAACAAGGGCATTTAGCCATATCAGTGTGTACTTTTATTGGTTTCTGTTTGGAATTAGTAATAGATCCAAACTAGTGTATTACACGAGGACAGAGAATGATGGATTCTGCTTGACATACTCGATGCAGATGATTTAGGCCACAGACATATTTTTTCTATTCCTGTTAAGAGAACGTCTGCATATTTAGTTGCTTTAAACATTCACTGGGAGGTTTTTAACTTGTCACAGTGAGGTTTTGATGATATAGCATTCTAATTAGCAGGAGTGATGGTCACTGGTTCCAGCTTTATGCTGAAATAACACCCATGAAAGCCCAAACTACTTCTGAGAGTCCAGTGAACCCATGCTGGAAACCCTTAAATCAAGTGTAGTTGAACAGTAATAGAGGCACAGCTCTTTAATGTACATGCTGTATCAATAGTACATCAGAATGTCACATGCCCACAAACAGGGCCTCTTCACACTGAGGCTCTCGCCAACAGAGAAACAATAAGAAGGCTTTTTATTGAAAAATGTGAGAAACAAAACTGAGAAAAAAAACTGTTGACACTCCACAGACACTTTGTGTGATGTCACAGATTTTTGAAAGCAAATGTTACTTTAGGCATCAGTCTCCTCTTTACCGTTCACCTTGGTTCTTTATCTAACTTACACATTGCTCTTTTGTTATCTCCTCCACAGCTTCCTTTACTTCTCGGGCTGGACTGTGCCGCATTAACATCGGCTCGCCCTCCCCTGCCCCCTCGCCCCCCAGCAATGGCCTCACGTATCGGGCTGCGGATGCAGGTACAACACAACCACTCTCCACCATGCGTAAAGCGGTGCACACAGCATTTTCCCCATGGTGCCGTGCTTGTAGCACTCAGTGATCGACCGAACACTGAGTCTGGAATTTTTCTAATCGCTATCTAAACTTTCCACTGGAAAATCACTGCCTTAGCCTACCGTGCATAGTTTTCTTTGAGTCATAAGATTTGGGACTTGACTTTGTGCTCGTCTGCGCATTAGTAGAGGGGAGGAGAAGAGCCACATGTAACATCTCCGGTAAGGCCGCTGGTCAGTGTTTCATTGAGCATTTCTGTGTCCAGCTGATGCGAGACCAGCTGCAGCAGGAGGAGCAGCGTGAGCGGCAGCAGCAGCAGCAGAATGCAGCCCTGCAGTACATGCAGCAACGCATGGCCGGGCCTCCTGCACCCACGCCCGCCATTAGCACCCCGCAGCATTACCAAAGCATGCAGGTCCCAGTGGAGGTCCTGAAGGTCAGTGAAGCCATATGTTTTTTAACCAGAACTGTTCATCTGCATCACTTGCTGGTTTGAATGTTTGTTTGGGTGAGTGTTTCATGTAGAGAAGTTTGAGTCTGGGTATTTAAAGAAATGAATCCAATCTTATGGCGGAGGGAAGGAGACAGGAGGCACTCTGAACTTCACTCTGGGCATTTTGGCCTCTCACATGGCAGTGCTGGCACACAGTGAATAATCTGAGATAAGTTTTAAAAGATAAATAGAAAAACGCAGCAGAGCAGGCTGCAGGTAAGGAGAATGAAGGCAGAGATAAGAGACGTTTGACATGAGATAGGCCAACAGGAGTGATGCAGATGTGCTGTGGGTCAGACAGGGACAGATAAAGCTGAGGTGACATTATGGCTGATTTTAGTGATTCTAGTGTTTGTCCTTATCTTTAATGGTGTGTATGTCTGTATGAAGGGCTTGAGTAATACTTTTAGCATGCTGTGTTGGGATTTTTTGGCACCATGAATATGTCCATTGTACACAATCGGCTGCTTTGACAGTTTGTACATTTTTTGTGTGCGTGTATGTGTCCGGGAATGGGACGATCTTTATGAAATCTCATTGTTATGCCTGTTGTAGATAAAGGCAACTGTCAGTCATTCAGGTCCTCTCATACCTGCTGCTGTGCGTTTCTTTGAACTTCATTTCTGCTGTCAGAGCTTTAGGTGATAGCACGAGTAGTCATGACCAAATAGCTGCTCCCGTGGGTCATGAGACACAGACATATTTTGAATACATTTTTAAACTGTCAAGGTGACATCTGTGGAACAGGGATTTCAACATAGATAATTGTTTCCTGTCAGCAAGATTATGCAATTATTACCTAATTCATGGACCTTGCTGGATAGCTCGTTACAAGAAGAAGTCATTACTTTACTTTTTGAGAATGCAGAAAACTACTTGTGAGACTGAGAATATGTTGTAGTTTTCTTTGGAGGATATACCATCTCCTTGCCCTTGCAGTTGCACAAGAGACACGTCCTAAGTCATAGGAAGGACTAGAAACATCTATTTACTGAAATGTTCTGGACCATATGATTTAATCCCCCTGGTGTCTCGAAAAGGTTGAGAGTACTGTACTGTACTGCACTTAGCTGTAGGCTTTGATGTGAAGGAATGAGGCCAGTGCATTTCTCAATGTAGCCATTCCTGTGGATTTGGTCCAGCTTTGCTCCTGTAGACATTTCTTATAGCGCACAGCTACTGTGTCATAGTACTGATAAATGGCCAGACATCAGTGTAACATGGGTTGAAATGTTCAGAGCTAACCTTACTGAAACGTACACGATTGGTTGAACACATGACTGTTTTTAATTCAGACAAAAGTCTGAGTGAATATTAGGCACTTGCTTGTGTGTTAAGTTTGTGGGAATAAAAAAGAAAACACCCTACCTGTTTTTGCAAGTTAGAAAATGTGCTGCAAATTTATGGGTGGTAAACTAATTCATGATATGACATTTACCCTATAAATGACTAAAGGTACAGACTCACCTCGAAAACCCGACAGACTATCACATCCGTCAGTCACGGAAGCAACAGGTGAAAGAATACCTTTCAACCACCTTCGCCACCAAACAGGTATCTTTTTCTTTAATTCTCCACTCATTTATATCCTGTGCAGATCAAAGAGTTGATTGTAATTTGACTTGTTCAACAGTGTACATTGAGCTGAAGCACACTGTGGTGTATAATACATTAATACCATCATCCCTGTTCTTTCTGTGCGTCCTCAGACAGTCAACGCAGTAGCAGGGATAATGCCACCATCTTCTCCCACAAACATGGGACCTGCTGGGGGTTCAGCATCAGCACCTCCTCCTCTGCACTCCCCCCACATGCGCACGGAGCAGCTCATGTCTGGGAACAGCGCCCCCAACAGCCCCATGGCCATGCTGAACATCGGCTCCAGCCATGAAAAGGAGGTAGAGGCTTGCACGCGTAGGCAGACAGTGGCACAAGCATAAACCCGTAAAGTCTGTTGTCGCCCTATAAAGGTTCATTTACAACCATCAGACTCAACAAATGGACCCAAAATATGACTTAATTATACCCGTATATGAGATTATGAGGGTTGAATATTACCCCAAAAGGAACATGGTCTTCACTTTTTATGAAAGCATCATAATCATTTAATTGTTTTCCAGTAGGCAGGAGCAGCATTTGTGGATCAGCCAGTGTTAATGTGTTGTGTGTTTAGTGGTCTGTGAATGAAAGGATGTCTATCTAGCAATAACTAAGGCTGGCAATCAGTAGAATTTAAATGCTCCATAATGACCTTGCAGCAGTAATTACAGCTTAACAAGTGACAGAAAAACAGCAGAATGTGGGGCCTTTGAACCTCAGAGACTTTGACCAACTCTCCGCCTACAACTTACAACCTTGCTTTTTTCTCCTTTCATATGGTCTTGCAGGCCAGACTCCATAAGAGAGAAGTCCAGGTTTTTAGTGCCTTAACAACATGATTATGTAAAGAGTGTCAGTGTCTCCAGTGCTGTTTTCTCAAAGCATTTTAATGCAACTGTCTTCATTCCCTTTTCACAGAAGAGTTTATTGAATAGGTCTTTAGGTTCGTCACAGTCACAAAAGGGACATTGCTGTTTTCTTCAAGTGACGTGAGGCGACTTGGTGATATGGTCCAACCTGATATTAAAAAAGCCTTTTTATTTATTGACTTTGTTTTTGTATTGTATTTTTTTCAGATGGACGAGGTCATTGATAACATCATCAGTATGCAGTCCAATTACGACGAAGCATTCATTGATTCCATTCAGATGCCAAACACAGTAAGAAGAGTTAGCCCTGTAGAGATGTGTGATTTCAGCAATCTTTATACTTTATGTACTTTATGGCTCATAAAAGGGTTCACAGATTGCGAACCCTTGTGATGCAAATTTGTCTTTGGTGAGTTTAGTCTGTTCTGGTTGGTTTAACAATCATTTAAAATTTAATTTGGGAAACTTTACAGTGCAGGAGATGGGAACAATTGCATTGTCTGTTTTGGTGTAATTAATTTAATTTAGATGTTATTGATAGAGTTAGTTTGATACTATTTTAGGCATCCAAGTTAAATATAACGCTTCATTTGTTTCTTTGTATGATCTTAGATTTGACAACATATGTACATTTAGACTTACTATTATACAAGAAATGTAAAGTGTTGCAACCTGTATTTTTGAAGGCTTATTTTGGCTCAGTTTGCCCAAACGACTCATTGTACTGGAAATGCTAACTCATCAACACTGAGAGTTTGGCTTTTCAGGCATTCCTCTAATCTCTCCTGCTGTATCTGTGTGTCACTTCACTTATTCATTATCAATAGTCTTCATTTTTGGCTCTGATATGAGGCATTGTTATGCCCTCTGTGCATCTATTAGCTCTGTTAATGAGTTAGTGTTTCAAAGCATCTATTGAATGCAGCTCAAAATCCACTTTCTGTTTTTTTTTCTGCACAAAGCCACATTAGTTCTGCCTTTATGTAGACATATACACAAACACATACACAAAGTAACGCCAGCACACGAAACAGTGTATAATTGACTTAAACCCTAAACATTCCATCCCTAAACCACGTTGGACATAGTTGGAAACTGTAGGGAGGACATGTCAGCAGAGGACTGTGCAGTGCTTTGTGTCTAAGAGAACACACTCAGAAAATTAACAATTAAACTACCAGCAGTTAGAGTTCAACTTGTTTACAAGACATTTGGAGGGAGGGAGGAGGAGAAAGAAAGGGGGGAGGAAAGGAAAGGAGGAGGGAAAGGGGGAAAACAGGCTGAAAGTCCAGTTAGGGGAAAGTTCACTCATGTTTGGTGGGGCGCAGAGGTAGAAGACAGACAAGACCGGAGCTGCAGAGGTCACTCTCTCCGGACAGAGGCGGCAGCGCCATAGAGCGGTGCATGTGCTGCCAGTGCCCCAAAGAGGAGAAGAAAGCCCCTTCGGCCTCGTAAGGGAAGAAGTATAGGATGAAGGAGATGAGTAAGACATATGCCATTGTGGAAGTTATTGAAGGAGAACAGATTCAGCTGGTAAGACGATGAGAGTCTCTCTCGCTATTCTAACCTGATTTTGAAGGAGTTGTTTTGTTAGTGTTTTGTTACTTTTTGTAAGCTTGTAAGTTGTGGGTTTGAACAACAGCCATGACAGATGCAGTGGAAGCAGTAGCAGCTCTAACTCCCAGCCTTAGGTCTCTGATTAGAAGGCACACCATAGCAGAGGAGGTGGGGTGGGTGATGGAGCTTTTTTGTGTTGGCGGTCAACTGCTGCTGTGGACTTATATCAAGTTTTCTTTTTTGTTGCATATTTAATATAATCATATTGGGAATAAAAAGAAATTATAGCAGACTGGTGCCCACTGCTTGGTCTTCTGCTTCCATCACTTTTGCTGAAGAGGGAAATGCACAAACCCTCCTGAGACTTTATCTCACACTGCTCTGTGTGGCTGATTGGTTTAATCACTTGAAGCATTTCTTCATGCATGTGTCTGTGTCACACTGATTGATTAGATTGGGCAGCATGTGCTGATTAAACGTTGGGAGGATCAGTGTATGGAACATTAGTTCTGTGAAACAAATGAAAGAAAGAAACTTAAAGGTGCATATCACTGTGTTAACAGCACCGCAAACATTCCAGCTTTATTCCAAACTGTCAGAACAGTGAGTGAAACTCACCTACTAATCCTGATGGGGATTAAAGCAGCAAATTCCATGAAATTCTTGGAATTTCAAAGTTTAGTAAGAGCCGGGGACACCACTGAATGCCAGGCACAAGGGAACAGTTCCAATCCTTAAGTGTACGTGTGTGAGTGTCTGTATATGGATGGCTGCTCTCAGCCATGCGAGTTCCAGTCAGCCATGGGTTTTAAATTGAATTAAATAGCGTCTTATTGGAATGGAGCATGAAGGGCATGGTTGATGCAGGAGCAGAGAGGAAACTGGGAATTATAGTTTAACAGGCAGTGTGTTCTTTGGGATTTTCTTTCATTAGCAGAAATTCTTACCACCACAACCAAATTGCCGTTGTGGCGATACATAGATTTGCCTTCAAACTGCCATTCCGGAGACAACAATCTCAACCTGTCAGTTGAAGATTTCCCTAGCTCAATGCAACTTAATGTTTTATAAACCTCATTCATAACACAATGTGTCTCTACGAAAAGAGTAACTGGTGAGGGCTTCACATGGCTACAGTGTGATTGTTTTCTGTGAGATTTGCAGTCACGCATTCTTTAGATCTTTACGTCTTTTGTAAGCCTTTAACGTCTGAGCAGTAGTTTAACCTGCAGAGATCCCTGTCGATTTTTATGTCTATGAATGTGTTTGATCTCACAGCTCACACAGTAGCTTTCAGATTAACTTATCTTTCTCTCTGAGCTCTTTATCTTTCAGGCCTCATTAGCAGCATCATATTTGCCCTTGCTTCAGGGAGTGTGACACGGCTGCATTTAGGGCTTAAAAGAATTGTTGCACTCATTAAACTACCCAATTAAAAGTAATTCAGATCTTTTTAGGGGTCCTAACAAAACTAAATAGCTGTTGTTTACAATGTCTAAAGTGCAAGAGTTTAGAGTTTGGAGCACTCGGCGAGGGTAAATTCAGGAGCTGCGGGAGGCAGCAGAGAATCCAGCCATAAAGAGAGATAAGATATATGAAATGATTGTCAATCATTGCAGTGTGTTTGGCAGGCTTTACCCAGGTGTGATATTATTGTATTATCACCCTCTATCAGCTCTTTACAGCGCACTAAACTTGAGCACCAACTTCATATAGTTACTATACAAAGTATATGAGGCTGCAAATGGGTTCTCTGTGAATCCTTAAGGAAAGAATGTGAATCTGCTCCCGTTTCGATCCTTTTTTGTTGTGATCACAAGTAGCTTTGATTAATCCTGTGCAGTTGTTACATGTCAGGGCAAGATATTCTCACTGCTGTGGTATAATGATTTAGGACATATATTACAGGGGCCATCAAGCTTTTTCGTACTCTGCACAAGTGGAGCATTCACACAAAGGAAACCATGTCTGTGACACTTATCTGAACTTAGTGAATTTTTTTTGTTTTGTCTGAGCAAAGGGAGGTCCCTGTCGGTGACTCGATATCCACAAACATGTTCATGTGTTGCTTTGCGTGCGCTCTTTCTCCAGCTCCCACTGTCAAGCAGTCACCTGGATGTGTACACTGGTCCTGGAATGAAGGGGCCCGCCATCGCCATGACAAGTAACTCCTGTCCTGCCAATCTGACTATCAAGAGAGAACTGTCAGGTGCGAACGTCAAACTTTTTAACTTAGGTAGTCATGTTTCGGTAGCCAAAAATGTCTTAACTGAAACTCAGGCTGATTTCACTAAGTGATAGTCACTGAATGAATGTGAAACATGTACTCTCCCTGACTCAGGCAACTTGTGTCAGTCTTGAGACTTGGCATTTTGTCAGATGTTAGTTGATCGCATTTTGTTTTTGCAAAGACACAGAAGCCCGTGCGCTGGCCAAGGAGAGGCAGAAAAAAGACAACCACAATCTGAGTGAGTAGCCGCATGAACATGCTCTTTCCACGAGTTCTTTACACCTTCTTTAAGGTTTTTCTAAGTTAATTTTTGCCCTTTGGAAGCATTTGCACACACACATGCAGATGCACACTGACACACTCTCACTCAAACCATAATCAGTCTCTTGCACAAACAGTTTTATACAGCTTTGTGCTGATTTAGCTGACACAGTGCAACAAGTGGGTGGATAGTTAACCTGATCATTTCTGCTGTCCTGGCACTAAAGTGTAATTACCTGTGACCGTGTGGGTGTGTGCGTAAATGTTTGCTCCGTGCTGCTCTTTATTGTATATCCTAAAAATTAAACAATATCTTTAATTCTGCACTGAAAGGCTAACACGTACGCCAAAGAGTTGTGCTCTTTATCACTATTTGTTCTGTTTTTGTCTTCTGTAATAGTTGAAAGGAGGAGGAGATTCAACATTAATGATCGCATCAAGGAGCTTGGCACCATGATCCCCAAAACAAATGACCTGTGAGTTGCTTTGACTGCACCATAGTATATTTCTAATAAAAAAATGCTGTACGATGCCAAATTAATGGAAACTTTCTGTGTTTAGCGACGTGCGCTGGAACAAAGGCACTATCTTGCGGGCATCTGTAGAGTATATTAAGCGCATGCAGAAGGATGTGCAGAGATCCAGAGAGGTGGAAAACAACTTCAAAAGAATGGAAATGGCCAATAAGCAGCTGTTGCTTCGCATCCAGGTACCACACCTAACCAAGCTGCATGGGCAGGATCGTATCCCATGATATTATTCTGACGATGTGTGACGATCTTTGCCAACAGGAGTTGGAGATGCAGGCTCGTCTGCATGGGCTACCTAGCACCTCTCCCTCTGGCTTCAACCCAACTGACATGGTGCCTTCCTACATAAAACAAGAGACCAGCCCAGAGGAGAACATGTCCCACCAGCAGCAACAAGTCCACCACCAGCAGCAGCATCTACCCCACAACCAGGCTCAGCCACAGATCCAGCAGCACCATTTCCTTCCCCAGACCCACCACCACCCTCAGGTCCAGGCCCAGCATCAGCCAAGGCAGCTGCCACCACTCCCACAGCAGCTCCAACCCCAGCAGCCCATCCAGTACCCAGCCGTGGGCAGCTCCCAGCCCTTTGACTTTGTCCAATCGCTGGACTTGTGCGATGGCATCCCTGGTTTCTCAGACGGCATGTCAGGGTTGGGTGACCTGGGTGGACTGGATGTCCAGGGGAGAAGAGGCGATTTGAGCTTCTTGATTATGGATGAGCCTTTGTCTCCAATGGGTGGCGACCCGCTGCTCTCTGCAATGTCCCCAGAGGCCTCTGTCGACTCTAGCCGCAGATCCAGCTTTAGCATAGACGATGGGGACATAATGTAGACATATACGCACACACACACACACACATGCAATTACACACTCGAGGGTTCATCGTGGTCATAGATGAAATATCAGCAAGGTAGAAAAGAACACAGCAAATACACAAAAATGAAGGAATCATTTACTCATCACACAGTTTTACATACAGCAGCGACACTCAGTTATGGTACAATTATCTCTGTGATGGTAAAGAGCATCTTCACAGAAGGAAACATGCTGTTCAGAGTAGGCATTTGTGTGTACACTCACACTCAGACACAACACACACACTCACACAAGAGCCTGTGATCTGAGCAGCTTTGATCAGAGCAGAGCAGTTTAAAACTTTGCAGACCAGCACACTGAGCATTGACTAGTAGTGACTTAGCACAGCCAGACCAGTTACATAGCACACTTATCCTTATTTCCCTGAAAGTGTCTCTGAACCGTAATTGGACAGCGGACAAAACCAACAGTTAATTAGTCCAACGCCATATGAGACAAGGAGAAGTCAGCCCATTGTCTGGCCTGACAGATGACAGGTTATTTCACTCCTGCACACAACCTCACACAGTAACTGTAAATGATTGGAGGAATGATAGTTGATAAAACGGAAAGAGCTTTTTGGTCCTGCATGCATGATTTATCTGGATGGAAGAGGTCAGATCACATAGTTGCGTTCCTCACTCTGTTCTTCCACAGTTGGTTTTAGCCTCAAACACTGGCTGTTTATTGTTTGCCAAACTTCTGTGGAGGCCCGCTAAGTGGGAGTGTTCACCTTTAGAGAGTCCATCGCTGGACTGTAAACAATCAGAGGCAAAAATTCAGCTCGCAGCAAAGCCCTTTACATGATCTGTGTTACATTTACTCCACTTTAAGTTGAAACCCTTGTCTTATTACTAACACACGCAGGCACCCACTGCCATCACTGGTTTCCAGCACCTATGAGGTGTCACGATCTGCACTGGAAGGCGATGTACTATGATGGAGAAAGCACAGAGAAATACTTAGGATGATCAAAATCAGCAAGTCTATAATGTGTCAAAAATACTCAGGTATTATCAAAGAATTCACAAGATGGCTCCCGTTTGAACAGAGGTTATTGACCATAACTGTGTCTGTGTCTCTTTGCCCCAATCTGTGTCTTTTGATTTATGCAGCTACTTCTCTTCATGTTTATTTTTCTTATAAACTGGGGGTCATTTTTGGGCTTTAGTTGTGCCTTTAAATGCACCTTTCTGCAGTTTGCTTTAACTCTACTTTTATCGGTTCAGATGAAAAACTTGTTATTGTGTATCCAAGTAACTTTTTAGGGTTTGTTCAGGAAGCCTATGTGAAAGAAAAAGCGTTCAGGTTTTACAGGAGAAAGGAAATGAGGACGTTTGCTCTTGAGTTCAGTGTCTCTTTTAAAAAAAAGCCTCATCTTAGAGCTCACTCTCATGCTTTCAGACTCACGCATGCTCAGAATGAAACACACATGTACATTCTTGGGCTCAGACATGTAAATAAAGTGCAGTGTGCCTTGAGGCTGTTTTCAGATCACCCTCCTACAGCCTCACTCACCCCCCCCCTTGTGATGGAAGTAACTCAGCCGGTTGCAGAGGTAAAGCTCAGGTCTTTGTTCAGGCTGTCATCTGCAGGTAATTCATTTCTCCGGTTGTCAGGGTGATGATTTGAGCAGGTTGTGGTGCACCTGTGTTGTATCTCTGTTGTGTAACACCTAAGGCTTGGCTTTAATTTGTTATTGCCTTTGATCAGAACAGAAAAAGTTAGGAAAAAAGAAAAGTTCATGATGATTTTTTAAAAACTTTGATTAAAAAAGTGTTTGTTTTCTTTACTTTAGAGTTTGTTGTTTATTGTATCTCCCAAAGCACTGGAAACTATATTATTATTTTGACTTTGTAAATGGAATTTGATTTTACTGTATATGTTGTATGCCACTAAGCCACTTAACTGTATTTTATTTGTATTTGTTGTTTTAGTTTTGTTTTAATTCTATTCCAAAACTACCCCCTCTTCTTAGAGCCAATTTTTCTAGAAGTCACTGTAAACGCATTAAGCCAGTTTTTCACTGGAAAAAGACCGGGAAAACATTTATTACCTTCTCGATTTCAGATGAGAGACGATTAGATTTTTGTGCATTGAAGATACCATTTTTATATGACTGGGGTTTTCATTTTTCTCTCTGTTTTAACTTTTTTGATTTGAAGCCAGACAAGATGATTATGTGATTTGACTGAAATAAAATTGCGCCTTTGATGAATGTAAGGTTTGCTAGGTTTTGCAGTCAGACTGAAGTATGTCATCATTTTGCCCCACCTGCCCCTTTCCTGCCCGACTTCTGTGTCTGGACTGGAAGACGATTGACTTTGCGGAACTCTGTGTCAGTGTTTTTGTGACTGCCTGGAGTTGTACCACAGACTGTGCGTTTGTTGTTGTCCACATTAGTGCCTTTCTGCTGCAGTTGGACTGTGCTTATGCAGTCACTCAGCCAACACTCCAAAGAGCTCCTCAGGCCTCCTCTGACCTTCCACTTTTGGGCGCTCTGCAGGGCAGCCACACAGGGAAAAGTGGTTCTGTATTAGCAGAAGACATAAAATCTTTTACCAGAATCCATTCGCTGTCTGGAGTTTTTTGTTCCCTCGTTTGGAGAAAACAACAGCTGAAATGGCTTGAAGTGTGCTGGTGTGTGTATAGCGTGTCTGTTTGTGTGTTACGACTAAAAGAAAATAGGCAGTGTTGTTACTACCCATTTATCCTGTGATGGTGCAACCTAAAGTATTCACTGTGCAAACACTGAAAATGGACTTTGACGTGAGCCAAAGTCACCATGCCTTTTGAAATCTGCTCTTGAAGATCTGCATATTCATGGAATTCTCTATGCATTGGGAGTAAACAATATTTAAAGATTTCTTGATAGAGAAAAACACATTAAAGGCACAAGATATTTGGAGGCATTTTGATATTTAGATGTCACATGATTACTAAGAGCAGCTGAATTGTGTTGTTTTTGACCCAATGAGGCAAAGTTATGCTGTGACAGATTCACATTTAAAGTAATAGACACAAGTGGATAAAATGTCCGGTCCACAAATGTTACTTCTTGTTTGTGCCTTTGCCTGAATAGCTCTTTACTGGGAGTTACATGTCATGTCCACCAGGTGGAAACAGAGATCTATATTACTGAAAGCATCCCATAGCTTCCTCCGTTCTCTGAAATGGCAAATTAGAGTTGCCGCAGTCATAGTAAAGCCTGAGCTGATATATATTTACCCCTGGGTGAAATACTACTAAAACAGTCACTCATTTGATCTTTTAGGAAGGTAAAAAATATTTAAAGACATACTACTTATAAGGTATACTGGTACATCTTCAACAACAAGTGGTAATGTTTTAAATATGTATGTGTCTATTTGCAAGACAGATTATTTTTTAGGGTGGCCACCATATATTACTGACATAGTTTCCTGTCCTCATTTGCTGCTTTTTCCATCCTTTCCTTATGATTCAGTTCACTGCTGCTTTGGATGATCCATAAACCGTTTAACAGCCTTTCTTAAGTTAAATCTGGTTAATCTTTTTCTTTATCCACACACACACACACCGCCGCACACACTCCACTGATAGCGCAGTGCATGTAATAGTGTGGAGACTGTGTCTTCAGCCCATCCACAGGCCCATTCTCAGGCTTTATGATGCTAATGTACTTTCCGGTATAATAAATCCCTGTAGAGCTGCAAGGAGTAGATCTTATGGCTCACTTCGATCATCACCTTTTTGCCCATCTTCTCTCCTCCCTGTACACACACCCACACAGGCTCTGCTATTACTGCCGCAGAAATGCCTGCCTTGCACTTCCACGGATACTTGGGTGGCTGTTTAGTGAGAGGGAAAGAGGGGAAGGGTCGAGACAAATCAAACATGAAGGTGCAATTTAAGCGATGTTGGCACGGGAATGAGGAGTTTGGCCCTGGCATAGTCTGCTGGAGGCTGACTGAGGCAAGACACATAGAGAACTACCGTTTGCTTCTTTTTTTTATGGACAGGCCCTTTTGAAGTGGATTTGGTATAGCACCTCTGCCCTCCAGAAGTATGAGAAAGGGGGGAAAAGTGAAATAAAGCTCAATGGAAGTGAATGAGGAACTCCGTTCACAATAAATAGCTCAACTGGACTCAAGTGAAATTAAGCTACATTCTCTCTCCCAACCAGTTCTCCTTTTGATTCTTCTTCCTCGTCTTTTTTTACCGGCTGCTCGGTGAGTGTGTGAGTGAGTCCTCCCTTACGTCTCTAGGGAGCAGTGTGTCACTCAGCTTGAATCCTGCGGAAGAGAGGTGAAAGGGGGCTGATTGAGCTAATTTAGCCCCTGGATGGGAGAGCAGGAAAGGCCTCACCCTCTGCTAATAGACAGACATCAAAATGTAGATGAGGAGGACGGGGATGGGAAAAGAGGATGGGCCATAAAATGGAGGGGACTTTTTGACGGATTTATCTCTTTTTGTCCAAGCCGACGGAGAGAAAACTTTTATGAACCCTGAGTGACATTGTGAAGTTGGTAAAGGTTTATGCGTGTTGCCCAGAATTAAAACGTGCTGATATTACTTATTGATCTGTCCTCCTCCATTAAGATACCCTCAATCACAGTCTGCTTTATGATCTCTCCTGACCGGGCCAGTCAACATATATTTTCCCACTGACAGGCAGACTGCAACTCACACCAATAATGCAAGATTTCACCTTATAGATGGGGACTAGAAGCACTTTTTATAGCTTTTGTAGGCACAGAAACTTCTGTGAGACTTGATGGCCCATGATAAAAAAAAATGTTAATGAAGATGACACTACTATGCTCATCAATTCCATTGTGGCTTCATAGTTCGATGACATTGCAGTTTGTCCTTAAGTTTTCCGAGAATCCTTTGAAACTCTAAGGTCCAAATATTTCTCAAACTATCCCAAAGGTTCCATCACCCATTTTACAAAGGGAAATCATTCTAAAAGCAATCAAAAGGACAAAGCCTCCACATCTTTCCTCAGTCTATTCCACACATGTGCTCACTAACTTGGTCTCAGCCATGTCGCATGCACATACCTCCTGTCCTTCTACATTTTTCACTCTCTTGCCCCCTCTTTATTCTGCTGTTCCTTTGTCCATCTTCCTCTACATATTTAATACTCTTCGCTGACTCCTCTCAACCCTTCATGCCTCTATTCCTGAAAGAAAAGGAGCTCAAATTGGCTGGAGAGATGAATAATGTCCCCGCCATTAGCAGTGGCATGGACGGATCGGCCTTTTCATGTGTGTGGAGGTGACAAGATGAGCTGCAGGGGAGGTGAAGACAGGCTGGTGGAGGTGGGTTGTCGTCTTTATCATTCTTTCTAACTTTTGCGCAGGCTATAGATGTGGAATTGGGGAAAGAAGAGCAACAGTAACCTCTGTAGAATTTCACTATAAATACTGAATGTGTGATCACTGGAAAAAGGTTTGGTTTGAATAAAAAATATCTGGGTTACGGGGCCTTTTGAAATAGTTGTTTAAAGGTCAGTTTGTGAAAGCAATAGCTAATATATCTCCACTGATGCCGAAATAAATAAAATAGAATTAATCTTAATACAACCTCTCTCCGAAAGAAAGTCAGTCTCATCAAGAATCTTTCTGCTATTTTCCCCCAGACGCAGTCAAGTGCTTCTTCTCTGTAATTGCCAGTAGGGGGAGGTAGTGGTCTGCAGCATTGCTCAACATCGCCAAGCCAAAAGGCAAACAAGCCACATCTGACACTTCTCGGGGCTGAAAATGAATATGTTGTTTGGAAATGCAGTGAATGTCATCCACTGGCAGAAAGAACATCTGGTGCAACCTTTGTGAAATTAAGACATGGTGTCATCCCTTAAATTCCGCCAGACAGCTGCCAGGCAACATAATTGGCAAACTGTTGTTAGGTTGTTTGAATGATTAAAGATAGAACATACATGTTTTCGTTTAACATCTTTCAGTTTTTAGTTGATTGAAAAGGTGCTAAATTAAGCTTATCTTTATTACGGAAAAATAATGCACCTGACATTGAATTTGACACATTTTGAAGGTTACCCACTCAATCCTCCTTTCGAGCAGTTGATGGAGTGACTCTGAAAGTGATGAATTCCTCTTTGTGTCTTGACTGCGGGCTATTCTCAGACCTTATCTTGGGCACTATCTCAGATGGTGGACCATATTATTGTCCTTGAGTACCAAAACACCATGAAGATTGCTAACTAACCCATGGTCCACTGCACAGGATTAATTTTGCCCTAAGCTTTGGAGATCTGTGTGTTCTTTTGCTGTGTTTGTTTCTCTCTCTGCCAATCCACCCAGCCATCCACTCATCCATTCATCCATCCATCTTGCAAATCCTCTTGCATTTAATTTTGTCCTGTTGTGAGTGGGAGCCTGTTTCCGTGAACCCACAATCTGAAGGTTGCAAAGATTTGACTCTTTTTTTTTCCTCCATTCCTCCCTGAAAAACAGCACAGATTATACAGCCTCCAGCTTTTATCACATGTATGCCCCTCTTCAAGCTCCTTTTTATTCTCAGCCTCCCGTCTCCCAACTTTTAGAGACCTGAAGATAACGGCACGCCACATGACGCCATTGTCCTCTCTCTCTCTCTCGTAGGTGGAGATTTAAAGTTCTGTTTTAAAACTGCCACTGTTCCAATCCTACTTAACCCTCCCCCCTCCTCCTTCTTCACTTGTCTCCCCTTTCCTCTTGAGTATTCTACCTAACCCTTCTGAACTTCAGTCAGAGTTACTGAAGACCCGGAGTACACTGGGGAGTCAGCTACACCGCTGAGAAAGACACCGAGATAGACAGAGTCTTAGCTGCTTGGTATCCTACCACTCTGGTAATAAAAAAAGTTTCTGTTCTTCTCTGTGTCACAGCTAGGAGATATAACTAGGGATCACTCAAACTCACTCATGCACTTTTAAACGCATGCAGAGCCACACGCAAACACACCCACGCAAAGCCGATCTGGGAAGGCACAAAATTGGGGCACGACACGGACAAAGTCGCACTCTCTCACATGTACCTGCTGCGCGCTCACACACGCAGCTTTTCGCAGAAACGTCTGCAGACAAAGAGAACCGGAAGACGCCAGCAGTGAAAAAGAAACAAGTTTAGTCTGTAAACGCCTTAACAACCCGACTCGCATTAGAGGGCGATTTCCACAAAGGTCAATGTATTCAGCTGATACCCTTAGAGGGAGGAAATTTAATACCCCTTTTTTGGTTGAATTAATTAATTATAATATTAGGCTAGCTCTGGGGGCGCTTTTCTTCAGTGATTAAGTGAGCACATATCTTTAAAAGACTGTTGTGGTCTCTGGGGCCCTGGGCTTCTGAACCTTGGGGTGAAACAGAAAGAGATGTATAATACATGAGAGGACGGAAAACACAGCCCTGTCTGCTCACCTCCACAGCAAGACACACCATGTTCCTTATTTAGACCTTCAGTAGCATTTGTCTTTCTTTGCAAAGGTGCTTCTCTATCACCCCTCTGCCCTCCTCTGGTCTCTTCAGTGTACGGCAAAGAGGGACTCAAGTTGAAACAGGACACAGGTCAGCACTCATCTGCGCTTATTTCAGAATGAGCAACAGTGCCAAGATGTGAAAACAATTAAACAAATGAATAGTATCAAACACACGCACACAAACCATCATATGTAAAGCTTACTGAAAGGGAGAAATTGTTGGCTGTAAAATGTATTCAACCATCAGCAGTGAAAGCTGTCATTATGCAGAACGATCCCCTTCAGAGTGTTAAATTATTGATGCATTAACCTGTAAGCAGTATTTTAGAGTTACAGGTCACCAAGGTGCAGCTCTGAGGAAATACATGGAACAAAGTATAAGCAGTTATTTCTGGGTCCATATTTTACTGTTCATTTTTGGTGAGTCTTTCACTTTGATGATGCTTTATTCTATTCTATTCTCCATCCATCCCTGTTCTATACGGCACGGGGTGGGGGAGGTGGTGGGTTGGGGGTGGGGTGGTTGCCAAAGCCTATCGCAGCTATTCTATTCTATTCTATTCTGGGCTGATTCAAATTGAATTAAATATTTGATTTAGATCAATCAAACTTACAATTTTATGCTCCGGAAGTAAAAAAAAAAACTGACCTTTTTTTCTCCCTCTAAAATGAAAATCAGTGTCTCATTTGTAATACCTGTGTAATATTTTAACCGCTTTCAGGTCTACTAAAAAGTGTGTGTGTCCCTATGTGCAGGTGCACTTGTACGGCATGTCCCCCCCCGTGTGTGTGCTAACCCTGCTGCTGACCCGGTGAGGAGCCTCCCAGCTGCTAATCATGTCAAGCTTGTGTGTGTCTCTCAGTATGAGTGACACATCTCTGACATCGAGTCTGAATCATGGCTCCTTAATGGCTGTTCCTCTCCCAAAGAGAAGCTGATGCTGCCAGGGTGATGATGGAGACAAAGAGGAAGGGCAGTGCCGAGAAAAAGGTGATGACAATGTGACGGAGAAAATGATAGGATGCTGCTACGTAAACGTGTGTACTCAAACGAAGGAGTATGCTTCTGTGTGTGTGTGTGTGTGTGTGTAGGTGTGGAAGAAAGCGCGGGAAAAAACAAACAAACCTCCTTACAGTCAGTAAGACTCTGTATCCACCTTAATGCAAAAGCATTTTGCTCTAAAGTTAGCAGTTGCCTGTGAATAATGTCTCCCATCCTCAGCACTCACATGTACAGTATCAACACACACACACACACACACACACACACAACCGTCGGCATTTGGCCCCTACTGCCTGACCCCACTAAACATTCAGGTACAATTAATTATTCCTCCCTGATCTAACAAACGCAGTTCACTGATTGGACACCCTCAGGGTGCAAGGGCACTATTTTAAAAACACTTTCTGGTCATGAATTTTAATCACTTCAAATGTATTGATAAATTATTAATTAAGTGACTAAGTGATACCAGGTGGGAAACATTTTCAGAAGGAGTAAGGAAATGCTTTCGGGGGTAGAGTGCTTGCTATTTTTTGTCTTAAAGTAGCGGTTTTGTTTAAAAGGGATCCGTCAGCGAGCGTTCAACAGTCTACAGGGCTTGTTTGGTCAGGCAGAGAGGACCAGCCAGTTTGTAAGAATTAGGGCCATTTTCATTCTTTGTTTTACTCCTGCAATGCTAGCAGTAATCCTGACTACAGGGGAAAATGAAAGTGTTCTGTTTAGTGGAGAGGTAACAGCTCAGTGAGATGTTGGCAATTTTAACTCCTTTGAGACTTTTATGGCCGATATGCAGTGCTATCTGGGGGTTCTCTTTTTTGCTGACATGCAGCATATTTCTTGGAAGAACATTGCAAATATTAAGCTGATGTTACAAAGGGAGGGTGGATGTCTACAAGACTCCTTCTGGCAGGTTTGGGCTGGAAATTCACCATGTTTAAGGGTGTTCTTATGTGTGTGTGTGTCTCTCTGTTGTTTTGTTTCAACGTGTTCTGTAGGTTAACCTGCCGAACAAGACCCGAGTGGGAAAAGCGCAAATTACAAATTACTTCCCTTATTAGGCTTGACCCCAAATTTCCTTTCATGAATATTCATTAGAGTGGCCGCTCGGCATGCCAAGAAATGAATTTGCCCTCTTCTCAGAGTGGACTGTGAATAAGGAATGATTAATGGAATTCTGCGTGGTATGAATCCATCATTCCTGGGATGGAGGCTAGCTTGGTAATAAGGATCCAATTAGAGCCGCAGTGGGTGGGACCTCAGTGGGTGGGAGCAGGGACCATGGCAAAGACAGACACTGTAATATCTACACACACACACACACACACACACGTTGAAACCCACTGACACACAGTCGTTATAAATTTCTCATCTGTAATTTTGATTATAAGACAGGAGAATGTGTCAGTTTTCTTGGGTGCAGAGTCTTCCTTTCTTTCTCTCTCCCCGCGGCTGAAACTATGGTGGAACAGCAACTTCCCGGCCTCTTTTCTGCCAGCGTGCTTCTAATCTCAGCTGGATGGTTTTAGCTCTGCTTTCACCTTCGCCTTTACTGGTTAATTTCATGTTCCGATGCGCTCTGAGACAGCTCATCCTGATGCCAAATATTTGGGTTGGGAGGCCAGCTTAATCTGAAACTGGGTCCTTGTTCCCACACTGGGTCCATGAGCCACTTCCCCCAGACATTTTTGTGTGCATTTATATGTATGTAGAGCTGCTGATGCAACTGTGTTTACCAGCTCCTTGACCAGTGTGTGGATGATTTGGCCAATTTCCAGAAGATTAACAATGCTTACTGCTGAAGTGTAACTGCTGTGTTCACAGGTGAACGGACGGGTAGAACATTTCTTACTTTCTCTGTATCTTTTCAACAATGGCCAAGATAGCCTCCACTTACTCTGGCTTTGTGTGAGAGCACTGTGTAAATGAAATGCATTGTTCTGATAAGTCTGCGTTAATTGAAAGTAGTCTATGTTTCACCTGTGGCCAAAGTAAATCTCCCTCCTCTGCAGATTTAATGTCCATTCATCTATTTTCCTGCATCGTCCCTCCTCTCCTCGGCTTTAATGAGGTGTTCTATCCCTCGGCCTCATCAACTAAAACCTTTAAGATGAATTACATCTCCTTGAGATTCATCTCCAGCACCATGACTTCTTTTCCCCTTTTATGATTATATTTAATCCACATCACATCTTCATTCTGAACAAATACCCCCGTATAACAGGTTGTGGAGAAGAGGGATGTTTCAGTGGAGGTAGGCGGACATGGAGATGTGCCAGCACAGTCGGCTCAGCCCGTTCTCTGATGATATTCTCGATAAGACTTTTAGCTAATTACTGACTGCTGCCTCTGAATGCAGCTTGAGTGAAGCGAAAGGCAATGAACCTGCCTCGTAGCTCAATAGAGAGGAAGCAAGAAGAAAGAGAAGGCTGTTGAAAGAGAGACAGATTAACATTTGTTCTTTTACATGCCTCCCTCTGCCACACACAATAACTTTGCTTATACTAATTAACAATTAGAAAAGACTGGTTGGCTAATTGTGTTATTGCTCCTAATCAAGAGGCTAATTACCAGAATGTCAATTTAGATTTAATTACTAAGTGCTTTGTTAATTCCCACTGAGCATAAGTTACCCTTTCCCTCTTTCTCCCTGTTTTTCTACAGTTCCCCTTCTCTCTTCCAAACCTGTTCCGAGGTCTTGTGTTGGGACTGAGATGGAGGGAAAGTGGGTAAATACGAAGATAAATGAGGCAAGGTGTTTGAGCTGTGGGACCAGGAGGCAGAAACATTAATGAACAGCTTTTACCGCCGGGCCTCCAATTAGCCCGCTCTGCTTTGCCAGCATCACAGAGAGGAGAGATCCGCTAAGATCCACTCACCTCCACCCACCCCACACTGCCCACCCCCCACGCACACACACACACCCAAACACACACACCCAAACACACACACACACAGCTGTCCATGACACTCAACAGGCATTCGATGCGTTGAATTGTTTGTTTTTAATTTTAATTTTTTGTTCCATAAAAAAGATTTCCGGCAAATTAAATTAGCAGATGAATATTATCTTTTCTACATAACATTGAATTTGAAATGGAAACTTTTTTTAAATTTTAGCGTGAAAAAAACAACAAATAAAAATACTTTATGTGAGAAAAATATTCCAAAAAAGTTGGGATCAGAAGATGATTTTAAAAAGAAAGAATGGACATCTCATGAACTTCTTATTAATAGATTAAGTGTCTCACTTACACTGTGTTTTCTATGTTTTGTAATAAATAAATTATTGGTTTATCAGAGAGGCAAACCACTGTATTCTGTTTGTATTTCTATTTTACCAGTATCTTATTGGAAATGGAGTTGCAAATTACTAGTGTATCCAACTGGCCTCTTTATGTCCTCTGTTAAACTGTCACATTCATCACAAGATTTGAAATCTTTTTGATTAAATTTAATTGCATTTAATGAAGGTTTTTTTTTCAAGTTTTCTACAAAATCTTTCATTTGAATTAAAGAAGAACCTTTAATATAATTATTTTGGTCTCAACTTTAGTAACTGATGCTATATTATCCTTTCACACAAATGTCATTTTCTGATCTATGAGGCTTTTCTTTACAGCTTGGAGGCTGTGACATGGATTTAATGATTATGACTTGTCTTTCTGACTTAAACATGGCGGGAAAACCACCATACATTATATACACACACATACTAAATCACGTTCCTGAGGTGTGTAACATTTATGCCGTCAAAACCATTTACCTCTCTGTTTTTTTTGTGTTGCTTTTTCATTCTTGTTCCTTCAAGACACTTTTGTCTGAAACACAATACTTACTCACAAAAGGTGCTTGTTTTGTTGTGCAGGTGTCTCGTTCAGCCACTGTCTGGTGCTGTTGTCTTACTATCATTCATCCCCCTTCCACCGCCGCTGAAGATGGGGGTGAATACGTACTAGCCTGTGTGCGCACACAAACACACACATGCACATCCCTGTCTCAAAAAGAACAAGCGCTTTCACTCTCCTCTCTAACTGCCTGGCTCCTCATACTCCTGCCAAAATACCATAAGACAGGGTATAATATATATAATTATCCCCACTTACATTAGCCATTATGCCAGTGGAGCATTGCCTGCAGAATGACACACGACCTGTCAAGACTTCATTCACGCCATTAATAAGCGTCATTAGTGTCTGCTTTGAATACCCCTCTTGCACACTGCAGTCATTTCAACATGTCATAGATTTTAATTTGAGGGTAAAAATAGCTTTGAGGATATTATGCACTCTCGCAGCCAGTCTTTGTGGTCTTCTGATGGGGAGGAAGTTCACAGTGTGACCTTGGATTCTCTCTTTATTTGAATTAGAACCATTACTGCTCTTTACTGCTGTGGGCCAGCTACCCGCACCAAGACTGCCACGCTTAGCGCGCTCCTTCTTTTGTGGTGTCCATCAACGGCGTTCGAAACCATTATTTCGTCACAAATGACATTGAGGCAATTGACCAGGTTCTCATGAAGGCCCGCACCAAGTGGGTTAACTGCTCTGAAATATTTCTATAACAGAACACCCTGCTAGCTGCTTATCAACTGTTCAGACCACAGAATAAGGAGCATATTATGAACGACGGCAATGTTATCTAATGGTGGCTTCTTTCTTTTTAAACATGACATATGAGGCTCATTCAGCACATTTTACATGCACGTTCATGTTGATATACTTATTCAAGTGTATAAATTGAGTTTCTTGAGAGCAGCCAAGGTTATAGATTCTGTGAAACTACAAATACAAGCATTTTACAAGCTGAGGGCTTTAACTTGATCAATGTATCTGGAACATTGCAGACCCATGAACCCAAGTACGTCCCACAGACCTGCTGCACTATTTGGAGGCTCCAATTAATAACCAAACATGCATGTTTTTGGACTGTGGGAGGAAGGGAGAACATGCAAACTGCAAACAGAAAAGAACAATGAATGAATGTATAGGTCTATAGTTTCATATAGTACTAGTGTGCTTTAATACGGTTGAATTTCTTTCCATAGAGCCCTGCTGGCCATTGAAGCATGTATAGAGGCCGACATGGAGCTGTTTTGGTTGTCTGTGTGTGGAAACTTACACCTTAACTCTTCATTTGAGGCGGGCATCAGAGGTTTTTCCTTTCCATCCATTAGTCGTTTTTATCCATTTATCCCTCTCACCATACCTGTGTAACGTTCCTTTAAAAATCTATTATTTTGAGGAGATAAGGATTGATAATAGAATGTTTACTCCACTTGCAATGGCCTCTGTTCTGCATACTTCAAGTGTTTAAAGCCAGTCTGTTTTCCTTTAAGTGTCGGTATGTCTGTGCATGCAAACATTATCCCAGTACCTGTGAGCTTCTCATGGAGTGTGCTCTTTTGAAATCTGTCCCTGTTTGAATGTTCGACTCCTCAACTCAGGGATAAGAGCCATTGGGGAATCTCCCACAGGTACCACACTTGACGAGCGCGCTTGTGTCTGTGTGTGCGTGAGACAGAGACGGAGAGACTGTCCCACCGGTGCAGCCGTGTGTGTGTCTCTGTGTGACTGTCCCACAGGTGCAGAGAGTGTTAGAGCCTCCTGACAGGCGCCGGCTTTGATCGTTTGGTGAGTCAGACCTTGTTTGCCTCGCCTGTGCGCAACTGCTGTGGGGGCTAATTAACCAATGAAAAGACTTAATCACTAGAGCCTGCTGTCAACTGTACACCTTAGCTTGCTCTCAGAAATCTTTCAAAGTGGAGGGTTGGAGAGAGGGTGTACGGAGGATGTAGGGGAACTTGAAAGAGGCATTTATTTCACTTTTTGATATGAGAAGTATGTGTAATAAAATGATTAAAATGATCATTTCTGCAATCAGCCACACAAGCGTGTTTGATGTTGTTCCACAGTCAGAACGAGGGGAGGGAGATATTCCATAAAAGAACGAGAGAAAGAATCAGAAACACGTGGCCATTAATCCTGATCAGTGACCCATCACAGCTTCCTGTTGAAAAAACGGAAGGAGAGGATGAGGATGTGTACAGGGGAGGCACGGACGGCTAACATGCCGTGAAGCTCTCCTCCATGTAAAGAGCCAATTAAAGCCGGGAGAAGCCCCTCCTCAGTCAGCTCCGACATCAATGCCCTTCTCATCCAACCCTTCCCTCCTCTTGCCTCCCATCAGCAGGTTGTCAGTTGGGTCTTTGTACTGTCACGACTGCTTACCCTGTACCCTGCTTACCGTACCCTGGTAAACAAGCATCACATAACAGGCTCAAACGGACGTCTGGAGAAATGTTTGTACCGAACAAGTGACGATGACAGCCTGCTAATGGCCCATAAAGTTTACTTTTGAAATGAAAAACTCTGCAATTAGAGAAACGGCTTTAACTGCTCGGCTGAGTATTTTCTGTTTGGATTGAACCTGCTGTTCGGCTACAAAAAAAGGTGGTGTGATGACTCTGTGATGTTGGTGGATTCTAATTAGTTTAAATTTTGTTTAGCCTTTTTGCCCTCAGTCATTTTCTAACTCTAACACACAGCATTGAATGTTTTATTATGTTGCATTTATTTTAAGTCCATTCAATTTGTTAATAGGAAAACGTGTTTTATTATTATTATTTTACGATAAACTAGTTGATAATATAATCAAAAGGTATGGACATTTAGATGTCAGTTGCTAGAATTAATGCAAACGGACCCAAAGAGGTTCCAGAGAAACATCCAAATGCTTTTAAAAGGAACATGAATTCCTGAAGAAACAGCTACATTCATGGATATTAAAATCATCTCGTCTTCAAAGCAAATTAAAGCCTGTATCAATGCAACTTTCTAATTATTCTCAAAACATTTTAACACCATTTAAAAAGATCAAGGACCAATGGGACAATGTAAGATCCAAGAAAACTAGATGCAGAAGATGTAAAAAAGAAAACCTTCTGTAAAGAAGCTGCTGTAATTCAAATAGTTATTTAGCCCCCATACACAGGTACAATACAACCTAATCTCACAAGAGCACAAAAAGCTCACAAAAACCTTGACAATTTAAAGGCCTTACCCTGTCAGTCAGTTGAAACAAGCAGACAAAGATGAAGCCAGCCACCAACAGAAAAGAGGCTCTAAATGCAACCTGCATTTTGTGGAAACAGATTTCACGTCCTTGCAGTAAAAAGGCAATTTTCATGGATTTGGGAGTCTCGCTACACCTGTATCATCAGTGAATGAACTAGAATGAAATAAGACAGATACATAAAAAAGTATGAAATAAATTATATAAATATTATAGATACAGAAAAATTAAATAAAGCTAAATAAAGTGCATGAAAAAACCCCTCAAAACCACTGTTGCCTTAATGAGACACCGATAATCACTGGTTCATTTTGAGGTAACAAAATGTAACTTTTTATATTTTATATGAAAAACATTCCTGCACACTCACTCAAAGGATTGTTTTTTTCAGGCTCACCTATCAACCTGGAATGTGTATTTTTGGGGCTTTTGAGCAAGCTGGAGCACCTGAAGAGAACCCTAAGGATGAACTGAGAACATGTAAGCTCCACACAGAAGGGAGTGGTACAGGTCGAAGAAGGTGACAGTGTTAATGCCACATAACAGCTCAGCTCCAGTACAACAATACAACAACGTAAGATCACAGACCTGCGTCTAAGTAAAATTACATAAACATTCAAATTGAAATTGAATGGCAATAATAACTTGAAATCATTCTGTACGCTGTAATAAAACCAATATAACACGATATAATGATTGTTAGTAAAAATAAAACTGTTTTTAAGCAGCATCTCTGAGCTGGCGCAGGTCTGAACTTCATTTTCTTATAGTTTGACGCTTTTGTTTGTGACTCCTTGTTTTCCCCAGCAGATTGTCCATGAGTATTTACATTGAACTGGTAGTGTAATGAAAGTATATTTCAGGTTCAGAGGGGGGAATAATCCCCTTTGAATAGAGCTGAAGACCTTTGAAATGTGATTATACGCTGATGACTTATTGTAAGACATCAGAAGCCAAAAGGTTAACAACCATTTTAATCTTGAACGGGTAAATGGCACACATTTATTTAGTGCCTTTTTGCCTTATCTAGGTTCTATAAAGTGCTTTCACAATGTGTTTCTCGTTCACCCTTTCAAAGAGTGAGCCTTGCCATATGTTTGCACTTGATATAAGCAATATTTTCATTCTATATTCACACACTGATGAGTATATCAGGAGCAGTGAAATGGTTCATTGTCTAGCCCAGTTATCCTTTGATTTGGAGAATCACCCATTTTTTTGTGTGAGAACTCTATCCACTAAGCCAGAGTGATAAAAATTAAAAAGAGAGAACAGGTCTTGTTATATATTTGTCAGACATATGATGTGGAAAACCTCCATCCGTGTGTTAAAAGTAAATTAAGCTTTTTAATTTGTGTAGATAAGTAGAGAAATAGAACAGCTAAAAGATATTTTAGTATCTTCTTACTAAAGTCCTTCAAAGCTCTACTTTAACATTCTACAGTAATCGGACAAATATCCTGACTTTCTTTCACTGCTGGATGAAACTGTGGAAAAAAACAAAGATCTAAGATCAGCAAAAATTGGATAACTTTTCCCCGTGTGTGACACTAAAATGTGGTTAAGATGAGGAATATCCCCTGTTCACAGATTATTACACATTAGAGTTTTGAACATTCAACCTCTCAGCTTGAGCCTCCCTGTCCCAACAGAACTGCATCCAGTTCATTATGAAACTGGGGTGGGGTGGGGGGGGGGGGGGGGGAGGAATGGGCAGATGGGATTTGAGAAGAGAAGTAGGAAACCCATTTAGGAAGGCAGACAGATAAGAACAGATGGTATAGAAGAGGGGACTAAGTGGGGAACTAATAGACGGTGTGGGAAAGTGATGAGAAATGAGTTGCAGGCTAAATACTGCCTCCCCCCCCTCCCTCCCCGCCCCATTTCCCTTCTCTCATTCTCTCCTTCAGCTCTCCTCTGAAGAGTGACTGACAGGGATGTTAAATGCCGTTTGACACTAAAGACGGAGGTGACTGTGTGAAGGAAGCTATCAGACTGGGAGGTTTTAGAGAGTGTATGAGCGTGCATGTGTGAGAGTGGGGTTGTGTAATAAATTAGAGACATGGGTCCGATTAAAACGACTGGTAATTTCTCTGGGGAGATGAGAGCCTGGAGCGGCATGAATCAAGTAACTTCCAGGATGACTCACCAATGCCATCTCTCTCACTCTTAGAAAGGAACGAAAGGGAGAAGGAGAGAGTGGACAGTGGGCCGAAAACACCGAGGGGTGAGGTAAAGATTAGGGTGGGGGGACATGGGACGCTAGCATACGAGAATACTGAATGTGAGAAGGCATGAGGAGGATGCTGGTGTGGGATGTCCAAAGAGGAAAGAGATGGAAAAGGTGCTATTAGTGCTCATGAAGAAATATAGCAAGAACGAGGGACACGATGATGGGGATGGGAGGGGTGAGGAGACTGAAAGGAAAGGTCTCAGGCATCACTAGTTTCAATCTGTTCTCACCATTCCCACCCGTATCTGTGGCCTCATTGCAGGTGACAGCAGCATGCCTAAATTACCTCCCGCTGGCACTTAAATTAAAGAGGGCATATAGTGAGAGTAAGCGACAGTGCGAAAGAAAGGGGCAGGAAGAGAGGGAACCAGAGTGTGTGTGCTGAGATACTTATGAAAAGAGTGTCCGTGGTCACATTAATGCAATTTCTTCCTCGATCCCTCCATTCCCTCAGCTCAGGCCTGGATAATGAGCTAGTGAACACTCTCCCTCCCCCCCACTGGGTCTACCTGCTATGCACAAAAGGCTCTGAATGCTATTTTTGGAGCCTCTCTTCTCATTTATTTCCTTGATTTGGTGATGATAATAATCATTGTGGCTTGAGGTGCCATATTCAAATTAACTGCCATTCCTCCAGTCCTATCGGCCCTGCATCAACCTGCCTGCAAAAGTGTCCCTGCACCTCCTGCGCCTGCTCCCTCTGCTCCTCTCCTCTCCTCTCCTCTCTCACCTCTCCTGGAAGCAATACAAAGACCATTGAAGCAGCACCGGCTGATATGTTTCCTTGTTGAGCTAATTCAAATCAGGTGTTTGAAAACTAACCTTGTTTGCATTGTAATGTCGCGTGGCAGAGCATTCTCAATTGACAATTTACTGATACGGGTCTGTAAGAGGGCCGGCTGCTGCAGTGATGTGAATATAAAATGAATTAGATTCCCGCCTGTAGTTATTCAGATCAGAGTGTAACATGATAGCTTACATGAGTGGTTTTGAATGGCGGTCTAACTAAATAAATTTGATTTGGAAATGGTATGTTTGGCAGATTGTGCCACTCTCCAGGTGCTGTGACGGATAAAGCAAGCAGTTTATTGTACATAATAGGATGCAAGAGTCTTTACATATACATGAATTGTATTAGAGAAGGCAGGAGGGAGGTAAAAAAGACAGGAGGACTGGCTGAGAGCAGCTGACATCTAGAAATGTGATGAAGAGATTTGAATTGACAGTTTTCAATTTCTGTATGTATTTGTGTAAAAGAAATTTGTGTGTGCGCTTGCTGTCAGGTGTATATATATATATATATATATATATATATGTATATGTATATACATACATATACATATATATGTATATGTATGTATACTTATATATATATGTATGTATGTATAAGGGCATGTGTATGTGTGTGTGTCGTGTGTGTGTTTTATGCGCTTGAGCTTTGCAGCTGCTGCGGATAATCTGAGCTGGTCGGAGCTAATGGCTGACTTGTTTTCTGGTCTAGCTGAGCTCTTAATTACATGATTGAGCTTGTTATAGCCTAATTAAAATGGTAAAACACAGGGCAGAGAGATAGGCAGAGTGTGCGAGTGAGTGAATGAGCAGAGAGTCAGACCAGCACCCCTCAGTCCTGTCTCTCTCCCTCTCTCCCCTCTTATTAAACTGTTAGCCTGCACGGCCCCAATCTCTCCCCCCTGCCTCCCCCTGGCTATTTGGAACAGGTCATGAACCGCAGCCATAATCAGCAGGCCTGCATTTCAATAACTCATTTTATCATTTAACCTCTAGTTATACACATCAAGGTGGCAGAGCGTGCTCCATTTGGGGAATTGAGGTGGGGAACATGTGTTGATAAGGAAGTTAAACACAAAAACAAAATTACTGGAGACTTATTGCAGCCGCCTGAGGATAGAAATAAAAGTTTGCACCAGAAACTGAAACACAAGAGGGAGGAGAACCGTGGAGGCAGCAGGAGAATCAGGACGAAACAATATTTTTGTTGTTCGGATTTCGAGAGTATACTTTTGGGTCAATTAACAATAAAGATCAATTGATATCTCTTTATCCTTTCTTCTGTGATTTCTAGCCTGCAGTAATGAGATAAATATTTATGAAGGCAGAAAGTCCCCTGCCTCTCTTTCTTGTGTCAAAAAGCTTGGCGTGATCAAAGGCTCAGCCAAAAAAACACACCACACACTAAAAAGCAATCAAGGCTCTCTGCATTGTTGTTGCACTGTCCCACAGCTCAAACACACAAAACTACTCTCACCCCCTCTTCCCAGCATCCACCTCCCCATACTGTCCATGAGGGGGGAAAAAAAACTGCAGATAGGTTTGGGACCATGCACACTGTCGCTTTAAGATAAAGAATTCTATCTTCTAGATCATAATTATCTCCTTAAGGTAGAAATATTAGCATATCCACCAATCTTATTATCTGAGAAATTGGCTCATTAAGTCGGTTAGCTCCCCTTGCGCCCACCTTGTTCTCTACTGTCCACACTTCATCAGCGAGGGAGGCTGCTGAGGGGCATTCTGACTGACAGGAGGCCCACAGCACTGGGATCGGGCCTCTGTGGGGACGGGCCCGGGCCAGCAGAAGCTGATGGGACAGCGCTGGAATGTCCTGTGAGGGCTCAAAAAATAAGAAGAAAAGAAGCCTCACTGCTGCTGAAGTCAGATCTCGGTAGAAACGGTCCCCGGGGACAGAGAGAAACTGAAATGTGCCGTGTGACCCAGTGGGGCTTCAGAAATTGCCTCTGATTACAAAGATTTCACAGAGAATTTAAGTAGTGAAAATTGATCAACATTGCTCATGGCAAGCTAAAAGTTGCTTAACAGGGTTGGACTTTCCTGCGTAGCGCTTCACAGAGCCGGCTCCTGGGAGACTGCCTCTGTGACCCTGTGTGGAGATGAGGCCTAAACCCTGGACACAGGCAGTGTTCAACGCTCAATTTATGGTCTTAAAGAGTAAAGCATACATTTGCCTGGTAATCAGAAAGACAGGCTTTCCAAATCACTTTCCCCATTCTATTAGATATTAATGACATGCCGGAGAATAGCCCTTTCCTCTAATCTGCTGGATTTAATCCCTGGAATGAAACCTGACACCCGTGGAGGCTAATGAAATCATCCTTTTAATCCAGGGAAATGTCCCCCATAAGCATACAGCTTTGGCTAGCCACAGGAATCAGCGCAGACTATGCAGCAGACAACACAGTGTGAGATAAGTTCCTGCAGAGGAGGAGCACTGAGAGGAGAGACAGGGAGATACTCTAAAACCCCCAAGATGTTTGAATATTTAAAAGAAATCTGAGACAAAAAGATTGGACAGAAATGGAGTTTCTGAAAAGGAGGGAAAGAGCTGGAAAAAATGTAATGTGATTAAAGATGAACCAATCTTTCTGACATTTCTCCAGAACACGGGAGATGCTTCCACATAATACAGGAGCCGTTTTCTCCCTCCTCCCTCCCTCCGTCTGAGTCTCTGTGTGGCTGTGCGGGATTGAGTTGTTAATTAGAATCGTGGCTGGGCCAAATGAATTCAGACCTTCCTCTTTCTGTAATGGTGCTGCAGACCCCAAGCTGTGGGCTTTAATTCTCCTCTCATCAGCCTGATGGAAAAATCACCTCAGTGCCATTCAGCTCAGCCGCTCATTAACCAAGCCAAGAAAAGGTGATCAGCACAATGGACAATTTTATGATTTTTTTTCCCCCCGGTTTTTTGCTTTGCCTTTTTTTGACAGGACTCATATGCATATAAATTATTCTTTTATATTTGTTTTAATGCATGCATGTAATTACAGAATAATAACACAGAATTATACTCACACATATGCATTTTGTATACGCATATACCAAAGTTTCATTTGTGCGTTCAAAAGGATCAATGTTATACTAAAGAATACACATGGTAAAAATATTGACCTCATGCCACTAAAGTCCCCAATGTGTGTGCATCTTCTGTATGTGTGAGTCCAAGTGTCTAAATAGTTTTGATGTTGCAGCTGGCCCGCTTGTGTCTTAACAGGCTAGTGTGTGTTAGGCACAAGGGTCGAGTTGTGATATGCTTAACAGCCAATTTACAAAGGTCAGGTGAGTGGGATCAAACGAGTGGGAAGATCACACCTCACACTCCTAAATGAGAAACAATCATTTCTCCAAAGGTCACCCAGACACAACCAAAGATTAGAATAATAGAGCAGGCCTTCTGCTCCCGCTTCTGCTCACATTCAGCTGCCCGTCCTCCTGCTCTCTGCAGGAAGGCTGTGAGAAACAGAGCAAGATATGTGTTCCTAATTTTTGCTCATATCTTGCTGCTCAAACTTACTTCACCTTATGATTTTACCGATCTCCTTGTCACCAAATTCTCTCTCGCCAGTTTGTAATGTTGTCTGATATCAAATTAACAGTGTAAGAAAGTAATTGATAACAAAATAATTATATTACATCATGGACTTGCAGATGCTTTTTTTCTGGTTCTGTTACTCTCATTAAAAGTCGATCCATTCAACTATGAACATCACATACATGTGCAGTCATACATATGATGGACATTGTACATATGATGTTCAGAATTCAGGAAGTTCTTAACATTTACACATTATTTTTATAGTTATTTGATTGACATATTGTGGGAATTCCCGTAAAAAAGATGTTCACACAACAAAAAAGTTTTTTGTTTAAAAAAAAATGGAATAAAAGGATTTAGTTAAATTCACCAATTTAAAAGTAAAAAATTCTGGGAAGCAAGATAAAAAGGATAAATTAAACGACGGCACTGGATGCAGAGCAGCGGTGGTTTTGTCCATCTTACAGAGATGTGCAGACTCACAGTGAAGCAACAACAGGGGGCAGTGTTGGGTCACACAACCATCCCACTCTGTGTCCATCTGTCTTTTCCCCTCTATATCTGGCCGGAGTCCAGTCTCGCCACCTTTCAGGATTAATTACACTTTTTCAATTAATGTTCTAATGAGAGCTGCTGGTGCGGAAGTCTGATAAGGCAGTTAGGGAGAGAATGAGACTCACACTCACGCATCCACGCCCAGCAGAGACGGACAGGGAGATACGCTTACTTAAAATGATTGATTGGACAAAACAGGAACTGATTGAGCTGATACATTGCAGTTGCTGGCGAATATCAGGCTGAACGAGAAAAACTAAGCTGAGGTGGAATACACACATGTGCATCAAACATGTGAGCGAGCTAAAAATGAAATGGAATAAAAAAAAAAACAACAACAGCACAGCAGTGTGATGTGTACACGTGTTTTGGTGACTAACCCTCACAATTGCAATCTGGGTTTCCATGGTAATGAGCTCAACTGGTGCAGACACACATGAACTTTGCCGGCACGCACCAGGGGACCTGTCAAATATAAATTAGTGCCGTTGATGTGTCACAAGATGCCCTCAAAGGTCATTAATTGGTCAGTGATTGGAGGTTGGCATCTCATTTATATGGAGGTAATTTGCATGAGGCAGTCGACTACTTTACGCTAAAAAAGCTACTTATAGATTCTATATGGAAAAGCCTAATAACAAGGGTCGTCTTTTTTCTTTTAGATACACAGTGAGCCATCTGAGTTTTGTATTCAAGAGCTGCATCCTATGAAGATGTGCAATCTCTTTTTTATCTGCACCTCAAAGCATGTGAGATTCATACAATTGCATCTGCATGTAAAGCTTCAAGGCTATATGCCTAACAGTTGATCAGAATAATTCATTATGTAGGTCATATTTTAATCTTACAGGGCATTATTTGCAAATGCAAAACATTCACTTTAACACTTTATGCTAGTCACAGAGAGAATAAGTACATTTTGAATGGTCAGAAAAAAAATTGCACAGATCTAATAATTCTTAAAGGGGCCTATTGTTCAAGAGCTGGAACCAAATTGAAGGTTAAAGGGGAGGTGGGAAAAGGACAAACCCTGACTTAAAAAAAAACATTCTTTTGAAAGTGTGGAAGCTGACAGTTCTGGGAGGACAAAGGAAAAGATAGTGTAATGTGTGTGTGTGCGTGTGTGTGTGTGTGTGTGTCTGTGAGAGAGTGTGTATGAGAGAGAAACAGAATAGAGTGTGGAAATATTTCTTGAAAAAACATTGAAAGGATTCTTACCCTTACTAATCAGAGCAAACCATTCCGTTACATTTTACACTTTCAAAGATAATACAAATTAATAGTGTCTTGTCTGTATATGCATTAGTCCGTATATGCATTAGTTAAGAGTTTGCTAAATTAGAATCCCATTCTCTCTCATGTACTTACACAGTCTCCACCAAAGGAGAATATGAAAGTACAAGAGTGAGAGACTCTGCTGCTGCTCTCTTGAAAACACACACGCAAACACACACTTATTCACACACTTCCTTTCTCCCTCTGTTTAATTTTCGTCCTCTCTTTTGTGCTCTCCCCCTCTTCGTCTCATTGCCCCATAACCACAGAGAGATGAGTTCAAGCCACCATTAAAGCGTTAAAAATTTAAATATATATAAAAAAAATCTTAACGCTCTTTTTAATTAAAAAGGATCCTAATAATCCACATCATATTATACGTCGCAGATTCATCGGTCAATTTAATAACAGTGAGGCTTTTGGATCTTAATATCTCTGCTACCAGGTTTCCTTCATAACTGAGAGCCCGTGTTAATTACAGCAGAGCCTAATGGTGGGGAATATTCAGGGCCTCTCCATGTTTTGATAAATGGCTTTCCACTAAGATTTATTCCTAATTATCTCATTTGTCTTTCTCCATTACTTTTTATAGCTTAAATTTATGAAGTCATTAAGACGTTAGTGGGCCTGATAATGATTAGGAGAAGGAATTGTATGAAAGTGAATTATATGAAAATGATTATGGCTAAAGGAGTGTTTAAAATGAGAGCTGCGGAAGCCTGGACGTGTGTGTGCGTGTGTGTGACTGAGGTACATGGCTTTGTTGAAAGGTGCTGTGTGCCACCCCCCATTCTGCTTCATCTCCACCAAGCCCACCCCCATCCTGCCCCGCTGATGCTACCAGGGTCCACCGACGGAAATAAGCATGATAAAACCTTTCTGTCGCTCTCCTCATCCTTCTGTCTTTCTCCTCGCTTCTAGCCTACTTCTGCTCACATCCATGCTCCATCTATCTGTCTGAGGCTGCGTTAAACCGGCGCAACACTCTCTCTGAGTTATAAGAGATGATCTTTCTCGCACATTTCTATGACGCACACGCACGCAGAAGTTTTCCTCCACTACGGTCCACTTGTATTAAATTCCATTTGCCTTTGAAGATAATGAAACATAAATACAGTGAACCGTGTCTTAGTGCAGGACCTCTCTGGAACGTCCTCTGATTCCTACCAGATGCACATTTATATATGACAAATAGCATTCTCACATTGAAATAAACCTTTTCAGCAGATATGCGCAGCTCCCCTTTTGTCAGCTTGGCCTTTTCTTGTTTCGCAGCAGTCCGCGCCCCGCCCTTCTCACCTTGTTTTCTTACCATCCTGGCAGGCTGTGTGCCAGAGATCATAAGAGGCAGAGCAAGCTCCGGCTTAATGAATTAATTATTTGATTATTTAATCATCCAGATGAAGAGCGTCTTTAACACTGGCGTTAATTAGCCAACATCTGGGCCAGTCAGACGGCCAGCCACACTGAGCCAGAGAGCTAATTCAGCGCACACACCTGTCTGCTAGGAGGCATGCATGTTTTTTTTTTTAATTCTCTCATCCATTCTTATTTGTTGATAAAAGAATGGAGAAAGATTTTGTTGTTATTACTCCTAATATGTTATACTATTTTCTATACTAAATGAAAACACAATGAAATGTGTTGGCATGTTGATTTCTTACTAATCTAATTCCTGGGTTTAATTTATTCCCTCTCTTGCCTCACCCTCATGCAGTACTGCCTCTCGCCATCAGGAGGAGCAACCACTATTCTTTAGACCTCAAGAGATATAAACCTTGATTTCACTTGTTCACCGAGTTGCCTCACATCTTTCCAGTATATAATCACTGATAAAAGAGTAAGGTAGTGTGCAGTTTGTCAAGTACGAACAGCATAGGACACATAAAAAGCAAACACTTCTCAACCTGCCACTTAATACACCCTACATGGAATAAAGTCCTATAGTACATCCTATATTTGTTTTTGATCAATTCAATCAAAACGCAAAAGGAAACCAAAGCAGTTCCTGCTTCTTTCCTTCCTCCCTTCCGTGTTGACCTGCTCTAGGGAAGCCGTGTAGGAGAGGAAAGGCAGAGTTCTCTGAAAGACAAACACTGGAGGATGGATGGAGGAGGAGAACGATATTCGTGACTCTCTAGTCTGATTAAGACCACTTCAGTGTGGCTGGTGCCACTTTACACCAGCGGGCAGCAGGTTTCTGTGAATGAAGGGAGGGCTGGAGAGGTGAGGGTGCGTGTAGGCGAGTAGTGGAGGGGAGTGGATGAGGGACACTCTTTAATTGCAATCATTCTGGCAGCACTGCAGGGATCTACATGCCTTGCATACAATTAGAGAGAAAACCAGACAGCATACTACTACTTGTGAATTGTTTCTTTGCAGACTGGGTAAAACTCACCAAATCAACCCAATCGTATTAAACACAGTTTAGAATGCACATCTAAACAACTTAGTGTTTAATATGTTTGGATGCAGAAGGGATATCTATGGCTGAAAGGCTTGGGTGGAACAGTGCCGTGCTGTGCTGGCAGCGGCCTCTTTATTTCGGTGTGTACATGTTTGTCTGAATGCTTTCTGTGCGCTGCCGAGGTTAATTGAGACACACAGCTCATCTCTGCCCTGATGGGGGTCAGAGCACACAGGCGGATCTGCATCCCATTAATCTAACCCCAATTTATGCCGCCACACACTGTCAGTCGCAACCCCGCGCCCGCTACCCACCCCCAGTCACACACATCCACTCGAAACCATTAATTTACCCCCAATTTATGTTGTCCTCGAATGCTGTGACGCCGTCTACACACCCCTTGGATGCATACTTGCAAGTGCGAGCGACTCACGGGCCTTGCGGTGCAAACAATTGCTCCCAGGGAGTGATTGCTTCACATATCAACACCTTTTGATCAGAAGGGGCAAAACTGTAAAGTCAAATTGAATGCAAAAGAAAAGCAAATCTGTTCCCAACAACACACATCCACGCGGCCTATGCTTTTCCTGCGCTGATTCCTCACAGAACGCTGGTCTGTGAGGAGCTAAACCCCGCAGCACGCGGAGGAGAGGCAAATTAAGCAGCTTCACTCCAACACTGAGGGACCATTAAAGTCGAAATGCCTGATCTCCCTGGCTGGTTTTTCCTCTCCATCCTCTCCCTCGTTCCTCTCTCGTTTTCTCACTCTCCAGTAGGAAAGGTTAACCGTGAGAGGCTCTCAGAGACACTCCAGCAGACACACAAGTGATCTTTCCTTTAATTGGCTTTTCCACTCCCCTTCTCCTCCTCTGTTCTCCCAAGCAGGTCAGCACCATCCACTGCAGGGCCTGACGGAGGAAACACACACACGTGCGTGCGTGCACGGAGCCACAAAAGAGGCGGCCGGGCTCAATTGAAGACTTGACGCAATGAACGAGGTGCGCGTGTGTGTGTGTGTGTACAGCTGCACACCTTTGAATATCTCCATCCGAGCAGTCAATCTGTCGTTAGTAGAACAGAAGTAGCAGGGCTGTGTAATTGAGCTATCTGGCTCTCGGGCCTCCATGATGTCCTCATCCATGAAGCAGCTGACATCATGGCTCCGCTCCTCTCTGTCACACATAGAGGGCATACAAGGAATTCATGAGGAGAGCGCTGACAGGTGCAGAGCCATTATCAACCACAGCAGAGTCGATTTCTTCATTAGCAAGTGAATCCTACAGCCGGTGCTCCAGAAAGAGAATTTCTCAAAAATGAAAATGTTTTTTAAGTGGGAAAGGGGGGGTCGGCCATTAAGAAATACTCTCAGACTGCCTTTGGGCTCTGTCAGAATGATAGAGGATACACATATGGTCCAGCTTAATCAATGCTATTGTTCAGAGACGGATTTCTAAGGAGAAGCTGGCAAACACCCACCACTAAAAGCAGCGGAGAAAAGTTACCCAGTTCTATAACTTCTCATCAGATCTAGAAAAAAAAATACTTAATTGTATTCCTTTAAACTCAATCCAGCAGCCAGCAGATCAAGATAGGAGGGAGAAAATCACAGTGTGAAATGAGCTATATGCTACGCTGACTTACCAGTGGTAGTCCAGAAGCAAGAGCGAGATGACTTAGACAAGGCAATTCAGACAAGTGCACCCCAGACTCAGTTATTCCGACTTTTTCTGCTTCATCTTGCTCCGTGCGCCCGGCCCGGACACAGCGTTATCCGCAGGGCGCAATGTGTGAGAGGACATCATTACCAGCTGTCTGCAGAGCTGCCTCCTTCCAATATCTCCGCAGACACCATCCTATCTGATGGCCTGGTCCAAGGAGAACCGGAGCCAGCCCGGCAACTGAGAACAGCCTCATTCCCACCTGCCACAGACACAGATAGGACACCGAGATAGCCGCAGCCTGCCGCTGACCCTCCAGCCTCTGTTAGGCTGATAATGGAGCGAGGCTCATGACTCATCAAGGCATCAGTTCAGATGCTTTTGTCCCCATCTCAATTTCGAGACTTTTCGGAGATACAGTAAATTCAGTGTCAGGTTTTTCTGTGCTGCGAAGTAGATTCAAGCAGTAGTTTCAAGCAGTCCTATTTCAAAGGACATTTCAAAGAGTGTTTGTTAAAACAATTCAAGGTTTACACCAGAATCTTACATTCTGGCAACATAAATCATACCCCTATGTCTCTGTATTGTTGTTGCAGTATCACAAGAAATACATTGAGTCACATGAACCGTTTTTTTTTCCTGCAGGAAAAACATCTTTCTCACTGTTGAATAATATCGGATAAAAATGTAAATCATGTTTACAGCAACTGGTGTATTTGAGTATATAAATAATTTGGAACCAGTCCATTACACACAGTTTCAACAAAAATGGAACAGCAACATTTTTGTCAAAAAGCCAGAAAAACTCTACCGCCTGAGGAATGTACATTGGCCAAAAAATGAGCAAAAAAGTTGTTTGACTATGCTATTTGAAATGTGTAAGGTCTACTCACTTCCTTTCAATTGACATGTAGATAAAAACTTAGAAGGAGATTCTTGAATATAAGTAGATACAATAAAATAAAATCTATAATCTTCAATGGTCACCCCAGGAGTTGGGTACAAAAAAAAGGCCTTTTAATGATTTTTGGAGGGGAATGGGCCCTTTAATGGCCAGCATTCTGTAAAGACTACTGACCTGTACATTATAGAGGCCAGTTTCCGTCTAATAAATGATGAATTATATTTCACATTTCTTTTATTTTCTTTATTTCACTGAAACAACAAGTGTTCACTCCTTACAAAAACAGAGGTTACAATCCTGTTTTTTTTCTTTTACTGAAAGCTACGATTTGCTGTGGATTGATTCAGTTTGAAAGCTGTCCTCTCCCCATGGTGGACTTGTGACAGCAGGTGGGCAACCACACAAGAGCAATAGGCAGTAAAAGGAAATGGGCTCTGAGGTTGCCATAGCACTGAGAGCATTGTGACCTAAACAGTCTCAGGGTTATTACCCCGACCCATGCTGCTGGCCGGGTCCTGACCCCCCCCTCGCCTCTCATCACATTGCTGAGGTGCAGATCTTGCGTTGAAGTTTACTGGACCGGATGATTTTGAATTCCTGCCATCTCACCCACCCACGCGGCTGTCACTGCACCCTCTTTTCTCCCAGTCACACACGCTTCCATTCACAGACAATAGACCTGGGAGCTTCATCTGACGAAGGGGCAGGAAATAAGTGTTTATTTGACAAGGCGCTCTTTCCTGCGCGCTCCCAGAAGGCAACCAACCCCCTAATCATCATGTGTGTTTCTGGAATTCACTTTCCCGTAAAAACACTGACCATAATTCTTTCTGAAAGCTTTTTTTCTCGCAGTCCTGATTTTTCCTTATTCTCACTCTTGTTTAATTGTCAGTGTGTCACTCCCTCCTTCATGCTCTCAGCTTTTACTGGCTGTGGAAAACAATGAAGGCTTGTTAGTGGATTTTACCTTAACGGGCACATTATGATTTTTTTTTCTTTTTTTCTCCCTCAGGATGACCCGGCAAATGTGCTCGCATTCACCTGGCAGGCCCCGGTTCTGCAGCGGCTTAGTGGTGAGGCAGACAGTCCTGTGTGTACTGAGGCCAAACAGAGATGAAACCGAAACCAGCCAGGCTGTTTAGACCTGTGAGATGTTGACTTGTTCCCACTGCATTCTGAGTGCGCGCGTATGCCTGTATGTCCATGTGTCCGTGTGTGTGTGTGTGTGTGTGTGCGCATTAGGACAAGGCTGTGGTCTGTGCTCCTTGTTTGCTTAAGGTGGCATGAGTCAGCTCAACTCAAAAACAGGAGCCTGTGTTTGTGTGTCCTGCCAACCACCTCCCTGACATTTAGCTCAATTTTCTGTCTCACACCTTCTCACACAAGCACGTATACGCAAACAATCGTGCACACGCGGGTTCAAACACACATCCACCAACACGCAAGTCAACAGTGGAGTCAGACTGAACTTTTTTGGCTCTTCAGCCACCAAATGTTCACTTGTCAACTCCAAACATTTTTAAGCTCAGATTTCAACCAAACATAATAACAAGTACATAAGCTGTGTTCATGTTGATATTTTTTTCATGTGGAATCCGTATTTGAACTACCTCAGTAAAAGCCATGGTCAGAGTGAGACAGAAAGTATGGGATCCGGTAATGAGGCGGTTTGATGCTGGCTCTATTATGTTTGGGCACATTTGGTGGTTTGAGCAACATGGGAGAGATCTAGGGCTGATTTGGGGGTTTGGGATCAGGGATGGGAGCATATGGATGTGTTAAAAGGGGGAGTCTCTGTGTCTTCTTTCACATTCTCCTGCTGCTGCAGTTATGAGGAGCTAAAGGGGTTTGGCTGAAGGCCAGACGTTGCATAATCAAACCCTTAAATCAGTGGGGTGCCATTCCATTCCCCTCTTTCACTCTCTTCCTTTTTAGTTTCTGTCACTTCAGCTCATAATCTCCTCCTTTTGATTTATTTCTTGTTGATTCTTTATGTGT
>CAJRST010033334.1:14825043-14885366 GCA_907169785.1 Menidia menidia | reverse complement strand
TATCTATCTATCTATCTATCTATCTATCTATCTATCTATCTATCTATGAAGGCATTCATAGTCTTTTAATTTCATGATTACTACTCAAACCTGAACATACCTGCAGCGTGCAAAACCCTACAACTGATCAGTCAATGAGGGAAATTAATAATATGATATAAACCCAATAAAGTAATGAGAGACCACAAAGTTGTGATTGACAGCATAGAGTCATTGGCTCAGAATAACAAGTGCTTGACATAACCGCAGCCGACCCATTTTCAACTCAAATTCTATAATATCAGAACTGTTCCAGAGCACAAAACAAACAAGTTAACTACAGGTTGCAAAACTTGCCTGCTTATTTAAATGACAACCCTGTTAAAAGACCAAACCATAATCCCTCCTTGAACCTACAAATATATTTTCATTTAATTCCCAAATCTCCTATTCACTGGAAACTAAATTGAGGGAAAATTGTGGAAAAAGGGTAAACGTCGATGGCAAAAATATGAAAATCGATTTAAAGATAAAAAAGAGAAATGTCTAAAAGAAATGAAAAAAATTACACAAGGATATGAACCATGGTCCGTAACTCAAGGCGGCTTTAATGAAGTCACGATGCATGTCACTGTTTTCCTTTTTAACTGTGACCCCAGTGGTCATTTTTAGGCCACAAATAACCAGATAAGAACAGTCGTCAAATGCTGATCATGCTGATAATGAGAAGATGAATCACTGAATTCCTAAAGCGCTTCCTGCCCATCCCACACAGCTACCGCCTCCTGATTAAAGTAAAGGAAAACTCAATTAATAAGTGTCGCTGATGTTCACTGCAATATGGAAACACTAAAATGAATGGTATTTCCCTCCTGCAGGTTGTTGGGAAGGTGCTTTACAGGACACTGTGATGAGTCATATCTAAGAGAAAGAACAAATGACTTTGTTTTTCACATTCACGTCTCAAGGTGGATGTTAAGGGTTTTTCAATCTACATATATCTAGAAAACTTTTTTTTTTCTATTCTGACCCTTTCCTTTATTTGTCTCCCTTTTCCTGCAGACAGAACAAGCAAATGTCTCAAAAGACCTTTTAATGAGGTGTGTCACCTCAGCCATTTGGCTGTGGGATGCTTAAGGCTATTTAGTTGAATGTGAAAACAAGCTGAGAAAAAAAAGCAGTGATTTATCATACATTTTTTAAACAAAATTATAATGTCAGCTGCATGAGTTTTCTGTGTTTTCATAAGGCCATGGGTGAGTCATCAGGCGAAATACACAAGGCTTACAGCAGGGGCCAAACAGGAGGAATACTTCAACGTTTAGGCAGCGCGCTTCATATTAGTGCCAGCACTGGGTATCTGGCATCTCCCACCCACTCAGATAAAAGCCAACTCTTAAGTGGCAATGTCTGCTCTCAGTGCACCTCCCCTGTCTGACACAAGGGTTCTGCTCTAAGAAGCAGAGAGGCATGCCAGAGCTTTGATAGGGCTAATGTGTGTGTGAGTGTGCATTCGCAAACTTGCTGCGTATCCTTTAATTTCTCCGCTTCAATTGCTCACTGTTCTCTCTCTTCATGTTGAATTCACAAGCAGCTGGGATGGATGAAGCACTTTATTTTTCCTTTCCCGATTTCTTTGTTTGCTGTAAACTCGCTTCCAAGGAGAGGCAGAGATAAAGTTGCAAATGTTGTTGAAATTAACGTGAGCAGCTATCACATGAGGATTGGGAAGGGGTTATTAACTTTAATCTACAAGCTCAGTCATGTGCATTGCCTCTTTTATTCCATACACAAAGGCCCAGCTTCCCAAAATTCCCTGAGGTCATCAGACCAGTAAATAAAACTATTCTTTGTTTACAGTGTTACAATACAAAAGCAGAGTGATTTCTCTTGTCTACCATGATGGCATTTCACGTACACAGCATGGACAGTAAATGAATGGACGGAAATAATTTTGTATGTCATTACTAATTCTATTATTTGACATCAGTCAATTGACATGTTCGTTTCAGTACTTAATATTTAGTATATGAGGCATAACAAAACAAAATGAAAAGGGATTACTGACATAACTTGCTGTACGTTCAGCTGTTTAAGTAAGTATTTTTTTAAACTTTTAAACTGCATCACAAACAGCACTGAGCCAGCATGGAAACTGACTTCTGATCAACATATCTACAATTGATTGAACCATTTTTTAACTGCACAACGGCAACATTAAGCCATTAAAGAAAATGGCTACTCTGTTTCGGAGCCAGATCTTTCAGGTTATTCATCAACGATTCATTATCTAAGAGATGCTCCCATAGCAAAGAGGCCTCGCTCAGTAGATTAATTGTTCTGTCATATTCTCATAAGGAAGATGTATGGTCATTGTTCAGCAGCGCAGTGATGAAGTAAGGGGGCGGGTTGGTGGCAACCCTGGAAATAGATATTTGTAAAGGGGGGGCCAGGAGTTATGTCAGGAGTTAGCCTGTCCTACTTGTATCTCGAACCCAACCTGTCTCATGTTTGTGAGTGTATCTGACATCAGGACCTGTTTGAAACAATTTGTGACACTTGCAGTCATGGTTGCACGTACGCTAACTGTCATCTGTCTCCATCCCAGCGGTCCTCCCACTCACACTACTTAAGCCTCCTACTCTGCGGCTGCTGCTTCCGTGAGACTGAAAGAGAAACAAATTTCTCAGTCCTGCCAGCTCTGTGTGTCAGTATGTGTCTGTGCAAACGGTTGTGATTGTGTATTCCATGGAAGCCAACGGAGTTGTGGTTCTTTCAGTAGTACTGCAGCAGTAGTAACTTGATACAGTGCACACACATTTTTGTTGCTGATCCAAGCTTGTCTGCCTGCCATGATTTTGGTTCAGTTAAACTTGTAAAGCACTACCGAGCACAGTTAAAGAGAAGAACATGTAATCAGCAGGTACTGAATGCAGTACGCCATGTTATTGAGGGTGGTTATATGTGCTTTAAAAGGACTGATTTGTTTATAGTGCAAACTCAACTCTAATTCTAACACCAATACCAATAGAATGAATTCCAAATGTTGCATTATGTAGTTATATCCCTTTAAAATTGTGTTTCCCGCTCTATCTGCACCATGATTTTCATCAAAAACAGAATTTGTTGCTTTTTTGGAACTCGCTGCCAAAAGTTTCACTGACTCACACAGCTGCTGTTGAAGAGCTCTTCTCCCCTCTGATTTACCGTCACTGACAGATCTCTTTTTATTACTGGTACTTTCTGTCCACTGTAAATGCCTCTCCCGTCGTGCAGGTATACTTGAAAGTATAGTGCTCTAAAAAGTACTTAAAGTTTGTATTTGGGATATAATGGATGTTAGATTTTGGCATGACTGTATTACTCAGTATCTATAACTGTTTTACTTATTAGTGTACAACGTTATTAAAACTATGTGAGCCTCTTTTTATGCAGACGCTAAAAGTCTCCGTCCACCGTGTAACACAGCTGTGTTTCATGTTTATACAAGATAGAAACATTTAGTAAGTGGTTGGTTACACTCTGATAATGTGTTGCATGTCTGAAATCCTGCTGAGTTATTTTTCAAGTTGCCTCCTCTCTCCTCATTTACAGTTCTGCTAAATGCATAACTGTGGATGTAGACCAGCACCAGACAATGCTGCTTTGAGGAAAGCGGGAGCCGAATGGTAACCCGAGTCTTTTACCTCCGGACAGAGGAAAAGGTGGACAGATGTGATTGTGACACACCTGCGTCGATTAACAGCAGCTTTGTTCTCTAGTTTAATATTTCAGCAAGTGAGCCCTAAAGGTATTCTGGAAACAGACATATCAATTTGAAACTCAGATTGCAATATAGGATTGACATACCACACACTCTTTGGAGATCAATGGTGTGGAAATCCTCATTCATGTCATTGCTTATGGTTCAGACTTTGGTTTGCTCCTCAAGCATCCTCTCTCTGCCAGGTGTTTTACGGGAAGATCTACATCCTTGCAAACATTATGCTGAGGCTGAATTAGGGATAATTGACAAGAAGACTGAAGAGAGAGGAGACAGAATCAGATCTCAGAAATGTGAAGAACCTATGGTACTTTATCTTAAAAAAGCTAAACCTTTTGACTGTTTTTAAGAACCGTAATTATGTTTGAACAAATAAATTAATCTTTAATAGTAGACATTGAATTAGAGGAAATATTTAAAAGGTAGTTGCAGGGAAAAGAACAAGCTCTTCCCATGTTGTTTTCTTGTTTGACCTTGTAAAGTTGAGGCCCACTCCACTGAAAGCAGGCTCTCAATAAGGGTTAAAAAGATGTTACACTTATGTCACACTTCTCTTAGCTCCACTTACAGTGCTTCATACTTCATGCTACATTCAACCCCCACCACCACCCCACTCCGCTCTTCAAATTTGCGAAAAATGAAAACAGCTTTGCCTGTCATAACACACACTAACACACAAATATGCACAGTAGCAAATGTTACTGTACAGTTTGGTATCTGCTCAGGGACAGCTCAATATGGGACACCGAAAGCCAAGGAATGAACCGCTAACCCTCCAATTAGTAGTGGACGGCCCGCTCTGTCTCCCCAGCCACAGTTACTCCCACCACTTGTATATTCATGGACACTATCTCACTCCTCATTCCAGATTAAAGAAAAAAAAAAGACTTAAAACCAGAGACTCAACAAAAATAGATAAGAAATATCAAAAATTGTGTTTTATCCCATCTTTGATATGCTTGAACCTGAATAAATTTAAGTTGATCTAATTAGTTTTACTGTATATTTTTTATCTACTGTATTTGTCCTTAAGTGACTAAAAGTGTGAATGTATTTTGATTTGATTTATGCAAGACACACAAATTATTTATATCCTATTGTAAGCACGGCATCCCACATACAGTATATCCACTCATTGTTCCTTTATTATCCCAGCACTCACAGACAAAGCTAGACAAATGCTTAAAAAAGCAGTGACAGATGCTTAAAACGTCATGTACTGATTCAACACGAAGTCAAGCTATTTTGTTCAGTTTGTGACAGCGCTTCATTAAAAACAACTCAATTCATCTTATTTCTGGTAGCACTTGTCTTTACGACAGCACTTTAGCTCATTTGAACTATAAGCATCATACATTATTAGTTCCATCAAATGTCTAGAAAGCAACATTTCAATAGAAACCTGCATGCCATAAAGATAAATAAACAGATAAATAGATGCAAGAGTCACGCCACTATCAGGTAAATAATCTATTTGCGGCTTTTGAATTACGGCTTTGAATCATCACAAAATTGGTTGTCAATAAACTGCATGAGAGGTGTAGAACTGGACAGATTTTAAGAGGTCCCATAGCAACATTGAAGAATAACCCCTACAGATGTTGCGACACACAAAGGTTATATAGCTGTCGTTACACAGAGTTCACATCAGAAAAGTACCAGGTATACTGTGTCAGTTCTGTGTCTGTTTTGGTATTCTTTTGACCCATTATTAATAATAAATCAAGCATTTTCTTCCTTAGGTGTCTTTCTGACTTCAGTGGAGGAAGGTTTGGCGGGAGCCAAGGGCGAGTGGCTTGTCATGTCAGGGGTATTAATTTATGATTTCCATCCCAGCTTCTGACCTCATCACCTCCATTAGAATGCAGCCTTTGTAATTTCATGGTTAATATTCAATAGCCACTTGTCCCCTGTGTCTGCTTTGTGCATATGAAATGTCTGAAGGGGGGGGGGGGTTACGTTTTGTATGTGTTTGTGCATGTGTGTGCTCATGGAAAAGGAAATGAGGTCCGACTGCAGATTGGATCTTTGCAAAACAGTTGCAGATGTCCAGAGATGTCCTCTGTGTCACTACTCCCACTCAGAAGCTTGAATCGTCTCTCTGTCTGACCTGAGTCATCTGAATTGCCTCCCATACACACACACTCTATTTTGTTCTGGGTTTCCCGCACACACAATAGAAACAGTAGCTCAATCCTTTGTAGATACTTGGCTCGGGGCAATCTTTGAACCTCGTCCAGATGAACTTTACCCAGAGTGTTTAAGAAACACTGTCCAATGTTTTGCGGACAGCACATCCTAAACTAAGCATAAGTATGAAGTATGGTGGGAATTGTTACCATGAGACGTAAAGTAAATGCTTAACACAAGAGATAAAATACGAAGAGCATGAAAAGGATAGGAGGAAGAACATTTCGATTCACTGATGTAATGCTCAAAACACACACTACCATTGAATACTTTGGCAAATTGTCAGCCATATTGTCAGCTACCGCTGTATTTTGAGGTATAAGTTGGTAGACCATGCATTTAAAGACACAGTCGTTTCACTCCATCGTTGGTTATTTTTGTGTCAAGCTGAATTACTGGAAAACAAGAGCACTCATGACAATATAACAAAATCCTCCTTTAATTCAGTATGGAGATAAAGAATAAATGATTCATGCAGAGAGGAGTTCACATTGTTTATTCAGTACTAAACAAGAGACGTTAATATGACTTCCAAAACAGCAACTCAAACAGTCAATAAATTGGGGTAATGTAAACAAAATGACATTATAGTGGACTACAGTCTAGTAAGAACTCCTCTGGGCTACAACGTTCAGACTACAAGCACAGGCAGCCAGTCTTTCAAATTGATATCCAAATTCCATAAAACAGACAGATATTTCTATAGTCAATGTAAAAAAAACAAGTATAATACTGAATATGGAAATCTCTGAAATGGAAATTGTTCTTTTCCAGAATCACAAGGAGTGCTTGACGGATATTTGGAGATGATGAGTTTATAGCACAGGAGCATTCTGCATAGCGTTCTCCATCACCAGACTAGGTAAACAGTGTTTGTGAATAGAGATATAACGATAAGTTGTGATGAACTTCTCATTATAAATACAAAAAGATCGAAACAGTTTATTTAACTGGTTGAGTTTCTCAACTCATTGATTCAACTTTTTTGTGTGACTAGGCTACCGTAGTGAAAAGTAAGAAATCTATCGATCATATAAATATCTGCCGAGCAGCTACATTTGGAAAATTGCTAAAACGGCCACTACAGAAGAGTGAAAATTTTAACAACTCAAACCACAAATCTGTCACCCAAAGAATGCTGCGGCATTATGTCGTTGTGTTCAATAGCAGTGCATCATGTCTGACCATAGCATAGCTGTTTCACACCTGCTGGACGATTGCTGCCGTACATTGTTTTTAGGTTTTTGAATGTGGAGTTTGAACTTTTCTTACCTTTAACTCACTCATTGTCTTGTGTTTGGGATTTTGGAAGTGGACTGGTGTCATAGCTAATCAGTTAAAGCATTTGCAGTAATATGGAGATTTAGTCAGGATGTTATTTAGTTGAAAGCAATAGAAGTAAACAACTTTCTGATGCAGAAGTGAAGCTGTATAGAAATCATTACAGCAAAGGGTGGGATTGTAGGAAAGCATTGAGGTTTGAGCTGATTTAACTGAGAGACTTTCGTGATTCAAATGGAAACTGTAATTTTACGCAGTTATACTGACAATACGATGGTTACACAACTGTTTCACAAACAATTTCTATAACCAGTCCTCGGTTGTAACAAGTGTTGCCAAGGATACCTTTTTTCTTTTTCTTTTGAAATGACCTTGCACACACCAGTGATATTTATCACAAAACCCTCCTGGTCTGGTGACAAAGAACAGCTCCTTAGATGAAGGGACGTGTGGTGTTTTGTAAGTACAAATAACTTGAATTATTACCCCTTCTGTGCACATCATCGAATATTGTGATCAGTTCTCCATTTGTAAATATCTACCAATTTGTATTGCTTCCAGGGCTCTCCAGGATTGGACTCACTTGAGTTTGAGGGTGTGATTCCTTAGATACAATAAAAGTTCAAGCTGTAATATGCATCCTGCATTTTCTGCTTTGGTGCTATTAACTTGAGTAATACTGTAGCGTGTTCTTATCCCAAAAGTTACATTTAAACCCTTAAAATAGGGTTTAATCAACACAGCTACAACAATATGGCACAATAGGTCTAAAGACTAAGATCCAGAAGTAGCAAACTCCTTGGCGTTTTCCATAAGAAAGGACATCTCTTACAGTTTTTTTTTAAAGGAAATAGATTTGTATCAAGTCACTTGAAAATGCACAACCAATCTATGTGACATCTTAAGAGGTATTAGGTTGGAGATGGTAACTCCACAGCATATGGAGGGAGCAGGCCTATCATCAAAATGGTACCATTCATAAAACGAGCATGAGGATCTAGCTTAGCATAATTTCAGGAGATTTTCACTCAAGGAATTAAATTAGATGTTGAGCAATATCTTTTTTATGGAAAGCCCAGCAGAACCCGATAACACAGAAATGTGATTTTTCACATTAGAGGAAAAATGCAAATATCTTAACTAAAATCTACAAAACAAGGATTAATGGAGATTTGGAAAAGGCAAGGAACCTTCTTGAAAATTCAGGCCTTAAGCTAAAGCAAGGCCATTTGTTCACATAGCAAGAATGACAGAAAAATTAAATGTATTGCAATGAGATGATAGCTTCCAGTATTTTATCGGAAGAGCACAAGTTCACTGAATATGCTCAAAGCCTATCAAATTAAATGTAAAAGTAAACAGGGTATGGAAAGATAAGTGAAGAGACACCTCTGCATCACAATGCTCTCCCTTCACATGTTAGAGTAGTAAATGTGTAAATTACTTACAGTACTTAATTCATGGGTTCCACGCCCTGGCTAAAGGATGAGGCTCATCTTTGAATCAGTCCAGAAATAAAAGATGCCTATTAACAAAAGATATCTGTCCATAATATTGCCACAAGCCACCATTGATGTTTTCTGTTACTAGAATGATGCAACCAGGACAAATATAGTGGAGGATTTAGTTTCTCTCACTTGGAATGTGTGTTTTCCAAAGGCCACTGTAAGAAATCAAACTGGGACACTATAACCTTGCCAAGGACAGGAGGACAGACTGTTTCAACTGAGATCTGAGCGTCCATTTTCCCATTATGTTACTGCTCTTATCTACAGAAACACTAAAATCCGGTTAAATGGAGCCATTTTCTCATTTGCCTATGGAGGTCATTTTTCATGCTTGGAGAACTCCAGTAATTCAGACGGCACCAGAGGCTCGGTTGTAATAATAGCTGGTTCAGTAAGGGTCCAGAGGCTCAGTCCGCACAGGCAGGCAGACTCTTTCAGATCAGTGCTGGAATTTTCTGTAAACCACACACCCAGCTGTGCAGTAATAAACCAAAAGCTGGGACAATGCCAGAGTTACTGTCCTGCAATGTAATCAAAAGGAAGTATGAATGAATCTAAGTCTGTCCTCAGCACTGAGTCACATCTTTTGTCTGATAAACTCACAAGGAAACATACGATATGGCGCTGGGACGCTGCTCATAGCTGCTCCTGGGCCTTCGGGAGGGTATTACAGATATCTACATTGCTGGACTTGGTGGTGACTGGGGATGGAGTGGGTGGGTTGGGGTGGGGGTGGGGGGGGCGGGGGCTCAGGAGGAAAAGCAAAGGCTGCAGCACTCCATACAGATCTCCAGGCAGTCTGCAGACTCGCAGCAGGCATCAATGATGCCACAGTCCATGTCACAGGGCAGGTCACAGTCCCCGCACTCCTCCGACGCACAACAGCAGCAGAAACACGAGTCGTCGCCCGCACAGGAGCCACAGGTGGCACAGTCCAGCACAATGTTGCACAGAGTTAGGAACTCGCAAAAGAGGCAGGCCAGAATACAGTGAACACAGCAGTCTGGAAAAAAAGGAGAAAGACAGAGTGAAAATTTTAATAGTCACTACTGATAATTCTTTTAGACCTGGCACCATTAGCACACTGACTAATGACATGTTCATTTATAAGGAATGAAAAAATCCTTTCTGGTCTCACAAAATTCCCCTTTGTAATAAGTCTGCTATCTTAAACCCCTCTGCTTAGACACAGGCCAACTCTCTTCTTTGTTGAGATCTCAAAGTAATTTAAAAGACAAGTCTAAGACAAACCATTTCAGGTTATTACTTCAGGTTTGTGAAAAGAGTAGGCCATCTCTTTCACTAACACTATCTTCAGTTCAAAATGAGAGGTTATTTTCAGCTTGTCTTTTTTTTGTTTGCTCAAATCTAAAAACCAAGAAGTTGACAAAACGATTTACTCTATATATAAAGGTTGAAAAAACAAACTAAACACATAAAAAAGAAATAGCAGAAAGCTGATCTGGAGTCCGTAAAGGTTTGAATTAATTTCTCTACAGGCCATTGATGAATGTCAGTTGGTATTTGAAGCTCAAACGTTTTCCAAATAAAGTTGTATCATAAATGTGGATAGGACAGAGGAGACCGAACTAAAACCAGTAATATTTTTGAGCATACTAAATTCAGGGAAAATCTGAGGAAGGATCTACTGTTCAGACCAGCTAGTACAAAAGTGATAAACTTTGCTGTCCGTGACATCCACTCTGCTTGCTAGAAATCTCCCTGTCAGTATCTGTATGCGCATCTCACCATCCTGTGCCTCTGTGGGAATCTGGGAATTGTTGCTTTTGGAGCTGCTTTTGCTCCTCCTGCTGCCCTGGGAGGTGATGGAAGGGTTGGACTGCAGTTTCTTGGTGTGTTTGGGTCCTGCTGAAGACGAGGAGGAGGTGGACGAGCCGCCTCGCGGGAGAGAGCCCAGCTTGGGGTGTTTATGAGAGCCACCGTTCCTTACAGCGTTGGTCTGTAGTGCATGCAGATGAGATGTGTGTGTGTGGTGCGGACAGTGCGATGGAGTGGAGTGTGGGTGTTCATGACTCTTGGCTCCGTTGCGTAGTTGGCTGCCGGGCTGCAATACACATGGCTGCGTGTGGTGAATGGGTGTAGATCTGGCAGCCGGTTGAGCTAGGGAATAACAAAGCACATAGTTTTATCAAATACAGAAGACAATACCATTTCAAAACTATCCAAATACATTTAGCTCATTGTATTTTAGAACAGGATTAATTGATTAATAAATTGTCTTAATAAATTGTCTGAATTTGAGTTTGAACTGATCTGAGTATTGATTTGACATAGATTCAGAGTTATACAGCACAACAGTGCTTAGCTGATAAATATTTGTGTTCTCATAAATTATCAATATTTCTACCAAATGCTGTAGAATTGAAAATCTTTTAAGACTATTATAATATTTATACAATATATGAACATGATAGAAAGACCTATGCTGTGTGAGCATTAGTTTATGTCAGAATAATGGAACTGCACAGTGTGACATGACAGTTTAATATAGAACAGTTCCATTAAACGAGAATTGAGTCAAGAAACAAAGCCTGTCCAAAATGCAGTTGATCAGAGGATGTACTACTAAACATGTTTACTGAGCTGACCCCTGATTGTAATTGTCCAGACAGTTAGTAAAGGCAGGTAAAACAAAAAGATTAGGAAGGAAGGGAGAGTTTCCTTGAAATTATAATTTTTTGTGAATGCTTTCTTAATTAAAAACACAGAAAGCACAGACACTTGAGCATGTTTATCTTGGCTGAGCATCGGTGCATTTTACCTCTAAAAGCCACCGCCTAACAACTCAAAAAACGAAAAAGGGTCAGAAATAGTCACTTTCGTTGCCAAACACTCTAAAAATAAGACCCTACAACCATAAAACCGTAAAAAAAAACTAAACCTGAAAGGATTTTGTGTGCAGAAGCTTGGTAAGATTCAAGAAAGCTTGACTACTAAAGACCGGCAAGAAATCCCCTAAACCAATACAAACGCAGTCGCACTCAAATTGTCTCCTGATCTCATCCTCTGAACATGAAAAACAACAAAATTGTGTGTTTGATAACCACTTTGCTGCAGATAACCCAGTCAAGCCTGCTTTGATTGGCTGGTGGTCGTGGTCACACAACCAAGCCAGTGTTATTTAAGATTCTTTCATTCAGCGTTTTCTAACTTTGCTCCAGATGTTTGGCAGGCTCCAGGACCGGTGTGGATGTGCATGCATGTGCAGAGCTAGAAGAAGAAGAAGCCATACTTTCTTCTCTAAAGTATGTCAAAAGTCAATACCTGCTGCTCTCTGGGTTATGTCTCTCTTTCCCTTCAGTTCTTCCCAAGGTAAGAACCCTCCTCTGTGTCTTACCTTTCTCCCATTTAGATTCTTTCTTTTGCTCCCTTTACTATTTCATGTAATTCTCTGCCTTAATATTCTCAGTTGGCCAGGTCACAGTTCACTAAGAGAATAAGGGGATTAGAAAAAAAGGGGGAGGGAAGCTGTGGATAATTTTTCACTTTTCCCTTTAGTTTTGACTTGTCCTCAGGGGTATTTTGAGTTGTTGAGGAATTCATACTTCTTATGAGTTTGTGGTGTGTGTGTGTGAGTGTGTGAGAGAGAGAGAACACAGTACAAAGGCGGATCTGGCAGGCAGACAGACAGAGAGAGAGAGAGACGGCGAGTCAGGATTGTCTCCAAACAGAGCTTGAGGTTAAACCCACTCGCACACTCGCACAGGCGCACACACACACATACAAATACATATGTGTGCAAAAACACGTGTGGTCACACACTGCTTATGCACATAGAAAGAAAACAAGGTCCTTTTGTTTGCCATAAAAAAGTAAGGGAGAAAAAAGATCGAAGTTGAAGAAGACTGTTGCTGCTTGGGCATTTTTGAAGCAGGAGGACGCATGGGTGTGACTCATACACACAATGATTCAGCAGTGGGAGCTGGTTAAAAATAACAGCAGAAACGAAAAAAAGGAGCCAAATGACTGTGACATTTAAATGATGAGACTTAAAAAACTACAGTGTGTTTGGGACAATTACACTGTAGTGTTGGTTTTAGTGTGACCCATTTGCAGATATCTTGAGCCTGTAAATGAGCATGAGTTAGTCACAATCATTTGCTAACAGCAGCACACTGCCATTCACACACCCTTCATCTCTTACTCCTTTCCTGTTCTCAGCTACCCTGTACTTAAACACCTCCCACCCAGACCAGAGGCTAGATTTTTCTCTACTTATTCTTTGCTGGTATGAGTCATGACTGATTCTGTCTGTCTCTTGTCCAGCTGTTTTATCTGACTGTCTCCTTTGTAGTTAGTCTGTGTTGGCTGAAGAGTTAAACTATATACAGAGTACTTTTTACTCTCATCTTTACGTATATATATATATATATATATATGTTTATGTTTATGCATTTAGCAGACGCTTTTATCCAAAGCGACTTACAAAGGAGACACAATTTTACAGTTATCAATATGACAATATTTTTTTACTTTTACTCCTCCTGGCAAGGCCTGGTTCGTGAAAAAAATGCATGCAAAAAGAATATAATGTGAGTCAAGACTGAGCTGACACATTAACAAACTGTCAATGAGGCATGTTTCATGTGACATCTCTCCAGACAAAGGTAAACTTTCTAATACAGACTTCGCTTATTAAAAGAAATGTCACAATCCTGCTTTACCACAAGAAAACAGACCATTGTGCTTTACTGCCCTTGTGTTAACAAGACAATAACAAACAGCTTCACTCAGCATTTCCCTTAAATAAACTTTAAAAGTCTGTATGTTACGTGACATCAGTTTGCCACTTTGGCTGCTAAAATAGTGAAAATGGATAAAAATAGACAGCAAAGCTTTCATGCTGCCTACGCTACTGTGATCGTGTCAGTAATGAATTACATGTGTATCTGCTTCCACTTGAATTTAGGCAGTTAAACATCTGTGAACATGTGTATCCTGCTGTGAGCGTGACGTCAAAGACAGCATTGTGCTCATGACATCACTTTCCCAAGTGTGGTTTGTGTATGTGAACCTGGGTTCGAGTCAAGTCAAAACACACTCTCCCATATGGTAGACCTCTCTGCTGATTGTTCTCAGACAGCTTAACATAGGCTTTGGGCCAGACGCATACTAAAACTGTGATGTCATCACTGCGAGACAGAACATAGGAACTATGGAATTTTCTGTTTGTGCTTCTGTTTCCTCACACTCTCCCTCGCAAACACTCTTCACAGATGTCACACAGCTATGATCTCACTACAGGCCTGAGTCACATGTTATAATGACTATGTGCTCATTATGAAGCCAAATACTGTGAACAGATGACTGACTTATTGGTTTTTAAATAACACAGATCACATTTAAAGAGCTGCACAAACCGTTTCACACAAACAAAAATTTTACATGTACACAGGGCCGTAATTTCCCGTTTAGGGTTCAATAAAGTGCATCTAATATTCTCTCTTTAGGTTTTGCATGTAATTATTCTGAAGTAATCTAAGAAAAAGACAAAAAGTTTATAATTTACAAGTGTTAATGGCATGATCCAATTCCTGTGATCACTCATCTATTTTTTTTTTAAGGTTTGAAGTTTGGGGGGCAGATGAAGGCAAAGCCAAAGCCAATGTAGACTGGTACACATGGCAGTACATTTTGTACAAGACCACGGCAGTTGCATAACACTCCATGCGCAGCACGTGGAGCTGGTGGGTTTCATGGATTTTACTGGCATATAAAATAAAAGAGGAAGAGAAGCTGAAAAAAAGTCAGACCCCAAATTCTCAGCCGTCCAACACTGGCCTAAAAATAAGCACACGCAGCAAACAAGACAGGTAGAGGCAGCAAATTCGGGCAGCAGACCATTAACACGCCTACTCAATTCCAAGCACAGTGCATTCATACACTTATCCATTTCCTGCCTGAAATGAAAGTTATTTAGCTTCAACAAACTAGCTATTACCATGTCACCAATGGTTAGCCTTTGCATCCAGAGAAAAAAATGTCACCTAACACGTACTTTGCTGTCAGCTTATACAACCCCCATTTCACTCAAATTCTTCTTTCATTCATCGCCCATTTACGTACACAATTCCACCTTTTCTGGAAATGACAGGAGGGACAGGTTTAGCCCACCGTAGAGCATGTTTATTCTTTTTTCATGGCACTGTTTAGGGTGAAACCAATAAAAAAAAATAGCTTTATTTAATCTCATTAGGGAAGGGAGACAGAAATGCTACATAGTCAACCACAGAAACTAGGAAGCTGTGCATTTTAGGAAGTAGCTCAGACTTTCAGAACAGAAAATAAAAAACAGCTCTCCTCCAGCAGTGTTCTTACTGGATTACCACTGCAAAATGACTATCAGATCCATTTTTACAGATAAATTGAAAGTTTATTTGAACAAATATAAACTTACCATTTACCAATTTACCAATTTTAAAACAATGTTTAAAGCATAATGCAATCCTCCTTGATAAAAACCTTATTCCACTTGCACACATAACATTAGTGACATTCTTTATTCCTCTTTTGGTAATTGCTGTCATATTGCACTGTTGGAACTGTTTAAATCCATTTAATCGTTTAAATAGCAGAAGAGTCCAGGTGCTGGACTGACCTGCCTGCAGTGCAGACCTTTAAATAATTGAAAACATTTGGTGCATCATGAGACACAAAGTATGACAAAACAAGCCAAGGGATATAACACAGATGAGCCAAGTATCAGACAAGAATGGAAAGACGTTTAATGGAAAGCCATGGGCAATGGACAAACACTGGGAAAAAGTCCCAGATCAATTTGTCTCGAATCACAATTCTCCATTGACTTTGCATGCGACTCTAAATGCCATAGGTGGGGTTTAATTGGACTGGTTAAAGTGACTCACATTCCACAACTTTAGCGTGTGACTCATAAAGTGCAATTTAATGACAGTATGAGATGAGCCTTAAACAGACACTGGGGATGGTTCATGAAAGCCACTGAGAGAGCAAGTTGTTATGGAGGACTTGAGCAAAGTGAAACTAATCACAAGTGACAGGAAAAGTGGTACTGCACATAGCACAAACACCTTTTATCCAGATTAGTGTTTTGGGATCATTTATTCGAAAAAGTTAATCAAAATCCTTACATCATGCGATAAAAAGACACACTAGAAGTAAAGATTTTGTACAAATTCAGTCATTCAAAATTAATGGAAAGTGTCAAAACATTTGACTGGCACCATGTTTCACATGACCAGCATGCATGTGCCAGAATCAACAGGAAGGTCATAAATCAGTAAGTGAATGTCTGTGCATGCTTGTCTAAAATGGCAATCCTTTACACATCTACCAATGGAATGATCAAAGCTGCACATCAAATGCCAAACATACTGTAAAATCCCAACCTTTACAGTGACGCGTGTACTTCACATATGCCTGCGTAACATGTTTTTCTGTATGTGACATCAGGACTTCTTCGCTGAATATTTTTTTGGAAGATCAATTTGACGCACACAATGTCTACAAAGCCACTGTTGGTGTCAACAAAGACCCATACAGTAGTAGGAACAAATAATTAGAGAGGTGAAAGCAGAAGAGATGAGAAATGAAACATTACAAATGTGCAGATTTTCAAACCAGCTTAGTTTGAATAGAGCTATTAATGTAGGTATTGCCATCTGTTCGTTTGATTACCTGACTGATTTTTTCAGAGTGCTCAAATGTATTTGTTAAAGGTCAGCACAATTTCACCATAGATCAACAATGGAAATAAAACTCTCATCGTGCTCTCTGTGAATGTGTTTCAAATCATGTGTGTGTGTATGTGTGTACACTGATCACAGGGCTTTACTCACATGTAACACTCTTGCTGGGTGTTGTAAGCATCGACTGAGAGAGGCTGGAGGTGTAATTGCAATGGTCTCCATCATCACCTTGCAACCTTTCTGCTGTGCCATTTACCCTCAATATGAGGGGCTCGGTGTAGATGTGGGCCACATCTGCATAGCAAACACAAAAACAGGTACACACAGACAGTTTAAAACAATAAAACAGACCCTAATGTTTTATATCTGTAATGAGCTGAGTCGGTGGGTGTGCTCATTTAGATTTCCATTTTTATTCCGGTTATAAGAAATCTATTTCCACACTTGCCGTAAACTCCCTTGTCATTTCCCATCCACTAACACTTAATTAATTTGAAGAGAGTAGTTTTGCTGACTTCAACAAAGCAAGGTTTTGTGTTGGTGTGTGCTGTGTCCTAAACTTCCATCTGGAAGCAGTTAAATCCAACTTCTTGTGACTGTTTAGGGGTCTATGTGAATACTTGTGAAACCTGAAATCTGTGTGGGTCTATATGTGTGTGTGTGTGTGTGTATGGGTGTCTGTTTGTGTTTGAGAATTGATGTCTATATAAACTGAGCACATAAGAAGACGTACGCATGATATAGTTGCAGTAAATATATGTCTAGGTGTTTTAGTGTCCAAAGATGTCAAACACCCCTCTAATGAATCTGTTATTTTACAAATAGACACATATTTATACCATATATATATATGTCCACGTACACACACACACACACACACATACACACTCACCAACAACACAACACACAGGCCTTCAAAGCTAGGCAGGAGCGGGCCTCTGAGAGGTGCAGACTCATTCCTGGGCAAATGGGAGCCAGCTGGGCCTGATAAACACACACAGACACACAGACCAAACCACGTCCTGTGCGTGGACTGAACACTTCCCGGCTATGTTTATTTACTTTATCTGCTCTGCCTCACTTCTCTATCTGTCCTCGCTTTCCTGTCCCCTGGCTCTCACACCATTCCTCTTCCGTTCACATTCCTTTGCATTTTTGGCCAAATTCAGTATATTTAATCTCTGAATTTAGGGGGATCAGTCATATTTCCTCAGCATAGCTGTTGAAAATTGTAATAAAAAGGAATAATTCCACTTCTGATTGTACTGCTTGATTAGACATATCTGCCATGTACCATCTTCTCAGTTTATTCCCAAACATTTTTGTTTCCAGGGTATTGACTAAAACATTTCTAGTAAAATTTGTCCAGTAAAATTAATTAAAATGAATTTAAAACAGTGAAAAAGAAGTGCCTCACAATACAGTTACAGCTATAAATCAATGTTTTTGACAGGATATTCTGTTTTGCTTATGAAATAGATTAATTCCCATCAAATTTAAGTTTTTTGATAATCTCTATTCCTTTATTGGTTATGAATAACTGCTAATCGTAATGATAATTAAGTTAAGACTAAATTATCATTTAATGAGTAATGTCTGTATTCAAACGAAAAATGACAATAAACAAACCTCAGGTTTTCTGTTTTAGGAGTTTCTGTGTTTTATGTGCCTCTATTGTCATTTAAAAATATGCCATATATTTGAAAAGACACAATGACATACTTTTGTTAAATTGTGTTTGTTTATCAAATTATATTATAAATGATCAAATAAAATCAGCTGTGTTGATTGAAATCATTAAACATAAAGTTGTTTTTTGTTATTGTAAAATTCCTGAAAACAGATAAATAGTTTTTTCCTTTCAGTTGTCGTAGTCCTCTTTTGGTAACAGTTATTATGTTGTACTGTTTGAATGGACAACAAAGAAAAGTTATTTTGAGCAGGTAAACAGGAAAACCCAACGATCTTCCCAGTCATCCTTAGCCTCCCTAAGCGAACAGTTTTTCTGTTGCTAGGATTATACAACATATCAAAGTTACAGGTCTGAAACACTTGTTTAGAGAAGCTGATCTATCTCCGATGAAGAAGAACAGTGGTGTTTATTGTTATCCTTCACTTTCATGGATATGTGCTCATGTATGCCAGTGCGCCTGTGTGTGGATGAATATCAGCGAATGAGAGGCTGGAGAACATGTAAACAGGACCTGGAGGAATGGGAAGTACTTCCCACTCTTCCCTTCTATCACACAGTTATACCCATTGCTGAAACACTTGTGACAGACAAAAACATCCAAACAATACATACTCATCTATGTTTTTATATGAACTTCCAGTTCTTGTCACAAAACCTATTGTCTTGTGTATTCAGACAAACCTTAGTCAGGTCAAAAAAAGGCAACACATAAAGTGATCTGTGGTTTTGCCTCACTAAAATAACAGATTAACAGTAAATATTTTCGACAAAGTGCTTTGTGTAATTTATCCATGTAATTTTACCACTATGCTACATAGACACTATTGGTCAAAATAATATATGATATAGAATATTCATTTGTCATCATTAGTCATCAATAATGTCTGTTCACACTGTTTACACTTTTATCCTGATGAATTATGGTAAATATGACGGCTGCAACCACATGGAATAATGGGATAGAGGTATATTACTTTCTTTTGTAAAAGATGACCCTGTGTTAATCTTTCTAAAGTAGACAATGAAGGCAGGACTGAGGGTTGTTGCCATACTGAGAATTCCAACTTTTCCAGATGTTTTCATGGCTACTATCCAGATACTTCTGGGGCATTTCACCCATTCGAAAAAACTAAACAAAACAAACAAACAAACAAAAACTGTGAACTTCCCAAATACCATCCACATTCACACTTAATACATTTCTGATTGTCATATAACTTAAGATTCCCCTTGTAGACAGAGGGAGGAAGCCAGAGTACTTGAGAAGAACTAATGCATGCACAGGAAGAACATGCAGACTCCACATAAAGAGGTCCTAGTTGAAATTTGAACCAGGACCATTTTTACTTTGATCTGACAGTTCTTACCACCACAAAACCATACAGCCCTCTCTAATCCATGTGAAAGTCATTTTTCTAAATGTATTATAATTTAATTATCCCCCATTACACTGCAGATATGAATGTCCCTTTTAAAAACCCTCGAAGCTAGCATAGTCAGCTATGTATGTCAGTGGCACAAACTCCAGTTTTATTTAACATAAAAATATAGAAATGTAATTAACCTTTGAGAATAAAAACTGTATTTTTTTTCATTTAATCTCCTAAACATTAACTACAGTGAGCGAGGCACATCATGCTGATGAAGCTAAAACCAAAGGGTGAAAGAAAGTGAGAAAGATTAGCATAAATGGCCCTCTTGGCAGAACTGAGTGCTCTACTGAGCCCATTTTCTTGATCACAATCTACATAGGCAGTCAAACAGAAAACAGAAGTTCCTTAAATGATTAAAAAGAAAAAAAACACACTATTTCTTAGTTTCACATTCAGTCATCTAGTTTTTCATTAATTTTCTTAGGTGCATGAACATAGGAAAACTGTTTCAATATCTGTGAGAAGAAAATTGTGGAATTATTGTATCAGCGTAATAAAGTTGATATCATTACAACAAACAATGGGCCACACAGTCTGTACTTCAAATGTAAAAAAAAATCTTAAAATCAAACTAAATTAATACATATGCACACCTGCACAATAGGAGTGGGAATTAACTGATATCACAGTGCAAAATGTTTGTACATCTTTAGACTCCTGCTGCAAATTGGATATAATGGGTTAAAAGTGAATGGTTCTTGTCATGTCACTAGTTTTTCTCTCTGTAAACATTCAAGACCACAATTGTTGGACCTAAACACATTTCCACCAAAACCGTAGTCCCATCAAAGCAGCCCTCCAACCAGTTGTGTGTTGGCATCAGGATCAGCATCAAACCACTAAGCCGCACAACCTCAGAAGGATTCCTGTCATCTGAGAGAGATGAGTCTCTAATCAAAATCAGACCAGAGCAATCACGATTTACTAAGGAAAGCTGGTTGTGTTTGCTTCTTGGGGCGGTTATGTGTGTTTGTGAAGGCTTGTATGTGCTCTGTGTGTTCACATGTATTTGTAGTTTGCTGTATGTACAGTACACGTGTCAGTGGCCCTTGAGGAGTGACTCAGAGGAATTTTGGCCTCCTAGTAAACAGTTAACTGTTAAAGCAAAAACATATGGATCACATAGGGTAATGATTAGCGTAAACACGACACATGCACAAACACCCACAACAACTATTTATAAGAGTAGGAAAATGACGTGCCATATCCTGTATCACCTGCAGGGGAGCACATCCTGCTGTTCCTCTAGTCGTGATGTGGTATAAAGGGAGTACTGGTTCATACGGAAGCATTGGCAAAGCTCAGATGAGTCTGCCATCCCCTTTAAAAAGACCTAAATCTTTTTTTCTACATCTTCCACATTACATCTGTTGTGCATGCAAATTGAACCAACGATACTTAGAAAACGCAAGGTCCATTTTAAAAGCATGCTAAGTGAGGCCCTCAGCACTTAGTATCAAAACTTAAGCTTCACGCATCATAAAAGTGTGGCTATCCCCAAAACAGCTCCTCCATAGGTTAATCCCTGTTTTCGCCATGATTAAGCACCTTAAAACTTCTGAATTTTAAGTATTCCCATGTTTTATATGATCATCATCTGGAAATAAAAGACACACTACGATATTAGTTGATAAGTATCTAAGATTGACAATGTTCACTGGAGCAGAGTTAGAACAAAAGACATCACAGTTTATCTGTGGTCAGCACTAATAGCTGGAACTGATTAAATCAAACAACAACCAGGGCTCTGACCAAGACAAGAACACTCAGCCACAGCAGTAGTGTGGTTTCAAGTCTCACAAATATACACACATGAATACACACACTAGGAGAAAAAGAAAGAAGAGACAACTGTTGAGCTGAAAACATGCCAGAAGCAAAAAGCCCACATGCAGACACACACTGAGTGTGGCTTTGGAATGTATCCAAAATCAGAGATTATAGTTGCTGCATGGAGAATGAAGAAGTGTAAGCTCATTAAAGACAAAAACTGTCTGCTGTTGAACAGGCTTAAGAGGAATTTAATTGTGTTCCTTTGTCTCCGAGAATCTTCTAGGTCATGGGAAAATACATCTGCAAAATACATAATTTCATTAGTTTCTTGTTGCCTGTGAACACAGAGGGGCTGTGGATGGACAGGTGAAATGAAGCTAAAGCCTTGCCATGTTACTTAATCTGTCCATTTTCTCCCACTTATGTGAGGTCATGTCGTGGTGGCAACGGGCTAAGTGCTTTCCACTTGCCCCTCTCCCAAGCAAAGCTTTCCAGTTGCTCCTTGAAGACCCAGATAATATGTAATCTCCTCAGCAAGCCCAGGCCTCCTCTGAAATGAATGTGTAAGAAAAACCTCCAGACAAGTGACCAACAACCATCATAATCAAAAGCCTGGTGAAAGGTGAAAGCTGCAACCATTTTTATCTACATAAGAAAATGTGGTTAAAGGAAAATGCTCAAAGTTTGATGTTTCATTTACTTGTTTGTGGGTTGCTTCCAATCTGAAGAAAAGAATTAATCAGCAAACCTGACTGTTCAGCAACAAGGATTTTTAGTATTTGTGTCATATTTGAGTCATTCTTCTAAAGCCTTAACTACAGCTGAAAACAGTGTTGTTGAAATTCTTTATGACAAATTTAAGTCTTGAAACTTAAGGACGATGATGACGATTGCTGTACAGTTCTCATTCAGAAGCTGAGTTAAACAACCCTGATAAAGTGATAAAGTGTTTCTAAGAGTATGTCGTGTCAGCCACTCGTGAGAGGAGAAGAGAGACTGAACAGACCACCAAAGCTGCAGCAGCAACCAGTTCTTAGATGTTTGTGAGGTGGTAAAGAAAAATAAAGCATGCTGATTTTCGTCACTCAAATATGCCGTAAAACGAGCTCCAAGTTTATTTCAGTCTCTGTGAGAAACAAAATTAGACACAAGCTTCAGCAAACCTCAGGCACTAAAAGGAGACAAGTGAAAAAAATAGATGCATCAACACACTCAAGCAAAGACAGATGAAATGGACATGAGCATGGAGAAGGGAAATTAAATCAGATAAGTTTAGACTGTGACATAAACAGAGGATGCATTTTACAGTGGTGAGCACTGGGGATTATACAAATGCTGCTTGATCCCCAAATCTAAGCACCACGTCTGCAATACGCAAGGGAAGTAGGAAAGGAACAGTTACCTGCTGTGTATAAATATCCACTGGCGCAAAAATACATTCACACAGCACTAAAATACCAGCTCATAGCTTTACAAAGTTAATCATAACAATATTTTGCAAATAAATTCCATGTTACTATTGTAATGTTTCCTCACAGTTTGTCCAAATAAATAGATTTAAATCAAAAGGGGGGATCTCATTGGGCTCCAGTGAATGAGTATGTTTTGCATGGTTGACTGGAACCTAATTTCACACACCTAACTGTGTGACACAGCTGTTGTCAACAGTCAACCACCGACAAATCACACATCAATTTCGTTTGATACAACATTTTTGTTTCACATGAGCCCATTTGTGAATGCTCCTGGGACATTTGGTGGTAAAACTAAGTAATAATACCTCTTCTGTTGTGTAATCCTTCTCACCAAACAGTGTGTGAGAAAGTACATTTTACCAGTAGAAGTGGTATTCATAAGTCCTGCTAGTAATGTCAAACATTAGTATGAGACAGAACATACAGTGGTCACTACATCAAGCTCTATACAAAGTGAAAATTGCAAGAAAGAAAGACAGTACAAAACTTGTGGTGAAAGTAAAATAGGGAGTTTAGCATGTGGTGTTGAAACGCTTCTACTTGTGGACCCCTCATCCTTTCTTAATACAGAGTGAGGAAAACACTCAACAAGAAGAGGCCCCCTCGACATACACACACACCATCATATGACTGGGCAGAGCTCTATTCACTCCTAGAAATCTCTGCTGTCTAGGTATCAGGAGGGGTACAAGGTTTAACTACATTCACCAAACGTTTGTGTATTTTCATACTGTGAAGGGTAAGACTATTTACGGCCTTCTAGCACAAGCTTTTAATAAAACAAGCAAACATATATAGTAAAAGGCTTTACGTTCACCTTGTGACAGTAATAGAAACACTTCAACCATCAGAGCTGGGCTCTCTGGACATAGTCATAACCCAGTATCTTTTACCTGACCAGGACATCGAAGCTTATTCTTTGCAAACTGTAAAAAGCAGTAGCAAACCCAGCTGGCACTGAATTATCTCTAAACGTGATTCTAAGCGGTCTTACAGCAGTAAATTACCAGCAAAAGGAAAACCATATTCAAGAAGTGACAGACAAACAAGCCGTCATCAGCTGCAAACTCAAGCAGAATCTAACATGACATTCTGACAGAACAGCATAGACTTTTGCCCAGGTATTTTTCTAAAGAAAAACCGTTGCTTTCTGATAATGCAAAACAGCCAAATGTTTGTTTAAAGCTTGAGGTAGATTGTTGTAATGTCCAAGAACTCTGTGCTGTTTATTCAGAGGTGAAAGCAGGGCCTTGTTGCCCTCAGCGGTAGCCTGACCAATCCACCCCCGGCTCACCTACCCAGCCTCAGCCTACAAACACACTAACACCCAAGTAAACTCTGGTGAGAGAAGCCATAGACAGAGTTCATGTCGGCTTCCTGAAGAGTAAATTCAGGTAGAGTCAACGCAGCCAACACAGCATGTTTGGGCACAACCTTCCACTTTAATAACCATAAAACCGTTCAGGAATGATCATTAAACTCTGGTTCTATATATACTTTTAGTCATATTGGTTAACCACAATGCCTGATCGAGAGAAGAGATGTCCATGTGTGAAATGAAACTCTAACGTGCCAATCACGGGAGCATGAGCTTTGCCTGGCATTTAAAAAAAACAAACAAACCAACAAAACAAAACAAAAATACAACAATTAAAAAAATCCATGAACCATTGAACATTTTTGTGGAAGGCTTCCATGGCAACAAGCCACTTAAATCTCTGCACACTACCCTAACTGTTAACCACACCTACACTAATTATCCAAGAGGACCTGCACTCGGGGCTGCTGTTTTTTCTGTGAAACTTGAGGGAACTTGAATCATAATTTGCAGATCCTGAATGAGTCATTCAGGCACCTAACTACTGAGAGTTGAGTTGACATCCTCCTGCCCCAGTGTAAGTCAACTCTTACCATGACCGGCAAGAAGACAAAATGTCATGGGCTAATTTTCAAATTTCCAAGAGAGCTCTTGGGGCATTTCAGTGTTTGGCTGGGCTGATTTGGTGCTGACTCATCAGATCTTCTTAAGACAGTGTGTCACTGGGAAAGTCTCTGACATCGGGTCACTGAGAAACAGTCTTTGTCTGACATTTGATATCACTAATCAGTGTCCACCACTATACTAATGAATGTTGCTAATGATAGATTAAAAGGGAAAAGATTTGAAGTCAGTGCTCAAACTCAGAAAAACTTTATATTGTAAGGAACAATTATCCACCATTTCACAATTCCATAAAATTATAATTATACTAAGATCCAAACCATGGCTTTGTTTAAAAAGTTAACAATTAAAAAAATTATGCCATAAGAATGTAATATGTACAACTGTGATACTAATGCATTGCTCTCCTTTTAATAGAAGATACAGCCGCTTTCTTCTCTTTTTCTTTGACAAAGAGTAAATGTCATACTATTATCCATTCCACTGTTCTGAAGAGCAATACTAAGTTCAGCAACATTTTGCAACTATTTTTTCCTTTAAAAAAAAACCTATACAAATACACAACAAGATTACCGACTACACACCAGAATGACGCGCGTCCTTGTGTGTTTACTTTGGGGCTTGTTTCTTACCCTCACTAGGACAGGGGTTTGGGATTGGGCCACAGTTTTCTCTCTCCCCTTTTGAGGTTTCATGGGAACTCGGTTGTGAAGCTGGCAGACCAGGGTCTCCATCATCAGGTGGCTCTGGTGAGATTGCAGCGACACTCCTCTCCTCGTCCATGGGCCTGAGCCTGGCTTGTCGGGGAGGGGGTGACTGAGGCTGAGACAGGAAGGGGAGATGCAAACATAACACGTTATTTGTCTTTTTGGATTAGGAACACCACGTTTGAACAACCTGTACTGTTACTGAAGGGAAGTAAACACTGGAGCAGACTTGTAACAAGGAAGTGGATTTAACATTCCCTTTCTATCAAACTTTCTAAAATATTGGCTCAAGGCAAATCAGATCAGTGAACATTTAGGATTTTTTTTCCCTTTCTCTCTTTAGTCATATTCATCTCAGTACTGATTGCAGCAGATATGTCTTTTCCAAGGTTACAATTGCATATCATCACATTTAAAGATCTACAGCTTGTAAATTGTTTTCTGCCTCTAAATGAATTTAACTCCATTTCTATCTTTTGTTTGATCATTAACATGTACCATCTTTTCTGAATAAAATGAGTAAAGGGAAGTAAATTGAGCTGTTTTGCAGTGCGTCAAAGGGAGCGGTGCAGTCAGGCTCAATTAGAGCCAAAATAAATCCCTTTCAGCAATACTAAAATCCTTAAAGGAATTGGCAGACTGCTCACATGAAACAATGCTGACAGCACAAAAACATTTAACAGTGCCCTCCCCTTTATGAGTAGCTTTGAAAGTCTTTAAACTTATATTGGGCAAATAATGATTATGATTGTATTGATTCACTTCAGTCCAGGTTTAATAAGATTCACTGAAACGCACAAATGTGGCATAAACAACTTAAACGAGAGTGCAGCCTTAGAACAAAACTAACTAAAAAAATCCAAAGGAATCTTTATTTTGGGTAGATTACAGATGACGAACCTGCATGAGATGAACAGAAAAACAATCTTCAATCCTGATAGTCTAAAGGTGAGACAATAGGTTCTGTTGGACGAGTAATGCGCATTCATTTGGCTTGATTACTTGATTAAATAATTTGAAAGCATTGTAAACGAACAGCCTATTTGAAACAACTGAGTACAGACTACTTTAAAATGACTCACGTTGTCTTAGAATAATAATGTAACGGCATGAATCCCTCATGTTAAATGGGGTGAAGTAACAGATGTAGACCAAACTGGATAGCTGCACTTCTTACTAAACGGTTGGATTAAAAAAAGTGGAAGATTTCCAGTTGGTCCATCTTACCTCTGTTTTGGCTTAATTAGCTTCGATAAAGTCCCATATGCGGTTAAATAAAAAATAAAAAAAAGTTCGAGGGGCCTCAAACAGCCAATAAACCTCGAGCACGTTCCGTAACTCTTTAAGATGAGACAAGTTCGGTGGAGTCTGCCTCACGTGCTTGCTTGTATTCCTCGCGCGCGCCGCCCGCAGACGGTGCTCAGCTGGGCGCGCGCTCCCGCGCGAGCTCGCTCCGCGGTCGGAGTCGCTCGAAAAGTTTTGACACGCCACGGCGAACGTTTAGATAAAATACTTGATAAGAACGTGTGCCCTGGGGGTCGCGTTAGCTCCATAAACGGTTCACTATCTTTGAACAACTCGCAGATACTCGGTTTTGAACTTTTACATCGACATTAAGTTTAAAGAAGCTTCGGGAAAAGAGAAAAGAAATGGCACCGCACACACACTTAATGTGCCAGAGATCTAGAGTAGATGAGTAGACTCTTCTAACCAGCTTTAAATAGAGTCTACCTTTAGTTTGAAACGTCTGCTGACACGCAGGGCCTGAACTCACTAAATGTCTCATAACGGGTGGATTCTGTTTACCTTCTTGCAGGTCTGCGTTCTTCTTATTAATAGCGAGTCTCTGCATGTTCGGGCCAAAGTCAGCTTAAGCTCTGCTCAGCCCCTTTTTTTTTGCTTGACTTTACACAACTGAATTTAGTCAATTCCAACGATACAGAAAACAACATCTTACCTTCTCCGCGGCTGGGACTGAGCAGCCGTGACAATGATTAAATCATCTCCTATCCCCTCAGGTGGACATCAAGCCCTCTTCAAGAGCCCTCGTTTCCTCTTTGTCTCCACTTAAGTCCCTTTACACGAGCACAGAACAACTATCTGTGGCGCATGCAGGTGACATTAACTCCAGATTCAGAGCATTTTCTCCGGCAGAGATTGTATTCTCCGCCTCCAAAGTCTCACTACACGGCTCGCCCCGTTCTCCAGCAGACCAGATGTTAGGAAGTTTGACTCTGCAGGCAGCTCCCTAAAAGTCTCTTTGTTTGCGCTCCACGTTTACCTCACGTTTCACTGAGCTTCTTTGAACAAACACCAACAACCCCAGCTTAACAATTATATTTAGATTCCACAAATTGAGCTTGGCCGTGTTTTTGTCTGCTTCTCCTCTCACACCCACTGAACTTGTCCCAGACTTGTGTGCTGCTCCTGCTATTGGACAGGAAGCTACAGGCAGCGGTGGTTGTGCTTCCTCCTGGCTATAAAGTAGTTGGGCTGAACTGAACTGTCATATAATTATCCCTATAACACGAACCAGACAAAGCTCTAACACAGGAAAGCTTTCATCGCAAATTATGACTCTAGAAGCCATGCGTGTTGTCACCAGTAAAGGACAAACTGTTTAATTTACAATAGCAGTAATGCTGTGAAAATGTATGGTGTAAAACGGGGTTTTTACAAGAGTTCATCATTTACAGTTCAGCCATTCCCAAGCTATTTTTGTCATTTTTAAAGCCTACTGGAGACTTTTCTGAAATACTGTAATCTTGTAAAAAAAAACCGAATAAAACATTTTTTTTAAAGACGTAAATATCGCAAAATATTGTCTTTGTCTAATTTGAGCACTGATGATTGTTGTAGTTCTGTTCAAATTTAGCATTTATTGTTTTTAAACTGTTTGGAACATTCTGGATTTATCTATCACGCCCAAGGTTTTTAAATACTAATTCAGCATGATCCATCTCAGTCTTGATAACTGTGCAAAACAAATAGAATAAATCTTTCAATGCACGTCCACTCCTTGCAACTTACACCTGCACTTCACAACTTTAAATGTCTGCCATGAGGGCAGCAGTGTTCAGAAACTACTCAATTATCCTAAACATCACAGAATCACTTAACAGATTTTAAAAAATGGCTTGTTATCAGAAGAATTTTACTAATACACTCATGGATGATTTTCATGAGTAAGCGGATGAATATATCAAGGATATGTTGAAACTCTGTGGTGAATAATCTGCTTTGTCAACATTACATACTCTTAAGATACTTTTTCCAGTTGCTTAGAAAAATAGTAATACACAATTTTGCACTAATATACAATAATATCGTAGTATATATATATATATATATATATATATAAATATAGTTAGTTAGATGAAAAATTATACATATATATATATATAATTTTTCATCTATCTAACTTTAACCTAACTTCACTACCAGCTATAATCGTACTGTGTTACTTCATCCATGTCGGTGCAACTGAGTCTGTTTCTTAGGTCACATGTTGTGCAGAGAAATTCTGTGTTTGATACACAGAACTTGTTCACTTTGTTTGAACAATGACTCATGTGACAAACGTCTGGTGTTGACATTGAAATTTTTGTAGAATTAATGTTTGGGAGGAGGTCAACGTTCGTTTACATGCACAAGTTGAGTTCTGCCCGAGGAAAATCTATTCTTTGTGTACTCTGTTATTCTCATTTGAATGATTTACTTATTTCGTGTGAGTATGGTGTGATGAAACGAGGAGGTCACAGTTCTGCAACACAGACTGATAAACGTATACTTCAGAGTACATACAGAATTAGTCTTCTCATTTTGTATGACATTCCACAGTAAATTCACCTTATGAAAGGCATTGAAAACAAATCTACCAACAGCAGCCAATCAAAGTCTCCTTGTGACATTATCACATTTTGAATGGAGACAGGTATTTTTTGAATGGATGAGATAAAAGCATTCAAATTTTTTTGCATATTAAAATATTTGAGCCTAGCCTTGATCCTTACTATTCACTGGTTAATGACATGAAATGGGTGAGTTGTGATCTATTTGAAACAACCAGCTCATCCACACATTATGAGTATATAAATACAAATAAGGTACCTTTAAAATGTCAGCTTTTTAGCACTCTGTGTTGATACAATCAAACCTTATCATTTTATTTGTCTACATGTATTTTAGACATTGCTCATGCAGTATCATTTATAGTTAAACACTCTTGCTTTTACCAGGAACATGCTTTGGCCTTGATCTGAAGTGATATAATTGCCCATAGTGAGAGCTGTTTCATGTAAGACTTGAGAATGATGTCTACTATATTGTGGAAATGTTCCTATGAGTCGCATTTCCCTTCTGTTGTTTAGGAGCGGTTCCACAGGATGCTGTAATGAGCCATATTTAAGTGTTGTAACAAGCAACGTGACAAAGCCTTTCTGCACCGAGGGCAACGTTTTCAGGAGGTAATCTTTTTGCAAGCCTACGCTGTTTGGTTAAGGCCTTCAAAGTGTAAGGCGCTTGACAGTCAGCAGAGAAAGGACAGGTTTCTGAGGACTGCCCTATGCCCTGCTTCGCTTCTGAAAGGACTTCTGACCAGACTAAATGAGCTCTCATGCTGTGGGAGGACACATTCAGGAAATGTTGAGCCTGAGAGAGAGTACAGCCGCTAGCACACACACAGAAGTGTTTGTGTGTGTAAAGGTGTTCTCCTATAGGTGAAAGTGGAGCTTTACAGGGAATGAGTGCCCATCTATGAGTGTTGTTCTAAACTTTTGATTCTTTCAGTGCTTCTGAATGATTACTGGTGAAGAAAGAGAGCACGGGAAAAGGGTTTGTGTGAGAGTGAGAAGGGAGGGTGAAATGTGGTTCCAATCATTCACAAAGATGCTTTTGTTCTGTGGCTGGGGGCCCTCTGTCTCTCTTTCTAGCTCTTTCTGCCACACATGGAGTCAGAGAGGTTCATCCACTTTCTCATCATACCCATGGTCTATCAGGGGACACTTCCCAGGGAGGAAAAGCCGGCTGAATAATGAGGAACAACCAGATGTCAATTTAAAAACCAGGACAATATTCAGAGTGCACAGGGGGATATGACGTGTCATGATTCATGGCTACGCATTTAACTTACATGTAAACTCCTATTGCTTTCTGTTTGGAAATAACATGTTCTACCTGTGAAGTAACTTGATTTCCTCCAGGTGTACCAGTTTCCCCCACAGTTCAAAGACAGGCATGTTACAGTGACTGTTTCTATTTGGGCAGTTGGTGTGTGGCTGAATTTGTGGCGTTTTGTGACAAACTGATTAGCTTTCTTGGATGTAGGCCCTACCCTCAAACTATGTCTGTTGGAACAGGATACAGAGGGTGCAAGACAAAGTAAGTACAGAAAATAAAAGGATGGCTCGATGGATTCTGGATGTTCACCTTCCTGTGACAACAGAACCAATGACCACCCTTATCCTTGTTCACCTGGGGAATCCAGGAGTTACTATTAATGAAATACAGATTTGCTCCATGCATTAAAATCAGAAAAGTTGTCAATATTTATATGCAGCAATAATGCTTTCAGAGTTTTGAAGTAAAAAAAACACCAAATTATAAGTCAATTTATGTCAGTGATTATAACAATAATTACTATTATTATTATTTAATTCTAGCCCTGTTTGCAAATCAGAAAATTTAGAAAGCATATAGATGTATAATGCAGAATGCATTACACACTGAATAAATGTTAAAATAAAGGTTTAGAAGAACCTCAGTGCATCTACCAAGACATATTCTCTCATTATAGGTCCTGCAGTAAGAAGGCTGCACTGGAGGAGGTTTTCTGAATAAAAAAATACACTTTTAAAAAATAACATTCCTACAGTTATAGATCAAATTTTAGTCTAGAGAATTAATGCAAATTGAAGCCCAGTCTGACCAGATTGCAATTTTTTCATAGTTATCCTTTAGTCAACTGAAAAGATGTTACAATAAAGGTTTAGGAGAACCTCAGTGCATCTACCAAGACATTATGCATATAGACTTGATTTATCAATCAGAACAGTAAAAATGTATCCCATTATGAATGGACAATATTGTAATATTTAACTGCCGTCTGCACTATATTTCTGGTCTAAAGTAATCCAAAGTATTTCTTCAATTTACATTAAACGTGTCTTTTTCATTACAGTGTTAACATTATTTGTAACAATAATACAAAAATTGTAAATGTTCAGTGGGCTGTGGGCATTATAAACTAACCGAAAAGTAAAGACGTAAAGTAGAAGGTTGCTGTCTCTCAGTGTAGAAAAAACATGAATAAGGAGAGCCATGTGGATGCATGTGGCAGGAGAGACACAATATGTTGTGCTGTTTAGAGTGAGTTGGTACACTGTTTGGAGGTAGGCCCGCTGCTTTAGCCACAGCCATGGAGGGGAAGAAGGGAGCAGGACGATGGAGTGAGTGAAGAGGGGAGAGGCAGACATGTGAGCATGGCTCTCAGTGAATTTATTTTGTGACTCATAGGGTCTGCCTGGACCTCAGTGCTCTACATGCTTTTGGGACTCACATCCCCTCACGCTCATCCCACACACCCAATCACACAAACGTGAATATTGATTTTGCATCGCATACACTGACGGACAAGCAGATGCCTGGATGTAAATCTACTCTTAGACAAATAAAGGTCCAGTCCACAATCATATGCACACATCCAATACTGATTCTGTCCAGATGAGGATTGAAAAGTATGTTCAGTTCCAGTTTTGTGCCAAACACTACTGTGCTACTCCAAGAATAACCCCTTTGTCTGTTGCTCTGCACCTTGGCTCACCCGGTACACGTACATTGAACAAAGTTTCTGCTTAGTATTCATGATGTGTGTACACCGGTGAGGGAGTTTTTGGGTCTCAAAGTGTGTGCGCAAGAGTCTGTAGTAGGCTTAGAGAAGGGGGCTCACCCAAAACCAAATGTCACAAGGATTTAAGCGTCAAGAGTCAGTTTTCTCCCAGTGGACTAACAGAAAAAGTTCACAAGAAGCACAAGATTAAACAAAGTTTCAACTTTCCAAAAAACACTCAAACACTTTCAATTTTTCCTCCCTGTGGCAGCACACCCAGGATGCAGACCTGAGGTTTTAAAGATGAGCTGTAGGGCATGTGGCACACCTGAAAGGTAGACAGACACAGCTGAAGTGAGAAAGACAGAAATGGAGAATGTCAGTCAACTAAATGAAAGCTCATGGAAAACTTGGAAAATGCACGCAGTTCAAGATCTGTTCTACAAATCCAAAAGATCCTTTATCCACCTGTATCCGTGTAATTCAGCTCATCACAAGTTGCAAACAGTTCACCTGGTGTTGGTTCTGCACTCTCTGGCCCACCCTGTTGGTCACTCCATGTCAGTGGAGTCCAGACATGTTTGTGTTTGTGATATAGTGCGTGTGTTGTCTGGTTTGTTTACTCCTCCTGGTGGCCACTCTCTGCATCACAACACATGACCCCCCCAGCATGACCACGCCACACATCTTTTCAGCCTCCAAAATGTTTCCACTCACCTGAACAACGGCTGTTGACACATTACAAGCGATATCAAGAAACAAAGTTCCGACATTTTGTCTTTGGAGTTACTCTTAAACATAAGACTGGACATTTTCAATTTCCCAAACTCAATAAAGAACAAATGGAAGCTTCTTGCAAACTTCTACATGATGAGCAACATGGACATTCTGTATATCATTTCATTTCTTTCTACTGATGACAAACTGAAGGCTCACTTGTAGAGTTAATTGTTATGTTTGACATGTTTAGATTTCAAGATAATTCCAAAAATCATTTTCTGTTGAGGGAATTATTATATTTTGGAGTTTTCATTCATCTCCAATATTTGTATTTGCTCTTTGTATGTGTTTGAGTGTGTTTCTGTAGGACTGTAGGACAATTAGAGAAGAAAAAGGGACACACCTGACAGTGTAATAAGTATTTTATTGCATTTTATAATGCCATTGTCAATAATTAGTACAGATTACATGCAACTAGACCTACTGTACAGTTTTTTATTGTCTGCATGGACAGACACAAGAAGATTCAGGTTACAAATACACAGATAAATGTGTGTTTTTTTTATACAGCATGAAGGAAAGGGCAGTGACTGGCATTACATGGCTACCCCGGGATGGAGGGTCAGAGGACTGGGCTCCACTGTCTGTCTAAAGCCACCACCCAGTCCCTGTTCCCACCTCTTCCTCAGGTCACACTTTCAAATAACAAGAAACATAACAAAAACCAAAGGATAAAGAGAGGTAAACAGGTAAACTGAACTAAGAATCAATAAAGAGAGTCACTGCTGAAAATGTACACACATTCCTAAGGTTCAACCAGAGGAGAGCTGAAGTGGTAGTTCCATCAAATTCTGGCTTTCTGTTTCATAATACCGTCAGGCAATGCTTCACTTTGAGCGTCCCTTCCCCCTCATATGACACCTCAGAACTTGACCAATCACAGGTTTTGATCTCCCTGCATCCTTTGAGTCAGTCCCAAGCCAATGGGACTTAGGCTGCTCCAACAATACTGTTATGTGGATGTAGGAGGGGTAAGTCCAGTGAGATGTGCAGCTGATGAAGAGTTTTGGAATTAGCTTGGTTTTTGGTTGGTTAAACTTGTGGCATTGGTTTGGTTACAGTTTGGTTACAGTTAAGGAGTTTGGACTAAGCAATATTGGCTCGCAATGCCTTTGGTAGCCAGAAGATGAGCTGCATCTCTGAGAGCCATTCCACATTTTGGTATTGAGACTATGCAAGAGGAGGTGTATCAAAAATGCAACAGTGTGGGTCTTTGATCAGCCTCTGTGGGACTGGGAGATGAGGTTTGTGGCTGATCACCACTTGCCAGTTGTTTGACTCAGTGACAGCCCCTTGGCACCTGCAGACGGGTGACAGGTCTGCGGGCGGGAATTCAGCACAGGAATGACAGGGGTCAGGGTCACAGAGAGGGGTCACAAGGAGCAGGGACACATATTGGCACCTGAAAGGATCAACAGCAATACTTTTCTAGAGCTCTGCGTTTCTTTTAAAGCAAGAGAGAGGGGCTACATATTCTTACATTTTTCCTCTTTTTCTTTCTCTCAACAGAGGTTTTGGTCCTGTCTTGGAGGAAATAGTCCTTCTGAGGTATCAATACATGGTGAAGAAACTTTTAAGTTTGTTTTCCATTTGTTGTTTTTTTTTTTCTTTCCTTAAAAATGCATAAATGCAGTACAGAGACAAAAAAAGTATCAAAATAGACCTAGCTAAGATAAATATACAAACAGGTGTTACCTAAACCACTGATCTAACTTTAATTCTTTTCATTTTTTTGATAATACACTTAAAAAATCAGCGTCCCAGACGTTTCATGAAGAACTGAAAAATGGAAACAAAAAACAAACAAGGAAAAAAAAAACTATTAAACCAAGATACCTGCAGCACTTAATATGATAAATACATATATTCAGCATTAGCAGTACAGTATAGGAATCAGAGCTGAAAGCTTTACAATAGCTTTACAGGTGCAGAAAAAAACAAGAAACCTCAAAGGATAAGAGAAAAAAATCAAAGGCCAAAATAGGAAAGAAAGCCCTGGAGAGATAAGCCAAGCATTAATATACAAGAATACACCATGTAATGCGAAGCTGGAGAAAGAACAGAAGTGTTATGTGGTGACCTGTGAACAATCTACATCTTTATAAAACTGTTTTTGTTTACAGGTGTACCTTAAAGCACAAGTACGATATAATCAATGTTCTGGATGCAGCAGTTCCTCTTGGTTTGGATCCTAAAAGTAGTAGTGATGAGTTTCAAAGTGTGTTTGTCCTCTCAACATTCTCGTGAGTGTTTTGGTGATGGGGGTTCTGCTGTTTTGTTTGTCTTTGGATATCAAGATGGCTGGAGCTTGTGTTATCACTAACCAATAGCCCGGCTTCTGTTATACGCCTGTGTGTCTGTGTGTTGTGGCACTAAAGTATTCAACCCATCACTACCTCGGACAACCAGCTCCCCGCAACAACACATAGCCATTTACGACCAGCCTCTGAGAGCAAAGCCCCACCGTGAACATGCACGCTTACAGTGAAATCTCACAGTTGAAAGGCTGTTCACGGAGTTCAGTGTTAACCAGGTGGTCAGTTTTACGCAGTTGGTAGAAAACGGGTTACATGTAGTGAGCGCTTCTCAAAACTTTTTGAGGAGCCCTGAGCGCTTTAGATGCGGTTTACGGAGAGGTAGTCATTCTTAACCATATGGAAATGCGTCTCTATGTTTTTTGGGCTCAAGCAGATGTGTAAGGGAGTCCAGATCGCCAAAAATCTTTTTTTTCCCGTGATGCAGTAAGTGTAACAACAGGTTTGGCATTCGTTATTATTATTCTTATCAATGAGGAAAAGTGGAGAAAAATATCTGAGAGTTTCTTCCACTGGCTATGTGTTGAACAGTTTTGAAAAGGAGGTAGTGTTATTTTTGGTTTTTATCTCATTTCAAGAAGTCTGTCACTTTTGTACTCTGTTAGACAATCCGTCTCTAATGTGACAGAGAGCAGTCCTCAGAAAGGTTCTTTCATTAAAAAAGAAAAAAAACGTTTGAAGTGCAACATAGTTTGACAAAAAAACATGGATGAAACTTCAAATTAAATGATGTCCCTTGGTTTAATTCCTTTCACATGGGTATAATTTCCTCATTTTTATGCTGTTCCCTCTTTGTTGATGTTTTTCTAATACATATTTGGAATAACTCCTCCCTGTCAAAAGATGGGACTCTTTTGAATACACTTCACCTATTCAAGAACAGCACGGACAGATCGAGAGGGCTTTTCTCTGTTTTTCTAGTCTCACAAACTCCCAATGTTCATAACAGAAAACAAGCACAAAAAGTACCTTGTAATGCTCGTTGTTCAGCCTCTCTTTATACTGGCCTCTGACAATGATGGACTGATAAATATTAGTGTTGAAGAAAATGTAACTAGGGTCCATCCCGGGATTGTGTTTGTAACACAGTTGAGCCTGAGTATGAGAGAGACAGGGTTTCATCTTTAAGTGCTATTTTCTTCTATCGTCTTTTTTTTTTCCAGAGGAACCGTGCAAGGTTTGTATTTGTTTTTGGCCTTATGCCTAATCTGAGTCCTTTGTAACTGTCTCCAAATTCTACTCTGCTTTACATACTTTGGTTTTTGGGATGGTCAGCACTGTAAATCATGTAATTTCTATGCAATAGTTATGTTGGTACAACAATAAGAATTCAAACTCCTGGTTTGTGGTCTTTTGGCCAGTTCTTTAAGATATTAAAACAAAAAAAAAGGAAAAAATGAAAACAAAGGGCAAAATAAACTACAGGGTTTTTGGTTTTCTACATATTTCTTTGGTTACCTGTAACAAAAATAAAATGGGAACAAGCAGATAATAGATTAAAATAAATGATAAATTTGGCATGGCACTGTAGAGAGAAGTAATGCTTTGATATCATGGAAAACAAAGAAACAAATCTCACGTGAAAACACAAACTCACACAGTGAATTGCAGATAGCTTCTAGACAGTAACCATTACAACGATAGAGCTTTGAATCGAAGCTGAGCAGAGTTGCCACATTTGGTGTCCCACAGAAAGAATTCCCCCTTACTTCTTTATCAATTTGGACACTTTTCTGGGTAGAACCTTTGTGGGATGAGGTATTCTCTGACTGCAGTAATATTATATATTTATATATTTTTTAAAGCATTACAGATATTTCTCAACTAAATACACAACCAAAAGAAAAAAATAACAGTGAGAGTGAGAGAGAATTAAAAAAAAAAGTTTCTGGTATTAAATAATCTGTCTGGATGATGTCAACTTTAAGTGCTATTTCTAATTTTCTTGCCTGCTACACATGGGACAGGGACAGGTAAGGTTGGGACAATACTGCGCATTTTTGTGTTGTTATTTTTTTGCCAATACTTATCTGGAATGGTGTGAACAACCACAGTAAATCAAACAGCTAACGAAACAAAAAACAGCATCTGTAGAAAAGGTATGTCAAAACACATCACCACCTTGGAAATATCGATCCTTGAAAATAAACAATACCATAACAAAAAAAACAACCCAAAAAAAAAAAAAGAAAATGACAAAAGCTACCACACAGTTTTTCTTGTTATATTCCATAATCATCAACAGTTTTCTTTTTTAGTCACAATGTATCTGTAGATGCTGCCTCCTCGTTTTTCACTGCCTCCCGTCTTTTCTTCTTTTTCTCTCAAGTGTTTCATGCTTTCATCACTCCAACTGCGAATGGAGCAGAGAAGGACAGCACCAAATGGTCCTGTTCCCGCAGTCTTCCTGGGGTTGGGGGGGTGTTTGGAATGAGGTGGGATGTAGATACGGCATGAAATTGTCTTCGTTTTCACTACTTTGAAGCAAAAAGTTTAAAAGATGTCCCTCGCTAAGTGTCTTGCTGCTGGCAGAGGTTTGGGGCGGTGACCAGGGTCAGCCTCTTTGTACGCACACACACACAGGTGTGGGGGGGAATTTTGGAAACGCGAATTCTTCCTCCTCATCTCGACGCCCATTTAATTTGACTCAAATCAAGAAAATAAAAAAACCAAGAGACTGACTCAAGAGGGGAAGAAGAAGCATCCGGCCATTGGTGACTGCTCCAATTCTATATACACATGACCCTGTGTGCGTGTCTTCTTTCGAACACACACTTCTGTGTTTCTTCTCCGCTTTGACAAAATGGTCAGTCAGGCAGCCAGAGACCACAGAGAGGAGCGTGTATGCAAGCCGGAAAGTGTGTGTCCACGCCTCCTGGGGTCTCTACATAGTGGGTGATATTTCCAGGCAGGACAATGAGTCATGGACTGACAACTGTACGAGTGTGCGCGCACATTTTTTGTGAATGTGTATGCATTAAGTGGTGTTACACCTCTGAGCCGTGTGTTGAGAAAGCAACACACGGAGGTAAAGCAGTGCTCCACAGTCTTGTTTTTGCGTCTGAAAGTAACAAAATTAATCTAACCCTGTTTTGAGTTTCTCAATGTCATCCTTGGTTGCTTGAATTTTCTTAGAAAAAAAAACAAAACAAAAAAACATCACTTTTTTTTTCTCTCTTCTCTCTTTTCTCTTGAGTGTACTGCTGCTATCTTTTCCTCCTCACACAGGCGAGAGGGCTCGGGGATCTGTGTAAGTCCCATCCCTCCGGTTTGCCGTTGATCTTTCCTACTCGAGCTCCTCTGTGGGGAGATCCTCCTCCAGGTCCCGCTCGTCACTCGGCAATGGAAGGCTGTGTGTGACACCGGCCAGGAGGGATACTGGCCGACTGTCCTCTTCCAGCTCAGTGGGCTCCTCCTTCACATGCACCGGGTGGCTGGGGGAGAGACCACAACTGCTAATCAGGAAAAGTGTGGGGTTCAAGGAATGTATATGTAATGATTTATATCAGTGCAAACATACTCTTCGCACAAATTTGCATCTAGATATTTTTGGCTAGAATGAGAGAAGCTAGATTATAAAGCTTCTAAATAGTAAATATTTGGTGGGGAGTATCAGCAAAGGTGGCGCTCTCATTCAGCAGCTCATTGCTGTCACACGTATCCCAGAAACAACTGACTAATGAGATGAGAGGTGAAACATCTTCACGATCCAAAAAGAAGACCATCTGCCCTTTTCCAAGCTCTCAGGATTACCATGTCCTGGATGACTAAGAAGCTACACAGAAATATTGTCTAACTCAATTGAGATCTGATAGTTTTTTTGGTCTACTTTCTTGTCGCAAAGGTATGTTATAAAGTTGTGATAAAAAAAACAACAAAAAACTCATTCTTAAATTTACATTTTAGTAAGTCACATGATTTTTCAGGGTTTATGAATCATAACGTTTTAGAGACAGAACCTTCACATCAAGAGGAAATCATTCCTTATCTTTTTAAATGGATTGTCTGATAAATGGAAGACATTTTAAAGAAAAAAACAAAAAAAAGCCAAAGACGGTCAAAAGCTTCCTGGCAAGTTGTAATACTGAGATAGATCTTGACTCTTCGACTAAAGGGGTTATGAAATTCTTGAAACCACTGAGCGCTTTGACTCGCGGTTCTCTTTCTGTGCCACACATACCCGTACTGTTGAGGGCTGAGCGTGGGGCTGCAGCTGCCGTTGCTGTTGACCTGTTCCACGGTGGAGCTGACATCATCGTGGCCCACGTGTAGCATGTTGAGGCTGGCCGCAGACGGAGGGGTCACCAGCGGGGGGCTGTTCAGCAGGGACAGACTGCTTTCTGCCAGCGCCGCCTACACGTACACAGAGTGTGGTGGTCATTTCTCTTAAATGGCCCACATCTGGGGGACGTTTGTAACCCTGAGGTACAAGTGAACATCACGACAAACCACTAGGGGGCACTTAGATACAGTACTTCCCATCTCAAGGACAGTTCGATCTTATTCAACTTCCTGTCAAAAGTGTGTGTGTGTCAACAACGGGAATGTTAAATGAGACTGAGCCACCTCGACTTAAACGTGGAAACATAAGTGCAGCATCTGAAAACAGCAGAGCCAACATGGCCAGCTATTTTTTACACACTTGCACTCAGTGTTGGAGAGGACAGGTTGAATGTCAGCTGACAGACTCACCCCACCTCCCCTCTTATGCAGGAAAAAAGAAAAGACAAAAGGAATTCTCACTGGCTCAGAGGTGGATTTTCTGGGACAGGCGATAATTTTATGCAGTAACCTAATTGACAACCACTTGACGCAATAAATCATCTCAGACGCAAAAGTGCACTTGGCGTGTCTGGAGTTGGTGTGTGTGCCTTTTTGTGTATGTGGTGGAGCATGTGAGAAAAAGCGAGGCGGGAGGTGAGAGCGAGCGTTGATAGGAGGGAGGAGGTGGTGTGAACGTCGTTAGGGAATCGGCTAATTATGAGAGGGAATTGATATTAGTGTCCTTGATTGTGGTAGCACTGTGTGTGTTTGAGAGAAAGGTAGGAACAGAAAGAAATAGGAAAGTGAGCGAGGCTTACCTGGTAGCTGGCGTTTAGGGATCCAAAGCCCAGGCCAGAAATCATGTTTTTCACCAGAGTGGGACTTCTGCACATGTGCACAAACACGAAGAAGAAGAAGAAAAAATCAGTGGGGGTTTGACTCACACATTGCACACACATGTGAAAGATGTCACCTCAATCAAAGCACTATAACAAATCTTGCAAATATTTTACAGACGAAACATTCACAGACTGTAAACAGATGCTAAAACGAATGAAAAGTGTCTGATATCTGGCATGCAGGTGTGTGTACACAATTATCCGGGGTGGTTAGGGAGAACATCTGTTTACACACGCTAACAAGGTTTTTTTCCTGTCTTGCATCTTGCACAGCTGCTTACTAATGGTGTCAACAAACAGGGAGAAACGCGGGCGCATGCAGCACACCATAAGACGGCAGCCCCCCTTTGTTTTATGTAATTTGTGAGTCTGCTCCTTCGTTATAATATCCGATGCACTTCACAGCGGGATCACACTCTCATCAACTTAAACTTTGCACCAAGAAATCCAACTCGCATACGAGCATGAGAGCACACTTACCCGGTCATCTTTGGTGGTCTCCTCTTTTGGTATTCAACTTCATCCACAGTCCACACGGCACCCTTCACGTTCTCAACGCGGACAAAGCACTTGTGCAGACTTAAGTTGTGGCGCACAGCATTCTGGGGAAAAAGAGGTAGATTCATTGTGTGTTTGCTGCAAATACCAATTTTCATTACAACAATTTACATAATAAGACCAGCAGATAGTTTACTTTTTTTACTCATCACTTCAGACTTTACTAAGGCTTCCTGCGCGGAGCTAATATAAAGCAGCAGTTCTCAAGAAACGTTATTTTATCTCAGAATGTTTCTAATCAGTCATCATCAGCACACACGCAGAAACACACACATCCACAGGCACTCAGACAACCAGGCAGGCAGGCAGGCACACCGCTATCTTCGTCTCAACCCCCCAGGGACAGGCCTCCCTTTTCATCTGCTATTTGTAGTTTGTTCATGCCCAATTTCATTACCAATTTTAATTCGTCTATAATTAAATCCTGCATATTCTCTCTGACACGCTGTTCTAAGCCGAGAGGGAGGGACAGGCCAGGCATGCATCACTCTTTGCCATAATTACACACGCAGATATACACACACAAACACACACACAAACGCACACACAGACGTAATTACACAAGCCATAATCAGCGGAGGAACCCTTTCTCCCCCGCATCCCCTCAACCCCCCGAGCCGTGATGCTAAGTTTTGTAAATGAGTCTGACCCCAATCTCTGCCCGCCACCCTGACAGTGCAAACACACATACACAAACGCATGCATGCGCGCACACGCTCCAGACACCGGTGCTATTGCAGTGCTATTTGCATTTGTCTCCGTGATGAAAGCCTAATTCTGCCAGTTAAAACATTAGCAGTCATTTACAGTGGGTCACAGCACATGTGCCACTCATCTCCACTCCCTCCAGCGGAGGGGAGGAGAGGGTGGGGAGCAACAGAGGCAGAAATTTGGAACATTTTAACTGTTTGAAGCAAAAAGAAAAAGCCCTGAATGCCAGTTCATTAGATTGTACTGTTTTAGTTTCAGTTTAGGAAAAACACTCATCAGGTTCCTTCCCTGACAATCCTTATAAATTCTGGGATAGACTATGTACATATAAAAGTGCATACATTTAATGAGAATTTACCATCATTTCTGTTGGAAAGAAACTCAGTTACAGAGATGTGGCAGCAAAAATGTACCTAAAATGTTTTCTCGTTGCAGCAGAATACAAACACATTTTTTCAACCATTCCTGTCTACTCCTATTTCTCATCTCACCCTCATACCTTTCCCCTCTGTGTCTCCTATGAATGACTTCCGCTCCCTGACTCCACTGCTCCGCTCATGAAATATAACCACTTGTTAAAGGACGTGCTTATCTATGGCCCTATTTGACTCACTGAGTTGCAATATAAATACATAAGAACAAGTCAAGCTGTATTTAAAGGTCCTCTTGGTAAATGGCTTAGAAAGCAGACACCAAGCATTAATAGTTAAAATTCATAAAAATCAGATGAGGAAGTTAAGATATTCCTTCAACCCTGTCTCCTAACCTTTGTAGCAAATCCTCCCTCCCTATCCCTAACCCCTCCCTATCATCATCATCCTCCTCCCTCCCTCCTTGGCCATTAGAAGGAGGCTGTTGTCGCACCCTTCCCTCTGCTTTCCTCATTCCCTTACTTTCCCTTCTTCCAAAACCCACATTAGTGTGTATGAATAAATGGGCCAGCAGCTGCAATGTTGGGATCAACCTGAGCGTGTGCATGAGAAACCGGGATGAGGAGAGGGAAAAACTCAGATCAGTGTGTGATCATGAACAGTGCATGTTGGCTCTGCATGTGCTTCTCTGTAATGAGGCTGTGTAGCTGATAGATGTGGCTTTAGTGGGCCTGACACTCCACGTGCTGTGACGGAGGTGAGAGATTTGCTTAGGCCTTAGAGTGAGATACACATCAGAGAATAAAGGAAAACATGTGAATGATAGAAAGTGTCTCACATAAAGAACAGAACAGAAAAAGCTAATAACTGTCAGATCAAAGCAAAGTCAGCTTTAAAATGTGTATCCGTTAGTGTACTGTACATAATGTTAACATGTGCAACATTTTGGCCTTCTGAGTGACAATTAATTTTGGCATACGAGCCAAACAACACGGTTAAACCTGCTCGTAAATGCTGTTTCTTTCATGGTGGCCTAACAAGTCTCAGCTGGGATCTAGCTAAGGGCCTGCATCACACAGCAGAAACTACAATGACTTCATTTCAGTCCATTTTAAACCAGATTTCATAAAAAGCATCATATTCTATTTTTGTCAAACTATTTTATTGTAACAGCCACAATACAAACATTCACTTTTGTAAATATGGCTCCACTCATTTTTCCTGTATCTCAAAGAAAAAAAACTCTATAATGTACATTTTTTTATCTGATTGAATCTTTTCAAATCACTCAATGTCACATGTTCCAAAACCTCACCCTGAGAGAGTTAGCACCCTTTTTTAAATGTATGCTAGGTAGATATAAAATAGGCATATGGTGTTGCTTTACCTTCCATGTGGCTGTATTTCTCCTGAAATAGGCAAACTTTCGTGTAAACCAGTTGTAGATCTCATTGAGAGTCAACTGTCTGTCTGGGGATTCCAGAATGGCCTGAGAATGACAAAAACAGGACATATGTTAGTGAGGGTCTCAGATGGCAGATGGAGAGAAACCAAAAAGGGATCACTGATGAGACTTACATGACGTATAAGAGAGGCGTAGGTAAAGGGAGGCCTGACATCAGCGTTCTTGTAGAACTCACAGTTCTGTGCGAGTTCTGATGAAGAAAAAGGTGATAATTCAAACAAAAGTGTTGCACACTTTTGCAGCGTACTACAACAGTGATGTGAATGTATGAGGCATTCTGAGCCACCCATCTAAAAATCTGTTATCTTGTCTTGGAATACAGAGCATATAGATAGCCATTCTTGTGTAATATTTACATACTGTGAAACACATTTTTGCCAAATTACATAAGAAAAGCTCAATTAGCACTGTTAGATCAATCGAAAGCAGTTATTAAGAATCATCAACACCAGTATGAAGGATTAGTAACTTGTGAATCGTAGTCTTATGAGGATCAACTGTGTTCTACCTGAGGCGATAGGGGTGCAGTACTTGTCAGAGTTGCGCCTGCGTATGGGTCCAACAGCGTGTGCGTGAGAGTGAGAGTGTGTGTGCAGGCTGGAAGAGCTGATGACGGAGGGTCCCTGGCGCAAAGGGGTGATTGGGGTGGCAGCTGAGGTGGGAGGGTGGGGGAGACCCTCTGGGTAGGCCTCGCTGTCCCGCTTTAAAAGGGAGCCACTGGAAGCCAGATTCAGCTGGGAAGAGAAACACACCAGACATTTCAAATGATTTCAGTACACACAAAAAACATATCTCTTCAAAAACACTCCATGACATGTCAGTGACAGGTGAAGTCAAGAAGACTGACATTTTGCTGTGTTACTTATTGAAATTGGTACACAGTCTGAGATACAAAAAAAAGAGCAATAACACAGCAAAGACATCTCTCCCATTTTGGTAAGAATATATCCATCCATCCATTTTCTATAGCGCCTATCCCCAACAGCCTTTCCCAGCTGACAATGGGTGATATGCGGCGTAAACCCTGGACACACTTACACACTCACATTCACTCTTAGGGGCAATTTGGGGTGTCCAATTAACCCAACATGGAGGGAACCCACACAGACACAGGGAGAACATGCAAACTCCACAAAGAAAGGCCCGGGCCCCAGTAAAAAATACATGAAATATGAAATAATGATAATAATTATGCATTGTCTAAAAAGGTCCTCTAGCTTGTTAATTGTAGAGAAGTGATGCAAACATACTGAACAGCACACTTACTGCGCTCATCAACTCTTGAAAGTTGTACTAACATGGAGCTATTTACCTTTGTAGTTTAGGGTGCTTTACTCACGAAGCACCGCTAATGTTAACCCAGACAGAAAGTGAGGCCTGCAGTGGCTGTTGTGAATACATGGCCCTGTCATTTGCACCTAACCGCACACACTCACACAGTCTGAATACGCACATATATCTATACACACAGCACTGGCTGCAATTAACCCTGAGCTTACAAAAACAAAACCACACGACAGCATGTTTGTAAGAGGGAACACACACATGCACTCTGCGGTGGCAAAGTCTTCACGGACCAATTCGGCCCAATTAGGCAGTGCTTTGTGAGCACACACAGACACACACACACGTACACACAGAACCAGTACTCCCAGTCGCTCTGGGAAAGCTGGTGTAAGGCTGCTAGTTTAGGACTAATTAAAACCAATGTGTGTGTCTGTGTGTGCTGTCTCGATATATGTAAAATGTGTGAATCTCCTCCTCTTTACTCTGACCCTTCTCTGTACCATTTAAGCTGACTGGAGGGGGCGGGGCTTTTTAACAGGTACTTCATTAAAGCTGCAACCCTGCCCCATCACCACGGCAACAGTCGAATGCTGTTAATTGAGGCCAAGCTTTGTTTCCATTCCTGATGCTCCTCCTCTACCCCTCCTTCTCCAATTCCTGACCCTAAGGCTCGTCTCCAGTGGTGACAGAACACGCCTCTTCCTGATTTCCCATTAGATGATAATGGCAGCTGATCCCCCTGCGATCAACACATCACCCAGACACACAAGCACGCACAGAAACACGTGCACACACATTGACACCCGACTGCACCCGTTTATATCCTCAAATTAAGACACTCTACCACTAATTGACAATTAATTTCTACATCTTCATATTTTAATAAGTCTTCTCGTCAATCTGAATAATGAAATATTCATCAGACTCCAAATAACGTATACACTCACACAGACACACTCAAGCCACATCAGATGTCTCTATTTTTGTCAGCATAATCTGAATATAAAAAAAAAAAGAATTCAATAATTTTGAATAATCGACAAGCTGAGTGTAATAGCTGCTTGGAAATGTTACAGTCAATTTGAATATGTGAAAAGTTTCAAAGAGAGATTAAGTATTAAAGCAAAGTTTTCTGTATAATAAAATGCAATGTATCAGAGTAAGTTTAAAACAGTAGAGGAAATGGTAGAGAGAGACAAAGATAGAGGATAGAAAACTTGGAGACTGGAAACAGGCCTTTATGACTGCAAAATAATACATGAATTGGTCAATAGGGGGCATAGACAGCAAGCTAGAGAGTAAAAGATGGATATGAAATCTAAAGAAAGGTAAAAGAAAAGAAAATAAGTTAAAGGGTAAAAAGTAAGTAGGAGGTTTCTGGTCAGACAGCGTGTATGATCTGGACTTTAGGGTGTCACTGTGTACTCACCGGTTGGTTAAAAGGTTTTGGCTCTGAGGGACGCATGTGCAGGTGGGTCATCATGGCCTGAAGTCGTTCGCTCTCTTTTGCCAGCTGCAAAAGACACGCGTGGATGACTTTTTATTGAATAAATGCTCTCATTTCGCAAACATGAATGATCTTATGTGGCATTACAAATAAAATTGCACCTCAGGCACACAGATCTCTTACACACTTCCACTACTCTGCAGACACACTTGTTCCTTTAACTTTGGTAGACTGTTTAAAGGGGGCTGCTGCAGCCTTTGGAATGTTTCAATCTTTGTGCGTGTGTGTGCATGGGTACAATCATACACATGTGTGGCTCCCAGAAATAACAAAGTCCCATTAACATGCTCCAAAACTACAGCAATTTGTGTCAGTGTGAAAATATGAGACATTTTTTAACACAGCGCCTGTCCTGTATCTGTCTGTTTGTGCTGTGTTGTGCTGTGTTGTGTTGTGTTGTGTTGTGTGCACGAGGGCAAAGCAGTGGGCTTCCTGTGGACTGCTGAGGGATGAAGTGACAAGTCAAGGAGAGAGAGACGGCTTTCCTGATGTGATGTGACACCAGCTGCCTCTCTGTCACTTTGTGTTCCCTGGTGGTGGCTTCAGGGACTCAGCTAAACGATGTTTACCACCACTGCCAAATACAAAAGCTACCCCTAATGTTGGGCGGCCCACACTCATGCACGCACATGCCTACATAAAAGTAGCAAATGAATGCTCCATTCAGTAAAAAGAGACAATCTCTCTACTTTGTTTGGTACTTTTTATTTGGAAAAGACTGAAGAGTTTGCTATATTGTGTCTCATCATTATCATGTTCCGAATGTTTCAAGAGCATTTTGTGTGTGAACCACTTTGAGAACAAGAGCCTTCTTGCAGTCTGGTCCTCTCTGACTTGCGTCATTCTCTTTTCTCTCCCTCCCTCTCTCTCATCTTCACCCTTTCTTGCTAGTGACCAGAGACGCTTTATAATTGGAGCGGCGATGGCAGCTTCCCTGCTGACTGCTCCTTTTAAATTACAAGCTCCACTGCTCTCTATAAACTCTGCCCCGCCTCAGACAAGTTACTACCACTGACAGGCTGGAACAGTCTTCATGAATTTGTTTGTGAGCAAATGAAAACTAAGTGAGTTTTATGCATGACCCACCTGTATCTCAAGCTGCTGCACCACCTGCATCTGGACTCTGCACTGGGCAGTGCTGCGGTCATCCAGGGCATGCTCATTGTTCAAGTGCCTGAGGGAGACAGGAAACGGACGAGTCGTTTATGGAAAATAAGATACTTGATACTGATTAAATTAAAATGGCCAAAATCAAAAAGCAGATTGTAAAAAAAATTAAAAAAAATTCACTGAAGATCTTTTTATCGGGATCATTATTTTAATCTGGTGGATGAAAAAGTAACACGTCTCAGCCCTTTTTCCTTTTATTTTGACTGAGTTATGAGCTCTTTCAGTGCTACAAAAATAAATCCTAATCTTGGAGGTTCATTTTGTCTAGTAAAGGAGCAGCTGTGTTCTGTATGTGTATACTTCACTGGTGCTCAGTGAGCCATGATCCAAGACAACCACCTGGATATGAGCTCATGTGTTATCACACAAAGTCTTATCTTAAGACTCTCTCTTAGCTAAACTTCACTCCACTTATTAACACTGGTGCGTCACATGTGTGTGTGTGTGTGTGCGCATGTTCGCGCACATTGCTAAATGTGCGTGTGGAAATGGTGGCGCTGTTTGTTTCCTCAGTTGTGGGAGGACCTGGGACCTTCTGATCTTTCCCGGTGAGCCCCTCCCTGTCTCCCCTCTGTCAACGCCAAGGTTATTCACAGGTTGCTGCTGCATGAACAGCGTGTCCGAGTGTGTGTGTGTGTAGAATAGCCGTGCATTAATGTATAAACTCCTTATCGGACTTGTGTTAATGTATGGAACTCTTGTAAGTGGATGTGTGTGTGTTTGAGAAAGTAAGAAGTTAGGCAACATGAGGCGAAGACGGGAAATGAAACAAAAACAATGATGTCATGGCGTGGCTAATCTAGGCAGATAGATGGCTCAACACAAGTGCATGATAATAATAACAAAAACATGATCTCACCCTCTCTCTTTCTATAACTCACTCTCCGTAGAGCCCTGTCTACTTCTTCGTCACTTCTGTCCACTCTCCCCTTCCCACTCGTCTTCCCCCGCAACCCCCTAAATGCCTATGATTCACACTTATTCCAACCAATTCTGCCCCCCAGCACCCTCCAATCTCTGTATAGCTGGGCCGTAAACAGTAGCAGGGATTTTTCTTTTTTTTCTTCAGCGTGTCCCGACAATGAGGCTCTGTTTACTCCTCTGAGTGCTGGCAGACAAGGCTTTAACCCACATTACACCCAGCTCTGGCGACCACAGCCAGAGTATTATACCAGAGGACAGCGAGGAGGAGGAGGGGGAGGAGGAGGAGGAGGAGGAAGGAGGGGAGGTGGGTAGAGGAAAGAGAAGAAAAGAAAGACCTGAACTAGTGGAGTGTCTCCCTCCTCTGTTCTTCTGCTCTACCCTTTTCCCCTCCTGGGGCAATGACTAAGGCTCGCTGGGAGGGAGCGCGCAGTTGGACTGACGGCATTATCTGTCGCTGCCTCTACTTTTTTTTTTTTTTCATCTTTCCCTTTTCTTCCACACACACATGCTCTTTCACTCTAGCACTTGCTCTCCTTCCATCTGCCCTAGGGCTACATGAAATGAGACACCAAACAACAGCTTTCCTCTCCAAACTTTCCCAGCCTGCCTGCGAGCTTTGATCTGACTGTCCAATGCCATCACAATCACTTCGCACACGTCTGTGATTATGTATGCGCATGCTCGCATGTGAATACAGATTTCATCACCCTGTCCTATTAATAACTCCCCTGTTCAAATAGCTAAGAGCTCCACATTGATAATGAGAGTGAGTTTGTTTAGGGGTTCATTAGGACCTTACGAAACATTCTTCAGAAGCCTTGGTGCCAAGTCCAGTGCAGAGAGGGAGACATGAGCTGGTAGGCCCAATACTACCTCAGCATCACACTATGCTTCCAAATTGGTCAATAAAAGTGATGAGGAGACTGAAATAAGCTGGCAAAAACTAAACAAACAGGTACCAAAACTGAAAGACTATTTTGAAAACAAAGAATTAACACATATGACGAGTGAATGTCTGTAACGGTGTGTGTTTGCATGTGTGAGTATACATGGATGTGCCCAGGAGCAAATGTGATGCAAGACATTGCAACAGAGGAATTAGGAAATTGGGAAATTCATAAACCCATTGACTAATGTGCGGGTTACTGACAAAGCTTCAGTTTGTTTTGCTTCCTCCTTTGAATATACAGGTAATCTAAAGCAGATAATTATGAGGTTTAGCTAGAAACCAATGTTTGAATTTGGACTTAAACTTGAATATTGGTTAGTAAAAAAAAAGAAAATACAAAACTCTGCAAAGAGACAGAGCACTGTCTAAAAGAATGTCTGAAAAGGGCAACAATTTTTCAGAAACTAAATCTGCTGCTCTAAATTAAGTTGAGTGTTCAGTTGGGTTGAAAACGTCTCAATCCTGAGAAGGAAAATTTCCTCTCTAGCACTGAGCAATCTCTTACTGGGATACGGGTATGAGCAGCATCTGCACCATTCAGATACCATGACAGAGATCGGACATTGTTCATCTCTGATTGGTAACTGAAGTCTAAAAATCAAAATTCTAGAAGCTGGGTGGCCTGTGACTCACTTGATGAACTGTCCCATGTCCTCACACAGTGCTTCGCAGCCAGGCCACTTGCACTCTCCATGGCCATATAACGGATGGGAGCCGGCATGCTCCTCGTGACTGTGGAAACACACACACACACACACACACACACAAAAGACTGCTGTGAGTTTGTACAACAGATACTATTTACTCTATGTATGTCTATGGCAAATAAACCAAGGTACAATCCTTAAGCAAGAAGCAACGCACTCATTTCTATACTTTCAAATGCACACATGCAAAAAAACTAGGAGTAATATCAGCAGCATCAGTGCAGACATCTGAGTGTGGTTAGCTGTGATTAGTTTGTGCAGGTCTTGAAGCCAAGTGCAAAGAAAGGAGGATAGAGCAGAGTGGGGTCAGTTACAGAAGCCAGGCAAACAAGGGAATTGGTCCAACAACCTCAGAGTCATATTCTGAAGTCCACGACCTGCCTTTCTGTGTGTTTTTTCACGTGTGTGTGTACTGGTGTTGGTGTGTGTTCTACTGTTTCGGGAGCTGACACTGAGCCGGCACAGACCCAACCAGCCATGACTGATTGGTGGCGGTTGCCGTCATGTGCTGGTTGTTCTTTTGTGGTGAGCCCATGTGTGTGTTTTTGTGTGTATCTGTTCGGATTTATGAGTTTATGTCAGTGTATTTCTCTGTGAGTGTAGCAATGAGAGAGGCCAGGTTTGGTTTGGATGCAGGGTACAATAACTGTATCAGTGCATGTGTGTATGGCAAGTCCAGTAGCAGATGTGGTTCAGACCTGGACCTTTGCCCGTGACTGCTGTCTCCATATATATTTACATGACTACGTATGTGTGTATTTGTCTGTGTGTGTGCGCACGCGTGCGTGAGTGTGTAAGCGTAAGCAGACTGGGATGGGGATTCTCTCAAATCAACATCAGAAGGTTGTCTAACAAAAACCATTTGTCTCGCAGATGGAAACATGTCTCCGTCTCACTTTTTGCCTCTTCCTGATCAGATGTGCAGGCTGGAGTGCACGCGTGTGTGTTTGTGTGTGTGCTGGCTGTGGTTGAGTCAACTCAGAAGCAGCTCAGACAGCAGACATGACAAACTGCTGGCAACCACATTCTCCTCCACATCAGCCATGCATTAGCTCTGCAGGCTAACACAATAATGCTACCGTCATTGGGATCCTCAAAGCCAGACTACAGGCAGCTCACTGTAGATGTAGTATGTCAGTGTCTGACATCTTCATTCAGTTGGTAAAACCTTTTTTAATTAACACTTGTCCACCTATTCTGGCCCCATCCAAAATGAGGTCAAAAGTCTGGGTCAACAATGCTCCAGGTGCAAGCATGGAATCAGTGCTAAAGGACACCACTCCCGTGGGTGTCGCTATCTTTGTCATGTCCCTCTTATGTTCGTGTGTATATGCACATGATACTCACTGGCTGCTCGGAAGTTGGCTGCCTTTGGAGTAAAGGGGGACATGGTCATCTCCGCTGTCTGCCTTGGTGAAGGAGGATATCCACTCAAACAGTCTGGCTCTTAAAAATGGAAATAAGCCCATGAGCAGCCAACACAGCCATGGAACAACACATCCACACAGTAGGTGTAGTACAACTACACCTGGTGCACCCATCCCTGGTTATATCCACAGAAAATATTGGGGAATTCCTCTCTGGGCTCCACCACCGTCTCTTTCTACTTCTCCTCATGAATCCACCATCCTCCCCTCACCTTTCCCACACACCAACCTGACATGTCAACATGTGGTTGACGGCATACTGGCAGAGCCTACTGAGCCCAACACACCTCCTATCAAATGAGCTGAGAGACATTTACACCCTGGTGATGTGTGGTACGCCACAAGAGCAAGATTTTCAGCTGTATTTGTGTGTATAGGTGTTTGCATGCATACATGTGTGAAACCACCCATAGTTAAGACCGTTAGAAAAGTTTAGAAGACTGTTGGAATGAGACAGACTAGAGATTGCACAGTCAGCAGACACACAATCAAACTGTAGTTATTGCAAAATTGTGTCCTTTTGTTCTTTAAAAAAAAACTCCCCATACCTGTCTCTCTTTGGGGTGTGGCTTTGTCCGTTGGGCAGGCTGTGCAGAGGAATGTGAGCACTTGCAGCTTTGGGGAAGGCTGAGGTAGAATTGGAGCTGTTGGTGCTCAAGTCCAGGCCCTCGGCCTGTTTGAGGGCCTCCTCACTGCTCGGCACCCCTGATACTTCCTTCCACAGCTGTTGGAGGTCTGATGGGCACATCGCTGCAAAACAGGAGACAAAGTTACATTTAAAGCTGACCTTGTGTTACCTTTTATTTTTGCATACCCTTTCAAAATGTGATGGTTTGAATTCATGTTAATTCAAATAAATCTATGAAGAAATATTGTTATCAATAAATCAGATTTAAATAGAAAAGAAACTAAATACAAAGTTTATAGAAATCATAGATGTCCTGAGTGTTACTCATTATTCTTAGCCACATAAAAATGAATGTGACTGTTGCAGAAGTTGCTATGAAAATAAATAGCAATAAATGGAAAAAAGACATACTAAAATATGTAAGATGATAATTATTAAGTTATTTTGCATAGCCAATGTTAGTCAATTCCCTATCCTTTTTTAATAGTTTGTGTTGTCCATCAGCACGCTACTCCCTAGAGCCTTTATTAAAAGCACGTTATCAGCAATGCCATTTGTGTGAAAAGTGTGGGTACAAATTTTGAGCTCCTTTTAGCTCCCACAGCTTTGTTATTTCTGGTCCAGTTTCACAGTGAGTAAGTGAGTGACGCTTAATATGCAACAGCCTACTGCAGTGGATCTTTGCATGCACAGTCACACGTACATGTACACACATCTATGCACACACATCGGCGCATACAAATTTCGGAGACTTCGCAGCAATCCAAATATTATGTCTGCTTTGTCTGCATTCTTCTGCAGTCCAGCCAAAATAAAAGTTCTCACCCTGGAAGAATGGGTGGTGTGTGCATAGATCTCTATGAGTGTGTGCGTTCATTATCCAAGACACCCAACCAATCTGTGGACACCTTCACAAAGTCAAAATGTAAAGTAGCTCAAATAACTTGAGTCTATTTAATTACAATATATATGTAATTTTATAGGAACAAACTTAAAGTAGTTGAGTGATGAGTGCAAGGAAAACAGAACGTGTGAGACGAACGGATTGGTAATAAAAAAACATGACTGGAAAATGACTCCTTTGATTTGTTATATCTGCCGGTCATAGCTGGCCATGGCTGGCAGATATAACAAATCTGAGAGGATGAGAGCAAAGTTAAACTTATAGTTTAACTTATAGGAATATTTTCAAGAAAATCTAATCAAATCAAACCAAAAGGAAAATGACAGGTGTGGTCACTCCATTTATAAAGACTGGTGCACATGACAGTCTAATTGGATAAAGTTCAGCCTATCCAGAACCCCTTTTCCTATTAGTTTAGTCTACTTTCAATTTTTTGTCAATGAACATAGTAAACTTTATGAGAAGGGAGTTATAAGAGTTCTACAGAGGGCCTCCACCTTACCACAGAACTAAACAAAAACCAAAGCAGAGCCCTTCATATTTCCCCCACCGCCTACACACCGAACTTAACAGCCCTTTGAGGGGGGGGGGGGGGTTGATAATGTGATTTGTGTGTGTGTCTGTGTGAGTGTTTATGCATGGGTGTTTGTGTGTTTGTGTGGCATGGCTGGTCAGAGGAATGCTGAGGCTCACGCCTGGCTGAGCCGTCACAATGGCCCAGCTCTTTCACACTGCAGGGAAATTCCAGCCTGATACAGAAGGAGAGCGCGAAAGAGAAGGAGACGCCAAAGCAAAATGTTTGCAACTGTCTGAAAAATTACACTCTCTAAGCACGAATGCATCATCTAATCCAGCCGTTTCTCTCTCCCTCTCTCTCTCCCTCTCTCTCTCTCTCTCTCTCTTTCTCTGCTTAAATCTCTGGTAAATCAGGTGGAGCTCCAGAGTTTTATTTAACATATTTGAAGCGTACTATTCAAACCTTCTATTAAACTGACTGAGTTTGTTATTCTTTTTAAACAATTTTTTACTTGTGCTTGTCTGTTTGTCTGTGTGTGTGTGTGTGTGTGCATGTGGCGGCATGTGAGTCTGCATGAGGTGAAAAAAAAGCCCAGAGATCAGAGATCAGAGAAAGAGGGAAGGAAACGGGTCTGTTTGGTCAACTCAGTCAGCGCTTTACCAATGTTACGGGCTCTTTAGAGCCCCTAAGGCATTTTCTGAGTGAGACAGCGTACGTGTATGTGTGTAACGCACTGCTGTGCACGAGCATAGACAACAGAGGGCATATACAAACACATGCACATACGTGGTCACTAAGGGCGGGCCAGCAGCAGTCAACATTTATCATTCTAAAACTCTGCTGACAAATTTAAGGAACTGGGGAAGAAGTTAAACATAGAAAAAAAAAGAAAAGTCCAGCGGGCACGGCCATAGCAAAACGATGATGTTCTCGTGTCTGGCTAATCTCAAGTACAAACACACACACGCACACATCTCTAAGCAGGAGGCTTAGTGGCATATTTTACCTATTATCCAAATGAATACTTTCCACAAACCCACCAATCAAGTTTCCTTTTATCTTTTATCGGCTGAATAACTTAACAGGCTTCACAGACAGCACTGGTACAGGCCTGTGTTTGTGCACGTGTGTCTCCGTGTCACTCTGTGTCGCATGTTTCGGGCTGTGTCTGTGAATGCATATGTGTGTGTGTGTGCACGTACCTTGCTGCAGAGACTGCATGGCGGCGGTGGGCTGCAGTGGAACGAGGCCTTGTCTCTGGAGGTTGAGTATGTGCTGCTGCTGAAGCTGCTGCATCTGAATAAGCTGCTGCTGGAAGGCCAGCTGCTTGCTACCTAACTGCTGCACACCAGAGGACACACAGAGAGAGGTAGAGAGTAAACAATTCAGGAGGTTAGATAAGTTAGGTAATAACTTATTCTTGTGGAAGAATGTGTCTGTACACCTTCAGTAAAAGAAAAAACAAAAAAAAGAGAGATTCGAAACAAATTCATAACCTTAATGCGATTCAGTCTGCCTTCCTTATTACATTATAGAGTTTAAAAGATGCTCAAGTTCAAAGTCAGAACAATTGTAGGATAAATAAGGATAGGCAGCTCGATCAAGCTGTGAGGACTGTGAGCATGTAGAGCAGGGACGAAGGGATTGAGGGAGTTTAAAGGGAGAGTGGAGAGGACTCCAAAGCATCTGGAGATAATGTCCATGTGTGTGTGTTATGATGATAAATGTCTCCCTTCCTGCTGAGCCAGTCTGGGGCAGACCTGCACTGTGCTGGGCTATTTGAATCCCCCTCCCCATCCTGACCCTGCACAACCAACTCCTGTGAGAGATGCACTTTATCTCTCGCTGATAACTGGCGGAGAGGAAAAATAAATAAATACAACAGCTCATTGTGTGTGTGGAAGTGTGTGCAAGTGTGTGAATGAGAGCGGCTGCTTAGAAACTCTCTGAATGTGGAAGAACTCACAGGAAGGCCAAAACAGGTCACTTGCTTTTAGACGTGGTGCCTGAGGATGACAAGTGTGGTGGCAGTGGGTCTGTGTGCGTTTGTGAAGGGTGAGTTTTAAGAGGGTTACCAACTATTATTGATATCACTTTATTTATTTGGAATCCTGGAGTGCTTCAGAGTAGGCAATATTACAACATTTCCTGAATGAATACTGTGTCTTGTCTCACAATGTCTGTTATTCTGAAGTGCGCACATGTCAGTTACCTCATCCTAAAATTCCAATGCATATATTCTATGAAAAATACTCCTTATAATTTAAATTCATAAATACTCTCTATGGAAAGGCAATGACATGAAAAAAGTAAAAGAGTATGATTTATTTTGGCTGAGTTTTTATCTACACGGATGACTTTGTTGGTGTCAAGTCATCTTGTAACTTTCTGCACACAACCGCTGAAACTGGACAATCTATTGAAGTCATTGTTTAACATGATAGGGAAATGACAGGGAAGTGAATAAAACCCACCAAACAACAGGGCAAATCCACCTCTTAAGCTGATTTGACCTGTCTTATGGTCACAGACGAAATCTCTGTCATGCTGAAATAGTTCCGTTCTTTGAAGTCAATTGCCAAATTCTCATTAGTTGCAATAAATGGTTTTATCAAGATCTGAGAATCCTAACTGAACTGGTTTAACCCTCTCTTTCTCTCGCTTTGGACCCCCTGCCCCCTCTTTTCAAACTTGTCTGTCCATTTCATTTCTTCCCCTCCCTCCTCTCTCTCTCCTGAGATATGGCTACGGTTCTTTAAAACACACATTATGTGTGTGTATGTGTGCCTGAGTTCTGTTTACATTAGCTGTGGCTGAGTGGCCAAAGCTAGCGCAGTAACAGGCTGTCAATGTGATTTATGAGCACATCACACACTGTCTGAGCCTGCCAGTCACAAAGATGCACACATACACACGCGTGCGCGCAGTAGATGGACACCCAAAGACACTTGCACACGTTCTTTCTCACACATACACACACACATATAGGCATCTCTTGTGATGGTCAGAGTCACTTCATTAAGCTGACTCCTGACCAGTCCCAAATGCTCCAGCGACACACAAAACACTGGCTCAACACACACATACTTAAGTTTTTCTTTGCATCACTTCCGCTCAGACATGAAAGTGAAAAGAAATTGGAGCAGAGAAGGAAAAGGGCAAAAAGCCATAGCCACTGATGCGCAGAGATTTTATTTTCATTCTTCCTCCTTTCTCCACAGCTAATCTACTCTTTTTTTTTCTCTTTTAGCTGGGTGGAACTGCTACCATGGCTAAGGCTCAGAGAAGATGAGGCACGAACTACGGCAGTACGGTTAGTGGAAGGCCGTCAAACACTCAAACCTTTCGGTGCAAAACATTCGTCTCAGTACCTCACAGCACCTGCAGCTCTTGACCAGGAGAAATGTCAGAAATGACAACAGTGGTGTTTTGCTCCTGATTGACACCTCACAGCTAGTGAAAAACCCTGACTGCTGCAGAGCACCTCGGTCTCATCAGCCGTACGCAGCCCCGCCGGGAGGCATATTCCCCCAGGTGGGTGTGTTGGAGCAGTGATCCATCACACATCAAGCCTCTCCCTCTCTGTCTTCATATATGTGTGGCTGCATGACCAGTGTTTGCACTTGTCTGGTTGTTGCAGGACAAGCAACCTGAAAACTGGGACAGGGGACGGCGCGGAGGGAAAAGGGGAGCGGGATTCAGACACCCTCTCAACATGCGAGTCAACCACAACTGGTTAGCTTTGGTCACGGTCCAGTTGGTCGCCCCCACTGTCAGTTAGGGGGTAGGGAAAGGCTCTGCCCACTGGGAGAAAAATGATAAAGAAGAGGAGGAAGCGGAGGACAAATCTAGAATGTGTCTCCCCGTGTGTTGATCAGAAAAAAAACATTTCAGCTGAAGTATTTCTCCCAGAGCCGAGAAGTTTTGTGCTAATGAGCAAAAACACATGGCCCAAATGCAAAAGCGTCTTGTACACGCATGCTATGTTCGTAATCATATTTGATTGAGTCCATGTTCGGTCACAAAGTAATCCTAGTTTATCCTATGATAACCTGTTGCATTTCCTGTTGCTTGAATTGCAAAGTGTGTGCACTCATGTATATTCGTATTTATGTCTGAGAGGGGAAGTGAAAGCAGGGAGGCAAACTGTGTCTGTGGTGTTAATTGACCATTAATAGCAAAGAGTGGCAGACTGTTGTACAAAGAGTTTCCCACTCAGTCTTGTGAAGAAGGCAGACAAATATGTTGGCACGGTAGAATATGCTTGGCACAGCCCTTGCTCACACACATTGACTTGGCAGCTACACACTCAACATCAAGCATACTTTGAAACAACAAATTCCAATGTCCTACATTCTATAAATCAAAACATCTATTTGATCCTTTTTTTATTTTCATCTCTCTCTGTTGTCAGTCACTTTCACTGCATTTAAGGGAGATTACGTTGTTCAGTGTGTGCTTTAGCTGAGCGAGAGTGTACTTGGTCAAGTTCACCTCTTTTGCCGCTTGCTTCCCGGCCTGCTGTTGCTGTTGCTGTTGTTGTTGTTGCTGCTGTTGCTGCTGCTGCTGAGTCAGAAGCTGGAGATGTAACTGTTCCTGTTGTTTCTTATAATACTCCTGTAACTAGAGACAGACACCAAAACGGAGAGGCAGCATGAAGAGATGGGTGGAGAAATAAAATAAAGGCCATTGACTCAGTGACTTAGTTTGGCCTCAACAACACGATAACAACATTGAATTGATTTGTGGTCATCAAACAACACATTCTAATCTCAATCATTGGATCTTATTTCAGTTCTTCTGCTCTCGGGTAACACCACAGCTGATTGTTGTGGTGATGTGCCATTTATTGACGAACCACATGCAACAAGTGAAGGCAGAGCAGACACAGGCTGCCGTGGTACATCATGCAGCTGCTGTGCTGCGTCTAGCTGTGTGACAAGGTGATTGCGTATGTCAAAGCTAAGCCCCGCTGGATTATTCACAGAGTTCAACCTCTGTAAAGGAAGGACTGATTGTGGCACACAACAGGCACGCGCACAGGCAACGGAGCAGAAATGCACCTGAAGGCGAGCGTATTGTTGAGGGTTAGATAACATGACCAGAAAATGTAAATCTGAAAGTACTGCGATGAGTAAACACACACAGTTTACAAGGCTGAGCATGGCTGTTTTGAACCTGAGAAAAAAAATGCACATGTGAATTTTCCTGAGTAGGATACTTTCAGGTTTAATGTATTCTGCGGGTCGCTGTCGTGAAAAAACCTGCTAGGTGTGAATGTTCCCATTCTTTACTGCCAAAAGTTCGAAACAATAAATCTTTACTGGGGTTGTTTCATAACATGAGAAGATAAGAGAAATAGCCCCAGGGTATGTATGGTTATTTATACGTCCTCCGCTATAGTTATAGGCAGACAGAGGGAGTGGATATTTCAACTGACACTTTTAGGTTTTCTTTGCACTACCAGAATTAATACATATGAAACTTTATGTTTAATGGAAAGATTAATATAAATATACTTTTGCATTCTTGCACCCATACACAGTTTCCTCTGAGTGGCTACAGCTTGTCTATTTGTTTGAATTACTAATCATTAATTTACCCAGGAAGCTCCATTAAGATTGTAATCTTGCAAAAGGGGAGCGTGAGGCAGAGAGCAAAACTTTCCCTGACCACAAAGTGTGTGTGTGTGTGTTTATGAGAAGACAGTGGGTGAGGGGATTTTGGGGGGTATCCTCTTGAGAACAGCTTGTACATGTGTCCGTGTGCAGTTTGTCTTTGTTTCATGGTGCATCAAATGTTCAAAGAAGCTTTTCGGGAGAGAATGACTTCACAGTGCAGCAGTTGCTTCGGTCTCTCATCCGTCTGACCCCACAGCGAGCAGGCTACACGCTGCCGCCCATCCTCACCACACATTCTGTGCAATGTAATGCTCTTTTTGAGCAAAGCTGTTTCAAATTATCCAGTAATGTCATCCCGGCCATAGTTTCATTTTTGCAGAATTTACAGCTTTTTTTCCTCATGATGTTCCGTCTTGCCTTTAATTCGGTCTGAATGCGGACTCATTCCTTTTTGCTTTTCCTTCTGTTTTTTCCATCGCTTCCCTCTCTTTTATCGCTCCTTAGGTGGAGTTAATCTCTCTTTTCTGCGTCACTAGGCCTGATCGCCTCCTAATCACACAGACAAATGCATATGCAAGCACACACATGCACCACAACGCACAAGTATACACACCCACTCACACATTCACACACAGCCTTGGCTGCAGAGTGGTGAGTTGTGGGAATAATTAAGTGATAATTAAGGTCTTTTTAATGATTTGATTCAGTGGCTCTGTGCATTAAGAGTATGTATAAGTGAGGCACTCACCTCTCTAGCCTATTACCATGACCTTGGCTTTAGTGAACACACCCAGATAGAAAGGCTGAGCAGCCATACCATAAGTAAAGGTTAGAGGAAACTTAAAGGTTAACACGCAAACACATATGGAGATCCACAAATGAGAGCCCGTACAAACACATGACTGCTTTGTACCAATGAGCTGTAAAACTTACTTACACACTCTTACACAATGCACTATTGCCATAGGGATATGAAATTTTATGCTCCGGTGAGTGATATGTTGGTTGATTTTTCTGTGTGTGTGTGTGTGTGTGTGTGTGTGTGTGTGTGTGTGTGTGTGT
>CAJRST010033334.1:14802272-14825033 GCA_907169785.1 Menidia menidia | reverse complement strand
TGTGTGTGTGTGTGTGTGTGTGTGTGTGTGTGTGTGTGTGTGTGTGTAAAAGTGCCTGATTTGCTGATATACACTAAGTGTGTAGCCCATACAGTGTTTAATTAAGTGGGAGAGCAATGTTAAACTCAGTGGTTTTTATTAGCGGTGCAGTGAGTGAGAGTGCATTATCAACCCCTTTCCCTCTGTCTCCTTTTTCCTCGTTACAGGAAAAAAGAGCTGGTGAAGAGGTTCCTAGCCATCTGCATGTCTGTTTCTAGAAAGCCTGCACATTTCACATTTCCATTATGATACATGTTGTCAGATCTCCCCACTGCAATTTATACTTGCCTTAAGCTACCACATCTTATTAAATCTACAATATGCTCTTCTTAGCCTGAGTGTGTATGTACTACGTGTTTTCTAGACATCTTTTACTATGCAATTACTTCTCTATCCCTACATTGTTAACAGGCATACTCACAGCCTTTACAAGACAGCACGGTGTGCTTTCCTTTTGTATGTAGAAGGTGAAGGGTTGGCGTAGCAAAGTATTTGACAAATCTATTAAAGATGAAACGTGTTCATTGGTTTGTGTCAACATGACAGCCCTCCTATCAAGGACCGTGTATCAACACATACTGATTCACTTTGATTCACTGGCTAACGCTATAAAGCATCTATGTGTGCAGCTGTGCTTACGTGCAGAGATATGCATGCACACGCTCCAAACAACGATGCTAAAGATGAGGCGGCCAAAAATCGCATTGTATAATGCGGACATGAAAAGTTGGACAACTGTGCGCACGACTTCAAAGATCCTTGAGCAATGACTGAGCTATAGTCCCAGTGTGTGTCATCACCTACTAAAACAGTCACATTCTCCGGCATGTCAGCTTTGGAACATGTCCAAACACAAAGCGTGCGCTTTACCTGCTGTAACATTAGAGCTTGCTGTTGTTGCAGCAGGGCCTGGAGCTGAGGGGGGGAGAGGATCTGTTGCATCTGCTGAGGAGTGATCATCTGTGGACTCATCATAGCCATGGACACAGGTACCTGAACACAGAGCAAGAACACACACACACACACTCTTTTAACATCATGACACTTTCGGATATCAACATGCAAAACTCGTCAGTCAGTGGAGGAAGCTTTGTGTGAAAAAAAGACCAAGCCAGCTCCACAAGCATGACTGTGCCTGCAAATGAACGCTTAACTCAAAACAAACAATCCACACTGAGGCTCTACAGTATGCTGGCAGTGACAGGTAAGTTAGGGAGGTGGATTGTCTCCTATTCTCTTTTGTCAGTCACTGTTAAGAAAAGCTGGCAACATCAGATAAAGATAAATGGAGATGCAGTAAAACAGTCATATTGTTGACACTTCCCCGCACAAAGCTGGCACTGTTAAGAAACGTCAATTTCTGTGGCAGCAGTCTGAGATAAAAGGACAGATATTTAATCTCCCAGTGAAATATAAAATCTTATCAGGCTTTATAAACACATGATTACGACGGGCTGTGATTCTCTCTCATCACTGCCAGGCCCGACGAAGAAGAAAGGAACAACAAAGTGGATATCTGATGAGATGGATATCTCATCAGATAAAGGGATATCTCATCAGATAAAGCGGCAAGCAGACAGAGAGAGAGGACTGAGTTGTGATTTTTGCAGATGTGTTGTGCAAACACTTTTAATGTTGATGCAGGGTGCAGAGATGTGCACTGTTTTAATCTGATAAACACAGCAACTAGGAAAAAAAACTACCACATACATTTGAAACCGAGAGTGCTAATGCAGACACAATACATGAAAAACCACACCACCAATCCTGCTGACAAAGCAGTTTTGTATTTATTGGCTTCGGGAGCAAAAGCAATTAAAAAATACATGTATTAAGAGGGATAAAAAAAGACAAGACATAAAGATACTTAGGCAGAGGGTTGAGATTGATTTGAATTATGCTTCCTCTATCACTTCCTTCATATTGACAAAAAACCAGGATCATCTGAAGAGTGTTAGGCCCTGTTAACAAAATTAGATAGATAATAACATCCTCTTCCTGACTTGTTCTCTGGATCTGTCCATCCGTAAAATACGACGTGGAGATGGAGAAATTGCTAAGTATGGACACTTAGCGGTCAAGTGCGGAGCAGAAAAAGATCAATGCAGTGTGATGCGTGGGTAAATGTGCTATAGCGTAAGGGTATGAATTTGAAGCGAAGCAGGAGGAGCAGATGTAAAAAGACATTGAGTCAGAGTGGAATGAGTGAGGGGCAGGTTGATGTTGTGGCAGTTGGTAAAGGAACAGGCAAGGAAGATTAGCGGGAGGTGGAATAGTGAGTAAGATGGGGGTGGTGATGGGTGCCGCTTGGCGTCATGCCAGCTTGCCCCCGCCACTGGGCCTTGTCAGTCTAAGCTTTCCAAATGAAAAGCTGTAATTAATTGCTCTTGTGCATCCCATTCTTCCTCCCTGACAACTCATACATTCTATTTTATACACACGGCCATCGCCGTTTTCAAGTCACAGGCGTAATAATTACTGGAGTTATAGCACCTTTCTATGTGTCGGCTGACAATTCTGACGCCAGAGCCACGTGTGTGTGCATGTGCACGGTTACAGATACGCTCTTCAGTAGGTGGGTGTGCATGTGTGTGTGTGCGTGTGTGTGTGCATGCATGTGGCAGGCTGAATATTGAGTAGTTAAGGTTTGACGCCATTAATTGCCCCTATAATCTAATATCACAAAGCGTGGTGATTATGGGGCATGCGTTGCCACCGCCATACGACACCGCCAGCCTCAGAGCCCTACCGCAAAACAAAAGCCTCACCATTAGCGTTTTGACGGGCCAGGACAAAAGCGCCTCACAATGCAGAATTATATTTTCATTCGGCTTTGTCTCTCCTGGTGAATGATTTCTCCCCTTTCATTGGATTGTGAATAGGGAGAGCCTGAAAAGCCGGGCGATTTGAAGTCAGCCATTTATTAAAAGCATTTAATTTTTTTTCCTGCTGTCGTCCTTCTTTTCTTTCATGTTGCATGTTAATTTAAAAGACAGAGATGGGTGATAGATTAGGCAGCGAGAGGTGAGGCTGGGGGCGCCTCAGTGTAGGTGCAAGCAGGCAAAAGATAGGAGGAATACCATACACATAGTGGAAGAAAGGCAAGGGAGAAGGCGAGAGGTAATAAATGTGAAATAATGGTTCGAAAATAAATAGATGTCTGTGGGATGTCATGCAGAAATATAAAGTATCCCTTCCAAACAGGGTTTTGGAAAGAGAAAGTGTGGCCAAGAGTCTGACTTAATAATTGTGCGAGCAAACACACACATGCATCTGAACGTTCAAATCCAGTGTGAAGCCTAGACACTAATAATAGCAAAACTAAAATAAAAAAACAATAAAAACAAGGGACATTGCTCACATCATTAACATGCAAGATTCAGTTACGAGTAGACCCAGAATACATGCGCACACTGGCAGACGCACACTTCTGAAGGGTCAGTCGCTGACAGGGGTCAACCCTTGCCATGGATGGAGGAAGCTGAGAGAGGGAGGGATGGAGGGAAGAAAGGAGAATCAGGAGACAGCCCTGTCGTTTACAGAGTGGAGGAGTAATTAGAGGGGTTGTTTGAAGAGGGAGTTTAACTGATTAACAAAGGAAGAGAGGGAGTCGGGGAGTGCCCGAAACATGGGAAGGAGAAGGAGGAGAAAGGCATGCGGTCCCAGTGGAGAGAAGAGGGAGAAATAGGGGAATGTAACTTGCATTTAAATGAGGCTCGATCCCTCGCTCCTGTCCTTCCTTGATGACTTTTCATTCTAACAACGGGGAAAGCCTTTCACGCACTTTCCCTTTCAGATAGAACCCAGGATGGGTGGAAGAACTGCCACTTGATGTTAAACCACCTGAGAGTCAGGATGAACAGGCCCGGTGCTGCTGCGGGACAAACATCTGTATCTTCTCAAGCATAGTGGACTTTGACTTTTACGCTTCGCATTTCTTTCCGTTACACATAAAAATACATGCTTGCTATGTACAAAAATAAGCGTATAAAAAAAAAACAGGGTGGTTTTCAGCCTTGGAAATCTCATTTAAGTAGCATGACACAAGGAGTATGACACATAAATTCAGAGTATCACACAAACCATGTGGCAATTTGAGCAAAAAAGCAACAGTCAACAACCCCCTTGAGCTTTGAAAGCAGACACATTTAGTTATGCAGTTATTCACCTCATGCTGGCTCTAAAGTGTGCAGCCTGTACCCCGTACACATGTGTGTGTTTGTCTGTGTGTATGTGATAGCTGTGGTGAGAAGAAAGGAGGCTATAATCAGAATCTAAACAGGCTCTCAGTCTAAATGATGCAGGCTCTGCCTCTGGGTCTACGGGGACACACGGGAGAGAGGGATAATTGAAAAAATGACAAGGAGAGAGCAGGAAGAAGAGAGAGGCTGACACAGTCCTCCTCCTCCTCACCTCCTCTCTTGGTAGAGGCAAACCCCAGTGCTGTTTATCCTTGTCACTGAGTATTACCACCTCACCCCAGAACTGACTGGCTCCCTGTCTACCTCACACACACAAACACGGAGGTGCATCACGACTGGCCTTGATCCTCAGATTATTGTGTGTACTCCGCCATTGTTTTAGTGTCCATTATTTGATTGTACAAATAAAAAAAGGCAAAAAACCCTAGCTTTGCAACTTTCTGCCACATCACTTGGCAACTGTGTCGGTCTGTGTCGGGGCTGTGCAGCTTCTTGATGTGTAAACAATCTTGTTGATTCAGGATTTGTTTATTCCCCAGCTATCGTCATCGCTATCGCTCTCTCCATCTCTTAGTACCCCCCGGCTCCAGGTAAACAGCGGCCCCCTGCTCATCACACCAAGAAATGAGAGGGTGAGAATGGGGTGGGGTTCGGGGTGGAGGGTGAGAAGCGGAGGACAGTAGAGAAAAGCTTTTGAGCCAAACAGAGAAATGGAAGGAGTGCCCACTGTGCTGAGTGTTGTTTGGGGCTGAGAGCCAGGCCTTCAGTGGAAGTAAAAAGGTTCCTTTGTGTGTGGTGAGTACCCCTCCTCCAGCTACTCCGAGGCAGGGCCAGGGGCCACATTATTTTGGGGGAAACTGATGAGCGAAGCCTGGTGGGGTCGAGGATGATATGTACAATTTACAGCTTCAGACATCAAACTATTTTGCTGAGTAATGTTTCTGTTGCAGTTGCTGTTTTTATCCAATATCTGCCTTTATGCATTCTTAGCTTAGGATAACACTATATTTAAATCTAATTTTATATAATTCTACATACAGCCTTTGAAAAATTTCCAATATTTCATCGACAGAACTACTCAGAATTTCTTTCTGGCCTTAATCAGCTAAACATATCAGAAAATGACATTTCATCCAGATGAAAGGCGTTTTACTATTATTTTTGCTATTAAAGAAAGAGACAATGTGATAGTATTTTTGCTCTTTTAGAATGCTAACGAATTAGGTTGTGTTTCCTCAGCTAATCAAATATTCATTCTTATTCATGCAACAATGGTTTATATTCATGTAACTGTAAAGGAAGATTTAAGCTTTTCACATTTTTTTGTTCAACTTCAGCTATTCAACCCTCGAGCCTGCTGTATCTTAACATTTGCCCATTTGAAAGGTCTCTGAGAAAGTCAAAGTCCCTGAAGAGGCTAAGTTTTATGAAGCTAATACTGTTACAGGGTAACTCAATGTGACAAGTAAAAAATGTAATTGTGTAATTGTCTTATATTTGTAATAGTCATGATGTTTTTGTAAATCTTTTTGTCTTTTAACTGGTTAATCTACAGCACACAGCATGGCCAGAAAGTGGGAACAGATATGTTGGGTCTGGATCTACTGTATGACTTGTCCTAAAAACCACTGACGCTGACAGTACAGAGCTGGAAGAACATAAAAATGAAGCTCTCCTTGACAGGGACCAGACAAATGAAAAAAAGAAGAGAAAAGAACCTAAGAGAGGACAGAGAAAGGCCAGTAAGTTCAAGTGGATAATCCCCCTCCCCTTCCTCCCAAACCTCCTCCTCCACTTGCCTTTCTCCATCTAACGCCCCAGTGCTTCAGAATAAAAATGACAACACTTTTCAAGAAACACACAGACACACACACAGTCAGGGCAGTTCATTGGGAAGTGTGAGAGGCTGTTATCGACCATATTTCATTACTGATTTCACTCATGTTTCAAATCACAAAATAAGACTTTCACACTTGAGTGGCCAGACCCAAACCTTTCCTCTCCATCCTCTTCGTCTGTCTGTCCAGCCCTCGGTCCGGAGCCGAACCCAATTCACTGGCTGCTCAGCCTGCCCTCATACACACTTCACAAACTGTCAGGATCTCATACCACCCTCCAGCACACACATACGTACACACTAACCTGCATGCACAGCCACAATTCTCTCCACATCCAATAAGAGAAACTGCCAACTAAGCACTTTCATTGAGTGGACAAAAGGAGTGCTTCGGCGAAAACAAGAAAATAGAAGAGAAAAAGCGAAGGCCTCAGCTTTGCAGAGTTTGACACTCAACTTCCCCCATGCCTTACTGAAACCTCATAAGACTTTGAAATGTCCGTATTTTTTGTTTTCTTGAGCAAATACGGAAAATAAATGCAGTGGATTATAATTCAGTCGTGTCACATTTTTGAGAGTGACTCCGTTTAGTCCTCTCACCTATCCTCCATGGCTTTTCTCTTCCTCCATTCCACCGCTCCAGTGTCAGCCCTCTCCAGAGAGCTGGCAGCCAAGCTAATTAACATATCTCTAATGAGTCTTTTCATTTTTTCCTAATTAAACGAGCTCCTCAATAAAACATGAAAACAGGACACTGCACTATTCAATTACATACATATGGGCCTCTGCCAAGCTGCATGCCTGCATGCCAAATGCTGGCGTGTTAAGTGTGCCAGACGTGTGTCTGCCAAGAGGTTCATATGTGTGTGCCTGTGCCCACACAGTGTGTGAGCCTGTGCCAAGTGTGTACATGGTAGAGAACGTGTGGCAGGTCACAGAGGCCCGCTACGTATCATGCTGGGTAATCCGCCAATTGCCACTCTGTCTGCCAGCTGTGTGCCCACCAGTTCTCTCAGTAGCACTCGTGCCACAAGCAATTAAGGTAACAGTGGCCAATTATGTCCAACACCTACGACAAACACACATCAAAAGTGTGAATTATCCAAATTCCAGTGAGGGTAAGTTATCCCTTCAAGCACACCGACATGCTGTTTGTGTGGTCAGTTTGTACCTGTTTCAAGAGAGATTCAATTTAACAATGTGGAAGAAATTAATTTAAATATGAGAGAACAGAAAACCAGAAATAAAAATTGGTTAATGTTTGTTTAAAATTTCAGGCTATTATTTGAAGACACTTCATTTTTTAGCCACATTTTTTCTGGTGTGCATCCACTTGTATTTATTACTAATGGCTGACAAACAATCACCTCTTATTTTATTTTACACAGTAGTTTTATTGTAGAGTATTTTTTACCCCGCAAATTCTCGCCTGGAGACTTGAGATACTGTCAGGTTTCTCCTGAACTTGAGATACAACAGTGTGACACACACACACATATACACACAAAGTAGACTGATACCATCTTACACAGCCAGACAAACACAGAAACCATCCCACCAATCCAAAATCAGATACAATCTCCGAGTTTCTTTTGCTCTACACTTAGATCCTCCCCTCTATTATAAATAAAGAAAAGAAATATGATGGGGGAATGGCGCTGGGGGATGGGGGGCAGGGGTGGTATAGAATAGTAGGTGGGGGCTTGTCAGTGTATACTGAGGTTTCTCCAGAGGAGTCAAGACGTGAAAAGAAGTCTTTCCGCTCACTCTGTCTGCCTTTGCCGTTCTCCCTCAGAGAGAAGGGAAAAATCTAATTATCGAGCTCCTAAAGATCTCATTATTGGCTGAGGCTCATTTGCATGTGTGAGAGCAGCCCAGCAGGAGCCGACCTGAGGACGGCCATTTTGTGCCTGATGTGAGCCACTGCACTGTGCCTTACTGTCACCTTTAAAATTACCCCATTAATGTTCTCAAACATTCACTCACCTTCTTCTTGAGAAAAACTGTTGCCGCGATTTAAAAGTGAACATAAAGCTGAAAATTATAGTAATTAGGGAACGTCCATCAACCACCTTAGTTAGCAGGTTTACGTCATAAAGAGTGACAAACAATTAAAGTGCTATGCTTTCCACAGGTACACAAGCAACAACGAGCAAAGACTTTGTGCTCTGGTGCCTGAGTATGGTTTGGGACAGACTGAGGATCCACGCACACACACACACACACGCCTGCAGAGAAATGCAAATCCAACTGTGTTTGTGTGTCCGGGTTGATAGTATGTGTGGGACCATGTGAGCTGACAGCCCAGACAACAGAGATGTAGCACGGGTGCTCTGGAGAGTATAGAGAGGCTAGCCAGGTCAGGCCTCAACAAACAGGACAAACAAGACAGAGATGGAGAGAGTGGAGGAGGGGGAGAGCCGCGTTTGTATGTGTATTTGAGAAAGAGGGGGAAGGTTACACTTATTCCATGTAAGAGATGTGACTATGAAGGAGGTCAGATGAATGCATGTTTGACCTGCATTTTGCCTTGTTCATGTGTAAATGCTTGTTCATAGACACACAACTCCTCCCTTAAAGATGAACTTGTCCCCAGTGTAAAGTCTTCACCAAAGCAGTGTTAGGAATTTATTCCACATGAGCTGCCTTTTGGGCTGACTTTCAGTTTAATGTAATCTCCGCAACTGAAAGACATTTATATATATATTATTGTTTGAAGCACTTTTTAATCTCTGAAAGTGTCAGTAAATAATGCAAACTCAGTTTAACTTCGGGATGTAATTAAAGTGCGGTCTGTGAAATCTAACTTTTCAGTGGCACTGCATTTTTGACATATAAAGTGATAAGCAGGCTTTTCTACACTATCTAGAGGCCATTTTGTCATAGACACACAACTCCTCTGTTAAAGATGAACTTGTCAATGATACTTCATAGTCTTCACTTTTCTAATGTCAGATCATGATATCTCAGTTGCTTGCGATATCCTTTTTCTGTCCTGTGTTGGAGCACACAGCGGCCCATAATTGACGCAAAGCTTTTACTTTTTGATACAACTTCTTGTTGTTGCGGTCAAATAGGTTAAACCTTTATGGAAAAATGAGGTCTATCATGCTGGATACATTTTTTTTCTAATCCACATAGCAGAGAACTTCTGCTATGTGTTCTATATTTCACTTATCCAGTTAAATTAATTCTGTATACTTTTAAGCATAACATCATTACCTTTCTACATAAACCTGAAGTACTCACCATAAGCACCTTCCTCGCTTCAGGCACAACACATAAAATCCTCCTTTCACCTCTTGTGCCATATATTTAAATTGAACTGTCCTAAATCACTGTCCTCGGTCCCATTATGGTGTAATCCAGCTTCCTGTTTATCAGTGAGATGCTAATTAGAAGAGAAACGCAGTAAGAAGGCTGCTAGCTACTAACATAGAACTGTGGCCACTCTAAATTGATGTGAGAAACAGCTAAAAAAAACTATTTTGCAGTTAGACAGCCTTATATACGATCGTAAAGACCTGCCAAGTGTAATTTCTTCCGTGATGTGTATCAACACACACAAACAGTAATGATGCATGAGTCCTGCCTGTGTATGTGCGCTTGTAGCCTCCTCAAGTGTCTTTCAGTAGGATCCTGCACTCCAGCTAACCCCTCTCTCTGCTTACTGTGGAATTCAACTCAGAAACTCACAACCCAGAAAATACAAAGGCCTCATTCACTCACACACTAACAATCACGTATGCAGACACACATGCCCTCACAGGGAGCGAGGTAGAGATACATGTAGGCAGAGAGTGAGAAGGGGGAAAGAAAAGCACGAGCCTACATCGCACTGTGCAGGCGACGTGGCAGGTTGCTTAAAAAACGACAATGTCAGTAATAAACAGTCTGATAAGGAGACCTCAGAGTTTGTGTGTGTGTGTCTGCTCTGACCTGGACAGGGCTCTGTTTGACCTCGTTGCTGCCAGGGGAGTTGAGACCCGAGGCCTGCTGGAGGAGGAACTGTCTGGCTGCCTGGAGTGCCTGTGAAAAGAAAGAGAGACGATTGGATATTTAATACACAAGAAGCAAATTTTGCAAAATGTATAATTCCATATATTTATAGTTGGTGATAAAATTAATATCCTTTGAAAGTTGTACCTCACATTCAAAAGTGAAGAGAAAATTCCATGTGAGAAGCTTTAAACGAGCGTGTACCACTGCTATAAAAATATCCACTACATTTACCAAGCTCTCTCAATAACCGACACTCTCTACTAAGTCTGTCAGTCATGCTTGAAAGTGTGTATCTGTCTGCCTGAATGTGTCTAAATGAATCTAACTCAAAAACTCACTTTGATTCCAAACTTTTACTTTCACTGTTTGCTTTCCTCCCCCCCCTGCATTTCTATCCCCTTTACATCTCTTTCCTTCTCCTCTTCTTCCTTCTCTATTCACAAAGAAGGATCCAAAGTGGGTTTTCCATATCCTCTGAGGCAGAAGTATGTCAGCGTATCTTCATGTGTGCCCGCTGGACTTTGTTTGTGTGTGTCACAGTGATGTAAGGCCCTGTATGCCCTGATGTGCCCTAAAGAGCTGTGACTAACCTCCTCCCACCTTCTCATTCCTCCTCCTTTTCCCGTTTCTCTCTTGTCTGCCCTCCAGTGCTTTCCATGTGAGCCGGTGACACCATCGCTCACTAGCTCTGTTTCCATTCTTTCATGCTGCCCTTGAGTGTTGCCGATTCATCCGTCCAATACTGCAAGCTAAGCCATCACGTCCATGCTTTCTAAGCAAATCATTTTCTTCCTGCTACCTTTTCCCTCTCACCGTCTATTTTATGAACTGCTTTCGTGTCATCGAATGTTCCGTCTTTTCTTCGCTGTGTTGCTTGGCACTCAATCATCAGGAAAAATCTGTCCCTGAGGAACGGGATTTTTTTGTTGGAATGTTTGAACTCCCCCCAAAACAAAATAAGAAAACACCCATCTCACAAAACAAAACCTGCCTTGCACTTACAGTAAGCGCACAGTCACATATAAACACACGCACACACACACACACACACACACACACACACACTCGCGCACACGAATGCTAGCACAACCTCATGACAGAGGGTTTGAGAGGGGAGACAGCAGGATGCACATTTGCTTCCTCTGACTCAAAAGGGAAAGGTTCCTCAGTAAATATTGATTTATGAAAGTCCCTGTGTGTGAGCGTGTGTGTGTGTGTGTGTGTGTGTGCGCGTGTGTGTGTGTGGCAAATCAACGGCCTGAGTGAAGGATGTTCTTCACCATGGAAGCTCTTACTCAACTACACAGCAGCAGAAATGTGCATGACTCCATCATTTCACAACTGCTGAAAAGTGGAACTCTGTGAAACAAAGCTGTCACTTATTCAACGAATTGACAAATTAGAAGCTTGGGTACATTAAGTAATGTTTAATTACTTACACAAAGGAGAGATTAGACTGAGACAGAAACAGAGAGAAGTTCTGTGTGCAGTCAGAGTGATGAAAACCATCTGTATCAAGCACACTTGCTACTTTTGCTGAGACCGCAATTAAAACACACACACACACACACACACGCACGCACATGAATTTTAACACTTTGACAAAAATCTTGGGAACCCCCTCCCTTTACTGGTTTGACCTCAACATTAAAGCAGGCAAAGACACACACACATACACACATAGACAAACACAACCGCCCAGTTTGTTGGCATGTGGTGTGAATTACTGATTGAACACCCTGTCTGCCCAAGACCGAGTGAGTGTGTGTGTTTGTCTATGTGTGTGAGCATGAGTGTATGTTGGCAGGAGTTGAGGAGGCATGTCTGGCAACAATAAGGGACAATTCCACCCAAATTACCACCCTGATTACCACTATATTAAAGAGCCATTTATGGCTTTCATAAACGCTACAACCAAGCAGAGGTGATGCCTGTCTCCTCTCCTATGCCTCTATCCATGGATGTGCGAGTGTATTTGAAAGACAAGAAGGAATAGGAAATAATGGAGGAAAAAAAAACAGTGTTCCTCCCTACGTTTTCCTTTACTTTGGAAAATGAGTCTTGGATTTTAAGACTGGCTTATGAAAGCGAGCCACAGCTAATAGGCAATTTGCTTAAATTTACTCGTAGTATATCAAATGTTTGAATGCTCTTTTGAATTGTAAAAACAAAAAAAACCCAATTATCATTGGCGGGGAGAAGTGTCCCTTAAGAGTTTGATTTGGTCTGCTTTGAGGATAGCACTCTTGAAATCACATTTGTTTGAAACTAAACTATAACAAAACTTGATTGCGCTTTCATTCTCCAATTCCCTCGCTAATTTATCGACAATGACATTAGATTCTGGCATTGACATTTTTCCAGGACTGATGTAAAAACCTTGCATTTCTCTTATTAAACTGTAGGTTATCATACAAACATAAGCTATTTCACATTTTGTTTCTTCACATATCAAGATAGAGTAGAGCTAGAAGCTTAAACAGTTTATTTTACTTGGGAAAGCCTTGGATTGTTTATACATAATGGATGCAGCCTCAGTGATGCAATTTATTTGTTTGTGGATTAGTGTTTTTAAGTCTGGAGTTTCATCATTTTAGGATTTTTGTGCTAGACACAACTAGTGAGGCATGGCTTATATATAAGAATCCAAACTTGTTCATTATATGCATATTTCATAACACAGTCTGTGTATATATTTTTACTAGAATTTGAACATGGCTCATTTTTGTTGCCAAGTGACGATTTAAGGAGCTAAATAACTTTTTAGAACTTGAACCTTTAGCTTGGACTATGGCAACTGACCTCATTTCAAAACTGATGTCACAAAATGTCATCATACCTCAGGTGAAGTTAGTTCATCCCAATTTTTTCACCTTTTTCCCCTGTGGTATGTGGGATGCATTTAAAAAAAAAAAAGGAAAATCACAAGGTATGATTGTGTGATCAAATGTACTTTTACCATGCATTTGCGAATCGAAACCAAGCAGGCAGAATTATTTCAAATGTAACAAAAAACAAATCAAATACTGCTTGAACAGACAATATCTTAACTTAATTCCCAGTATTGGCAGTGTTGGGACAATTCATAGAGAAAAAGATCAATAAATCAGGTGTTAATGAGGCACAGTTTTTTTCTGTCTTTCCAGTTAGACAAGCAGGAGTGAAAGAGCAAGATTATGAGAACAAAACTTCTGTTTCTGCATCTGCTGCATTGGTGGGCATTGCAATATCTGTCATTTTATATATTGATGAAGAAAACCCTTTACAGGTTGGACGTGCACACACACACACTGGTTAAACACACACTTGCATACACAAATGCCAGCAGGGATCAGAGCCAAACCCTCTTAAGTCTACTTGGTTGAGAAGCACTTCTCTTTTTTGACCCTTTTCTTTTATTTCTACTCTTCATACTCTTCATATGGGACCCCCACTCCTCCACCCACTCCTTGTCCAATCCACCCACCCACACACACACACACACACGCTCACACCAGCTCTTCCAAGATTCCCCCCTAACTCCCCTTTCCCCCTGTGGCATTCTTGGGGGCGCGCTGCACCTTTAAAGAAAATATGAGGGAGGCCTAAGAGGGAGGCCCAACAACAGAGTCTTTGTGCTGCCATGGAGCACACACACATACAGAAACACGCACACACATATGCACATATCAGTGGTGTCAGACAGGTTTTATTAGAGTGAGGGGGGGAGGGAGGGGGTGGGAGGAAGGGGAAGGAGGGGTGAGGAGGTCACCGCTCAGCTTAGAGGCCTGAGAGCACAGAGTGAGCGAGCAAGTGTGTGTGTCAGTGCAGTGTGTGAGTTCTTCTGACTTGTCATCGCTCCCCTCTGTAAATCATCGCCTCTGACACAGCCTTTAATAACAGTGCATTTTTTAATTCAACAGGGTCAGGCACGCACACACATGCATGCACGCACACACAAGCGCAGACCAATGGCTACTTTCTCTCAAACAGATTCCCAAAAAAATGGCTGACAACTGCGTTTTGTTGTGAGGGGCAGAAGGTCGGGGAGCCGGTTCGGAAATCCATTAGATGAGTATGGCAGAAATTTAATTTCACTAAATGTGTATGATGATCCAGAGGCTCAGCTGTTATTGTGTGTGCGTGTGTATTTAAGCATTCATCTGTGAATAAAGACTCCGCTCCACATAACAGGACTGAGATGTGTGATTAAGAGTTTAATCTCAAATAAGAACAAAAAGGTAACAAATGGGCCTCTTTAGTTCGATTTGTGTGTGTGTGTGTGTGTGTGTGTGTGTGTGTGTGTGTGTGTGTGTGTGTGTGCCTGGCTCAGGTTGCTAAAGCAAACAGGTCTGTGTGTGAGATGAATCTGGCCTCTAATCCACCCAGTGTGTTTGGGTGACACAGGGAGAGGGAGCGCAGGAATAAGCGAAGAAATCTAAACAGTGAGGCATAGCTAAGGAAAGGGAGGAGGGGGGGGACAGAGGGAGAGAAAAAGAGACAGGTGGGTACCATATGTTGGAGTAATCCGTCAGCACTGACTGAGGTTCATTGTTGACGGCCGAAACGAAACAAACCCGTCCCCCCCCTTCTACCCTCTCCTCCTCATCTCCCCCCCATAGATAAACAGCCCTCAGGGCAGACAGTGGGCTGTCCTTGGGGGAGAAGGAGCTAGAAGAGGGGAGGGAGTTAGGGAGGGCGAGGGGGAGGCAGGTGGTTTCAGATTTCTTTTCTCTTGGGCCGACAAGGGAGAAAAAAAGAAAAGAAGCACAAGTGAGGATGAGCATCTGTCCACCAAAGCGCAACGCTAAGATCAACTGGAAGTTCTAGCCAAGTCTCAGAGCACAGATCTCCTCGACACCAAACAAATATCCTCTGCCTGTATCGCAGGCTCAAAAGCCGGGGAAACGGGAGGCTTCTAATGCACCTATTCTGCTTCTCTCTCTCTCTCTCTCTCTGCTCCCTTCCCCAGGAGAGAGCAACAGATGGAGAGACTGCTAAACAGACTCGGGGTGCAGTTGCAGGAAGGAGCTCGTCACACCCAGCTGCTTCTCTACAGGTCTGCATGCTCTCTGATTTTGGATCAGTGGGAGAGACCGGGTTCAGAAAGAAGCTGCAGATCTTCTTTTCTCCCCCACATTTCCCCCTCTTTCAATATCTCCTTCCTGAAGGGCTGTCATTGAAGCCGAAAGCCAGGCTAAAGCTGTGGCAGTGCAGCCACCCTCCCGGGTCACGCTGGTGATCCCTCGTATCCGTGTGCAATACTACTCCTCACTTTGGCATGAAACAAAACACTTTCAAACTCCATAAAATCTCTGGCTACTTTTATTTACTCTCTCCTGCCTTGCTTCTTTTTTTTTTTACGGCTCTACAGGTATTCTTGGCTCTATATCTTTTGATCTTAAATTGCTTTTCTTTAAATACTCAGAGGAAGTGATCACAAAAAAGATGACACAAGACTGAGATTAGAGACAATCTACAAAGCTTGTTAATTTGCTAAAATGATTAACATATACAGCATACAGTGCAGGCTCATTTGCCTTTAGAGGTATGCGTACTCTCTCACATTATTCACAAAGTAATACTGTTAGGCAGGTGGCAGATAGTGGGATTGCTTGTATGACTTTAGGGCATGTGCGTCTGTGATGGTTTGGTTACAGCCACATCTGAAAGCCACATATCAAATACATCACACTCAGTCCCCACAAAAACATAGATTACTTTCCCAGATCTCTCCTTTATTTCCCTCTATTTGCATCACACAGTTTCTCTCACAGGCTCTTTATTTAATGTACTGCTCACAAAAAGTTTTTATGGCATTTTTTTTCTAAGTGCGCTGTCTTTCTGGGGCTCTCGCCCCTCCCTTCTCATATCTGTAAATCTTTTGCCCGTAACACCAATTACCACAGTAAACTCTGACAACAGATACGGGGCTGAGAGTCCTAAAATAAATTGCCCGGCCTCACAAATGGGAATCTGGTGAATGCAGCTGTTGGCCTTATGAGGCGGTCTTCACCTTCTACTGAGACCACTGCAACAATGACTTCTAAAAAAAAAAAACTGCTGTTCAAATTGCGTTTGCATGTCCAAATAATAAGGGGTATTGTGATTAAGTTCCAACAACCTCTTTAAGCAAATTTATACAGAAGCTGTCAATTGTTGGAATGATTGATTGTATTGTAGTTTTCATAGTGCTGTTATCGTCATCAAGAAAGTCAAGTAAAAGCTTTCATTCCAACCATTAATGCAGCTGATTTAACTTTTTGCTCATAATTTCCACCGAACATTACATTAAGTGAGAAATGTTCTGGTTTTCCTTTGGACAGAGGCATTAGTTGCCCTGCAGAAACAGAAAGGGGAAAGGCTGCTGAGCAGATAGCAGCAGCTACAGGAAGAATAAGTGATTGTGATCTCAGAGCAACTGGAGAAAACAAAGAACTAACAATATTTTTGCAGTGTTAGCGGTTAACTCTGTCGTGACCTAATTTGTTTATATTGATACAATAAAAAAAGGAAGGGGGGGAGTTATGTTTATGCTTCAGAGAGATCAGGAGTTTCCAGGGGTAAACACATAAGTAGAGGGAAGGGGCAGCTTGAACCAAATCCTTTCTAAAGCCTGCCAATTTCATGGTGGGTTACGGATAAACTATGCATTGCCAGAACTTCACCCCTTTCCTCTGACTCTTCCTCATGTTTGTTTTCTCTTTTTTGGGGCATTAATGAGGACTTTCCATCCTGTCTTCATCAGCCTTCCAGTAATGTGTTTTCACCAATAGGAATGTGGATTCCAATCAGTTGTCCACCAAAATAACTGAGTTTAAGTGGCACTGAGTGCTTATATCTGTTTAGGATGATGCTGAGAGGGAACAATCTGGGACACCTTAGAAACCACCAGCCAGCGGCAATCTCTTTCAGCTATTTAATGTAATGTTTCCGCAATATAAAGGCACCGTTTGAGAACTGAGGTTTTAAAACGGCTGAAGCAAGCTACTCTGGGCCCAGACTGACCATTAAAGAGAGGAAAGACTGCATTCAAGAGCCAATGCAATAAAAAACTCACAAACTCTAAAAGAACTTCAAAATATGCTGTAATGTTTAAAAACCCTGGCTGATTTTAGATTTTTTTTTTCATATACTATATTTCACAAAAGGGACCTGTTCTAAACTCCAGGGACCTTGCCGTTTTCCAGATGGTTCTCTTCAGTTCAAAACTGTTTTCTGAGGCTTGAAGACCTCTCTCCTTTAACTTCGTCCCAACACTCATCTAATGTTTCTATTGATGCACGGAGGTATGCGCATAGCCATAAAAAGGAGTTGAGTGAATACCCAGGACTGCATTATATCATGACACAAGTCATCATCATTGACTTACGTCTTAAATTCACACGTGGAAAAAAAAAAAACCTACAGCTTCTGAAGGAGAGGTTTGTAGCCTTTTTCCTCCTCTGTCAAGTGAAGTGAGAGGGCATCAAGAAATAGACAATTAAAGATAATGACAAGGTGAGCGGAGAACGAAGGAGAGAGCAACTCCCTTGGTGGGAATATAAAATCAGCTCCCTCTGTACTGCAGGCCTCATCTCAGTCCAGGCGGCTAATTGATGGCAAATAGCTCTACAGCAGTTTCGTTACACACATAGGCACACACACACAGACAGACAGACACACACACACGTCATACATTATATACACATATGCAGTTTCCCTGCGGTTTTCAACACAGCTCGTTTGGCAGGAGAGGAAGGTCTCACTCCAGACAGACCCAACCCATAGAGGAAAAGACATACACCCACACACACACACACACACACACACACACATAGATTAAATGGACAGTGTGCCTTGTAATAGTTAACCCTCGTACTGTATAAGTTAGGGTAGTTAAGCCAATTGAAAAGACAATTCCACTTAGGTGTATGGTCTTAGTTAGGTGACCTCCCGTGTTGAAGCCATTTCTGTGGCTCAACAGAAGGAGCTTGTGCGAGGCCAGTCTGTGATGAGGATAGCACTAGCCTGGCAAACAGGCCTCACATATGGAAACTGTTTAACTCTTATTATTAATAACCCCCCCCAAAAAAAAGAAAAGAGAGAGAGAGAAAAAAAAGGCAAACTAATAACACATGCAAGACACTGCCAAGACTGGGCTCAGAGGCAGAAGGAAAACACATACATACACAAACAGAGACTGTCTGCTGTGTGCACACGCATACACAAACACACGCACACATGACAAATGTACTCACACTCAGACACCTATTGGTTAAACAGAAAAACACACTCCAAGTGATTGGTCTGTGAAACTCGACTGCCTGCCTGCTTCGATGGAAATAAAAGTCTTTCATGTTTTTTGGTTCAGAGGGTTTTTACACCTGGTTGTGGCTGTGCGGAAGAGATAGACACACCCTCACACCCACTCTTACCACACACACACACACACACATACATACACAAATACCGGAAGTGGGTTGGCACAACAAAGGCTAGTTTCTGTACAAGTTAAACTTGGAAAAAAAAAGAAGCTCAAAATCTTTAACTTCCCCAAATGAGGAGCAGGAGTTTGTTCTAAAGGGGAAATGGAGATGTGTGTGCTAGACTCCAAGGTTAAGTAAGTTTTTCAATCCATTCACATGTAAAAATAAAAGGACTTGTAAAAAAAGCCCATAACAATTGTATTCATTGCTTTACCATTTTAAAATTCTATTTGTCAAATTTGCATTTTAATTAATCTGTTGGGTTTAAGTGTATCTAAAAAGAAAAATAAAGACATTGTTAAGTAAAATGTGTAGTTAGTGCCTGATTCAACTTTATCTAATAGTTTTAACTTCCAATACAACAGGAGTTCCACTTGTCTTATGCATTTTTCAAAGCGATGAACATAGTGAGTTACAATTAAAAGTGTACATGATAGATGTTCTCCTGTAGTAGGATTTGAAGATTTGTATGCTTTTACAAAATTTTAAAAAGAGAAAAAGGGAACAATAATTTCAAAATTCAAAATCAAAGGAATTTCCCTGTTTTTCACTATATAATTCTTAGCCAACAGGACAACAAATACACTCTGCCTACCAGGTGAAAAAAGGCCGCCATGCTCTCTTCCAGAGCTCAAGAAGAAGGCAAACAAGAGAAATAGAAGAGCTACATTCCTCTCCTCCTCCCTGTTGACTCTAATCTCTTCTTTAAAATGGCTCACACAAAGAGCCAGCGCAGACTAGCTAATTAGCAACACTTTAGGCCTCTGCAGCTTTTGTATGTGTGGTGTGTATATATGCGTGCTCATTGTGTGTATCCCGGGCCCTCAACTGTTTCCAGGGTAACTGCTTGCCTAGCAGCCTTGCAAGCGTTGCACATTTTGTCTTTATTCTTTCTTTCTCTTGTTCCTCTCCCTGTGTCCATCTCTTTCTGTGAATGTGGAGTGGAGGAATGAAGGAGTAGGGCTTAAGAAAAAGAGAGGACACATGTTTTGGGAAGGGAGGAGGTTGCATGACCTGTTTGGATGGATGGGTTGCAAACTAATGCTTTCTTGTATCGGAGCTTTCACTCTAATGAACCCTGAAACCTGTCATCTAAGAACATGTCAATTAAAACCAATTACGGCTACTGGTTTTTGATAGAGAACCCGAAAGAGCAGTGGGGCTTATCATCAGCACGCACACACTCACAGCTGCAGCCTTCTGTCACCGACTGGTTATAGCAATGAGGTCACTCAGCTCTGCTCGGTGACCTGTGGCCTCAAAAAATGACTTCAATCACCATGGCGATAAAAAAAAAAAAACCTTCTGGGAACTAAAAGTCAATAACTGCCATTTTTCACCCTCTGAATACAGAAAATCCTTCATGAGGAGTATCTGCCTTGCATCCCGCTTAAGCGTATATATGTGTGTTACTTGCCTAAAAGTACGGCCAGGCCCACAAATGCCTCCAAACACTCCCATAGCAACCAAAGCTAACATCAGGTGCCCAGGTGTGTGTATGTGTCTCAGTCTCCATAACAGAGACAGGACAATCACAAAGATGCGCGCGCACAATAATCTCTTCTTATGCCAGTATATGTCTATTCTTGTCTTGGAGGTTGCGGACTGTCTCTTTCTAGGCCAATCAACCGTGACTTGATACATACTGGCTGATCTGGCCTGGTGGACCATATCTTCTGCCTGTTTGCTCTTTCACCATGAGAGCTGTAGCTCCACAGCTTTCTTCTGATCCAAACTTTCAACAGCAAACCTCATCGTTAAGTAGGTTTTATTATCACTTGAGCAATTACAGTGTTAGATTCTGGTTGTCTGTTCATTTGGCCATATAGGATGTGGTGATAACAGAGCGGAGAAACATAAAAAAAACAGGAACTGAAAGAATATCGGTGGAGCGGACAACAATCTGCTCTCAAACTTTCATTTGGAGTATTCTCAGCTATTCAGTGGTTCTGGCTGGAAATAGAAGTACAAATGTTTTATGGGTGCTCATAAATAAAACATCTCAGAAATTCTCAATTCCCGATTTGTTAGTTACATAGTAAAGCTGTTTGGGCTTCCAGAAAACAATTCTGGGATGTAGGATAAAGAAAGAGCAGATGACATAAACATACATATCATAAACACTCAGCAAGATGGAACACGTTGAGTGAACAGTATAAGAGATCTATATATCAAAATATAGAGAATTCTGTATCTAATGAAAAAAAGTCAAGGAGGACAGATAAATGGGACCTCCTGATGATTTTAGACGCCGAGAGGAAGTTGGCGTTCAGTGGGTCTCTTTGTATTGCGGTGGGTGTTCTGTGATGCTAGGCAACTCCAGTTCCCCCCTCCTCTGTCTCAGAGTGACCTTTTGTGACCTGTGCACTGTGCTGACCTCACACAAAAAGAGTAAGGCCTGGCTCAGACCAAGTGAAAGCTTTTAGGAGGTGACAGCACTCAGAGAGAGGCCCCGCACTGATTTACTGGTAGGCACACACGGCACACAGCCAAACGGACGGATAGATGGACACACGGAAAACACTCCCACACCAATTTCCTTCAGGTGTACAACCTGCCACACAGCTGCATGATGCAGAAGTCTAATTTATTTAATAACTAGAATCCTTAAATATTCCTTCACTCTGTTGACACTCAACTTTATCTATTTTGCCTCTCCTTAAAGGGAGCTCAGTGAAGAGCTGAAAGTCAAACAAAAATGAGCTGTCCTGACCAACATTCACCTCCCTTATAGTAGAAATGCCGGAGAATCGTATATGCCTCCAGAGCACCCCATCTCCATACAGAGCCCAATTACTGAGTCTAGCCCATCTAACAGGAAACCATACGTTATCTGAGTCCTCCAGCATCTCTCACCATCTGTTAATACACACACATACACACGCGTGCATCTGTTCGCAAAACACTCCAGACAAATGCACATTCTTGCCCGTGTGCATACACACAAAACAGCTATCTTTCATCAGTGTTTGTGTATATCTGAGATCTGTATCGGTTTCCCCTGATCTCCAGTCATCACTGCGGCTTCTTAATTACACCCTTCATTAACTCACTATGTGCATGTGTGTAACTGCCAGTGTGTGTGTGTGTGTGTACATGAGACAGGATGAGAAACAAAGATTGCTGGTATGTGTGGACATGAGAGAACAAAGTGGGAAGCACTGAGTAAAAAGGAAAAAAGAGGCCACAACATGACAAATATAGTGGGGATTGAAACTTCAAGCCAATTTCTAAAACTACCTTTTTTTTTTAAACCAATGTTCCTCTTATGCCCCTGGGGAAGGGAGACTACTGCTTCAGCCCGCCTCTCACTTTCTATTTGCCAGAAAGAGTACACGGGAGAGCGAAAAAGACAGGCAGAGGAATGGGAAATAAGTGTCTCAGGCCGATTTAGCTGACCGATGAGTGGCACTCCCGAGAGGAAATGGCACCTTTCCGCCACCATCTCTTTCCTTTCCATTCCTACTTTCCCCTCCTGCCCTCATCAGGAGCAGCTACTGCCGTAGCCGCTGGAACACAAGGGGCGATTAATTGATGGTGAAAAAAAGGAGGAGACGGCAGTGGGTGAGAACTGAGGAAGCAGGGGGAGTGGCAGTGCTTACAGTGAGGACTCACATCTACAAAGAAGAAAAAAAAGTGTAGGAGAGACTTGAAGACACAGAAAGAATTGAAGACACCTGGTTCTCGTCAGAGCACCCTCCACCCAGCCACACACACACTTTGAGGTTTGTTAGGATTTATCCTGCTTACATTTCTCCTCTGCTATGCATCATTTCACGTCCACACCCGGCACCCTCAACAAAGTGCCATACGCTCTCCCCTGCACTCTCACTTTTCCATTTCTCCTTCCTCCACACTCCACACCTCTCTGTGGCTTTTTCTCCCCTGTCTCTCACCCCCTGGACGATGGGGCAAAACTGCCCCGTTTTCTCCCTTCTCTTGGTCTTCCCTCTTTCCTGCTCTGTTCTTTCTGGGGAGGCAGACAGGCCACATTCCACAGGGAGGCCCAGGCGCCCTTTTCTGACACGTCTCAGCTTTACACCCCTCCCTCATCCCTATGTTTCTTCTTTCCAGCCAAAATGCCCCCCGTTTCCCCCACCCCAACCCACCGTGCCTCTTCTTTGCCTGTCCTTTCACCTTCATTTCATCGGACTCGTCTCATCTCTTCAGTCCCCCCCTCTGCAGCGCTATCTATCTATCTATCTATCTATCTATCTATCTATCTATCTATCTA
>CAJRST010033334.1:14771379-14802262 GCA_907169785.1 Menidia menidia | reverse complement strand
TGTTGAAACATTTCCTCAAAAAGTTTAAAGTACATGTTTCTAAATGAAGAATAAAATTGAAAAAACAAACAAATAAAACAGGGTTAAATGCCTATATTGGAAATATCAAATAATTAAGTCAGAGACTAACATTGAGCCACAAGCCAGGAGAGTTTATTTCTCTCAGTCGAGTCCACTCAAGTTCAGAGGAGGAAGAAGTGCTCAAACTGCACTTCAGGAGGACATCCAACATTTACCAAGAGGCTAAATGTAATGACTAAAGCTGGAATGTTTAGTCTGCGGAATAAGTTTTTCCTGGGTTTTTGTGTCATTAACTGGCAAGGCAGTGGGATTCTTATGAGATGTGTAAGATCAAGTAAGCAAATAGGAGAGGCCATCTGCTGGGCTTTGGGGACACCAGGGTGGACCTGAAACTGGTGAGTTTTAATCATAATCATGTTAAATATTGTTAACTAGAACACAATTTGGATGGGTTTTTTAAAATATATTTTCTCTCTTTAAAAATGCAGAAAGTTTTGATTTGTTGATGTGGGGAAATACCCAGAAAATAACTCTTTTCTTCCAAACATGTATTTGTGATCCTTAATACGCTGATCTTTTGTATTTTCTGAAGGAGACGTGATAAAAATGTTATGTCTATCACAAAGTTCTTCATACTTCCTTTCATCGGAAATACCTGCTGTATACAAAAGCTGACGGTGTAACAAAAACTGATGAAAATAAACCACCTATAAAAATACACTGACCAGAATTGATAAATAAATGAGTATAACTTCTGTGCTTTATCTAACTTATTCAATTTAAGTGCTATAAATGTAAATCTGGACATTTGGAATTTCATGGTATTATTGAAAGAAAGAAAGAAAGAAAGAAAGAAAGAAAGAAAGAAAGAAAGAAAGGACAGAGATGAGAAGGGAAAAGCCAGATGGGAGTTCTGTCACAGTGATGAGAACAGTGCTATTTTTTTCTTATCATGAGGAAGAAATTAAACACTGCTAATACTAAGCACGGCGGACAAGGACACACACATATGTTGGACTGGGACATAATAAGCATAGTATACATGAGTCTGGTACCTATAAGAGATGTACAACATATGCTATGCAGCCATAACAAAACAAAATTATGAAAAGTCTTGAAAACAATTTTTAAAACAATTATTCATCATGAATGAGTAGAAGTTATAGCTTTAGAAAAGAAATCCTGATCCACTGTCGACAAAAAAGAAAAAGAAGTACACTGAGGGAAAGGAAGAGAAAAAGATGGAAAGAAAGAGGGAGCTATGTTTGTGGTTGGTAACCCGCTCAAGAGAGGAAATACCAGAGTGCACACACACACACACACACACACACACACACACAGGTGCAAAAACATAGAGAGCATAGACACGTCGAAGAGAATAAAGACCTGCTTTGTATGAGCTACAAGTTTAGTGTTAAAATGTGCACATTTGTGTGTGTCCTCCTGGGCTGAAGGCTGCTGAGGATGCAGAGTGAGGATGCAGTCGGGGGAAAGAGGGAGGAGAGTGAAGGGCTTTAGGTGTTCTTCATACACTTAGGCTCTGTCATTATAATTAGGGGGGATAATTTTAGCAGCAGGGAGGAAACCTTTTTTTTTTCCTTTTTGGTTTCCTCAACTACAAACTCAGGTGGTGTCAGACAAGCTAGAACTCGGACTGACCCTCTGTGATGGGCCGGCTGACAAAACTATTTTTTGCCTGATTCTTAACAAGTTTGAGTGATAAGTGAGAGGGGAAAAAAACCTAAAGGTGTGTTATGTATCAGCGTCTGCTACATAAGTCACTGAAAAACCGGCTGACATTTTTGTGTTGTTGTGTAAGTGCTGGCTCTATGCGTACACTTGTGTGTGTGTGTGGTCTGTGTGTAGGCCAGGGTCCTTCACAGTGGAATCAATAGAGAGTTGAGTATTTTGAAGGGAATGGGAACTACAATGATGAATTTAATCCAAAACGTTCCGGGAAAATCCTTGTGACGTACTGGCCATTGTGAATGTGTGTGTGTGCAAAGATTTGCAGTGGGAAATAAACAGAACAATAACCAACACAACACAACAAGCTGATGTGTCAAACATTCCCAAACAAAAGTCCATAACAGTGGAAAACCCATGTGTGTCCTCACCTGTGTGTCCCTGTGGAATTAGCTAGCACATTATAAAGTGGATAATTAAAGCACTGACAAGCCAACCTGTCACAACGTTTCACGCTCACAAGTAGGACTGACATTTACCTTAGTCTGGCCAATAGAATGTTGTCATATCTCTAAGTTATGTAACGGTTCGTGTGTGTACATGCTGTTCTAGAAAACATAATGTACATATGCTGAGTTGCACAACTGGGAGGTGTCAGAAAACGACTGTACCTACAAGGACAATGTGAAATTAATGCATGATGTGCACACAAAAGCACACAAAGACCTGCAAACATACACATTCAGTAAGTAACACTGACCAACACACACACACACACACACACATAAACACACCTGTTGCTGTTGCAGGTGCAGTAGGTCGACCGGACTGATTTCTCCATTGGTGTCTCCGTTGGAGCCGCCCTCTCTACCTCCCCCTCCATCTGACTGGCTGCTGAGGCTGCTGACTCCGTTCTGGTTGGACGGTGTTGTTCGAATTGTCTCAGAAGCTGATTCCACCATCATCACTGGCACCTGAAATCAAGGTGGGATGGGGCGAGGAAAACAAAGAAAGAGTGAGCAAAAGCGACCAGGGTAGGTCAGGTTTAAGCAGACTGCCTGTTCCCAACCATTAAAAAAACAAAATTTTGAGAACTAAAATATATTCAGGATAAGACAAAGAGTAGAAATATACACGGTGATGTACATGTGTGTGTCTGTGCACGTATACGTCATTAAAAGAGGTTTCTGGTCATGTTACACGCAGACACAAACATGCCCAAAAGGCCATAAAGCAACACCTATAGCAGATCCAGCTTTTGTATGCACGTGAATGTCTGCATAGGAGTGCACACATGGATTAGGATCAGATAGGCAGTAAATCTAAAGTGACAAGGCTGTTAATACTCTGCTATATAGTTAAATAACACACACATTTCTCCAATAATCAGAGGTGGCATGTGTGCGCTGTGTGTGAGCAAAGAGCAGGTCGGTCTTTGAGACAGATCTGTTTGATGCACCTTCTGAGTGCCTCTCTAATTAGAGCGCGTTCCCTCCACAAATCCCGACAAAACGAGCCGTTCCTGGATGTGTTGTTGTTTTTTTGAGAAACAGTGCCTCGCAAACACACAAGAACATTTGCCATCATTAGGCGTTTGAGCGTGGGAGAGCCGAGACACAGAGACACACACAGATATCGGAGAGCTCACACACAAGGCAGCTAATACAAAACAAAACAAACCTTCACACGAGCACGCAAGCTGTGAACTGCTAATGACGAGCTCAATCTCGTCTTTCTGCCTCATCCAGTTTTAGAAATTAACACACACAAGTGCATACTTTTAAAGGGGAAAGTTCTGCTGCTTTTATTTCGGCAACCCGGAGTGGGTACACAAAACGCCATCGAGGCATTCTACCCTCTGCGTGCTGTGTGTGTGTGTGTGTGTTTGAGAAGCTTACAAGCCTTGCCTTCAGGGGAAACAATAAAAGCTAGTTCATGAGAGAATCTAACTTTCCTTTTCCTCTGAGGCAAGAGATGAACCAGTGCGTTTGTGTGTGTGCGTGTGTGTGTGTGCGTTTGTCTGCACATTTTTTTGTGTGAGACGCTGACAGCAGGTGAATGTGTGAGAAACTGCTGGGGACTCTTGTTAATGGAATGCTGCCAAATGTGCGCAGATGGACAAGGAGCTGGGCATGTTGGTGAGTTTGATGCAGACATGTGCAGGCATATGGGCAGGTGTGTGTGCTGGTTTGCAGGGCCTGTTGACTCAAATCACGTAATTATGTTGTTTTGTTTTCACTAGGGTGTTGCCCTGGCCAAAAAAATAAAAAAGTTATATTTCCGAGTGTTTGGTACATAAAAGATCGTGTTGACGGGAGAAGCATCGGGATAGCCGGGTTTACATCAAATAAGTGAAAAAAGATTTAATTTGCAACTGTACATCATCTAGTTGAGGCAGGTAATGTGTTATAATTACACCTGAGCACTTAAAAAACACAAGAAGCCCTACTTCCACTGATGTAAAATAGAATAGAATACAACATCAAATATTTTATTAATCACCGGTGGGCTATTAAAGTGACAGAAACCGAGAGTTTGCAACTAAACAAAAGAGATCTGAGATTTCACATGAACTGCATGCATTGTGCAGACATTTAGTATAACTACCTGTAAATAAGTTTAAAAAAAACAACAACTTAAAATTAGAAGTACATGGTCATGATGTTTTTTGGTATTTCCAGTTTCAAAGGTGAAAGGTGATTGAGTTCCCCTTAAAGTTGCTATTGGACTCCCTTACCAGCTGGATCACTTGGAAAAACAAAAATCTTTAAGCGGTATATTTTTTTTCTCCCGACTAAGTTCCCCATATTTCCACTCCTGGCACCACTCTGCCTGTGAAGTTAGGAGTGTTATTGTGACATTTAAAGCTAGTCACTTAATCTCCCACCTCACTCCTCTTCTCTACATCTTTCATTCTCCTGCCTCCCCGTCTCCTTCCTCTATAGTCCAGGCCCTGGACAGCTCAAACTACCCCCTGGGGTCATATTAGAACGCCAGGCATAGTGCTGAGTGATCAACGGATCTCGCAGCACCGTCCACTGACTTTGCAGTGCCGTGGAGTGTCCTCACATCATCGCACATTTCACAAAGAATGAATCACCAGCATGCTATCCGGCCCACGCTATACCGCGCAGTACTGTGCTGTAATGCACTCCACACCCATCTGCTTCTTACTCTTTCTCATTGACCTTATTAGCAACGAGGGGAAGAGAGATAAAGACAGGCCAAGAGACAGAGCTTGAAGGTGTACAAGAACCTAATGGGAAAGTGGGAAGTGTGCACAGACGAGAGCGCATGCCCTCCTTTCACATACAGGCGGTGTGGTGGTACGCTCATCTAAAGGGTGTGTACTCTGTCATATCCTGTAATGGGTGTATATAAGCTGGTGTAATGGAGGTCGAGAAAAAGGCAGGGGCATAAATCAGCTCTGAAGTCTCTGATTAGGGTTATGATACACACACGTACATTTGCACACGCTGAGCAATAAGTTTAAGCGTTTCTGGCAGTGAAGAGGAGCTGCCCGTGCACAGGCCTGCCTCAACCTGCTGCTCACTCTTCCTCCGTGTCTTTTTCCCGTACTCTCAGTCTCCCTACATGCTTAAACCCTCTCTAGCTGAACCCCTGACCTGAGAGTGTGTGGGGAGAGACATTCCCACTACCCCGAGGGGACTGAGGGAGGAGCTCAGATCAGAGAGATAAAGAATGTGTTTGGAAGAGAGGGAAATAAAAGGCCTCCTTTGCCTTTTAATTGGGATGGAAAAGAGAAGCAGGGAAATGGGACTCGACATGTTTCTGATGACTATGGTATATGTACGTGTGTGTGTGTGTTTGTCTAAGAGACTGACACCTACCTTTGTACTTTAATGGATTAGCTCACTGCAAGAGATGGCTGCATGTGTTTATGTGAGTCTTTGGTGTGATTGATGAGCGAAGAGGAGTTAGGACGAGTCCTGTTTAGACACGCTGCTTGTTCAGATGTTCCCGAAAATGTTGCCCTAATAATAATCAGAACTCAACTCTCCCTACCCTCTGCTCTAGGATTGTGGAGTTCAAACAAGCCGAGCCAAATGCCCAGTGAGCTGGCTCACCCCGGCTGACTCTCCGGCTTTGTCCGAGGGATTGGCTCTGTCAGATTCCTCCTGGTCACTGCCCATCAGAAACATTAAGCCAGACCAGTTTCACTTTCTGTGTTTTTGTGTGCAACAGGGGGTGAATTGTGTACTGTGTTTGTGTGTGTATCTGTGTTTACAGCAGCTTAGTGAGATAATAAGTCTTTATCATGTTATGCCTCATGTGGGAATATTTCCAGCAGTCCCAGAACGCCTGTTCTGTTTCCTACGCCTTGCATCAGCTCACAGGAACGCTGCTTATTAGGCAAAGAAATGAGAGAATAAGGGTGGGAGGGAGAGGGCGCAGAAGAGGGAGGTGGGGTGGGGAAAAATGTCTGTACCAGTATCTACACTCCATCATCCATCTACTTTCATCTGACTATTGAATTATCTCTCCCAAACTCTGCTTGCTTTCTTTCTCCCTCTGGTTATGGTGGCAGGTTCAACCCTGGAAAACATAAAAGTCATCGCCCTGAAATAGAATCCACACAGGTTATTCCTGTGATTTCTGATAGTTCAATCAATATTTGCAAGCAAGGGGAAACAGTCTTCCAGAGACAGAGAATCAGAGAGGCAGAAGCTCTAACCTGTTTTGTAATCACGGAAAAAATTGTGGAGCCTCTGTTGACTAAAAGTGGCTCTGCGGATTCATAAAATCTTTATCTATTACACCCAGAGGAGCTTTATTTCATTATAACTGGCAATAATTGATCTTAAAATGAAAAAAATGAGGTTGCTGTCATTGGGTCCACAAAGACATCCTATTTACTTTTCAGCTTGAGGATCTGTCTCCAAAAAGCATCACAAAAAGTCTCAGCTGGATGATCCGCAGTAGATTTGTGCTTTGACATGAACAATGACACATTAAGACCGATCCTAATTCAATAAGCACTCGTTACATACCCATATTCTCACACTCTTGTTCTAAAAAAGATTCCGGTACTAAATAAATTGCGACATTGGCCATGGGGGAATCTGATTCAACCCCAAGCCCCACAATGAACCCAACAAGATCTAGGCTATTATATTTCTATTAATTATGTCATTTCAAAATAGGAACGGAGGAAACTGCTAAACTAAATTTTATAAAAATAAAATACTCATGTTTATGCAGCAGTAAATATTATATTATATATAAGAAAATATATGCTCTCATATTGTGATCGCTTTGGAGTTTTTGTGTTTTATGTTTAAACCTAATTCTTTACCTTTCCATGCAAGCAGATAATCAGCAGTTTCACTACTGCAGATATTTTGGGCTTACCAAAATAGGTTCAGAGGAGCTGTTCAAAGTAATGGAGACTACCAACTAATGGATCTGTGAAAGCATTTTCATGTTATTCCAACTTAACTAGGGGGTGCGTTTCCAATTGGTATGAAATATAAACTCAGTCAATCAGAAACTTGGAACTTTACATTTTGAATAGAAGATAATGACTGACAAGTGCAAACAGATGGTTAGTGTAACCAAGAGGATATGGTAGTATATTCCAGATATCTTCAGTAACATTCTACACAAGCTACACTAGACTTTATAAAAATGACAAAGGGGAAAAAAAGAAGAAAAAGGATTGTAAGGATATCTGCGTGGCATTTCTGCGCTGAAGTGTAGTAACTTCAATAAAAAACGAATGAGGTCAGGAAAGCTATAAAAAAAACTCTCATCGAAACGTGCGCACACACACACACACACACACACACACACACGTATACACAATCACACACACAAATCTGTTACAAATAATAATTTTCCATATTTTCCCTGCCCAAGTAAGACTGTTTCCTTGGCAGCTGGCTGAGTATACAATTTAGTCATATTTCCAGCAGGATACCGGACCAGATGCGCCAGCTAGACTTCAACACAGAGCTAAAGCTAGCAGCTAACAGCCCTGCTCCAGGCTACGTTGGCTGCACGCCACCACGAAAAAGGTTGGCTAGCAGCAAAGGGCTAATACTAGATGTCTGTGGTTAGCCTGGCTCAGCTCCAGTGCGAGCAGGTGAATTCCATTATCCCATAGACAGATAGTCAGTCAGATGTGGGCCAATATGCACAATCACTTCAGAGAGCATCTTCTACCTAGAAGGAGAGGAGGGCATCATTGTGCTGTGCAGCTGGCTTCCAGGCCAATTTTTTCTCTTCAAAGCGGATGGTAGAGAAGAGGTGATCATGACAAGGAAACCTCTGTGAAATAATCATTGGGAGTTTTTCTTCACATTTGAAAGACTTTCTGCCATATGGTATTCAGTTTGACTGGACATTTCATGTCATACTGGAAAGTGCGTTGAGCCTTTACCAGAGCTTTAGGGATTTTTTGTCTGTGCTGTAGTACTGTAATTTACCATAAATAATTCCCCTATCCCAACACACCTCTTTGGTGTGCATATCTGTGTATATTCATGTGTGAATTGTGAGTCCGCTTGGCCGCCCGTGGTTCTCTGAAGACAAAGTCCCTGTTTACAGAGCCCATAAAGATTAGCCTCCCTCGGTCAGGTGGGTTCTGGAGCCATAGGTAAACACACAGCGCATTCCGCACCGATGAGATCGCTCCGTATGTGTGTATGACCGGGGCAAACATACACTCCTGCCTTCACCTCGACCCTTCTCTTAGAGTGCAGTAAGTGATTTACCAGATTGCAGACTGCTGTCTGTTCAAAAATAATGGAGACAGACACAAAGATACACGCAAATATTTGTAGAAGGAGCAGACTTCATGCACACCTAATTTATCTGACTTTGAAATCGCGAGTTGAACATTCCTAAAGAAGTAAAGCTCACGCTTGTACATATACATGCTCTAGTTAGGAGGGTGGAAATTCATACTGTGATCGTGCAGGTGAAAAGTCCCAGCTTCACCTCCGTCCCTCCCCTCGGTCTCGGGAGGCAACGGAGACTGAGGTCATGCTATGGCGACCCACACAGATACTTTTAAGATTGCATTCAACGTGACGGAACTGAAGAGAGGTGGAATGCAGGACAAGAAGGAGAGGGGCCTTTGAAAAAGGCACTGTGCCTTTATTTGGATCTGAAACCAGCAAGAGTGCCGCGGAGCAATTAGCAGCTCTGTCCTATGAGAGCTCTTTATTAGAATGACCTTCAATGTGAAGGGGGATGCAGGGCAGAGAGGGGGAGAAAAGGGAAAAAAAAGAAGAGAAATTCTGCAAAACACACAGGAAACGGCATCAGCGGGGAAATGGACACATGACAGGGACATAAAAGAGATGAATAAACCAAGACTTAAGTGCATTGAGATTTAATTTTTATATTTGAGCGACATATGTGACATCCAAACAGTGTGTGGGGAAAGTGACCTATTTGATCCTCAGTGCTGGAATTCATAAATGCACACACTCAAACACAATTACAGCCTGGTGTCTCTGTCTTCTTCTGATAGAAGTAAAGTGTGTGTGTGTGTGTGTCTGTATGTCTGTGCAGGTGTATGAAAAAAATGGAATTTCCTTAATTTAATATTTTAATATTTTCTACTGTCACTGAATACATTACCAAGTTCCTAAATTTAATTACATGGGGCAAATTATATTTCATTGTAAGGCAAACTTGTAGAAGAAACCGCAAGAGGAAGTATATTTTATTAAGATGTAAAAGGGCCGCAGTTGCCTTTAGGAGAGCAATAATTTCACGAATGATCGAAAGTTGTGTTATAAGGCAAATAGAAAAAATAAAAAATGAACTGTAAAAGGGAAAAGGTAACTTACAACAACATGGGATTACAACAGGTTTTTTTAAATTACTGTAAAAAAATATAAATGAATATCAAAGTGGACATGATATAATTTTGAACATCTGCTTTCAAGTTGGGCACTTTGCATTTCCTAGTTAATTAATAGATTGGATCAGAGCGAGTTTAATCAAATATAATTGAATGAGTCCACAGTAAAAACAGGCTAGACTTTAAAGGCGACATGCAGAGAGAATGATAGCATGTCCAGTTCTCAAATTAATTGAATTTTAGTACTTTTGAACTTAGTCCAGGCTGTTACAGAGGTAATTAAATCACATTCTAACAACTCCAAAAGTGCTAAAACAAGATGAAATCCCAGAGCTTTCGGTATGGGTGAGCACACGCGTAGGAACATCAGTGCTCCTTTTTTTCCTTTAAAAAGAGCAAACAAAAATCAACACTGTTGAATACCAATGACAGCCTAAACTATATTCCATGTTATTGTTAGTTTTCTGTTCTTTTTGCTCTTTCTTTCCACACTTTTGTCTTACAGGCCACAACTAAAATATTAATAATTTCTCAGGCAGTTCTCATTGTATTAAAAAATGTCTCTTTTATAATTTATCAGAGAAAGAAAAATCTTTGTTATAGTGACAAGCTGGCTAATTAATAGAAGTAGAAGGAACATTGAGAGAGTTCATACTAATTTGGAACATGCTAATATTAATAGAATAATTTATGGCACAGTATAAATAAATTAATAGAGTAATGCGTTTGAAAAAGGGATGCCTTCAATTCAATTTAGAAGAAGAGAGCAAAGAAAAAAAATGTCTGCCTCTTGGACAAGGACATTAATAACTGCTCTTTTAGCAGAAGAGAAAAGGAAGAGACAAACTATACAAGCACTGTTCCCTTTTAAAATGCATCAATATTTCAGTCGATTAATGAAAGTTGGATGAGTAGCACTTGTATTTCATGCATTCTTATTTTTATTTGCTACTAAATTACTTCTTCAGTGGTAATTTGTTTGAAAATCTACAAAAAGGTACATATGATTTCAAATTATTTTTTAAAAACGAAGTCTTCTCATTTATTTACACTAACAGCTTTGTGTCAGGTAGTGGGCAAGAAAGGTGGACAAATAGAGGGAAAGAGAAGTGGACTGGGTCATTACCATCCTTATTACTCATTAAAATACAGCCATCACAAAGACGTTGCTCTGTGACTGTACGCATGTGACGAGGCGCGTGCATGTGCACGTTCTCCTTGCTCCTCAGCAGCTCATGTGTGTCCTCATGCAAAAGTAACAAAAAAAGAACAATATAATTGGAGAAATGTACGCAGTAATAATAGGTATTCACAAAATGATAATTCATATTAAACAGGGTGCACAAAGTCAGCCTCATTTGCATGTTTTAGATTATATGCATTTCAAAAGTAATTTCCGCAGGGCATATGAATGACATTAATTCCCGGGCGGGTTCTGCTATAGACCTCAAACTATCAAACACTCAAACATTTAACAGATGAAAAAAGAGGGAGCTGGTGCCTTGGCAAGGGGAGATTTCAAGGTTAAAGTATTTGAATGTGAATTTTTAAACTTCTGTCTTGGTTTGTTTAAAGTTACACTACAGCCAGACAAAGAATTTCATTAAACTGAGGATTTTGTGAACCACAGCTGCTACATTTGCATATGCGTGTGTTTTCCTGTACCAGTCTGAGAAAGACACCTTCTCGCCTAATCCACCTCCACTTCCACAGCAATAGTTTCTGAATTGGTCTGACTCACTTGTGAGTCATGTGCTTGTGTCACTCCACAAGCAGACCGGCTCGACCCAACGGAGAGGCAGAGAAGACCGAGCTCTAAAAGCCCACATTAAGAAACGCTGATTGATAGAATAGGGAGGAAAAGTGATGAACTTGAGGAGAAAAAAGATGTGGCTAGGGAGGGTAGATGGACAATTGGAGGAGCGAAGAGCGGGGCTGCAAAACAGAGGGTTCCCTCTCCTCGTCTTCTCGTGCAGAGAGGAAGACCTTGGGGCAGGAAGCAGACTGGATGAATGTGTGATTCCAGTGGAAAACTCTGAATGCCACAGACAACATTCTTCTCTTATTAGGGAATCTGGTTTGTAGCCACATTTACAGCGCCTTTCTTGTTAGTGTGTATTGGCACGACTATGAGACAGGCACATATTGCGAACACACACATTAATGCACACCATCAAGATGTTCTCCACCTGTTATCCTCGCTAGATTTTTGGCTGACGCACAACCACACGGCTGGAGATGAGGGGAAAAGAAAGCGCAGCAGAAAAGGAGCTTAAGCACTCAGCCCGTCTGTGTCTTGTTTGTGGTTTGTCCTCATCTGTAAACAAGGTTGCTGCTGTGAGGATGTTAGCATGTCATTATCTCATTAAGAATTGATGGCTTCTGCGCGGAGGATTCAAGCTGTTTTGATTGCGAGCGCCCAGCGACCGATGTTGTACAAACATAACAGCCACAAAACATACATATTCTAAAATGGAGACCCACGTGGATACATTAAGACGAGGGCACGAGCCTTATGTGCACACACAAGCTGTTTAACAGCATCCTCCTGATGCATCTTAATCTGTACAACACAGATCTCAAAGAGTGTACTGACTGCCATTTTTTCCCTGCTTCACTCTAAATGATGTCAGGCATATTGAGTAAGCAGACTTAAAAGAATGAAGTGGGGCATATCTTGGAACAAATTTTAAAAATGGGCTGATTGGGGCCTGGGAAAGACATTTGTTTTTCCCTTTCTTTTCCCCCCCTGTTCATTTCTTTCCCAGCCAGTCACAGCTGATCTGTTCAACTGCGAGGGATGAGTGGAGAAAGCAAAGAGGATTAAATTCTATAAGACACTAACTCACACAGAAACACGGACTAATTTAACGTGCCACAGGGCAGCTGTGGGGTGTATGTATCGAACAAGATCTGTCTGTCTAAACTAAATGACCATCAGGGTGCAGGGCTCTCCGCTGGTCCACTCTGCCTTATCGATACGGCCCTGCTCAGCCTATTCAGCAGCAAAGAGCTCTCCTACGGCTGCGGCTCAACTCTGGATCAATGTCACGAGCAATGCAGACAAACTGCTGCTAAACAGACCGGCCCCTACCTCGAGGCCCACCACAGCACCGGCTCCCCCAGGCTCGGATCGTTCAACTAATGGAGGTTTCCACTGGGGCCCCCAAGGGCCCCTAACCACCAAACAGGCCCCCGAGGATTCACTCCCCTCTTTCTCCTCTTCTGTCATCTCTTCATCCCTCAATCATTTCTCCATCCACATGGTTATATCGACCCTCTTGGCTTTAATCAGAAGTGCTGACTGGTGCTCGTGCTCGCACCATCCCCGACATCCCATATACAGAGTATATGCATTTCAACAACTAACTACAAAAGTCAAGAATGTTCTTAGGGAATGAAAAAACGAGCGAAGAATTCTTCTTTTGTTACTGGGATCTCTCAACACATCACTCTTGACTAGTCATTCTCATTTCATTCCCAGGCTTTTTTTTTTTTTTTTTCAAATAAAACTGAAAATAGAAAGGGAAGAAAAAAGAGCAATGGAAAGAACCTGCATATTTGTCATTTCCGATTGTTTACCTTTTTAACTGCAAATTGATTTTTACTTCTCCTGTTACTGGAAGCTCTCTGGACTCAGCTGCCAGGCCTGTCTGGCTCTAGCCTCAGCTGCCAAACCCATCTATGGGCTTTATGACCCGGCTCTCGGGAGGACTTTCAAGGCTTTCAACTCACATGTCATTTCAATGATACAATCCTGCTTTTGTCCTAACTACCTTTGTTGTTTTCTCTCTCTCCCTCTGATGAGTCTTACTCTTTCTTTCCTTCACTTTTCATCTCTTGTTACCAAATCCTTTTTCCATAGGCAAAGTGTTAGTCACACAGACCCGTGTCTGTTTCTTGTCCATTCCTGTTTGTTTGCCGAAGAGGTGGACCAAGTTCATCAAGACAGGTTAACCATCAAACAGAGAATACACACTGTAGGAAACACATATTGAAGCCCTTCTGCTGACATTTAAGGCTTGCTGTGGGGTGAGCCCGGATGAAGCTGCTAGAGTTTCACTGTGGTGGCTGGGCGGTTCGCTGTGGTTCGGATCTTCCTGGATTCTAGTAGGACTGAGGTTTGCCTGCAGGGACCTCCAGTGAGCCAGGCAGCAGGCCTGGGCTATACTGAGACCAAAGCCAGGAATAGTCCTCAGAGTAGAGGACAAGCCTAATGCTGTGTTTGAAATGGCAAACCCAAACAAACAACCTGAAGTTTGATTTGAAGAGCCGAGCGAGGCTCCGGCCAGATGCTGCAGAACCGGGGAAACACACACAAACACTCGGCGCAAGTGCGTTAAATGAAGCAATGGCCGAAATAGACTTGTGGCGAAAAGAAGTCCACCGTGTACCTTCAGACTAAAGATATGCCCTTTGCCTCAGCTGCACGCACATATGTGGGCCTTCGCCTAACGCAGAGGCTCCGCATGTGTGTTTTGTGTGTGCTGATCGTGCTGACGGAGGTTCTACGACTCCCCGCCATATTCACACTAATGAGAGAAAACGGCCAGAAAACCTCTCCTGTAATTACTCCCCAAGGAGCAAGGTTTCAGCATGACCATGGTGCATAAATAAATACACACTTGTTCTCTCCCTCTCGCTCATACACACACACACATCTAAAATATACAGAATGATGAAAAAGCACGAGGTTGACATTTAAGTGTGTTCACCTGTTGTGTATGTGAGCATTTGTGTAAGCAAATAAGTGAACAGTACCAAAAATGACATCATTATCGAGGATGGGAGTCTGCAGTGTTTGCTAACTATTTCAAATCCAAAGAGGTAATATCATTTCTACCTGTGTGGGTGTGTATGCGTGTGCATATTGTAAAGGGCATTTTGTAAACATGTATTATGTAGGTCAATACTTCATTTTTTCTCAAACTCCCACATGAAGTCAAATCTCAGATCTCTAATGAGAAATCCTTGAGAAGCTTAGCTTAAAAGATCTCAAAAGATCTCTCTCAAAATTCTAAGACTTGCAGAAACACAAGAGACGGCGGCATGAAACTGCTGCATGAAAATCCCACTGCATCACTCCTGATTTAGTTTTTTATCCTAAAGACATAAATCAGCATGTAACAGCTAAAGTTAGAATCTTTAGGAAAGGCTCACATGCATTTTGAAAACCTGCTTACAGTCAGGCAAAGTGGCAGCGAACCACGTCAAAATCAGGCAATCACTTTAACTGTGTGAGACTGAAGAGTTGAGAAAGAAGTCTTTGAGTTGCACACGCGCATACACTGCCTGCCCAGTGTTTGTGGTGGCGGAGCACAGCTGGTAACATCTGGATGTATTTTAGAAGTGTTTACATTTCCAAAATGCTGAAAAACTGCAAAAGAGAGACGGAATTCTGAAAAACACTGCAGGTGCCAGAAGAGTAATAAAAAAGGAGCAAGTCCAGAAAAGAAGATTGTTTAAAATCTATCACAGTGGAGTTAGCACACTCAGACACACACATGCTCATAAGCGTGGGCCAGTTGCAGTTCTTGCCATAATCCTCGTCCAACAATAACTGACATCTGGCGTACTAACTGGCAGACTGTAGCTTCACCATTTGAGTTTTGTCCCTTCAAGCTTCCCTTACAGTAACCACTCAAATGAAAACCGAGACCTGTGCATCAGCTTCTCTGTGCAGCGTGTCTCTGCTGCTCACCAGCTGACAACCAGTCTTACGCACTCACTGCCTCACACCGCAAAGCAATTTCACTCAACACACACACACACACACACGCACACAGGCAAACACTAAACAGCTGCATTTCCATTTTACTTCCCCTAAATGACGAAAACACAAAAACAGTTGGACTTCATTCGGCTTAATCAAACCTGACATGGAGAACGGCTCTGTGAGATGACGTCAGCAATCAAGACACACAGTTACTCACACAAAAAGGGGAGAGACCATGGGATGTAATTTCAGGATTGGGTGTAATTTACCAGCATAAGTTTAAACCAGAAAGGGCAACTGGAGAGATTCCTGTGAGATCAGAAGTGAACTGAACACGCACACACACAATAGGGACGCATACCCAGATGGAAACTCCGAAAATACGCTCACCTGATTATATTTTACATTGTTGTGGACAGAAAGAGGCCTCGGATGTGTGAGATGTTATAAAATATCTATTTGCTTGAATTCACATAAGATCTGAACGTGTCCCACGGAAAGTGTCCATGGGATCATTTTAATCCGCATAGGTATGCCAGTTTCCCATGGCCTACCATAACCTAAACTCACACACACACAACCACACGTACACACAGGGGAGATTATTAGAGTGACCTCGTGGCACATGGAGGTTTCTGATGGATTTAACATCAAGAATGATTGTTAACTTTTAGGACTAAAAAGACTTGGAGTGACTCCTGAGAAAAACAGAGCTCTTAGCCAGACACACAGATCACATGACAACTAGGCCACAGAAGCAAGGACCCCTGGGAAAACGGCACCGTGCCATCGCTTAGATCACACAAACTCTGCAGCCAAGCAATAATGACACTGTGTGGCTATATCATATTTAGGTATGAATATACCATTCATGTGCAGAGGGCTGGAGTGGATTTAGCTGGGAATATGCACATAGCAGTCAAGTGTTAAAAAAAGAGAAGATAATCACCATGAAATAAATTAAACCTATTAAGAAGAACGTATGCTCAAGGTGACAGAAGAAATTAATTTGGCTCAACTATTGAGACCCATACCTCCACTCCACTATAGGATTTCTACCAAACTAATTACCACGCTCCACTTTCAGAAATAATAAGGAAAGCACTTAATAGGTTAGGATTCACCCTTGCATTCATATGTCCATTTAACATCCCTGCTTTTATGCCCACACACTCCTGCTTTAATGCAATTTCATATCCATGATTTCAAAATAGAGGAAAGAATTATATTTCAAGAGGCGTTCAGATTAGAATATACAAGCGGTGATATTAAAATACTGTACGGGCGTCTGTGCGTGTGCCAAGCTGCTCAGAGTGGTTGCAGCTGAGGTAAAGATGTTAAACAATGTTTTTGTCACAGTTAAGCGCAAGAGAGGAATTACTGCAGGACCACAGATCTCTGATTAGTCTTTTCTTGCTGTATATTAATTTTTTTTTTGCCTTCACTGTATAATGCTGGTTCGGATTTTAATTTTTAAACAGAGCACAGATATGAAAAGACCCCCAAGTGTGCACTCCTGCACCACCATGAGAAGTCTGTTTATCTAGTCAGCAATTCGCTCCAATTATAACAACATCCAAATGCAACTATTGTTTCATCTCAAACATTTTTTAAAATTTAAAATCACTTTTTTGTGTTTTCATCCTCCAGCCTAACGGAATTAGCATTTTACCCGCCCTCCCCGGGCTATGGAGAAAGTCAGAATGCAGGTTAAGCCAGTTTTGTTTCATTAGATGTGCAGCAAAAGTTTAGCAAAAACTGAATACATAAATAACTTTCTTTAAAAAGATTCTAATCATGAAGGTTGAGTTTTTATATTAAGTTACGAGCCGCTAAATGTAATTGTGCATTTATGAGGATCTTAATCAAGCAATTTTTTTCTTGACAATATACACTTAAATTCTGTAATATGAACACAGTTCTTACAGGGCACACTATATAAATGCCCAACACTGTAATGAGCATGACACATCTCAATGTGTGTTATTTTAGATTGCTGAGCTTCAGTTGGAGACTCTGTTGGAGACAGTGTGTTAAGTGAGGCTGTTTCCATAAAACTGTAGTGGAGGAGGAGGAGAAAAGGCAAAGAGGAGTTCACATTATCTAAGAGAATTCCAATTAACACTCTCCCCCTCAGTAATTAGCTATTAAAATAGCTGCCTAACAAATTCAAAATCCCAACCCTGATGCCACTGCACTGCCTAATTAATTCTTAAATCAGGAGCATCTGATTCAGAAAATAACCTAATAGTGTAGAGACAGACACACCGATAAGAAAAAGCACGAGGACTTTCTTTCAAGAGTAAATAAAAAAAGTCTGCCAACTTGGATGCTCACTGTTTTGGTATCATCTTGACTTTGTGCTCCTTTTCTTTTAAACTTGTGTAAGTGTCTGTATCAGTGAGACAAAAACAATGTAATTCAAAAACAGGCCATATCAATTTATGTTAATAGGAAAAATTCAAATTAGCGAGATTAAATAGAAGAAATTAGCACTGAGTGAACAATGTAGACCAAATACAAGGAATGAAGAAAAAAGCTGCTCATAGCCATAGAAGCAGATATCTTTCAGCAGTTGGCCGTCCATCTGCTTCTTCACTGGTCACTTATTCCACTGCTTAATACAAACAGATTAGGCCTTTTCTCGCCTTTTTCCAAAGCCTGTCTTTTTAACGGTGGCTTCGTGGCCTCTGTGGCAACGTCGACTATTAAAACAGCATGCGTCCCACACTGCTACACACATTTACAAGCACAAATGCACACACAGAGGACCTCTGCACTGTTTAGTGAACTTTTAACCTCGCTCAGTGAAGTCAAATCTGGAAAGCCTAAAGGTTTTTACACACAGACTGTAACAGTTATGCAAATAAAGCCTATCAGTGGTAAGTATCAGCAAAAGTTCTAATGAGATGTCATCTATCTGTAGCTCCTCTGGAATATCAGTGACCATTGCACCAACTCACATTACCACAGGGTGGGATCTGAGGTCCTGTCCTAATAATTCAAAACTAATGTATCTGCTTTTCAGTATGCACACAGTGGTCTATTACAATGATATACACACTTTGACACGGCTTGTGGCCAATGCACTGCCTTACTAGTAACTTTTAATATGTAGAGATAGTAATCATTTAGATTTCACTCAGATATTTTTGCAGCTAACACATATAAAGACACACACTTACACACATACACGTATAAACTAAGTCAGACGCGGTGGCACATTATAAAAACACGCTGTCATGCGCTGATCTGTATCTGGACAAGTCAAATTGTGATAAAGTCACTCTACAACTACAGCAATCGATGGAAGTAATTTATTTACCTCACCAGGCAATTTCAGCTCTGTCTTCAGAGAGAAGGAAAGAGGGGGGAAGACAGGAAGATTTGGCAAGCATGTGTGAGTGGTGTGTAAATTAATCTAGCAGCAGTTGAGATCCAGAGCCATGTATAAGTCCATAAAACAAGAGGAGGTTAAAGCAGCTCACATCGTGCACACACACATCAGGCAAAGGTCCAATACCAAAACCACTTCTTCCAGAGACACGATGTGAAACGTCATCTCTGTTCCATTAATGTGATGTGCTATCCCTGGATGCCACTAAAAAGAGGGGGTAAAAGAACAGTTAAAGGGTTTTTTCTCCTCTTTTTTCCTCTCTTTCTTGCTTTCTCTCCATTCGAAAGCAACACACACATGCACGCTGGAGAGAGGCCTGTCCATGGTCCTTGACTTTAACTCAGTGAAATAAAAGGCACTTAACTAAGCCTCAATGATCGATACAAACACTGCTGTTAGCCGGTTTGCACCACGCACATGCAGATACACACTTATCCTACCTCCTCAGATGCTCATGCATATGCATGTCCATCATGATTTATGCATCCTGGTGGGGGTGTGAGCCTATCTGAGAGCAAGGCCAACACACAGGTCAGCTCATTTGTAAATCAGTTGCCTATTTATGGATGTGTATATGTGAGTGTTTGTGTGTATATGTTAAAATCAGTTGATGTTTGGCACACGCACCCGTTGTGTTTGGGTAGAGTTCAGCTTTCAAAATCGGTTCATAATCACTGCAGTTTCTTCATTCATTATATTGATTGAATTCTTTCTAGATTCTACACTTGTAAATCATACAAGATTTCCAGAATGGGTTTATGTCTATTCTCTGTGAGTGTGTATGTTTCCTGGTCATGTCTGCTAAGTTGTGACCACCTCAGCCTTGTCATACTTTGCCGTCCCTCATTGCAGCGCAATTACTCATGAAAGAAACAAAAAACAAAGGAAGACGAGGACCACCTTCTGTCCTGTAAGCACTGTGTAATGGGTAAAAGTAAGACAAGATCCTTATCCAAAGAAGTTTGGGGTTAAACATACTTTAATTTGCAACATAGGCTGAGAAGCTTTCTGTGCGCGCAAAGTTAAAAAAAAGTGTGTGCGCACTTCTGTGGAAATTCTGTGGTTCTGCTCCACCCTCCTCCCACCTCTTCTGAGCAACACATTTGGGCTAATAGGGCAGCTGCTGGCCCCCCTCCTCTTAAGGCCCACTCTGCTAGTCCCCTTTAAACTCTTCCACCCTATAACCCTTGCCCAAAAAACAAAAAAAAAGTCCAGAAGGAGGCCTGTTGTTTTCAACTTGTTTTTGAAAAAGCCATGAATGGAAAAGTTTAAACTCTGAGGACAACCATTCCAGAAAGGGTTGCACTTGTTTGTCCACTTTTTTCCTTCAGTGGTGCCCAGGATAAATGATAGAAATGAGGGGAAAAATAGAAAATAAAACAGTGGCGTGAGGTGCTCCATTTAATGCCATTATATCTTTCTTTTTTTAAATAAGCTTTGATACATTGTCATCAAAAACAGCCATATCCCTGGAATAAACCTCTCCTTAAAACAAGCCAGCAAAAATTAACCATAACTTCAGTACAATTGAGAGAAAAAAAAAAAAGACATCGCGATGGAAGACTACGCCAAATGCCTGGATACACATAAGAGAGAGAAAATCGCACACTGTTGCTCCATAAAAAAATGACACTGAAGGAAACACTGTTGAGATAAACACCCCTCAAACACACACAATCAATCCCTTGTGGCATGTGAAAGCGAGCTCACAGACATGTTTCAATGGATTATAAACCACTGTGTGTATGTGTCCAATCACATGAGACAGCAAGGGCTGACCCCTATGTGTGTTCATGAGTCTGGAAGTGTTAGTGTGTGTGTGTGTAACTGGAGCCAAACTGTAAGCCATATGCCACTTTGGAGCTGGTGCCAGCCACCCCCGACACACACACCCCACTTACCAGTCATGCACAAAACACAGGGACACACGCACACACAGATGGATGCCCTCTCATAAACACACTTGCATGTACCCACGCAGGCTTCCCTGTATGAAAAAGCAAGCCCCTCCACTTCATTAGGAAAGTAAACACAAGTGCTGTCTGAAGTGGCTAATTAGAGACTAATTACTCCCTGCTCGTTACTAATGCAAATTAGATTATGCTGCTTAACTTCCTCGTGTCCACAACGCTGCTGTTAATTGAGGCCTTTTGAAATTAAATTACCCACTAATTAGCATATCAAAACCATTAATTCTGAGCAAGGAGGGGGGAAAAAAACAACAACAAATGCCAAGTTTTGCTAATGAGTTTTGCAAATTGAATATGCACGCTCAATCCAGGGGTTTGTGCCAGGAATACCTATTCAGTGGATCAGCTTGGTGGTGCCTATGCTTGTGTGTTTATGGGTGCGTGTGCGCAGGCAGCCAGACAAAAACGCCACGCATCATAAGAGCAGCATATAATTAAAGGAAACCATTCCATCTCTCCAAATGCTTTGTCAATATTTCTCTCGGAACGCACAACTCCACTGATGTTCAGCAAGCTGGGAGCAAGGGATACAGCAGAGACCGAGGGGAGTGTGAGAAGGAATGGATATTCATCTCATGACAAGCAAATGAGCCACTGGCTGTGGAGTGTGTGTGTGTGAGTGTGTGTGTAGCATGGTTAGTTTGTCCAGGCCATAAGCCTTCTAAGTAAAGAACCTTGTCTCTGATGCTCTCCTAAAGCCCCAGCCTCTCTGCCAGCTCTCTTCCACTGACCCTTCTTCCCCTCCGCTACAATACCTTTCCAATTAAAGAAACAAAATCACACATACACACACTCACATACATTTTAAAGCCACCTGCAGGTGACCAGCACAATCTTCCCATCGCTCAAAAAGGAATCTGTTTTTAGCTCTCAGACTTGAATAGATGATTTCAAACTTTTAGATTGAAAATGGAGAGCACTGCCATGGTCTGCCCTACCTGTTCATGAATAAGAAAGGATGCACACAGAGAACTGGAGAACTATTAGCTACTCTGATATGCTGACGAAATATAAGAATGACATATATCTAAAGATCTCATCTCGGCTTTGCATGTAAAATTGAAATAATGTCATCCTCAACAACTCTCCTTTTCCTAAATATCCATCCAATCATATTGCATGAAAAGCCCTTTTCAGGTCTGCTAAGTTTCATCTTATTACACTTTCCAACATTCATTTCATTATCCTTATAATAGCAGATGGAAAAAATGACCGCTAAAATTGAGAGGTAGTCATACAAAAAAATTAAATCACAACGAAAATTAGATGTAAAGATATTATAATTCCTTTAACAGGATGCATAGAAACTGCTGCTTGACAATATTTGCCCTAATTGCTGGAATTATCATATTAACCAGTTACCATTCGGGTAAGTTGATTAAAAAATTGATTATTCATCTATTTCTTTTAGGAGTTTCTTAATCAAAATCTAACATCCTTGAAAAATTAATTTGAAGCCGTTTCTTATCAGTTAATTAAATCGGGTTGGAAGTCATTTTTTCTGTGCAGCATGATTAGAACCGTTCTGTTCTCTTCTGTTCAGACACCATGACGTTAGAGGGGGAACTTTTCACTGTCTCATCAAACATTCACAACCACAAGAATAGGACTTCTTTGAAGGGCCCGCTGCCTCTTTTTTTTCCTTCCAAACCTCTGCCTTTCTGATAAATTGTGCCATACCCAATAGATCTTTCTTTCTCGTTAACACATTCTCATTAACGGACAGAGAAAGCGAAAGGAGAGGGGAGGGGAAGCGCTGAAGAGAAAAGGAGAGCTCCGGGCAGAGGCAAACGGGAGGGGTGGGTGTGCTGTGGGTGCTGTGAGGTGGGGAGGCACGTTAGGTGAGTAAAAACAGGCAGAGAAAAACTAAATCAATGGCAAAGATAAAGTTTGGAAGAAAAAGAATACACAGACAAATTTAAGCACGCAATGAGGAAAATGAAATAATCCAAAGATAACGCGAGTGCACAGACACACACATTGTTACCAGGGTGCTAGCCTTGGGGTGGCTGAGCTGAGGCTAAACAACTAAGCCGGAATCTCAAACAAGACCTCATGTTGCTACAGGGATAAAACGCCTGTCTAACCTGGTTCTTTCTGTGTCATTGAGTTTTAGAGCTGATTATTTTTGTTACTTATTTTATTCTTTTATTGGCACATAAAAACTCTAAGTAAAACGGGGTTGAAATATTGATCTTCTTGATAAACACAACAAATTTCCTTCAATTCTGCATCAATTCAAACTGGCAGCTTTAAACATTACACATCAAAAGGCTGACCTCACGTCATAGAAAATAAAAAAAAAGTAGTTTCTATTTCTGTAAGAGGACTAATTACGAAACTCTGCCCCTGAGAAAGAAAAGTCCCTCTTGAGGGAGAGAAAGAAAAAGGAATGGAGTCCACTCAGCACTGGCATCAGTGGAATATAACTTTGTCTCTCTCTACTTCAGCAGGCAGCGGAGCAGAACCGAACAGATACAGCCTACTCCACTCATCTGTCCATCCCGGACTCCTAAGGGAGGTATGGGAGGATTGGGGAAGGAGGGGGGGTCAAAAGGAGAATCAGTGAGGATACCGAGTGGTGTGGGGAGTCTCGCTGATTGGATAATGAATTGAATGATTATTAGAGCTCGGCTTGTAAAGTTACACAGAATTCTCACTTCATCAGCCAATCAACCCGCTCCCTCATCAACCAATCAAACCCCCACCCGGGGGTTGTTGGGTGGAGGTGTGGGGGCTTTTTTCTATTCTCTCTTCCATCTGCTTCTCCTGCCACATTTTCTTACAACGCATTATTCTGTCGTTGCTACGACTGCCCTCGTCTCCCTCTGTGGGAGACAGAGAAATCTCAAAGCCACAATTACCACACAGAACTATCAATTTCCCCTTCAATTAACCCTGTGGGAAGAGAGGGGACAAGGGGAGAGGAAAGAGAGGGAGCCGAGAAGGGGATGAAAATTTCAAATTTGGGATGAAGAGGGCCGCCTGAGTCTACTCCCCACCCCCTCTTTTGCCTAGCCTCCCTTCAGGGTGCTGTCATGCGTTGGGGCTCAGAGGAGAGAATTACAGCCCCTAAGGATGAACTTGACCCCACCATCCGAGGTCAAACAAGTTACTTTACAGCACCGGCACCCTGTCCTCATTACCAGCAAATAGGCCCGGCCTGTGTTCTCCTAATGTGAGGCTGCATTTTAATAGGGGGGTGCTCAAAACCGCAGCTCAGATCCATGGAAAACTAAAGTCAAGACAGACAAAGAGGCAGAGCAGCAAGCGGGAGAACAAAGTGAAAGAGAGGGGAGAGAAAAGGAGGACACAGAGGAGTGGAGGAGGGCTAAGGAGGGGACTAAAGCCAGGAGCTGTGTTTCTTAGATCAGCCTTGAAGGCCCTGTGCCCCATTACGACGGACAACTGTGATGGCATGCCTGTTCTCGGCGCTCCGCTCCCCGCGCCTCTGCTTCTTTGCAGCCTCACTTCCCGTCTCACCTCCTCTACCCCTCCGCCCACTCCCTGAGCAAAAACCCCCCTGGGGGAGCTGCTCAAAAACCAAACCCAGCCTTCAGCGAAGTTTCAGCAGGCAAACTTTGCACAAAAGCCCCCAGAAGCCGTGCGCCCGCCTGACATCACAAAGCATGTCATTGCCACTCACCCTCCTCCCTCCTGTCCTCCTTTTTTGTACTTTAGTCCTTGGTTCCTCCCCCAGTCCCCTCCCTCGTTTATGCTAACTACTTTCCGAGGCTAATGCACGGTTCCTGAGTGACCTTTAGACAATGGAAATCTGCGGCAGCAGAAGTTGCCGATTAGGGTTACAGGTTGCACACGGCAGGGCTGACCTTCAGTGGGCAAATGGGCATTCTGGCATCTGCTAACCCAAAAAGCCAGTAGGAGTCCTACAAGCCGGTAATTATTGGCTTCACTTTTTAAATACATGCCCAATGTTTTTCCCCATCCATTTTAAAAGTGATATTCCTGTACCTCACAGCTGTCATCTAAAAAGTAGATCTTTTTTTTTTTTTTTTTACAGAGAATGACATTACAATAAAGTTAGTTGAGAGCAATATTCTAATTAGCCAACAAACAGGTAGTCCTGCAAAACACAGCTATCTAATGTTACTTTCTCACTTATCCAAAATGGAGTAAAAGCACAGTTGAACAAGTTCACAAATCACAGCCTAATAGAATAAATGACCAATAAATTACCAACAACAAATCCAATACAACACAAATATCTTCCTAAAATAACAAAGAAGTGCATTTTAACAGTAATGTGGAATGCCTCCTTTTGACTTTTTTAATAAAGATCTCAAAAACACGAGTCGCATTAATCACCAAGAAGCACACTCACTTACATACTTGTCATTGGACTAATTCAAAATAAATGATTCCAGTTGAAATATGGCCTGAGGAAGGGGAACAAAATGTTGGAGGTAAACTGTGATGACAACTTGGGGATGCAATGAAGAGTGCAGAGGGAACCCAGAGCTGTGATAATTATCCGGCAGGCGTAATGAGCAGGGCAGGAGAGAAGGGGGTTGCAAACCAACAGGAGAGAGTGCAACACAATAAGAAGCAAAGAGGGAAAAAAAAGAGAGACAGCAAGTGTTGAATTCTGCACAGTGATTGACTGTCGGAGCTCCAAGAGGGAAAAGAACGCTCTCTGGCCAACCTTGGATGAGATGAAGGCTGCCCTGCAACAGGCATGATTCACTGGGATTCTGTGCGTTGTTTCCAAACATTGATCCTTACTTTTTTTTTTTTACATCACTATTTTAAGTTTTAGAGGACAACATTTCAATGGACGAATCATGATTTGTTGAAGTAAAAATTTACATTTCATTGAATATGTGAAAATTAATTTTTTCTTTAAAGAGAAACATTTGAAAAAAAGAAGGCTGAAAACACCTGCTTCTCACTGCTCCCTGCCTTATTTTCCTCCTGCCGCCTGCCCGAGACTCTACCGGCAAACACTTAACGCTGCTTCACAGGGCAACGGCCCACAATGCAAACACACCCACCGACACGCTCTCCCTTTCCCTCTCCTCAGGAACATGAGAGCTGGCTCTAATTCACAGGCTGGTAAAGCTGTGGTGGACAGCAGATTTGATCTGGAAGGATTAGACTACTTTTATTTCCCTGAGAGCCACGGGGGAGGAAGGGGGAGGAGAGGTGGAGGCAGGCGAGTGTGTTAGGGGGTGCTCAAATCCTTCTACAAATGTCAGACAACGACCGGTGACCAGGGGCCGCGCGGATACACACTCGCGCACACGCAAAACTCACACAGTCGTAAACACTCTTGAAAAAGCCCCAGCGTGCCATCCGGGGAAGAGACTCATCACTCTCCGTCTCATCAGATGAAGGGAGATGTGATGTGTGGGCAAGAAGGGAGCAAAGGAGGAGAGGGAGAAGAGGGGAAGGAAGGAGGGAGAAGCGGGAGGAGTGTGTGTGTGTGTGTGCAAGTGAGGAGGGGGGCATTACACAATTATTCAGATAACAGCTGGGAATAATCTAGTGGCAGATGTCTCTCGGTCAACAATGCCCACCACACACAGGCGTGCATGTGTATGCGCGTACGCTCTAACAGAGTTTCAATGCTCAGCGAGCAGCCAAGCACGGAAAAAAACGGCTGCTGATGAACACACTTCAGCTTCTAAGCCACACGGCTCCCTCGTCCTGTTTTTTTTTTTAGAATTTTCCTTTGTTAATTTGTTTCCAGATTTGGTTGACGATTTTTTTTTCAAAAAGGTCACATTTTTTTCTACTCATATGTGAAAGTCGGGGCAGCGGCAACCTGTTTGCTTTTCTTTCCCCTCAGCCCCTTCTGAACAACAAAACCTAAAACTTGAGGAATTCTGTCTGCCGGAGGAGAGAGGTGGAGGGTCACCAGCTGATTGACAGTTAAATGCAGCGCGCGCACACACACACACACACACACACACAAAATTGGTTAGTATATCCAGGGTGTATCTTACACTCTTTACATCTATGGAGCAGCACCACCAGTATCTATCCTCACATCCTACCCTCTCCAAAAGTGGGCTATAAAAGCCATAGAACCCCACTGAGCAAAGCCAACACACTCCTTTTCTCCTTCAAGCGGAGGAAACTGAGAGAAGAAGACGAGATACTGAGCATTTAGTCTGTTGCTGTTGGCCAGATCCTATTAATCACATTTACTCCAGAAGAATATATCTGAGTATTTCCTCCAGAACTTTGAGAAAGTAAATTCCCCGCTCCGTTTCCTCCTAACATGAATAAATCTTTATGATGTTATGGAGTCGGGGAGGAAGGAAAGGGCAGCCCCGACAAGTGGAGTGCTGGAGCACTGTCAATCCGTCAACCCAGGCAGTCTATTGTGATTTGGTTTAACACTGGCTAACAGCTCGTCCTGTCAGCGGATGGATCATCCCGCAGCGCCTCACATGCTAATAGCTTAAGTAGGCATCCCATGTCCCGTGGAACTAATACCACAAATACTAATACCATAAAAGAGCAGAGCACGGTGGAGCTCCAGCCCTGCGTTCGCCTGTGTTAGCCAACATCTCGATACTTTACGGATTAGAAGCCATAATGAGATGCATTTAAATGGTTATTACCTCCGTATAGAGGGTGGTAAGGAACAGGGATGAGGGGAAAATGCAGCATGGATAATTTCCTATGATCATATGTTAATCTACAGCCCACAAGGTTGAATTAGTTAAAATATTCAGATGTAAATCAAAAACCAGAAAATGCAAAAACACGTCTGATGGATTCTAATTGATAACTCAATTGTCAAGCAGAGGAGTAAAAAACTAGTAAAAAAAAAAAAAAAAGAAAGGGAAAAAAAACGGGAAAACCTGATAAACGCTTAAATCAGCACTTGAGTTGTTTGGACTTGAAGGTTGTGGACCAGTTCACGCGAATCCCTGTGAGCTCCTACTCCTGGTTGAATCTCAGTATTTCATCAAAGCACCCACTCGTCCACTCAGGGGATTTTTACCACCACGGTACTGCGGACAAACGAGCACTCAGCGGCTGTGTAATTCTTCTCTCGGTTTATGAAATGTGCAAAATATGAAAGCCCGCGCGTGTGTGTGTATCCATGACATTAGGAGCCTTGCGCCTCGCAGCTGTCACCAGCACTTCTCCGCCATCCTTTCAATACACATTAAAGCAGCGCTGCAGAAAGTTTAGTCACATTGTTGTTCAGAGGGACGCTTTCCGCTGCTCCGCTCCCTCGGTTACCCGCTCGATTGACGGCTGCCCTGTCAGTTTGTCGCGGGGCTTTAGAAAACACCAACGGCTCTCCGATGAAGTGCTTACAAAAGGTCACAGGGTGGAGGCGACAGAGAGGAGGGGAGCCGACTACTGAGAGAAGGAGGCAGGGGAAAAGGAAAGGGAGACGGGATGGAGTGAAGGAAAATCCATAACACAAATACAGCTGTCAGAAGCAATGCAGAGTTAGCAGGGGACACAATGACCGGAGAGAGCTTTTTCATGAAGATGCTCTGTTTCGACACAACAGGCGTCCTCTCAGATTCTACGCACAGCTACGCCTCTGTCCTCCTCTGCTTACATTGACCACTTTAAGAGCTACACCTGAGCCGTGACTGACCACCAGATACTTCGCCACTTCTACTTCTCCCTGTCTCTGGGTTCAAACGGCCCCCCGACAACCGTACTTCCTAATCTGCTCAGTTCACTCCAGCCACAGCCCTTTTTTTCCTCAGCTCAGACTCTCCGCTGTAGCCGCGGGTCCCAAAGTCTCTGCGGAGTGGCTGATCTAATGCTTCCTCAGCTAGAACAGCCCGTGCCTGGATCCCTCGCTCAGTCGTTTCCCCCTCACATCAGGCCGACCTTTTTCCTCATACTTTCTATCTGTCCCTGCTGCCACCCCCCTTTTCTCCAGCCATAGGAAGCCATATCTTCCGCTCTGAGCTGTTGGGTCACTTCTTCCCACATCCATCAGCCGTTAATGGGCCAATCCTCAGGAAAAGCTGGTCAAACACCCCCGAGCCAGCCTACGCACCAGATATCTTACGCGCAATTTTAAGGGGGAAAAAAAAAAAAAAGTCTCATCTCAAATAAAGAGACATTGTTAACGACCACAGGCGAAACCACAGCGTCGGATGAAATGATTACACTATCAATCAGTGAGGGGGAAGAGGGTGTAGATTTTAGGGAATTAAGCTGAGGCTGCTGTCACCGCATGCCCACTGACTGCTCCCTCAAAAGCCACGATATGAAGAAAGAAAAAAAGCAACCAAAGACACTATCTGCTCCTTCTTACAGGTGGTCAACTTCCCAAACACCCTCGCAGCCTTTTTCCTCCCCCCCCCCGTCCGGCAGTTTCACCGTATGACACCGAACTGTAACCTATCACAAAAAGAAAAAAGCGTCTGCTAAAATGCATAAACATAAAAAAAAATTAAAAAAGGAAAAAAAAACCCACATCTAATCTCTGAAAAATGAGTGGGGTTTATTATGAGCGCATGCAGATAGAGACGCACGCTTTCACACAAATGCTCAGCCCCTCAACTTCTTCCAAATAACAGGTTCAATTAGAACCACATGTATAATCAGGCCTCAGTCTAAAGCAATGTGGCGGCAGTTTCCCTGTGCAGTCAATCACCGCCGCACACAGGCACTGAACTGTTTTCCTGTTGGCTCTCCATATGCTGTGAGACTCATTAATTTTTCAATTTCATTTCATTAACATTTTCTTAAAGCAGTTACAAGCCACAATTAGCATTGAATTCAATTTAATATCTTCTAACGTCCGTGAAAAAAAATAAGAGCATCGCTTCCGTAAAAATAAACGATACGTCAAAGTTTCTTTGATCGAGGCACACAATGGCAAAGTTTCTGCGCCTGTTCAAATCTGTTGTTCTTGTCCAAATGTTCGCAGCCCTAAAATGATGTCAGCCTCAAGACCGACAATTGAAATACTTCTGCAGGAATATTTATCGCTTTTCTCAAAAGCCCCTCTAAATGATTATTGAAAATTTAAACATTTAAAGATTTTAGGCGTGTAACACATAAAGTGATGCAATCCAGGCAAATCTTTAAGCCTCCATCATGGGTCAGACCCTACATGTATGGCAGTGTGGTATACGGGTGCTCTTCAACATCACTTTGGTGGGCCAAAAGCCCACTCAGAAATGTGGGTTTGGGATAGCCGGAGGGTTTTAATGAAGATGTAGAGACGGACGGGCCAGCCATCAGCGCTGCCGACACACAGGACGTTTTAAAACTTCCAAATGTGTCCATTTTCGCTCAGGCAGGACAGGTGGGTTGAGAAAAAAAAAAAAAAAAAAAGCACTTTGGTACACACACGCGCTCTCCTGCACTCAGATACATACACTCTTCCACATGTACATTGACGTGCGCTAATGCTGGAGGTAAGGACCCTCTGAGAGAGTTTATGGACTAATACAATCATGTTGGTGGCTTTTAATCCCGCTGAAGGGGTTTTAAAGCGCACCAGATTCACAGCCATTATTGCCTGTCTCTAGACGGTCTCATCCACGGCCCCAGCCACAGCGCGGCAAAGCCTCACACACACACACACACAGATCCACACGCACACACACACACACACACACACAGTACCGAGTTCAAAATCACCATTAAAGTGACATCTCAGTAAGCAGAGACAATCACCTGATGGAGAAAAGAGGATGAAAGTGATAAAAATCTGCAGAACACGAGCAACTCCGACAAACAATGAAACAAAACAGGACACGGAAAAGACACAGCTGTTGGGAGGACGGGGGGGGGGGGGAAGGAAAGGCTGGTGTTGAAGCAAGTCAGAAGAAAAAAGGTGGCAACGCTGAGGAAAACACAGACTCAGACGCACAATAGCCGACAGAAAGCAGAGAGAGTCAGGCTTTCTCTGACACCTCTGGCTTCCTGCACACATACTGTCCTTTTTTTCCCCCCCAAATAACTACTCCGTCTCAAATGCTCTTTTTGTTTCATTGTCTCTTTTTATATTTTCATAAAAAAGCCATGTCACTGACGTGATAGCCTGCCAGTGAGCAAATCAGAACATAATGACAACTTCACAATGATTTTTCACTGTTGATAAAAGCTGCTGAGTTTGAAAAGAGGTTCAAATCTCTATTCTTCTGCAGGCTCTCACAGCTCTACCTGAGGAACAGTGTGGGCTTCTGTTTGAGGGCTAGAGGGGATTATCAGTCAGGTTTTTGGAAAACATTAATCTACAAATTGCATAGAATGTATTCAAAGGCAGTATGTTCAAAAATGATTTTTTTTTT
>CAJRST010033334.1:14666191-14770979 GCA_907169785.1 Menidia menidia | reverse complement strand
AAAAAAAAAAGAAAAAGAAGAAGAGAAAAAATTCAGGAGCTTAAATTAAACTCCGTCCAGTCTCTATATTTAAAATGCCGTGTGGGACATCTCTTCTCCTCCCCAATAAAGCCTCGAGTTTTTACTTTTTTTCATCCGGTCAGTCTCATTTACGGATTATTAAAACTGAGTCCTCACCGGTTGGTTTCTGTGCACACCTGATCGCTTTATAATTCGCTTTTAAATTTTTTTGTTTTAAATCTTTACTGCTCTCTCGGGATTCAAAAGTATCAGCCAAAAAAAAAAGAAAAAAAACTTACTGCTTTTTATTCAGTCTATAGAGTCGGTGCAAAATAGCAGAGAAACATCAAACCAGGCTGAGCTCTCACAGAGCGGTTCCAGTTTCAAAAGTCAAAACGGTTTGAAAAGAAAGTATTGTCCTCCAGACCTATTGACCATGTCAACTCAAGAAAGCTCTTTTTTCCCTTCCTTTCTTGTGACAAGGGCTCTATTATCTCCAGTGAGGGGAGGGATGTATTTTATAGATTTTAATGTCGTTCTTTGAATTATTCGATATGAAATGTGATAAATAAAAGAGCGCGTCTGGTGGCTGTGCAGGTTTAATATACGGTGACAAAACGTCCAAACAATTCCCAGATGTCTTTGTGTGAACTGTTGTGGAAGCTGACCGCCACACAGCCTTCTGCATCTAGGATCAAATCCTACGAACACGGAGGGGAAAGTTAAAGTTGATTTCCTCAATTGAAATCGTTTTCCGACAACTTAGCTGTTTAGTAACCTGTGCGACAAAAAAAAAGATATACAGACAACTTTTTGTCCCCCCTAGAGGCAAAGCTTTAGGGGAAATTACACTTTCACGTTGCAGTTTATGAAAACAATTTTGGATCAAGTTTTCCTTGATAGTTTTTAGTTTTTGTTTGTTTGTTTTGTTTGCCATAGAATGCGCATTTAAAATGAGGAAAAGGGCACTTGGCTTTGTTTAGCCTAAAAGGGAGAAACATCAGCCCTTTGTGTTTTTGAGGAAATTGCTTTTTTTTTTTAATTCAAACTAAAACGTCACGGAGCGAGTTTGATAAAACGTAAAAAAGTTTTCGCCTCAGAAAGAGCCAAAAGTTAAAATGAAACACTTACGGAAGGAAGTCTTTACGAGGAAAACTTGAGCGTGGCCGCAGCGAGGGCGAATTATATTATTAGACAGACAGAGTTTCACAAACAATGTGCGTTTAGAATAAAAAAAGTTGATGTTCGCTCGCTTTTAGATCGCATTGAGAAATGCGTGTGTAAAGAGAGTTTGAGTAGAAACACAGAGCGGAGGGAAAGTGAGAAAGAGAAGAGGGGGACAGAAAGTGTAGTTAATGCATCAACCTGTTCTCTTGGTTTTTGAAGAAGTCAACTTTCACGCCAGTGGCTGGACCATGTGGACAGCCCGCTTCTGCTCCTCGGACCCCGGCGCGTCCACTCTCTCACGGCGACAAAGGAGGACACAAGCCGACGGGACGAAAAAAAAAAATAAAAAAAATGAAAAAAGAACAGAGAGGAAAGAGAGGGAGAGACAGAGAAACCTAGGAACTAAGACCGCAGCACCATTACTTTCAGCGACAAAACGTGCTCGTTAGTCCTTTTCTTTTTTCCCCCTTTTGTGTGCGTCCTCTCTCCTCGGAGTGGCCCCTCTGGAGTGAAGTCAGAACAATACTGCCGCTAAAACTCTGGCACTGTGCGCAAGTTGCCGCGGAGAAACAGCGCGGTGGCCGTCTTGTTTGCTTGTTTTCTGCGTCCCCGGCTCTCTCTTCGGGAGGACCATTCAGCGGGCAGAACCTCTCCACCGGTCTCCACTTTTTGGCATCCCGTCTGTTGCTCGCTCGTTCGCTGGAAATCAGGATTGAATCACTAGAGCCGTGTGTGTGTGTGTGTGTGCGTACGAGTGTGGAGCGTGTGTGTGTGTTGCGGGGGGACAGTTCGCTGCGCTACCGTAATGCTCCTAAAGCAGGTGCGCCTTTTCATCGCCGGCCTATCCAAGCAAAGTTCTGGCGCACGATAAAACAGCAGCAGCCAGTGAGAAGTATCTCTGCCGTGTGTTCACGTGCGTGTGTGTGCGTGTGTGTGTGTGTGCGCGCGCAGATGAGAGGAAGGCACTGATCTCTTGACCTCGCTTTGCATCCTTGCTGAGTTGTGCTATTGTGGAGGGAGAGAGGAACAGATGTTACTCTGAGCAAAGTTTGAGCTCAGAAACCGCCAGAAACAAAGCTTGATTTCACAAATACAGCTCTCTATACTATCCAATACCTGTGCCCCCCCCCCCCCCCACATTAAAATTTTTCTAAAAACAAATAAGAGATGCATAAATAAAAAACACAACCCTAAATTGGCAACTTTGTTCACAGAATTTACCACTCAGTAACTTTCAATTTAAAGAGTTAAAGATTTAAAAAATATATTTCTGTCAGAAAGATTTATTTCAAGGTAATGCTCCCTTCTGCAGATAAAAAAATTAAGGGTGAAATCTGTAAAGTGGGTTCACTCTGGCGATAGCCTGCCTTGCAAATAGACAGTTATATTGTGATAAGATAAATTTGACTATCTACCTACCTCACCAGGTCCTTTATGTATTTTGGAAGCTTGACAACTCCTTTGCTGAGTTATTACCCCCGTTTTTTTTTACTTGCCACCACACTCATTTACTAATTAACAGCATGATCAGTGTTGAGATTACTGCTCAAATTTTAGGAATGACATCAGACCTGTCGCTGCAAAGAAGAAAAGAAAAGAGAAGGAGGAAAAAAGGGCCATAACTCAAAAGAAAAGCATGGAATCGTTTTCTGTGTTGTCTGTTGAATGGGAATTTGCCCTCCTGCCTTTCCTTTATCTGAGCTTTTACCTTTGGAAAATGATGGCAGTCCAGCACAGCACTACCAACAATGAGCTGTGTCTGCTGTAAATCCCAACACACTCACCGGTCAGATCCACACCACTAAAGACAGACCTGTCTCACTGTGCTTGTGGACAACTGTTTCGGAGTGTATGTGTACTTGAGTGTAACAAATACAAGCTTTTTGACTTTCACTTTTACCCCGAACCTGAGGGATTTGGCCATGAAGACTATGTCATGTGTCTCCAGTAAAACGTGGGGGAGAATTGATGGGTGCAGGTGGATGGTGATGAGTGATGCTTTTCCAAGTGGCTGTTAAGAGGGAGGTTCACTTCCAAGTTTAATGTGAGAAATAATCGGACGCTCGTGATAGAGAGAAAGTTTACAACTGTTGAAATCTCTATGTGGTGAAAAAAGAAGTGTGTTAAAAATAAACAACCTATGCCTGAAAATGTGTGAGAAAAAACAGAGAGCAACGAGGCAGAATCACTCTGGAGCTTGTTGTTGTGTAACAGCTGACATTTTGACTAACAGTATCAATCACCTCCGCCAGCTGGAAGAGTCGTGATTGGCTTGTTGTTGTTTGTCTTTTTTTTGGCTTCCGATTGCCTAAAATCGCAGGATTAAAAAAAAAAAACCAAGAGGCTCAGATGGATTTCATTTTCTGTACTGTCTGAGCCAATCTAGACCAAAGCAGGCCAAACTTTCCAATGTGTTTCAAGTACAGGTGGCCGAGACATATATATTTCCAAGATCCTTGTTCCTGCTCATTTATGGTGAAAGGAGGAAAACGCAGTTTGGCCCTCTAACCTATCTCCCATCTCATTTAGGAACCTTTCCCTCCCTCTTAATCAGGGGAAATAATTATCAAAGAGGACAGGTAATTAAATTAAAACATAAGTGGCTACATGAGCTGGGTTGGCTGTACTACAAGGTTTTTCCTGGCTTAATTAAAGAGAAATATGGGAGTGCTCACCCACAGTGTCACAGAGCCGGTATAAACGAGAAAAAAAAACCTTCCTGCCACCAACTTGAATAACTCATTTGGATCTGTCCAGCACAGGATTTTGGGCCGGCGAATGGAGGCGGCGAGCGCGGCCTTGTGCGCGTACGGTTAGTGGAGACTGCTCGGTCCAGACCTGAGCCGGTTGTTTGTTTGCATATGAAAGTAAAAGCACATGTGTTGCGGTGAGCGTGAGCCGAAGGAGAGCAGGATGTGTGGCAGACACTTGGAAAAAAAAAAAAAGAGAAAAAAAACTGCGAGCCTTTAGCAGCCATCTGGGAATAATGTTGTAAAAATAAAGCTGCAATAAAATAAAACTTACGGCAGTTGATGTTTACAAACAACTCCCATGAAAAAAAATACCCACAATGCCCCGGGAGTGAAACCCAAAGCACACACACACGCATGTACAAATAAACAGAGTCAGTGCGGGGTATGTGGTGCACAGCACAAATGATCTGAACACTCACAAATATCCTCAGATATGCCCACGCCCGCTCTGGTACACACATAATGTGCATGTATACAAATAAAGACAAAGCGGGAAGGAAGCTATGCACAAATAAACGCACACACATACAAACGTGTCACTGTGGTCGTGCACAGACAGGAGGGAAAAAACGATGTCTCAGAGTCACCGCCTGCTACACCATCTCCAGGGTTGGAGTTTTACACCCAAAATGGGCGGAGGACATCTACACAAAGCATCCTGCCGAGTGTTACCTGTGGACTACTTCTATTTGTGTAGCTTTTTTGCGTAGAATCTGTAGAAGCACGCAGGTTTCCGGGAGGATCAGGGGTCAGTGGTCACACACCGCTGTATCACGGATGAGTTTAGTGTCCCAGCTTCTCTGCAGCACAACAACAAACACACGCCAAACCGGGGGCCGAAGGGAGCCAAAGACAAGCTCAGAAAATGTTTCATCACTTCTTTATCCTTGTCCTGGCATTTTGTTGGAAGGTTATAATTAGGGAGTTCCCACCACGGCAGAGGTGTACGTGTTAACAAGGTGTTTTAATACACACTCATATTTCCTCCCCCCCCCTCTGCAGCGACAGCTAGTTAGAAGATTTCATTCTAAGCCTCAAGGACTCACTTCATTTTAAAGCACTCGTGACCCAGCCGTCGGATTTTCAGCAGGTTGGTGTGTGAATCAAATAATGTACAAACTAAAACTCCAAAACAAAAAAAAAGAAAGAGCTGAAGTCATAAGTGAGGAAAACTTTTTATCCTCCAACAGCGAAAACATCCTTCTCTTTGAAGTCGAATTGTCAGCATGAAAAGATACAGAATCTTTGCTTAAGAAAAAGAAGAAATGTGTTCAGGGATGAAGGATTAACCGTCCAAGTGGCTGTTGACTCAAAGATGAAGCAGGATTTTCGCACTAATTTCTTTTAACTTTCTTAGGCAAAGACAATTTTTAGTGCCATTTCTGAGTTTGCGACGGCAGAGTTTATTATTCATCCCAGTTTTATAACATTTTTTTTTACTTGGCTTTGTTAAGGATTCACTTTTGAGATTCAACACAAGATCTGTGTAGTCTACTAGTTACCTTCAGCAAATGAAAGGACCAAAGAGCAACATCACTCCAACAGCTATACATTTTAAACATTATAGCAGAAATACCCTTTGAACATATAATTTATTTTATATCTATTCAGTTTACTAGTCAAACGTTAACATGGTTTTACATTCTGACAGAAGATCGATGTCTATTAATGAAATAGCATGCATCAGAATCAAAATCATTCCGTTAAGGATCAATATTCTGTGGCCTCAACTGTGTGTTACATAGAAGTGAGAAGCTGGGAAATATCTTGGACAGGAAGTGGCATGTTGACCAACAATTTCTCATTGAAAATGATTTTAATTGTGACACCATTTGAAAATTAAAATGGATGTGAAAAGGTTGAAAATCATCCCAAATAATGAGAGTGGTTCATGTTTAGATTTCATGTATACGACGCCTACTAAAGCCCAGGCCTTCTTGATCCTGTCTTCAGGCAGAACAGCTCCCTAACAAGATTTGAGCTGTGCCAGTCTTTAAGTGTACGTTTTTAAATGTAGCTTAAAACAAGACAGTCAGGAAAAAAGCCCCCGAATCGTGCACTTTCCTCTGCTGGACATACAAACACACCATCAAGAAGACGCGCACACACACACACATTTGCATTTACAGAGCATTCCCTTTCCTCACTTGTGCGATCTTGTATCAAAGCAAACAAATGACACGCTGTCTTCTCCCCTCTCTCCCCCCTCTGTCTTTTTTGATGTTTGGTTGTGTAAAATGACACGCCGTATCTCTCCAACTGACATTATCACTCGCCAGCGCGCTCACATCTTCCGGCCGCGCGTCTTTCCCACAGGACTCCCTACAGCAGGGGTCTTTGTCTCAAAGCATCACACACACACACACACACACACACACACACACACACCCGTAGACAGACGCAGAAAAAGCCTGTATGATTTTACCTTTGCTGTCGGCCACAGGGAGAGAAGTTATGGAGGGATGCAGAGGAGGGACAGTAAAGACTCTGGCTTTCTGCTTTCTGCTTTTTGTTTTCTGATGATGTGGTGAGCAGTAAGCCTCGGCTGCACAGAGTTTTTTTAATCCACAAAACATAAAAAATGCAACCGAGGGGAACCCTGTCACATTAGTGTGGCTGGCAGTGTTACGTTGACATATCAAACAACCCTGCTAGATGAACCAGTGGAAGAACAGATAGACTGATAGGTGGCAGGAGAAGGGGTTGTTTCACACAAACAAAACACTGAATGACATATTGAAAAATGTACAAAGGTAAAAGTGAAAATGACTATCAAAATCTGATCTTTCTGGCTGAAGCCTGAAAGTATTCATGTATAGAAAAAGTAGTGTTTATCAGTAAATAAGAAAAGGTGATGAATTATCAAAGGTAACTTTAATTAAAAATGTCAAATTGCAATGAATTGAGTTTTTAAAGTGTTATAGACTAATAAGTAACACTCGGCCAATGAAGCATCCATACAGCACAAAAACATCCCTCTGAATGAAGAACTCCTTGTCCTTTGACATTTAAACACACTCATTAAAAAAATGAAATCCTTCGACCAAGGGACTTTGTTGACATTGGAAAAATATAGATTTCTGTTAATTTATTTCAAACAAATTCTACCCCCCTTCCACCCTTTCAGGAAGGAAATCAAAGTTTTTTCTGCTTTTTGTATTTCTCTTATGTTATCAAAAGCTCTCTTCAGTGCAAGACATGTTCTCTCATTTGAAATGAATCGTGAAAAACTAAAAAAAAAAAAAATACTATTTAACGTCCTGGAGTTATTAAAACCTTGAAGGTTTCACTCCATTGAATGCAACATGTTTTTCATAAAGGTTTTGCTGTGGAATTCACGACCACTGCTTATTGACGTTTATGTTATCTGTTTGTGTAGATGAGTTTTGGTGAAGAAAGCCTCAATGATTTCTTTTGACAGATGCACAACAGATTGCAGGACTATTCATCTGTTTCTATTTATCTCCTCTCTCTTGCTAAACAACTGTTGTTAATCTAAAAAAAGATTCATTTACTTTATTTTTTGCAAGAATCTCCCTGTGACATTTGCTGTAAATTAAAACAGTTTGAAGAAGCCTAAATTGAACTTGCATTAATCCTTTCTTTCCTCTTGTTTTGTTGGTGTAATATAAACCAATGTTAACATATTACGATTAAATTTAATGTGAAAGCAAAAAGAAAAAATGTTGTGAGTCTGCATAATCCTAATAAAATATGAATAAATTATGTAGAAAAAAATGTAATTAAGAAAATAGTGAAAAATTGTTGAGACTCCAGGATTATTAATGGAAAAGACGACAGAATTTGAAATTAAATCAAATTAAAAATCGGACCCATTTATATTTTACATTCTATCGGGATAATAATGCTAGAACACTATGCAGGAAAACAAAAATTCCCAGAGTAGCATATGACGCTTTCTTAAAAATCCAATCCTGAAGATATCTGGAGGAATAGCCACTGTCGGAGTGCTAGCGGGAGTCCCGGTTGAAAGCATGCAGAAAAAAATATAGGATTCAGTCTTTCATCATTACAGGTCATTCCACAGATTTGTGTGTGTGCATGTTTGAGGATGCTTTGTAGCAAACCCCAGCCACAGAGCGAAGGCCATCAAAGGTCGCCGAATTGCCGCAGCGAGCTTTGTCCTGTCAAATGTTCATGTGAGCCAGTCCTGAGTGAATTTCAATAATCATCTTGAAGGACTTTTCGTCTTGGGCCACATTCTCCTAAATGTATCTCTCTCCTTCTAATTCCTCTTCACAATACATCTGGCTCACTCTACTCATCATGTCACTGGTCTCCTTTCTATTCCCCTGTGTTTGATTCTGACAAATACATGGATTATCAGACAGGGGGATTTTTAAATATATGGCTAATGTGAGCTTTCATGCCTGTGCTTTAATCTGCTGAGTATTTAAAACCAATCTTAAGGACGAGAGAAAACGCAGAGGTCAGGCTTTTTCTGTGCCCGGCACCATAGAAAAAAAAGAAAGGGAAGGAGATCGAGAGACGGAGACGGAGTGAAAATGGTAGGGAGAGAAAGACAATGATTTCCCCGCTATTTGAATTCTAACTAGGATTAAGTGTGAATTCGCAGGTATCAAAGCTCATCTGGCTGTATGGCTGAGGAGTATAAGAAAGAAAAAGTTGGTCTCTTCGCTGTGGTTGTGTGAATGTGAAAGACTGTGAGCTAAGAGGGTTTTTCTGCTTTTTCACTTATCACATGCCGACCTTTCTCAGGGAAATTGGGCTGAAAATGAAAAAAGCGTATCTCTCTCACTCTCTTTTTAGCAGGGCAATGACACAATATGGATGAAAGTTCCATCAAATATCCGCCCAGTTGCTCCGCTGTCAAAGTGTCTTCTACTCATTTACGATTCAGACACGTTCAACTCCTTATTAGTGTCTTTCTTCCACCTTTCCTTTCATGTTTCCGTTCCCCTTTTGTCCTCCAGGACTTGTCTCCCCCCTGTGCTCTAACTCTTGTCATTTTGCATGCACATTGCAGACAGACATGGCATTTGACAGTTAACGGGCCAAGTGTTTGTCTGGTGTATCAGCCCAAAGGGAGTGGAATTACCTTAGCAGCTTTAAAGTGCATCAAGCAACTTACAGACCTTTTTACGACTGTAATATGAGGTACTTAACATATCACTGTCATAAAAGTGCAACAGATGCTAGGTCAAGGAACCTGAACATACAGACAGGCATGCACACACTCTGCTCTGCAAAAAGCTATTGATGGAGTTGGAAAATGATCTATGTAAAGTATAAGCTGGGGGAACTTTTTATGGTATACACTCATGTCTTACCCAGGATAGCTAAGTAGGCCAAGGCTGATATCATCTGATACACTTGTTTGCTCACCAACCATACAATCACAGTCCTTCCCTGCTGAGGAAGCATTCAAACTGCTATTTGAACATCAATGCGGCATGCAAATAACATTCACCACCCCTTTTAACATCAGATAAGATAACCCACAATGCCTCGGCTGGCAGCTCTGAGCTCTTTTATGCATCCTAAGGCTACACTGCTGCAAAACATCTTAAATGAGCCCTCTCAGCAACTTTCCCTGGAAAAGAGAAACTGGGGAAGAAGTTAGAGCATACAGCATGCACGCGTGCGCCAGGGTCTGCCTGCATGTGCGTTCAAGTAAAAAGAGGCTTAATGCTAGGAGAGAGAAAGATGGAGACAGGATTAGAGGAGGGAGTGGAGGGATGAGGTGGCCCTTTAATTTGGAAAGTTTGATGTGAATGACGCACATCTGGCTCCCCGAGATGATGAATTCTGCTACACATGCAATGTGGGAAAATGAACCCCCCCAATCGACTTCCCTTTCTTATGGCATCCCTTATTCCTTACTTCGGCTTCCCATACAATCAACATGCTGCTGTTTTTTCACCGTCACATCACTTCCTGTTTTATCGACTTCAGTTAGAGTTTAACTGTAAACTCCATTTACGATTGTAACGCAACCAGAAACTTTTGTTTGTTCTGTTAAACACATTTCTATTCACTTTACTTAATACATATAGAATTTATAATCCGTACTAGGGACTTCAGCTATTCTTATTAGTTAATGTTTAAACGGGGGTGTGGTGGTTAGCACCATCGCCCCACAGCAAAGCGTTCCGATTCCCCGGGGGCCTCTCTGTGTGCACCATGCATGTTCTCCCTGTGTCCGCTCGGGTTCTCTCCGAGTAAAAATATGGGAGGTAAATTGATTACTCCAGAAGGGAATGTTAGTGTGTGTGGTTGGATCAGCAGAGCTCACAGTCATGTTGTTGCTGCAGGTTTGATGACATTGTTTTTTGTGATTTTTCCAAGCTGTTTTCATTCATCTGTATTGTTGGTAAGTAAAATTACAGTCACATGATCATGTTTGATCATATTTGCTCGAAACATCAACAATTTGATCATTTTGGTGATCAGCTCTAATAATGATTATGACTGCTTGTTATTTTGAATGTTTTAGTCATATTTGTTCCAGTTACTCACGTTAAAGGAGAAGATATGTTTTGGTGTTTTGTGGAAGTGTCTGAAAAGGGGACACAGTGGATGACTGAGTTGAGCTGAGTAGCTCAACCACTCAACCCCCACCACAAATTGGAAGGTCAGTGGTTGCATTTTCACCTTTTCCCGTCCACATGTTGGGTCCTTAGAGGAGATATTCAGCGGGAGCTGGAGACGCTGCAAACGGAGACAGCGGGTCACGCTCTTACGCACGGCAGAATGACAAATCTCTCCTTTGAGATAAACACCTTTACATACTGTTTAGAGCATTTTCTCACACTGATGCCGGCTGGAGGGTAATTACATTGTGTCGCAATTTATTCTATAATTGATAGCGTTATCGGGTGATGGTGTTCTGGTGCAACGGCACACTGACTGCAGAGCAACGCAGCCTCTCTGCCATGTCACGTCAGTGCAACATAATCTCAAGCAATCTGCTCTTTATTTAGCAGCCTCCACCACAGAACGATCATGATTTTGGGTTGTCTTCGCAAAACAATTCTTCGCCGTCTATTGAGGGGTGATTTTTACTTAAAGCCCAAAGCTGATTTCCTGTCCCACCAAAGGCGAGTATCATTAAAGGAGTAAGATATTCTCAATTTCTTAATCTGGATCTGCAGGGATAGGTACACATGCTCTAAGAGGCACACACATGCCCAAAATGTGTGATGTGGAAGGAAAAAAAGTCAATTGAAATGGCCTTGAAAAGAGTGAATTTTGATAGGTTAGATTATTGTCTAACTTTTGATGACTTTATGTCTTTTGATGATTCCTGTCATACGTGGATTTTTAACACCATTCAAAGTGAAGGAAATTTGGCAACCCACAAATGAGACGAGCGTCTGAACCTAAAATATAAAGATGTCAGATCCACATGGTGGTCAGGGACTGTGGGAGTGTCAGCTGCTCCTTTTTAGAGCTGGATGAGCAGTCTGGGTGGCTTCAACTTTTCAATGCTGTATATCAAGCTGCAAACTGTTACTAATTTGTGTGTTGCAGACTCCATTTTTACACACTTGTCTTGAAACATTGTGTAAAAACAGAAAAAAATCAAAAATAAATAGAGAGACAAGGTTGCTCAAGGAACAAAAGTTATGTGACCTGTCAAAAGCAGCACATTGTCACATTTGTAACTGAGTACACAAAGGGAATAGAGAGGCATTCAACCCTTACAAAATGTCTGCATATGAAAGTTCCAATCAATAAATGTTCCATGACCTCACTGCCCTTAGAGAGTCTTTCAATCTTGGCCACAGTGATGGACAACACGCGAATATGCACATTAAAAGATTTTATACATCTGCACACATCCACACACTCTCACAAACAACTGATGTCAAACCATGAAGTATATTTTTGATTGCTAGACAGATTTGTAGTTTCATCAACCAAACATTTTCCAGCTTCCAAACCATAGAGAAAATAGCAATGTATACACAATCTGTCATTCTAATTTTAACTAAATAAACTATTTTTTTTCTGTCTGTTTAGGTCAGACTATGGATGTATTAGTGTCCTATACAGTAAGTGTTCTATATATTGTTACTGTGAACAATAATTATGGTAATACCTATGGAAAACATACAGAAAACATGTTAAAAAATATGGTACTCAGACCAGTACCAGTACAATTTGTTATCTATCATGTTATGTGGCAAGTGAATTATTATTATATTAGGAGGAAAGAACAGTAAAAGTGTGAAATCCCTGATAAGCCCTCAATAAAAGTTGTAAACTCAGTACTTATCTAATTCCTTTACAATCACTTTTATCAATGGTAGCACTATATCACATATATCACAACACATCTGATTCCCAGGCATTCACCTGTCAGGAATCCCCTTAACACATATTGGTCTTGTGCAGCACAATATGGTCACTCCCACTTCAGCAGTGCGGTGGTCGCGGCAAGGTTTATCTCAAACATGCAGGACTCCATCTGACCCCGACCAACATTCATGTTCTTTAACAAAGTTTAATTCATTTTGAACCCACGGATTGGCTAGACAGGTTGGCATTATACAATCAACTTTATTTGAGCTGTCACAAAGACTTTGATCTCCTCTTATATATCCCCAGCACCCAACCAAAAGTGACCACTCACTGGTTTCACCTGGATGAAATGTCCAAGTAAACAAATGTCTGTGGTTACATTTATATATGTAAGTTCTGACAGCGTGGCTCATTCTATACTCTGAACACAAATGCAAACGCACGCTTTCTCCAACATCCCTTTCAGTCTTCATGAATCAAATTAAAGTGTCTTCCATCATGCAAATGGACAAAGGTCCAAAATGTGGAACTCCTCTGTCACTGGTTTCATCATTATTTGTTAGTGATAATGCAGATATAATCCAAATCTACTAACTGAAACTATTCATTTCCATCTGTTTGACACTCTAAATTGAACTACATTGTGTCTTATTACATGCTGAAGACACTATTTGAACGTGAATTCAGTTGTCCCTGTTTTCTGCAATAGCTGCACAGTATTTGCTGAAATCTTTTTAGAGCAAATCAGTGTGCGTTGTAAATTATTTCTTATCATGGGTTTTCATCATGGCCGGTGTAACCCCGAGCATCTCTCCTCATCTTGGGCAGGAGAACTTGCAACCAAAGTAAATTGTGTGACGTCCATACGCTTCACCGCCAATCTCCAGATGTGTGGCCTTGAAGTCAGTGTCCATTTGGCACTTTGGCCACGCTGATGGATTTGTAAACATTCAGACCAACACGTTCTATGTGCAAAGCTACACACACACATACCATTTCTCTCTTTCACTCTCACTCACTCCCACACCTGTGTCCAGATGATTACGGGGCCACAAAGTGCCCTCTGACTCCATCAGCACAAAGGTAATCCTGTCGCTCCACAGAAGAATCATCAGGCCTTTTTCTGCTTTCTTACTCAAACATAATTCTCCCCATTTGGCATTTTGACATCATATCTTCAATCACCCCACCACATTTTTCTCTACCTGACCAAAACACCGCCACAATAACTTTATTTTATTTTCCTCCCTCGCTCCAATGAGCAACATCCAACCCTTACCTCTCTATTCTCTATTTAATGTGTTTTTTGTCCTCAGCTGCCTTTCTTCTATCTTTTTTTTCCCCTGACTCTCAAGGTCAGACAGGACAAACAATGCCACTGGTGTCTGTCTGAGCGTGGCGTGCTACCCAACACCACTGCCACTGTTGCCTTGGCAACACACTAACCATTAATTTTCAATTAAAGCAGACAAAGAGATGACAGCTCAGTGTCCATGGAAGATGTCAAGAAGCAGTATTAATATACGACAAGTGAGCATAATTGTGTGTCCATTTTCCTCCGCTCTCATCTGTGCTATCAGTGAAATGTGAAAGCAGCAGATAATTTGAGGGTGTGAGGACGCCGGACACTGTTTTCTTTTAACCAAGAAAGCCTCTGATGTGTCTCTCTGAGAAATATGGCATTCATCATTACCTTTATGAATATTTTGTCAGGGATGTTATTATTTTCATTATCAGTTTATCAAAAAAAGATACTATTTCATTTGCGATTCAAACTGTGACACGTGCGGTCGCACATACGTTCGCAGACACACACCTGTGAGCTGCATAGCATGAGGTGCAAGGACAGGCTGCTTACTGTGTTCCGTAGGTTGTTATTTGATTTCCATTAGCTGGCCATTACCGTGAGACCTCCAACTCATGCAAATGTGCAAGCAGCCCTCCGTCCCTTTGTATGGCTCTGCAGAACAGTTAGAATTCACATTAGAGGCAGTAGATCACGCACAAACACATACTCAAGTAGGTCCACACGTGCAAGGCCAAAGCCAAACACAGACTTTACGCAAAGTGAGACCTTGAGCAGCATTAAAACATTGTGAACAATGACATTTCCATCTTAAAAAGAATACGAAAATAATTTCATCAGTAAAGTGACCTGGGTGGTGGCAAAGCGCCCCAACTAGCATCCTGCCCACTGACCAACTGACAAAGACACCATCGGTGGGACCTAAATTCAGTTATTTTACGGGATCGTGGTGAAAATTCTGTGTTTACAGCCCCAATTGAAAGCTGTTTTCCTTCACAAAATATTTTCTCACACAGAGCCATGAAAACAAGCAATTGAAACAAGGTGAACAAAATTTGAGCAGACCATGCTACCGGAACTGGTTCATACAGGGTGAGTGTATGTATTTCTGAATGTGGTTGAAAACAAACCCCACAAAACAGTAAAGATTGTATTTTTCTTCCAGAATCTAGAACCTAGAATAATCCGGAGGAGGAATCGGTCCACCCTTTTAAACAGGTGTTCTCCTGGCATACACATATGAAAACACGCACACACAAACACACACAAGCACGCAAGAGCACAATTTTTTCATAATCAAAGTGTTTGTGTTCTTAAATGGCTGGTGTAAGTCTGTGTATGTTTTGGCCTCCAATTAGTAAGTATAGTCAGGAATAAGGAGAACAGACGTTTTGCAACAGGAGGAGGAATGTCGAGCGAGACATTAAAGGGACGCAGGGAAAAATGAAGTTGTCTTAACAGCCATATCTCTGTGAGAAGTGATTTCCATTTTTCTTGGTTTTTTATGCACTTGTCTGTTCTCACTTTTTTTATTCTCCCATAACAAAAATAACAAAACCTCACTTTCATCCTCTCTCAGTCTGACTTTTTTTCAACTATCTCCCTGTCCCTTCCTCCCTCTCTCGGTTGAGTGTGCTCCTTAAATCACACAGTCCCTAAACTGCCCCATAAAAGATGGCAGGTTCTCCCCTGCCTCCCCCTACTCTTCTCCCTTCGGTCTCCACACATTACTGCTTTAATTAAGGTAATTACTTTCAGAGTAGTACTAATCGGATCCTCTTCTCTCCTGGCATACACACACGAAAACACACACACACAAGCATGCAGGAACACAATTCGTTCGTACACACTTTTAGCTACATAGCATTGTAATGACATATATGTGCTTCAATACACGGAATTCTCTGTGTAATATTAACAGTAACGTCAGATTTGAAAGTATTTGGATGGCCAATGACAATATCTGAGACACTGCTTTTTTTAATACCTTTGATGAGCAGAAACATACCTTCATGAAATGTTTCACTGAAGATGAAACCCTGGCAGAAATGAAAGATCTAATGATCAACTGCTCTATTTAAGTGACAAAATTGCTAAACATTTAAGGTCCCTCTTATCACATATGTCCCTAAACATGTCCAATTCTTGTAATATCATATCATTTGACTTGCATCTGCAAAGGGCAATCACTTTTTATTTTATTTGAGACATCACAGAAAATCTCACGGCATCGTCCGTGAAATTTTAGACAAAATGGTTGTGTCACTACTCAGAAGACCTTGGCCGACAGCGGGTGTTTTGACAGTTGCGCAGAAAGCAAGGGGAAAAAAGATGTGACCTTTAACAGATCCCACCTGCCTGAAGTTGGGAATGTTTCGGATAATTACTGTGTACACAACAGATTGGAAATGTTATTTTTGGCTTTTAGAGGTTTTATCTGTGATATCTTCCATGGAATACAAGCACTTTAATGTAAGTGAAAGTGTCTGACAAAGAGTATGGGAATGATTTAGAAATAGCTGTTTGGTTCTGTGGATTTTTTTTCACCTGCTTTTTCATATAGAAAGGGATGACAATTGTAAGTAGGAGCCCACAAAAGCAAATGTGATGAATGCACAGATTTATAAATCTATATATTTGATCAAGACATCATTTCTTTGTTGAAAAGGGAAACACATCAAAAGGCTCTTTAAGTTTAGTCTGGTCAGGTCTGTGGATGTACAACTTGCCCGTCACAGGAGGCTAGGGTGTCCTTTTTTTCCACCGCCACCCCCTTCTTTACTTTCCCCCAAAGGCACCTTCACTGATAATGAGAGAGGGAATGCAGGTAAAGCTCGGACTCAGAGGGGGGGTTTCAATTAACGCCCTGCAGATTAATAAAGAGTAATAAGGTGTTCTGCATTTATGTGTGCGTGAGTGTGTGCATGTGTTTTTTGAAAGTGCTTCTGTGCATGTGTGTTCAAGTGTGGTGAAAGGACCCCGGTTGCTCAGCATGACTGAGAGAGCAGAATGAGGAAAGGGCTGTGAAAAAGCAGCGGCGGACTGTCGAGTGGAATACCCTCAGAGCCCCACTCTGATTGGGTGTTTGCCCAAAGATTTTTAATTGATCATCAGCTTTCTGACCCTACAATGACTAACAGTGGGTGATCATTTTAACTACAGTATGTGCTCTAAGACACAAACGCATCCAACCCCAGTGGAAGTGGTGAGCAGGCTATTTTTAGAAACTGACTTTGAAAAATGTTGCAAATTAGTGAAACAATATCTATTTTCTTTTGTTGTTGTGTTTTGTAAAATGTGTTGCTTGTTTGTTCCTTTCTGTGTTTAATGAGAGTAAAAATCAAATACATACAGATATGGCTTAAACATTCTGCCAGTAAACTGGTAGTTTTTTGGGACTATGAAACAAACACAACAACAACATAATAACGATACGACGGACATGACAATTTAGGTTAATATACTTTAAATCAGAGACTTCATCGTAAAAACAAAAGGCAAAGCATACTAAAACTGTTTTTTGTAGCAGTGTGGAAACTACTTTTTTCAAAATTTGGATGAACTAACCCTTTACAAAAAAAACTCTGAGTTCCCGGATTATGTGTTTTATTTGTCTTGGGACACTCCCTGTTGCATTTCCCATGGTGCTGCATAGAGTCTAAATAAACACACACACAAACAGCTCTGTACACACCCTGGTGCCTGTCACTGAACAATGTTTGTTTTATTAAACTGATTGAAATGAGCTCAACCAGTTACACTCTGACCCCACACAACTCTACCTTTTTGTTACCACCCTGTTGTCTTTCTTTTCATTATGAAAAGAAAACAAATCTACGTATGCATTTATTTGCATTGTGTTTCAAACTATGTTGCCACTTTTTCACACATTGTCTCTATGAAAGAGGCAAATCACTCCATAAAATCCTGTAATTACCACTTAGCACTCTTAAAAGCACTTAGCTTAATAAATAAGATCTAAAATGCAGATATATTGAAAAGGACATAATGTGGATGAAAAGTGAGAACAACAAGGCGCCAAAGGGGAAAAAAAGTTCAAACCATTTCTTATCTTGATCATTATGGGTTCACAGATAGATAAAATAGGCAATGGCTGTAGCTTGGAGATCTGAAAGAAGCAGCAGGAATATTAAACAATATATGTGGCTTCGCCCACAATTTCCTGCAGGAACACTAACATGTTATATCCAGATTTTAGACACTGCAGGCAAACAAAGGATGCAGAGAGAGGTAAACGAAACCACATTTCTAGAAAAGTAAAAAGAAATCATACATATATATATGTATGCTGTATATATAAATATGCATATATAAGGTATGTTGATTATTGTGTTTACTGTGCATGTCAAATCAATATCAGAAATAATCATTTAGAATCTTGATTGAATAGGTGCAACCGCTTGGGGCCTTTTGTCTGAAGCACTGCTCACACTGACTATCTTAAGCATACAAGGCAAGCATTCATCTTATCAGGAGCAAGGTGTCAGGTTTGGTGTTACTGGTAGGTGAGAAGGTTGTTGTATTTACTGCTGGTGTCAAATAAAATCTATATACAGAATGCACACACTCCAGCCAAAGTATATCTGCTCTGCAGACAGTGTGTTTGGATTACAGAGGTTATGAATAATATTTATCCAACACCCAAACATGTTGTGTTGGGCTATAACTATCTTTTTCCCCCTGATCTAACCTGGGTTTCTAAATGGCCTTTTTACAATGCACACTCAAAAAACTATAGTCTCAGAAGAGGGAGAGAGATTGGTCATGACAGGACTAAACATGACTAAACATGAATAAGTTACATGCAAAAGTTAAAGACAACTTTGCTTCATATTTTATATGACTGTAAACATGAAAAACACATAAATTGTTAACTGTTCTTGGGATCTGAGACTCATTTTGGTCTTTCATTTGGAGACACCTGTCCATAACATAGACCTAAGCATGTCTTTGATCTAGATTATCATGGACTTAACTGAATTTCATAATTTAAATAACCTTATAGTTAGTTAAGAAAAAATACATCTAACTAAGAAGTCTTTCTCCGTCATAAGAATGGTCAGATTACAAACACACACACACACATAAATCACACAGTCTGTCACTTTCCAGTGCTCAGTCTCCAGGACTTCCACAAGTCAAAGTTCTGTAAATGATTTTCCAGGATATCGGAGTTTCTACTGTATAATTGTAACTTATCAGGAATGAAAAACGAGTGACTTATATGATGTACAAAAGAAAATAGTTCAGATACACTTTTCTAAGACTTTCTAAAAATATTAGTTCATTATTAACCAAGACTGACCAAGGTGCTGTGAGACATGGAACCCTTCGTCTCAACCACAAAGCATGCACTGACTATCTCAAGTATTCAGGCTAAATATTTATATTATCAAGGACTGGAAGTCAGGTATGTTGTTTCTGGTAGATGAGAAGGTATTTGTTGTATGTGTCTGGGCGCATGCTTTTTTTACGTGAACATCTGTGTGTGAGTTTGTGTGTTTAGTTCAGAGAAATGATACACAGTGTACATGCCTGGAGATCTGAAAGACAGATAACAACTGACGTGTGGTGTGTGCGTGAGAAGGGCTTGTCTGCCTATGACTTTGGCGTGTTCTGACCTTGATTTATGACGTTGTGTGTTTTCTTTTTTTTTTTGCTCTTCTGTAGAGTGCTGTGAGTGAATGTTAAGGGGTGAAAAGGACGCTTTCGGGTACCCTGCGGCTTGTACGTGGATCTAAAAAACAAAGTCCCAGGCCCCTGGGACAAGCAGCTGCAGGAATGATTGAGTGACACATGGACCTGCCCTGATGCTTTTCACATGGCATATCTATATAATAAGGAATGCATCAAAGTACAGTTTAAGTGTCAACAAATATCTCATTGCACATGAACAAGAAAAGCTGTAGGGAAAATTGAAAATAATGAGGCTGGTTGCTGTTCACGGCAGAGATCTGTTTTAGTAGTGAGTAGGCACAAAGAAAGATAGATTCATAGGGACATAAAGACAGGCAGATGTTTGTGAAACTGACGGCTCAGTTGTTCCAAATCAAAGACGACAATTCACTATCTGTGCATGCCATCAGAACAAAATGCTCATGAGCATTTCCTTGTTTTTGCCTAATTTAACATACAAGTCCAACTTGGTTAGGTTTAGGAAAAAGCTACCCTTTTAAATATAAATATCCAACATGTTTTGGTGAGCTGTCAAATGAGGATCGGCTATAGTTTGCTCATCAGGTCAACTGCTTCAGGACATTCAGATAGATGGAAAGAGATCAGAATAACTGATACCAGTAGATGATAAATAGAAGACAACCTAATCTGGAGTGCTTTGACATTTGTCTTTATTTTTTTGTTCATCGTGACCAAGTCCTGTGTGTTACTTATTATAAGCGTCACAAAGGCTAAGAACTGCAAGTTAAGAGGTGCAGCTTAAACATCCATAAAACTCTCAAACAGATATGTGGGGATAGTGGTAAAATCTCCTATTCTGAGAAATTTGAGATTTTCATGTCTTGCACTATTACCCAAACATGTTATCATTCACAGGCCATAAAATGCTGGCATTCTGTCAAAACTTGTGGTATCTCCAGGACTTTTCTTTTATTAATTGATTTTTTTTATCAGAGCCCATACACACCAACCACATAAGTTAAAAACAAATGCACCAAAGATCAGTTTTAGAGTTTCGAGTTTGCATTAAGAGCTGAATCCTTGAATTGTGGGGAAGATGGAGGAAGATCTTAGAATTTCAAGGCCTGAGCACCAAGTTCTGCCTTTTGACAATCATGTCTGTTCATACCTTAAGTTCCCTCACCCACTGCCGCTGCACAAAGTTGAACTGATACTCAGACACAACCGGGTGTTACGATTTGAAAATAAACTTACAATGTGGCTTTTCCTTAAATGGCCAATACTGTTCAACTTCCCAGCAGGATGGTCGTCTCCATTAGAGCAGAGCCATAGTACTGACTGCTTACCTTAGATTGGGTGATATCTAAATTGTCATGCTCACATAGACAGGCGGATGTCCTATGAAGACATAAGGAGAGATGTTAAGAGCGAAATAAAACAAAATAAAAACTGATAAAAAAAGGAACTGAAGCTGTGGGAGAAAAGACTCAAGCAAAGCACGGTAGGCCAGAGCGTGGAATGGAGTGCATCAATCAGTCTGTTGATTAGACATTCTACAGCCTTCTCCATCTTCGTTAAGCTTTAATTAATTCATAATACTGAAACAAATTACCTTTGCATGGATGAAAATTACACCTAAATGTGGCGTGGCAGTTTGGCATTTGGTGATTAAATTATCTCCGGAGATAGCAGGAGTTTGATAGAGCAGCGTTGTCTTGATAGAGTCCTGTAACATTATTAAGTCTGAAATAACAATATTCTCTTTTGCTACGAGGAATAATTTGTTACAGACAAGCAGGAGAGAGGACAGGAGTCAGTGCACCGGACAGTGTGACTAAACAACACCGTGGATACACGGCGTCTTTCCGCTCAAGTTTGTCATATCAAAACCTGCCAGCTTTTGACAATAAGAAAAATCTTTTATGGTTCTTTTGAAAGAGTTTATGATATTTGGCTTTTCAGGCTATTCTGCTGTCTGCAACTCTGTGAAAATGAATAGAATTTGGCATATATACTTTATTTTTAATCCAGATTTCACTGAAGACAGACTTATCGCATAAAAGAGCCCCTCTTCATTGGCTTTGTTCACTATACTGCCTATGAGAGAAAATCTCCACTGACAATGAAATATTATAAATATAATAAAAGATACATACAATGACAATACTTTCCCATGCAGTACAATAAATCAGTCTCCAAATAAAAAAAAAAGAAACCTGAGCTTTGAAAAGTGATAACAGAGTAAAGGAAAAAAGAATGGACAAGTCTTTTCATCTTATTTTATAGGTTATAGATTAAGGTAAGCAGATAGCTGCACAGCCTTATCTTTGTCTGAGCTACTCTGCTGCCACATGAGTTGGGGGCTTAGAAGAAAAAACGCAAGAGCTCCTCTATCATCTCACTCTACCTTTGTCTGGGTCTGGATGCCATACAGAAATAGTTTTGAAGCTGCTCAATGACTGTTATATCTATGAGTAAGGAAATAATGTTGAGTGACTTCCTGTATGCAACACCGCAGTTGTGCTGAGGTGTGTCTTAGGCATAAAGACTAGGCCAATTATTTTCAGCAGTGCAACAAATTGTATACTTTTTTCAAAAGAGAAAAAAAAAGAACCGAGAACAAAAATGGATCTTTTGGGGAAACTGACAGTATCGACACACATGTATGAAACTGTGGAGCCATCACATAGTTGATGATATGAGGCTGAACATATTGTCTGTTGTTATTCACCATCATGATGATGAACGCCACCACTTCTGCCAATGGACAGAGTCAGTTATCAGCGTTCTTGGCTGAATGTGCAGTGCTGTTCATTCTGACTACTGATGAACTGATCCAAAAGTTTCAAATGAAAAGGAAACAGTAACTTCTCTCATATGTAAAAACAGCTCCAGTTCCAGGTGACTCTGGATTTGAACTGGAAATGCCTGGAGCTGACTTAAGAAACCATCAGTCACTCCTCTTCTAAATCCAGACTTGCTTGTTATACTCACGGGTGGCAGCTTCCTACTCTGCCTTCTGTAGTTCGTGTAAATGTAGCGACAGAGCTGTCACAGTGTTAAAATACACGATGGAGATCCCACAATATGTATTTCAACAGTAATTTGTAATGTAATGCATTTAAGCTATGTAATTCCAGGATAATTACAACATTTATGTGCTAGTTCAGTTGAAACGTGATTGTTATTGTCACTAACTAAGTACGTAAGCATACTGATCATATCTTATATATATAAAAAACATTTTTTAATTTGAATTAATTAACGTAATTCAATTTGTAATTTTTCCGTCACAAGATGTCATGCTTTGTACGGCAATTGAAAATGCTGTTTTAAAATGATTTCCAATCAGATACTAGATAGAAACAATATAAAACAAAACTATATGAAACAATCTGGTTTGCATCATAGAACTAATTTTGATCACTTTTATTCAAAAGCCTTTAAGATCAATAGCCATTAATCACAGCATATCCCAGCAACATATAAAGCACATGGGAAAACCTTTTCATACAAACCGCATTTGTGCATGCATGTACTGTACATGTGTTTCCAGGTGTGTGTGTGTGTGTGTGTGTGGCTGTTTTTGCTCACAGTGTCTTGTTTGCTCTTTTGCAAAAGGCACAGTACAGAAGAACCTCCTCCGCAGGCAATAGGAGCCTTCGTGTCAATTATCCTGCCCTGAACCTGTGCTCTCCTCTCTTTTCTCCCTCTTTCCTCTCTGCTTCCCATCCTCCTCAGCTCCTCTAATAGGCCCTCTCTCAGGATGATGAGAGGACATGCTCCTCTCTGATGGCAGCGCAGCACAGCTCACAATGCTCCGTCGGGCTCTAGATTAAGACAGGGCAGAGGGAAAAACATTCCCATCAGACGTGCAGGGCTGTGTGTCTGTGTATGTGCAGGTATTAGAGTATCAGGTATTGTTGCTTCCTCAAAGGGAACATGCCAAACATCGGGGTGAAATACTAATAAACACCGACACGAATACAAGCCTCTTAACTACAAAGTGAGCATGCATGCACACACTCACACACATACACACACTCACAATATGAGCTGAGAAAGCAAGGGAATGCAGAAAAGAAAGACATAGAAAAGGAGGGAGAAAGAGGAAGAGAGATGTATAAACTGTCAACACTGTCATGGAAAATGGCCCTCAAATTAAGCCGAGCATGTGGTTCCTACAAGGGACTCTGGGAAATTGCCTTTTATCGCTTCCCAAACAATGGACCGTCTGACAACACTGGGTATGATAACACACACACACACACACACACGCATGTGCAAACAATCTGACAGTGCTATGCCCAATAACTCAGCCAGTCACCGTTTACATTATTCCTCCAGTGTGCCTCCCTCTCTCGCACTCTTCCTGTCTTCCTCAGCGACTTTTACTGTCCCCGGCAGCCGCACGCTTTCATGTGGTTAATATCATGCAAAATAACAGCTTCTTATTTTCCTGCTGCCCACCCCACACCCCACACCCACCCAGCCCTCCGCATCCCGTCTTTAATGGGGGCTAAGCGCTGTCAGCTGCCTGAGCGTGAGGGCCTCTTTTACACACACGGCTGCGGTTATCTCCCCTCTCTGTTTATCATTGTTATTATTATTAATGCTCCGCTATAACTGCAGAGCCCAAGATGAGAAAAAGGATGACGGAGGAAGAAGAAGAGACGAGGCAGCAGAGCCGGAAAGCCCTTTTGTGATGTGGTGCTGGTTAAATAAACTGCTATTTACCACCCTGACACAGAGATTATTTACAAACACGCTGTTGCGCCGCCCCCGTGTTCTTTTCCGGCTGCCTTATTCTTGTCTTTTCCTCTGTTCTGGAGTCATCCGTTTGATGCTCCGTGAGGGCCAGGCTGGTCGGAGGATTACGATGGGTGACAGTGTAATGAAATGCTCCTCTGCTGTACCGCATAGGGATGATAGAGGCCTGCAAGATGTTATTATCTAAAGGGATTTGTAATGCACTGAAGTTAGGGATAATGAGAGAAGTGTTCATCAGAGCCAAAAAGCCGGTGTAAACTACACGCCAACACATGCACCGTTTTCATGAAGCAGTTTCTTGAAGGAGTCTTCTTGATTTCTTAATCAAACAGCGCTGTCACAGTGTTCTCACTTATCCGGCTGGCCAGACATCCAGTCCAGTGCTGCCATATCAGTCTCTAAAAGAATACAGTTTATTCAGTAACATGTCTACATAGGTTTACATTTTCAACATCTTATATCTAAGCGTTGACAAAGGAAAGTCCAAGACAAAGTTGCATATAAACTACAACATGACATTAACATTAATAAAAGAGTACCCTAAATAGTCCATAAGAAACAACAACTGGAGTTCTGTTTCTGTACGTAAAACTGAAATGGGTGTTAGGAATTCATCAGCTGCAGCACATAAAATCATCAGACGATTAGCAGAAAATCTATTTGTGGACGAGAAATAGCAAACATAAAACACAAAAAAAACCCCAAATGTTTATATTTAGAAATTAGCGCCTGTCATGCAAAGAATAAGCTATATATATATATACTATATACTATATACTATATACTATAATATACTATATACTATAATATATATAGACTCAATGTGTGTGTGTTCGATTACTTTTAAATTAGATGGACTGTTCATATAGCCAGTGGCTTGAAACCTAAATCCCATGTGGTACCTGGCAGTCAAATTGAAAGAAGAGAACTCTGATCTTAAAATCGCTACACCCAAAACCTCTGTAAAAGATACATGTAGACACTCACACAAAGGCTCATTATCTAATGGGTATGTCACTATGGTTTTATGAACTCTATGGAGGTTGTTCAGAGTATTTAAAAGAAGGCCTGAAGCAGGCCAGAGTACTTTTTTCTTTAACCAATTCTTTGCTCCCCCTTCTCCTCACTCCCACCCTCCCCTGCGGAGTCCATTAAAGACCTGCAGGTTTATCAGACCTCATGTAGCGTTAGCATAAACAGCTTTTGCCTGTACCACACTCTGTTCTTCCTATCTCTTCCACTCACTGAGCATAAACCTCACTAATACTATCTCTGCCATTCACAGCGGACGGGGCCCCGCTAACGATGCTAATTAGCAAGCGAGCACAATGGATGCTTCATCTCTCCTCCCACCTGTCAGAAGTACATGCGGTAGAGCCTCAAAAACCAGAGAAAATAGCTTCCTTCTCGTCTCCTCTACTCCTCCTTACCAACATGACTTGTGTGTGGCTCTGTTTTATGTTTTTTCCAGGTTTGGCTGTGAAAACTCAACCAAAAAAAAAAAACTTTACACCTGTGCACCATAGTGTGCAAGACAATTCTTCTCGCAGTGCAACTTCTTGTGAAGAAATCTGGGGTTAGGAAGAAGGCGTTTGAGCAGAGAAGCAAGATAAAACCAAAACAGGTGTTTTACATCCAGAGAGAGAGGGGAAACTGGGGATATTAAAGGGTTTTAACTGTTTAGACTGTAAAAACTAGAGAAGTTGAATGCCGAAACCCTAGACTAAACCCCTGTAACCATCTTTAGTCTTGTGTCCACACCTTAAGGGCATTCCTCGGTTCACGTGGCAGATGAAAAGAGTGAATGTACCTTTTCTGATGCTAAATAGAGTGGTGTGTTTTCTGCTCCCCAGATGATGCAGAAGCCTGCTTCATCAATTCAGCCAGCTGCCCACACACACAAGTGCTTATTGAGTGTATATGCGTGGGGTAACGTGCACATGTTCATCTATGTGCATGAGCTGAACGTATTGGGTAAGTGGTAGTTACAATGCTACGGCAAAAGCTGCTTTCAAAAACGGCCCTTGTATTCTGAAGGGCCTACGGGGTATTAGTGGCACTTGCTAACGAGGCATTCATACTGATCCATTACAGAGTGCCACACACTCACAATACACACACGAGGACAGAATCATGCACAGCTGTAGTATATAAGACATGACAGACATACAAACAGAAATACCTAAAAATCCATCTGTGAATAAAATATTTATACAGCCTGTTAACCTTTAGAGGAAAATGGTCAGTTTCAGATAATCTGAAAATGATGAATCTGGTGTAGGTCAGATACATAATAACAGTAAGTATAATTCAATATTCAGAGTTGAACAAATTTACTTAAAAGCTAAGATAAATGTGCTGACTTATCAGAACATTATAATGTCATTATAAACTTGACCTTTTACCTCTTTAATGTAAAAGTGGTCACTTCCGGCTAGTTTTTTTTTTTTTTTACAGTCAAACTGTTAAACTCATTCATTTGTGGGTTTGAATGTATTCGTTATATTACGTTTGAACTCAACACAAGGCAACTGTATGATGGTACCATATCAGCAGCAACAAAATTTGGATCTATTTTTAAATCCAGATTTAACTTATAATGTTAAACATGTGTTTTGTATTTGAATAAAAGAAGATACTGATAGCAGCTGAATCCACCAATTCTCAAAACCACCTTCTTGATGGTTCTTTCATACAGATGATATTGCCATAATGACACTCGCAAAGGTTGTAACTGTGTAACCCAAAAAATAAAAAATAAATCGGCGTAATATATGAACCAACCTGAAAGATAGTAAACAATATGAGACAGTGGAGGTGTGAGGAGTTCAAATCTGATCCAACTGCCCACTGTCAGCAGTAGCTTGTAAAAATTATATCACCTAGGTTATATCATAAAAAGAATGCTGCATCGAATTGTTTTAGATTTGTATTGTTCGAAATATCATTTGTCCTTGAGGGGGGGGATACATATTCAAATCAAACAAACAATTTTAAAAGCAACAACCCAAGCACAAAATTCAAATAGATTCACAAGATGGAAAGAACAGCACGCAGGCTGCCATGTCAAAATGTTCTCTGGTCATAAATAAAGGAATGTTAAAAGTGCAAGTTCAGGCACATTTGTAAAGGCTAAAATCATTTAGGTGGAAGTAAAAAAAAAAAAAAGAAATATCAATTTGATCTAACATGAAACATCTGAAAAGAAAGATAGATGGACAAAATAAATGATAGTTGATGTGTATTTGCTGTGAGGGCTTCACATAAAGAATTGCCTGAATGGAAAGAAGACATAAAGATAGGGGGTTAGTAAAGTTATAGGATATATGAAGGACATTTTTTTTTTTAATTAGATGCATTGTTATTTGGAAAAATAATTCATTTTCAATGATCTGTTCTGAAAGAAAGAACACTTTTTCAATGTCTCCTGAAGATTCACAAATAAAGAAAATGAAAGAAATGCTGGTTCTGGCTATGCAGTAGTTATGAAAAGCCCTTCAAAAATGGTTCCTTTGGAGTGGAACCAAGTTAAATCACTATTTCATAGATGCTTTTGTTTGGAAGTATTCAGCCTAGTGAGAGAAAGCCAGAGCCTATACTCTTGAGAATTCTGTAGTGCTACTTTATGCTGTGGCATTCGACTGTGGATTGAGTAACCCACCTGAGAGCTTTTGTCCACCATTTGATTTGATAGTAAATTGAATGTTAATATCTCAGAATTTGCCATTAAGATAAAGATAAGTACTTTCAGCTATGTTTCCATAGACAGCTTATAAAAAACTATACCTCAGTGACTGTAACACTTTTTCTTCACAATTGTCCTAAAATGCATAGTATGCCATGAGATATGCTGACATAATCAAACAAGTAAAACTGCAGAAATCTTGCATGATGCTAATTTTCATCACTTGGAGAAGAGCTTCAAAGAAGCTTCTCTGGCAGCGCAGAGACAATAACACCAGCCCATCTTTAAAGTTCTAAATGCAGTGCAGTGAAATTGTTTCATTCCGTTCATCACAAGGTCAAGTACTTTTAGTACAAACAATGACTACGGCCTCACAGCTAACTCATAAAGTGGAGCCGCGTCTGATATTCTTCAATAGCAGAATGTGCGCATGTGTTGGAGACTGTGCTCTTTGTGTGTCTTTCTCTCTATCCTTTTAAGACATTGATTTCTCCTCACGACGGACTGAAGGCCCTAAAGAGGGACAAAGATGGAGTGATGAATGGCTCCTGTCCTCAAGAGGGGATGCTTGTTTTCTTGTCTCTCTTTGATGAGGTCACAGACGAGACAATGGGTCAAGGGTCATGGAGCAATCTAAATTGACATAAAAAAAATATAAAACACAAAAAAACTCACTTTAATCTGTTCAATAGGTCTGCACCACCAGCAACCTGTGAATTGTTGCCACCAACCATTTGAACCCCTCACCTCAACTCCATTTACACATGAATGTTCTGAAACATAAATATAAGCTTTTTTTGCAGCACAGAGAAAAGCAAACACACACAGGCACTGCGTGCGTGGACATACCCATTACTTCAGCTTTTCACGGAATGAAAGCTGGCTTTGAGCTATAATCTATTGCACAATGTCCTGTCTGACTGAGCCTCATGTTGTATGCTGTATAGCTTAGAAATGCCCAAATATGACTGTGTGTGACCGGGTATCTAAAGGCCAAAGATCAGCCAGAGACGGGCAGGGGAATGTTCATGGAGCACACAACCAAATTCCTGCTAAACAAAGGTCTATCTGTACACTACAACATAAAGCTTGGGTATTCAACCCCGGTCCTCGAGGTCCACTGTCCTGCAGGTTATAGAAGTGGCCCTGCTTCGACACGCACCTGATTCTTATGAAATAGAGCTATTCAAAAGCACTGTGCGATCCGGCTAATGACACATTGATGTGAATCAGGTTTTTTGAAGCGGAGATACAACAAAAACCTGCAGGGTAGCGGCTGTCGGGGACCGGATTTGAATACCCCTGCCGCAAATGCTCAGGGGCACCCTGATAGTTGAAAACTCTGTCCTCTGGCTACTTGACCTCAGATGTATATTTTGGTCTCCATTTATCTCTGATACCTTTTCTTTACCCCCTTCCAAGTGAGGTGTTTATGTGCATGCCGTTGTTGCAACCCCTCTTTTCTTCCCTTATTTGCTTTACCTGAGAGCCAGCGAGCAGCGGTGTTGTTAGTGTTAGGGCAGGGGGGGGGGTTATGGAGAGACAGATTGCATGTGTAAGCATGTAAGTGTGGTGTCTTTGGGTGTGAGGTGTTTGGGTGCATGTGTATGTTTGCCTGGCTGTGGAACGCAGGGTTCAAGAGGGGCTGACCTCCCCGAGGCCTGAGACTAGTGCAAAAGACGAGAACAGAGGTGAGAGCACCGGACACACAACAGACACATCATTACGTATTTAACTACCATTTTCCTCTGAGGAGGCCATTAGCAGACAGTTTAACCAAATAAGCCACATTATCTAAAACATTTAGAAGACAAATTCATTTTTGGATAAAAGCGTTATATAAAATTAGCTGTAGTACTTCAAAGGGACATAATTTTTCAAACTTTAACAAGCATGGCACACGACTACGAGAGGTTATTCAGGCACATACACACACATACAGTATTCCTGCAGCCCTCTCTGTTTTTCAGGGTTATTGAATTAAATTGTCTATGTGTTACATTTTCCTCTGCCCCCCCCCCCCCTCCCCCTCCATCCCTACACTCATCCTTTAGACTAAACAAATGTGAGTTGACTGGGAACAGCTCTGGATCCAGATGCTGTCTTTCTCACTCACCCACATATCCCTCAGTGACCCTCACCCATCCCAAACACATACCCTCCCCCCCCCCCCCCCCCCGCCCCGAAACCTAAACCTCTTAGTTGACCTATCGCCCAGCAGCACTCTCCCAAACATTCTGTCTCAAGCAGGCATTGAGTGCAGCCACACCTCTCTTCTCTCTCATTCAGAATAATTCTTTCACTTGTATTATTAAGAGTTGCTCTTTTTCTGTGGGCAGTACTCTGAGAACATTAAGGGGCTGGTCGCTGCACAGTTTTTATGTCTGTTGCATCGGAAAACAAGCGGAAGAGAGCGTTGCACAGTGGGGGTGGATACCAAGATAAGAAAAGTGTTAGGCCGGCACACTTCTCCCATCCATTGGCTTTTTAGCAAATACGTTGATATTCCTGAGGTCATATTCTCAAGCAATGTGTTTAACACACTCCACGTCACTTTTACATCCTCATCTAAAAGAGGAGTATTTCTTCATTATGCCAATTAGATTGTTTTTGTAATAAAGATTGTAAAGTTTTACACCATGTTGTTTAAAGTCAAACACGTTACTTTGAGCCTGCTCTGATAGTGTCAGTTTGTGGATACTTTTTGGACTTTGGATTTAGTTTTCTGGTTGGAGTTGCTTTCTATTTTGTTCTTTGAGTTGGTGTTCTTTCTGATTTAAATTAGCATTCAGTTTGTCTCGATTGAAAGTTTAGTTTTAAATACTACTCACGATTTCCTGTCTACTGATTTCCTTGTACTTTGAGTATTTTGTTTTTGATCCCAGTTCTCTTCAGTTTCTCTGTTTTGCTTCTCATGTCCTCAGCACACCTGCCTCCACTGTGTGTCGGCTGCAGCCGCTCACTAATCAGTTCCCCCACAGTACTCATGGTCCTTGTGTCATTGTCACGTACTCGTTGTCGCAGCCATTTTGAAATTCTTTCATTTGTTCATGGTATTTAAGAGTTTATTTTTCTCCCAGACCTCTTTTACCTTCAGGTTAGTTTTGCATTTATTGTAATTTTGATCATTCAATTCATGGTTTCCCTGCTAAGCTGTGGTTTGCTCTCAAATCCTGAAGTTAAGTCCCCCTCTGCTTTCGTCTGCTCCTCTGCATTTGGGTACACATCTGTCCTTCACCCCCTCTCAATAGATATCTTACAAAAAGTACAAAATGATATGAGTCGAAATCCCATTTATGTTAGTTTCATGAAAAAGTTTGTTTTTTTAGGAGTTCTCAAATGGTTTCATAACAAGAAAAGTTCACATGATCTGGTATCCCACAAGATTAAAGAATACATCCCAGACTAAATAAATCTCTGTATGTTCCCACCTCCTGCCTGATGACAATGCTTAAAAAACAGGTTAGGTTTACAAAAAATACAAATTGTTACAAACCTCTGGGCTTAATACATGTGGATCGTGGCTCTCTTCCAGCAATAGGTCATTTACAGAGACAAAGCTGTGTACAAAAACATTTTAACCTCAGAATATTTAACCCTGGAAACTAAAAAAGGACTCAAGTACACATCATTCAAAATTGAATTGCAAGTTGTGAGGGTTTTTTTTTTTATACAGAAAGTCAAAAAATAGACTCACTGACACTGCCATGAAGTCATGGCAGTGTCAGTGACCAATAGAATGTCAAATCACAGTTGTCCGGTGTGCTGTGTGAATATAGTCACTAAAATAAAGCATAATTCAGAGAATACAGCATACTGTGAAGTGTAGCACTTCTCACGTCTCAGATCAGAAGTTGCAGACTCATCAGCATTGTATCTTGCTGCCCTCAGTGATGGCAATAACTTGATAAAGTGAAGTAAAAGCGGTCGTGGACGGCTGCTGACACAGATGACAAGTTTCCTCAAATCACTTCAATTCACTCTCAATCAGATCAGTTCAGACTTATTTGTGTTACTGTTTCAAAAAATATCATGATTAATCTTTCTGACAGTTCAAGCATTTTTTGTGATTCAACACATTTATTTAATGGTTTCCGCACAGGTATCCAAAATTAGATAAAATGAAGTCATACTCTTGCAGTATTTATTAATTTTTTTAAAGCAAAATTGAATTTTTTTATTTTAAACATTTTGTGCTGCACAGTGAAAGACCCTCTTGTATCTTTCTTCTTTGAATCAGAGCTGAAGAATCCTCCAATTGGTGACATGTTCTCTCAACACAACGTTATGAAGAGGAATGCATTGCAGTTCTCTACTGACTTGACTTGTTCCGCTGGTACTTACTCAGAACAACTTGACTCAAAGGGACCTGACTTTCCATTAGGTCTAGCACCTGGTACCAGCTGCAGATTCAACACTTACTTGGCCACGGTTCTGAGCCTGCTCAGGAGGAACCACAAAGTCAACATTTACAGATTGCAGTCCAGTTTTTTTGACTCACTGGCTATGCTCTAACAGATAGCAGCAAAACAGCTTATGCCCTCAACCACAGACTCAAAGTAGGTAGGCAACTTTTCAGTGCAGCCATTGGAGGACATTAGCTCCATAAAATGGTACAGTCTTTTGACTTTTCTTGGAGACGGGCTCAGTGTAGCATTTCCTGTCCTTGGTGAACTCTAGGTAAACCCCCGGCGTTTGTAATCCTCAAGCACCTCGTCACCTTGGATGGGGGCAGTGTTTGGCTTACTCCTGATCTTGCGAAAAAGCCACATTTATCTCTCTTCTTTTGTTATTTCTTTAGAGATATGACAATTGTTTACACACCATGCCGCACACTGATCAAGAAGCTCCAACCTCTTCGAGCAGCCTCTTGACCACTGGTACATCTAACAGCTGCAGAATCATCTGCAGTATTTCTGGAGTTGTACTTTAACTCTGAGGGGCACAGGCTAGACAGAAACAGTTAGAGTTCAGTTTCCCGTGATGCTCCTGAGCTTCTCACACACCAAACCCTTCAGTCTCAAAAACTGTAGCAGATATTCCAGGCTGTTGTCAAGTATTGCAGAGTTACCTGTAATTTTCTTTAGCTTCTTAAGTAACAGTGCATGCTGTGTTGTATTAAAACCATTGAAGAAAAGTCAGAAGGCGATCCTCTCTATGGTATCTGCTCTGTCCAGGCTTGTGTGAACACACCTTGTTGCGCCAAAACTGATGTGACATTTTAAAAGTTTTGCGGCGTAAAACTAAGGGGTTTATGTAGCACATAAATCCAGTTTGACATTGTAAAAATTCCCCAAAACTCATCAGAATTAATCATTAAAGAGGAAAATAAATAATGTCAAATTTTCAGTCTGAATTCATCATGTTTATAAACTAGAGATGTATATGATATATAATCTTCTGTAAAATGTACTGTAAACCAAAACTAATGACTTTTCAGTCTTTTGTATCAATGTTTCATTAACAACAGAACACAGAAAGCATACCATTGAGACCTTCTATCACTTGATGAAAAGTATATTCACTGAATTTTAAATATTTGGTAAAAGGCAGTGTTTACTACTTGAATCACCCCCTCATTCAAAGTGTCTCTGAACTGAAGCGACCAGTTGTTGGTCCTTTGCAAAAGGAATGTTGCCACATGTAGGATTCCAGCTGCTCAAAATTCTTGGGTCTTCTTTGTCATATATTGTTTTATGACGTTCCAAATGTACTCAGTTAAAGGTCTGGAATGCAGGCCAGTTCAGTCCACAGACTCATGTACTTCAAAGCCATGCTGTTGTTATAGATAGAAAATGAATTGGTTTTACTATATGCAACACCCTCTCTGAAAATGATGCCATCTGGATAGGAGCATTTGTTACTCTAAACCCGACATGCAAATTTCAACATTGCCAATGGTTCCATGAGCACTGCTCACAGACTTTTAACAGACTGCTGATGTTAAGTTGATATGAGCCTTGGCTCAGATAAGCATTTCTGTATCTTGTTGATATTTGGCTTTTTCTTTGCATGATCAAGCCACCATGAGCACTACAGGATGGCGTGACAAACTGCGATTTCCACAAAAGAGCCATGTTTATTTTTGATGCTGTGCTACCTGCGAGACCCAAGATCATGAACAGCTAGAAATGGGATCATACACCATCTTTTCAATCATAGTTAACCATGGTCCATTGTTTACTTTTGTCAGGGTCCTGAACTGATAATGCTTTAGGGTGTTTGGGGGTAGGAAATCTGTGGATGCCCTCCTCTGGGAGAAGTCTGGGCTCCAGCACCTCTTACTCATCAGCCCTATCACTGTTAAGGTCAAGCACCCACCTAGTCTCCATCAGACCATCTTCTCCAACAGCATGGTAATTACGCTCCTTCTTAACATCTACTAACGTTAACATCCATTCTCCTGTCTTACCAGTGTTTCGTTCTAGTTTCATTTATTGGCGTCAATTTGAGCACCCTCCTACGACTCCATCTCAATTACCCCTAAAGTTTTCAAGTCAATCACACCTATTAACTACTGCATCTGGTATCATTTTTGGAGATCCTCATGTTGAAAATAACAAGTCTTTCTCCTCCAAAAACTCAGGTCCTGTGACTGGACAGTTTCCTAGATTTCATGTGTTACTGCTCATAAATGAATAAAACACTTTGCACTTTTAACAGCTTTTGTTACTTAGGAGTCTGCAGTCAACTGCTGCTTTGGCTGTTTTGGCTGTGACAATCAGAAAACCTCTGTAATGTACCAACATGTAGTATGATCACTCATAATGAGGGTAGGCGTGAGTTCTAAATGTCTCTTTAACAAAACAGAGAAGATTTTGAAAGCCCACCAGTTTACAGAAAGAGACACCCATACACAGGCCGACAGAGAACTTTCTGAGGCTCATGGTTATATTTCCCCAGAGCCTACCCCAGCTTTACAACTCCATTAACTGCTCCCGCATAGATTCTGGACTGCTTCAGCTCAGATTTGTTCTAAAATAAATCAAAAATAGAGGAAAGCAAGTCAGAAATGTGGGTCCCTGACCAACTTTGGTTTAATTCTTTCCACTCACCAGAGGGACAAAACTAAATATTAGTACAACTACATCTCACACTACGCACACTCCTAAGAGAACCACCTCAAGATGCAGGTCTGACCTTCCTCAGCTCAGACCTCAACCTCTTCCTCTTTGCCCACTACTCAAATCTAGCCACAGCAGAAGCTTCTGGGTGTTTTTCTGTGTGTGAGTGTGGAGAGATCTCCAGTGATTTCTTGAACCCTGCAGCCAGTCTCATTTCAGCGCTTTTCTAAACATCACCTCTTGAAGCTCATTCCGAAATAAAAGACAACATGGAAAGAAAAACAGGACAGCAGCAGAAAAAGAAGGAAATGTTATTTAAAAGGTACCAGACCGCAGCATTTTCCACTGATATTATATACTCCCTGCCCTATCCAAAATATATATGGGCCGCAGGCCAAGAATGTAAAAATAAAACACACAGACTCAACATCTGGAGCAACCTGAACAAAACCCTCATTTAATCCAGCCTGAATGCTGCGTTCTACAATTGCACCTCTGGCCCATCTCATTCAGTAACGCAGAGCTCACTTTTAGTATTTGCTGTACACAGGAATGTAAATATATGCACATTTGTTGGCTGGTGTTTGCATGTATACAAATGTTGAACACCCAGCTGTTTTTTCCAAAACAATCTACTACACATTGTAAAAAAATGATGATAGAAATAAATAATGAAACATGTTGTTATTTAGGATTGATGTGAATAAATAATGTTCTCATTGCTACAGTGAATTTTGGCAACAAAGGACAATTCCACGTACGGTATCTGGTCTGATGAGACAGATGAAAGATTTTTCAGAAGTGGAATGAAATTCTAAACGTAGAATGAAAAACTTGGCGCTGCTCAACTAAATGAATGAATGAATGAAAACAACATATGTGCTTTTGTATGTGAAAAGTGGTGTAATGAACTCATGTATCAACAACTGAGGATAATGTCTCGCTTTCTTTCATCTAAGTAGCCTCTTAAGAATATTTTAATACTAGTAATTGTTCGTGCTTTTTTAAGCTCACTTAAAAATGGTAAATTTGTTTGAAAGTACATCTTTGTGGAGAGGAGAGAGTTCACAAGAGTAAGGAAGGTTGTGTGTGCGTGTGTGTGTGTGAGTGTGTGTACGTGTGGCTCTGCTTATTTTTCTACACTCAAATGCCCTCACCACAATATTTTGCCATGTAAATAATCAAGGGATATGGTTTAAATTTCATGAGGTTAGATAGTGGCAAGGCCCTTTTTTATTGATGCATATCGGCAAAAAAAGAAGAATAACAGTGTTCATCAAGTATAAAGGTCTTTACAGGGAACTTGTTATTCAGTTCTTATACGTCAAAACAAGACAAGGATGTGGTTTTAAGTGAAAAGTCTTCAGGGCTATGCATTCACAGGAGGGTAAAGGGGATATAAATGTATTTGTTCTTATTTTTTTTATCCTAACAAGAACTCATGAAGAATTAAGTTTTATCACAACAAAAGAAAGATTAAATAAATGATTGAAGGAATTTATCAGCCTTCAGGTTGCTCTGAGGTAGAATAATGAGACATAGGACAATAACAAACGCACACGCAAACATTAAAAAGGAAGGCGAGAGATGAGAGATAAAAGCCCTGGGAATCTGCTCATTGAGATACAACTGTCATGGCAGGTTTACAGAAACGAAGACACGTGTATATGAATACCTGTATGAATGGAAGTAATGCGGTTGCATGTGTTTTTATCTCTGTGAGCATCTGATAACCTGCATGCTCAATCCAGTCAAAGCAGAACACACACATTAAAACACCTCCATCACTGTTTATGTGCACCGCAGGCGAACATTTATCATCATCCACTAAATGTGCATGCATTGGATTAAGGTGTAACTACCAATACACCGTGCAGAACAATTGAGAACTGAAAGCTGAAAATATGCACAGCCTCTAAAAGTCAGACTGAATAGATGCAGGTAGTTACATTTTTTTCAAATAACTGTAAACACTTTATGAACAGACAGTTCTTTAACTCAGGATTGTATTCCAGAAAATCTCTTTAAATAATCAACAGAAAAAATGTTTAAAAAAATAATAATTCATCAGCTGAAGATGATATGCCTGCTGAAAAATATACAAAGTGTGAAGCTGCATGTGCCTTGTGGGAAGCCAAGATGGTATATCCCATTTCCTCCTGTATACACAATGTCAAATATAATACAGATGATAGACTGATTTATGTGCTCAGTCCTTCTTGCAAAATAATCTTCTCCCTTGAATAGTTTAACTTTCTCATTCAGTGCACCATCGCAAAGTTTTTGTAACAGAGAGGGAAAATTGTTAATTTGTCTCATATATTTTTGGGGGGATCTCCTTTAATAGGTACAATATTTGAAATATGCATAATTTTAATTTGTTTTTATGTCAACTGATTCTGTTGTAAAGTGTTTGTCCTACCAGAAAAATTGGATTGTTTATAGCATATTTAGTATCTCAGTTAAAGTATGTTTTTATATATAGTATATATAATATATAATATAATTTCAATCTATTCCAAAGCTAATGTGCATTTTAACTATTCCCAGTTTCCAGTGTCATTATATTTGGATTTCAACTTGTTAAAACCACTTTTTCTTGGGTAATCCTGACAGAATAGGTAATGTCACATGGTCTGTATAAATAGCTTTCTCTTCAAAAGGCTAAATGCTTAATCTTTAAGAAATGTCCCAAAAAAAGGTAAAGAAAAATGAAGGACCACAGGGCAGGAAGACGTTAATGTTTTACATAGCAGCAAACAGCTTCCTGTGGACAGTGCAAATGTGTTGATCACAGCAGGTGTGTTGTTGTTTGTCCACAAAACGTTTGGCTGCAAAGGGCACACTATTTCAGCTATTGCAGCTGAGGCATCTCACAGATATCAAAATAGGGCATAACATAATGTGTTATTGTGTTATTATGTACACAAAAAAAACTGGAAAAAAATTGGAAGTTAGAGTATGTATGTGTAGGGGTTTGGGAAAGATGCAAAATCATTTGACCTAAGATAGGCTGAATATTGAAACTGATATGGAAAACAATTAGGTTTATCACTTTAAATAAGGAAATTGTTGAAAAAATTAATTCAAAGCTTTAGTACAATTCCCAATTAATCTGCAATGATTAAAAATGAGCAACCACAGGTCCATCTTATAATAGTATAGTTTTTTTTTTCTATCTTTCTCCTCCATGTCCTGTTCCTTGTTCTCATCCACTGAATTTATTTTAGGTGAATCTTTTTCATTCTTGTCTGTTCTTTACACTTTCCCCCATCCAGCCTTCCTCCACAGCATTAGTTAATTTATGAACAGCATCATGACTGAATAATAATAATGAGCATCAGCTCTCCCTGATGACTCATTAACCCCTCAAATGGAAAAGGAGGGGGACAGACATTTACAGATGACAAAAAGAAAATACACATGAGAAAATGCAAATACAAATACTTAGAAAACTGAAGGTATCTTCTAAACAAAAATGTACTTTCAACCCATTTTTTTAGAAAACCATTGACTTCCAGACAATCATGAACACACAGGGGTTGACAAATAATAGCTTATTTGAATCAGTTATAAGGTTGGGATGTTAGAATGAAGGCCGTGCCGCTGTAAAACGAAGAGAAATGTAAAACGGATTGAAACAGAAAGGCTTTTAAAAGAATCCTTTGACAGCTTAACAAATAATGGGTAAGAATAACTTAGGCTTCCCTTTCAGAGTGAAAACAAAACATAAAAAAATTGCCTTTATTGTCTTTCTTAGTATGTCTGAGCATAGTGTGAAGGTAAGTAGTTGCATGTGCATCTTGAGAGTCAAGGTAAAGTTAGTGCAAAATAGTCATTGAATGACAAGCATGCCATTAGGATAATTGACTTTAGAGATAGACCTAACAAAAATGCAACAGCAGTGACAAGAGAATAACAGGCAATAGAGATGTCATGGGGGTTTTTGATTAGTCCCTACGCATCCTATTTCAGTTCTACTGGCCTTGCCACGACTATGTTTAGGTGGTTTTAGATTGAAATGACATCTGTTAGGTTTGTTGTGACCTCATTTGTATGTGATACAAGCACAAGAAAACTATGTAGAACAATGTTATGATGATTCAAACGTGATGATCACAGAAACTATTAAATGACACCTTTGTACATTTTTTAGACAGGTTCTTAATAAACTATTTGATTTTATTATGTGAATAATCCCAATCAATAGTCACAAAGCCTCCAATTAATTAGATTATTTTTTCATTAGAAAAAATGTGCACGCTACTGTTTTAGCCACACACCAAAGTCATATTCACACACATTCTATTTCCCAACCATTTAGGTCCATTAGTGAAAAGGAGAGTTAAACACCACAGACAGTAAGGTGTGTGTCGATCGATGTAGGTTAAACCAAGGGTTCAAATATAAACAGCTGGATAACTCACAATCAATAGCTCCTATTCCCTGGCAACTGGTCAATACCACTCTGACTCATTCAAAGAAAAGAAAGGCATAGGAAGAGAGGCCTATATATATATATATATATATATATATATATGTATACATTCGTGTGTGTATATGCATACGCACACATGCACACAAAAGTTCCTTTTGCATTTTTGCAGTCCCACATTTTCTTCCAGTACCGACTCACCTTAAAAGAAGTATTTTTTCTTATTCATTACTAAAATGGATATGAGAAGCCCTGTTTGTCTGGATTGTTTTCTTTCAATTTCATAATGTTTCATAATGTAAGCAACAGATGTTCTTTTATCAACTTTTACATGGCACCTTCTTGAAAATGTTGTCTGCACCGAGCCAGAAACCCGATCTTTACACAGGCAGGTCCAAAATAGTATAAAGTGAAAATTTTTCCTTTGTGTGTGTACACATGTTGAAGCTCTGTGTGTGTTCGTCTCAGTGCTAAGCCATGGAGGAGATGAACTCCATATGCATAGTGTTTTCACAGCCCTGAAGGAAATCATGACCATAGCAAAAAACCCACGAGCTATTTCACTAAGGTCTCATTTGTCTGTGTTTTTGTGTGAGTGTGTGCATGTGACTTGTGTATGAGGGATTTGTACTTGTGTGTGTGTGTCTGTATGTGCATTATTTGTATAAGTCTGCGTGTGTTCCCTGATTTTTCTCTTCCATGCTGGCATGCTATAAGTATCACACCTACCTTTCTGTGACCAGTACAATACAAAAATATATACCTTGTTTCCCATTCGCATGCCAGGAGTTTTGTGGTATGTGCTAGAATGTGGGTGTTCATGTACATATCTCCATATAACTCTTTTAACCATGGTCATCATCACAAAGTATATGTTCTGTTAATAATGAAAAAGCTCTCTAAACCTTTGATTTCTTCCTGGTGGGATTCCAGCATGTTGATGGCATTGGCTGGATAACAGTTTGCAATAAGGCCACACCCTTCATGGTTCCCACTTGGCTAGTCGCTTGTTTTACATGTAAGCAAATCGAGTTACAGGGAAACTATAACGTTTTGTTCTTGCCTTTACAACATAACATCTTTTATGTATAGATCAAATGTGAAACTGCTTGGATAGAGGTTTGGAGAGCAGACAAGTTCGGAGCAAAATTAAATTTTGTTCCTGATGTAACTGTACGGTCTGGGACACACTCTGTACCCTTTGCATGCCGTTACACTGTAGAGAACTAACAGTTATATTTTTATGGAATGCAGTTAATGGCAAATCACCTTGCATGGACAAACTGAACATGCTCGTTCCAAGGAACTGTAGGGCATTATAAGCAAAGTTACAGACAGCATCTCAAACTTTTTTATGATCTTCACATGTTTCATTCTGGGTATCAGAGCTGAGAATCGTGGGAGAGAGTCTTCCTCCAGTTCACTAGAGATATACTGGACCAGACGAGATTGGTTGATTGTTTCTTATGGAAGCTCTTTTGGGGTATTATCGTTGTGATAAAGCCATGAACTAGGAGTTATCAGCAGTGGCGAGCCTGCTTATACAGCTCAGCCTGAGCCGGGCTAATAATTTACAGCAATGGCCTAAGCAGGGCACATGGCTTTATTAGCCCACCAGCATTAGAAGCCTGATTAATGTTTGCTTCCTTCTTGCTTGCCTGTCATTCTGTTTGCTCAACAGTTGATGTGATCACAATGAAGCTTTGAGAAAGAATATTTTTGAAGGATGCATTTAACAATAGTTACTAGAGGAGGCCCTGATTTAGAGAACCAAAGGAGGATAAATTTAGAATGTGTATCCACTGTGTCCATAAACACTGATGGGTTTAAATGGTGCAGAGAAAAACTGAGCAAGACAGGTGTGAAATATGAAGTTAGCAGAGTGCCACGAGAGAGAAAAAAAACAGATATCAGTGATAACATAAAGACCCACACACTTAGAAGACAGCCGCTCTTTATGATAGAATCAATAACCATTCATGCTCGACTGCTTTAGAACCAGCAGCTTTTCCTCTAACACACACGGATCAATACAGGTGATTATCGCAGGTAACCCCTCACTTTCTGACTGTGATCTTATGCTGAAAAACATTCCGCTCAATATCCTTAAACATTAGAACACTTGCAGCCATGCCAAACCTATCGGCATACCCGCTAAAGGGCCTTAGTTGAACTCTGTGGTCATCAAGGGAAGAAAGAAAGACAGAATGAAATTAAAAATACTTCATCACCGACACCAGGTCCCATAATGAACCTTAACAGAATTGATTTCAGTTTAGTTCTTCTGCACTTTTTATTTTCTCCTTTCATACATATGACGACTCCAGCAAAAAATAATTGCCAGTGCAGAAGAAATAAAGTCATTCTTCTCTTTTTTGGACTGCAGCGGTCTGGTGTGGCATTGTGTGTTTTATGTGACGATGCCCTCTTTGCCCCAGGTTGAGTCTATGTCTAAGGTCAATCTCTTTCTCTCATTAATTTTAACCCTGTGCAACCTTCTCTCATCTCCTATGACACATGGGTCAAACCCAAGACGCTAATTATGGGAAATCGGAAGAGGAAAGTGTCAATGTTTAGAGGCTCATAAGAAGCAAACAATAATTAAAAAGGGGTAAACAGTAAGGTATGACACAGTGTCATAATTCAGCTTTTCTCACCTAATATTTACTATTGTGTTAGATGTTATGGCGCAGCAGGCTTTCTGTTGGGGAATTGAATATATTTTAGCTACTAAAAAACAGATGAATAGCATATGTAAGGGCACACACACCATAACATCAAATGCACATGATCGCATACACATTCAAAGCACTTACGTCCAAAATTTGTACACATGTGCACATACTTGCACAAACTACTATCCTGCCAAAACTGTGATTCACCGTGCAAACTGTTTGCCCTATGTCTGCCTTATGGACATGTTATGTGCACACTCCCAGAAACACGCACAGATTCCATCCACGCACATCACGAAACATCTGATTCTCTTTATCACCCCAACTTGTATTTCACACTGCTGCAAAATAGACATAGTTGCAGGAGCACAAACTGACGCACACAAGCATGCGCACATTTTTATCTGTGATCCAAAATAAGTCCAAAACAAACAGAAAACAATTCCAAGAATTTTTCCCCTCCGAGTAACAGCGGCTGGAGTGAGTTGCATGGCAGACTGGAGTGAAAGGCCCCGCTCACTATTGACCACTCTGAACAGGCATACTGGCATAAGATTTTTACTGTACGTGTGCACACAAATGTGGACATTCGTGCTCATTCAATAAGGTTTTTACACTCCTGATGGTAAATTACAGAGAGGCATGCGGAGGGACACTAATATGAGGGGAAAATAATGGAGAACGGCAGAATTCTTTTCACAATCAGTGAGAAAAAAATACATATTCTCAAACAGCGTGGTGCTACTAAACTATCATGTATGGTCAGAAGCAGAGGGAGAAAAAGAGGTAAGGAAAGTGAGGAAGACAGAGAGGGGCTAAGATAACGAACCATTAAACTTGGCACTGCTGTCCAAAATCCTGAGGAGAGAGAGATAGAGCATCTTTAAACACTGTCATTTGACTTTGAACAAAGTGACTTTTGAAGTGAAAGAAGCCGTTTCCCCCTTTTCCATTTTTTCCTTTTTTCCCTTCCCTCCACATTTTAATGCTCCCTGCTCTATCATGTAAATCCCCATTCAAATTAGTTGGGCATTAGAGCCCTCAGCAGTAATGTCAGAGAGACTGAATGAGATGGGGGACTTAAGCACCTAACGAACAATGAAATTCCCAAGCCTTGGGACAGGACAATTAAGAAGCGGGCTTAGCCAATGATGAAAATTTATTGCTATCTAATACATATTTCTATTTTCTGAACACTAACCAATTTGAATGTGATTAAGGGGGGTGGGGCGCTTCATTAAAGAGACGCTGGCTCTCAGAGGTCGCTCAGAGAGGAGCCTTTTGATGTTAAATTACAAATACGGACGAGAAAGGCACTGCCATTGTCTTTTTGGGGTCCAAGTATTGTTTTCTTTGGTTCCCCTTAAACGGTTTAGTTAACCCTTTGCTGTCCAGGATATGTGCTAATATTAGGAGCCTGGAGGAGCAAGAGGGGGGAGATCGGAATGGAGAGGGGCTTTTTGGAGGGATAATGGACTAAATAAATGCCTTAGCCTTTATTCCTTTCATCAGAATGAAAGAATCTATCCATTCATTGTTTCCTCCTTTTTTCCCTGCATTAGTCTGACTGCAGGCTGCACTCACAGCGGGCGTCTCTGCCTCTGTTGGAGCCACATGCACAGGAAACTCGTCTGAAAGGAAAAGCACAGAAGGAGTAAAACTAACAATTCCATGACACAACAAAAGCAGATTTGTGTGTATAACTGCGGTTAAATGTGTTGCACCAGTCAAACTTGTTAGGATATGTTGTTTGTTTTTTTACCAACAAGCAAGATCTGACAAAACATCATTTGAGGTTGATGTGCAAAGACATATTTGTCGCTGTGAAACATTTAACCTAGTTTGCACTGTACGGATGGTGCAGCTCTGACACCTGTTAATGAGAACATCTGCATTAGTTGCGTCAGGTTCACACTGCACAGACAGAGAGGTTTTCATCCAACGGAGCACAGTTTGTGGGCCGGTGGTCTGTAAATGCCCATAAGTCAACATCAGAGCATCAGTTCTACATACGCATTCTTCTCCAAATATGAAGCTCTACCAGAACACTCAGAGGGAAGAGAACAATGCCGCTTTTGTTACTCAACTGTCCAGCTCAGAGAAAAGGACCATAATTTGGGTCGGAGATGAGAGCAGCAAACTGTGCATATATCTTGTCCCTTGCAACACGTACCAGGGCCAGATTAATTTGAGTTAATAGATGCGTTCTCAGGCCCAGTTTGGAGGGGATAAAGGACATTTTCATTAACTTTCTTTATATTTAATGTTCAATTAGTTGCGGGTATAACCGGACCATAATCAGATGGAAATATAGGCAGGAATTAATGCCCTGGCAGGAAGAAGAAAGACCAAGGGATTGGTATGCTCCCAATGCAAAAGCTGGGTGTGGATGTGTATGTCTGTATTAGGGTGTGTGTCTGCCTGTCTTCATAAGTGTGTCAAATCCAATGCTAGGCATGTACAGTACAAAGGTTTTAAATCTCATAAATATATTTAGGGAGATTACCTGACATATTTACATAAATACACACATTTGTGTAGCGGTGTCAGGAGAAATGCAGCCAGGAAAGAGGGTGAAGGAGGTTTACAGCAGCATAAAAAGGAAATGAATGACATGGGAAATAGAAAAATCAAACGCTTTATTGTGCGAGAGGCATGCTTTTATCATCCTGATAGGCAGTGTTTAGTGTTGCGTGTGTACATGTGTGTCTGTGACTGATGCGGCGTGTTGTGTTGCATGTCACGCTGAGTGATAGGATTACTCATTTTCCCCTTAGCAGAACACAGATCACTCTTTTATCCATCATCATTGAATCTTTCCAGGGTTAAGTGTTTATGCTCACAGCTTCTCTTCGCATTGTGCTTGTGTGTGTGTGTGTGTGTGTGTGTGTGTGTGTGTGTGTGTGTGTGTGTGTGTGTGTGTGTGTGTGTGTGTTAGGCTCTTTTAGCATTATTTTGTACATGTGTTTGGCGGCATGTTGCTTCAGCCTTCAGCAAGAAAAAGAAATGGCAGACACTAAATGATGGGTGCAAATACAAGCATCTTGCCTCACTTGTGTGCTGAACTGTGGACAAGTCTCTATAACAAGCACTTTCACACGCACATATACATGCACACGCACAAGAAAAGGGTGAAAAGAGAAATCATTAAAGAACTGTGCATTTATTGTGTTTGAACTATTGATGAGTGGGGTTTTTCTTCAGGATAACGTTGCAAATGGCAATGATTTCATCCAACCCTGATCTTTTTAAGCCCTAACCAAAACATTTTCGTACTTCAATATAAGGGATTTAGTTACTTTAAGTGAACCAATTTTGATCCCAAAATTTAAAGTGATCTAAAAGGAAAACCCTATGGGGTCAAGCCCAGTTTTCCAAGTTCCATGTCTGACATTCTGCTAAATAATGCAGAGTTTGTCAGCTGTTCGAACAGCAGCTGCTTCAAATATTACCGTGGCAAAGTGTGATGCCAAAAACAGTGATCTGTTTACTGTTTGACACTGTTGCATTTTGTATAAGATGAAGTCAGTATTACCAACAAAAAAAAACTCATGTTTTATGATGGTTTGGTCTTTCACTGGCACAAAGTATTGGTGTTTGTGAGGTCCACAACCTCTTTCTTCCGGCTGAACATTTCCAATTTGGCAATGTTGCATGTGAGAACTGCATTTCAGAAAGGCTTCTAGCTTTGACAAACAGCAGCATATGAAAATGAAAAAGAGTAATGATGCACTCCGTTCTCCATTTTTTTTTAACTTAGGTCTAGAATGTAAAACAGCAACTGGGTTCTCGTTCTTTATTTTTAGAGATTTAGGTGTATTTTTTTTCCAGTTCGTAATTTACTTTTCAAGTTTCGTGCAAGTATGCAAGTAAGTTGGGTATGTTTGACAAAATAAGTATTTGCTTTGCAGCTTTTGTTCATTCAGTCACTATTCATGCTCACAGTGGAAACAGTACTTGCGGATCTTTATTAAGATCAAACACAGACAACAAGAAGGAAAACAAAATATTCTGTTGTCAGAAAGGTCCTGAGGGCAGCGAAAGAAAATCTGTCAAGGTTATACTTGATCTTTATTTTTCCCATCAGATCTGAGACATACAAATGTTCACCCTTTAATGAATGTTAGGGGCCAAGATGAAAATAATTTGAGGCCTTTGTCTGCCATGTTCTGAGAATTTCCCATTAAACGTCACACAGCGTCAAGGCATTTGACCCATTCTATTAATTTATTTTTAAAAATCTATTCGTTGATTGTAATATTTTATTATCTCACAAGGACAGCTGTGGGGATATTCATATTGTGGAGAGAGGACAACAGTTACAGGGAGTGAAACACTACAAGACAGTACTCAAAAAATTCCTACTGCTTGTATGCAGTCTGTGACACTTCTGAATTAATTAAATCAACAGAAAAATACATTTCTGATAACAATATTTGTATTTCATCATTCTTTCATGTCTGTGCCACAATAAACTAGTTATGTAGCTTATTATTATCTCTAGTCATAGTCAATGAAATTTCTAGTCACAATGAGCCATTTACAAATCCAATGTCCTCTCTGCACGTATTGGTTTCAGTGTTTGTGCTCTCCATCTAAGTGAATTCCTTTTCTTCTTTCAAACAATTTCATGCTCTAATTTCAAAGCTTACTGCTTCTAAGATAACATGGAGGAAATTCTGATAATTTGGCTAAGATCCCCTCTGAGTTCATTAGCTGCCCACATTAATTAAAAACAAACAGGATAAATTGACCACAAATGGAATTTTTGGTGGAATCTTTTTGGCAATCCAATAACAGCATGAAAAAAAAGTCATTTCAATTACAGTGTAAGATGTCTACAGTATGGGTCAGATCTGCCCCTCTCCACTGAACTTCAGGGCTTCCAAGGCTCTGTCTTGGTAAGAGCATCAAGGGACTTGAACACAGACGATTACTGAGGTAATTTGGCTGAAAGCCCACTTGAACCGGCCCAGACCCTCGATACTATCAGCATCACAATTAACCAACAAAAACAGATAACCTCAAAATCTCTCCAAGTTGTTTCAGTTATAATAGCTCACCGGTTCTGCTCAACGCACACACTCGCACAAACACCGTACACTTGTACTTCTGTATATACAGATACAGTACAGAACAACACACCCGCGAAGTCACGCGAAAATGCTAACACAAACCCAAATACACTGCAGGGATTTCTGTCCAATTAACATGCATGCAAAGCAATTTAGAACCCAACAAGATGTTTTTGTCTGACTGCTCCAGGGTAATTTAGCACTTCTGTTTCCACACAAGCCTGGCATGAGGGGAGGAGGGGGTGGAGCAAAGAGGGGTTAGAAAAGTGGAATGGATTTCTTGATTAAAACTGGCCTTTCCCCCCCTCTTTCTGCATACAGAAGCACAAGGCTGCAGCTACACACACGCAGCAAACATGCAGCGAATACATATGGCCTAATACAGAGACAGCATCATTGTTAATTTCCTTTGTTAGCTGTCTGCTCTTCAAGCCGATTTAATTTGTGGAGGTGTTTTAGTGAGCAGTTGGTAGGAATTGAATTAACAGACATTCGTCCGGTCGTACATTCCTCTGTTTCCATCTTGTTGTGTGTGTCAGTTTTACATACTGTTCAATAATTGGACTTAGATTACTGTTGATGTGAATGCATGATCACACCGATGCCTCGCTGCCGTGGAAGTCTGGAGATGCCTGGCTGACTGATATGGTCTCTGTCAGTCATACATGAATTATCTCTCTGCAACACGCACTGAAGAACGAAAACACAGGGAATGTTGGTGTAGGTAAGAGGAAACTTCAAATGCCTTTACTGTATCTTTAATGTGTCATGGCTGTCATTCACTGCAACACCCAGTTTTCTCTTTATCTCTCTCTCAAACACAGTAACACACATAACTGAGTTTTGGTCGCTGAACAAATTCCTTGTTCGAATGCGCGCAGATTATTGCCAAGAGATGAGCAGCAAACAGAGGCAGATGATGAGATGAGAAGATCTGAGTGAGATTATCTTAAAGTTGAGGCAGAAAACATTGTAGATACGTGGTTTTTCTACCCTCACAGCTCTTTCCCCTAAGCATTTCTTCAGGTAATTAAACTTATAGTCACTTTCAATTAGCTAGCTCTCCTCCCTGTACATGCCTTTATGCAAAAAAATAATTAGTCAATTAGCCAATTAACATGTGAGCAGGCCTTTGTGTTAACGAGGCTTTTACAAGCTGTGGCAACCCCGCAGTAATGGCAGACAAGGCTGTAGATGCCAAGGGAGTCTTTCATATCACAAAGATTCCGTACAGCCCAGCAGCTGGCTCATAATAATGGAGTGCAAGCACATGTGAAGTCATGTATTCATAATTTGAGAGTAATTTCCTTCAAAGTACTTTAACTATAGCTAAAGCCTTAAAGGAGAACTTTGGAAATAATGCCATATTCCTCTTTTGACGATCCCTTAAAAGACAACAAATTGCGTTACGTGGGTCCTTAATGTTCTGTTAACCCTGTCTCATGCAGAGGCATTCTTTATTCGGACACTACAGAACAAAATTGGAAAACTGAGTTTTTGAGACAGACCGGATGTATCATGTCAGAGTGGGAGAGAGCTGGAACTACTACCTGCATTGTTTCACATTTTTAAGCTAATTGTTTTTCAAAGTACCACTTTATGTGATATGTTGGTCTCGTGTGAACTTTGCCAACACAGCACCACACAAAGCATGCTAATCTGGGACAGCTGCTGAAAGTAAAACACATCAGACTGCTGAAACAGCAGTGCAAAAGGTAACGTATAAATGGATTTGCAAAATGCCTAATTGAGCTTTTCTGGAGACTTTCCATGAGAGTAGTAAACCTCCTTAATCTGATTGTGTAAATAAATGTATATTCCCTCAACATGACTGATACCTGGACCACATATACACACACTTTCATCATCTCTGATCCAGAGCCTCAACTAATTCTCCACACAGCAGATGGACTTGCTTGCTTATTTTACTCAACTAGGGTGATTAGATGTCTTTCACTGGGTGAATCAAGAATGTGAGGACTGGCTTGGAGTCAAACCAGAAGTCCCTGTGGACTCCTAATGTTGCCACACCACGGCCCTCCACCGTACGCCGTTTCTGCTAAAAGCTCTGGTCCTTCCTCTATTAGGTCCAGACCACAAATCACAGCAGTTTATTTTTACTGTGCATTGTACACAGACACACATCTCCCTCCCGAGTCACATAATATGAATGCCCTTTCTCTCTCTCTCTCTTACTTTCACACAGAAATACGCAGAGACAGAAATATGCACGCAGTCCAGTTGCATCAGGCCACGTCTGTTCTGTGTCTGTGTATAAATATGACTCAGAGACAGCAGTAATGGCTCCCGCTTCAAATAAACAGAGAGCAGAGAAGCCTTCCATCCCTGCTTCCCTCTGACCTAAATCACGGCTGGACAGACACCCCACTTCCTCACGTGGGACGTTCTCAAGGAGGCCAACACGGCGCTACCAGATCTGTGCGTGTGCGTGGCCGTGTGCGTGTGATAAGCGAGAGGGGCCAGGAGGACAGCGAGGTTTTGATATATTCCACATGTTGCTCGCTACCCAGACACAACAACTCCTCAGCTTTAGGGGGGAGTGTTGTGAAAAAAAAAACGGAGAGGTTTCTGCTGGTGCGGAGAGAGGGGTTATCACGGGTGTGACGCAACGGGGGCGGGGCGCACGGCGGCATTCACAGTTCTAGTGGAGGAATAAAAAAATAAAAAAGTATGAGCAATTACTGTCTGCTGAGGTAGAGGGAAGGTTACAAGGGAGGGAGGCATAGGAGAGGAAGAAAGGGAAAGGTCAGGCAGGGTTCATGTGAAGGAGCATGTGATCACCCCAAAAAAAAAAGAACTCGTCATTTTAGGCTCGACTCACACAAAAAGACACCCAGCCACCCACTCATGCGCGCACGCGCTCACACACAAACACACAAACACTTACAAACACACACTAATGCCGGAGCTACTAGCAGTGATCTCCCCGTCAGCGGAGTGCCCGCCTCCTCCAGAGGGTTTATTTTCCCGTTCCGTCAATCTAAACAATCCCTTAAAAGGGGATGCAGATGTTTATGAGTCTTCACAGAACAAATGCAGCCCCTTCTGACCTGCAGATACACAAATTCGCTCGCACACACACACACACACACCCACACGCTGTTCGAGCAGCCATGCCCATATGAAAGAATACAAGTGTAGACGCACCACAGCAGAAGAAAAAGAGGCTTTTCAGGAAATAAAGAGAAGTGCTTCTCAGGAAAACATGCACCGTAAAGGAGTGTGATGGAAGAAGGGACCGGAGTCAAGAGAAGCTACCACCAGGAGACTTTGACACTACTCAGTCTCTGTCATATTTCCTGTTTGACATGTATAGATGAGTAAAAGCTAAACATGTGAACTGGAATGCACCTGCCACATTTTAAAGTGATCTGATAAATGGGAGTATGCAAAGAACTCTTCACCGTGAAAGCAGAAGAAGAGGACATGAAGCCTCAGTGTGTGTGTGTGTGTGTGTGTGAGTGAGTGTTTGGATGTTTTTTGAAAGGCTTGTTAAAAAGTTGCCCTCTCTGCCTCTGCTCTAAAGGCCCTCAGACAAGCAGTGTTTTAGTATAAACACCCAGTGTTTTCCCCTTACATGGCCATGTTCTGGCAAACGGTGTTTCTGTGTATTTAGTATGCTGAAGATGGGTGATTATGGTCATTTTTTTAACCTTTGCAGTGAATGTGTGTGTGCATGCGTGGAGTTGATGAAGCACCAGGTATTTTTCATCACAGACACAGTCCAGTCTCTCTCTCATTCCCACACACAGGTGCATGGAATCTCTACAGTTTAAGCTTTTTCACACCTGAAATATCTGTTCGGCAGTTGTATGTAAGAAAGGAATTTACAACATCCTTCCAGTTTCAGAGAAACCCTCCTGCTCTCTGAGATATAGAGACGTATCTGGCCTACATGCACTCAACTACCAAGTTTTTGAAGCGGAGACTTCCAAAACTTTAAGCAGGATTCCTTTTGATAGCTCAGACACATTGCTGTTAGTTCATTAGCACTATCTAAAAGCATATAGGACAAATAAATGGAGTTGAGTGTTTTCATAGCCTTAAGATGGTACAGTCTCCTATCTGAGGATAATGTGTCTTTATGATAGTGACTATTATAACTTTGGGCTGTCAGGCATCAGGAGTGTGAGGGGTTGGGGCACGGGTGTTTGGGGGCTGTTTTAATGAAGCTGAATTCATCCCTGCTTCTTTTCACACACACACACACACGCACGCACACACACACACATAGCTATATGCACATATTCAAACTTGCCAACTTTAAAGGCTCTGAGGGCACCAAGCATTGTGATTATGACCAGCTGGCCATGAAAAATTAACAGGTTTATCTCTTCCCTCTTTCTATCTCTTACGCTCCTCTCCTATGTGTCTCAGTGCCTCTCTCTTTATGGTAGTTACTCTTCGTAAGGTCCCATCCCCCTGTTCCGTCCATCTCCACTCGTCCAAACCTCCAGCCCAGCTATACTTTTCCAATTTTCTCTCAGTGTCTCCCTCTGAGCCCAGGGGAGGACTGAGGGAGAATAAAGCTGTGATTAAGTTGATACATTCTAGATAATAAAAGTAGAATGGCTATCATTCTCTTCTCTCTCTTGTACGCAAGAGCGCCTCAGCCCCTCCATCCCGCCCTTTTCTCTCTGCTCTGGGCAGTTTGGACACTGATAGACGAACCGTATGAAAGGACAATAGATGGGAGACGGCGCAAGAGAAGGGGAGAATAGCTACAGTTTCCTTCTTGGCGATGGCACACATTTTAGAAGCAGGGGTAGATATAAGTTCTGTTATCATTTTAAGGCACTCTGTTTCCTCCTGTCTTATTTTATCTCTTTCCTAAGTGTCTGCTTGTCTCACTTTATATAATGTCTGTCCGTATTCATTCAGCAGCCAGCAGCGCACGTCTGTTTTGCATCAATTCTCACCTTATGTGTATTGTGTATGTGAATAATTATGGTCATTCTGCCTTTTCTTGATGTACATGCAAATGTACAAATGTATTCAATGGAATTGTTTTTAGATTAAAAATGAAAAATTTTGATTTTGTAATATATATATATATATATATATATATAAAAGACTGTCTGACTGATATGAAAGGACAACCAAGAAGGGGTTAAATCTAAAGGCCGAGTGAGGCTTTACAATTTGTGGTAAATACAGGATATTTAGCTGCACAAAACACAACGTTTAAATGAGGACCTCTCGCGTTTCACTTAAAAATGTATACAAATCTAAAATATCCCGTACATATGCTGTATTCTTATCACCACTGAACTCATAGAGCGTCCTGGTAGGAGTTTGTGTGTTTCTACATTTGCTGCAAACAAATGCTTAAATAAATAAAAAAGCTTTAAAACTACAGCACAATCAAAACTAAAAGGGATTTCATGCAAGTTGATGACCTTTTAATAAATGCTAGTTTTAATCCAAGGGCATTAATCTTTTGTGTATTCGCCATCACCGAGTCTTGTTGTGAATGTACTCATCTTACTATCCATATTGGGAAGGTTCCCTAAATTCTGAGCCACTTAGGTTTTAATGGCACAAGAGCTGGCCTTGACGGTGTCCCAAAACCGAAAACAGCACACACACAAACACACACGCATTAAAAAGTCCTGTAAAAACAGTCCGAGGGGGAAACGGACAGTCGAGTGCTCCTCTGCCAACGGAACACTTTGTTCCTCCAGAACGTAAACATACTGATTTATCTCAACAGCTCTCTTCAAACACAGCCGCCTTTCTTCCTCCCCTCTCCTGCTCTCCCGTGCAACCTCTCTTTCTCTCCAGCTCAATGCCCTGCTGCACTCCGCTGCCCTCGCTCACCAGGAGCCTGTGTCTGTGACAACGCTCGTGAATCCTGGTATAGCCCATGCCTCACCTCTGACTCATCTCGAGCAAAAAGAGCTAACGGTACCCAGGCAAAAAGAGATGGAGAGATGCTGAGGCAGCTTTGGAATAAAAATGACAAATCAAGCCCTCCGCACTCTGAGAGAGTGACCAGCGTCTAGCACGCACTCAAGCCCTTTCGTTTTTTTCTCCTCCCCTCAATTCCCTTTAGTTTGGTTAAATACGTGCCATCCTCCTGCTCTGTGTCTTTCTCTTTTCTTTCGGGATAGAAGTTTGATGGCTTTCACTGATTCGAACATCACAGCCAGACTGACAGTTGACATTCTCTTCTTTAAAAACCTGTCCTGCTCCTTTATTTTCTTGGTTCTTCCCAGACTGCCAGACCATTGTCAGAGGTATAGTACCGGTGGGGGAGGCAGGGAGAGACGGGAAGGACAGATAGCAGCTTTCATAGTCCTCTGATTGTCTGATTCGGGGGCTGGGGTTAGTCGAAGCAAGACAGACAAAAAGTGAAAGTAAAATAGAAATAATAAAAGATATTAAACTAACTTGGAACTAAGGCAGATAAAAGACATAACTTGCTTTCATTTATATTTTGATTCTCTCTTGAATAGTCCTGCTCAGAGCTACAGAAGACCAGTGAACACGGCTGCACGATCAGAAAAGATTAACTTAGCTAAAACTGCTTTTACCCCACCTAATGTTAGTTATGTGTCAACTGTTTATTTCCTACTGCTCTTTTTGTGTTCTGCTCCTCTTAAATGGAAATGTTTCTACAACAAATGACACAATTGTTGTAATTGAGTTTGTCCATGCGGAAAAAAACACCAGACAGAAAAATACTTAATGCCTGGTATTTTGTATACATGTCAGATCGCATGAGCGTTAGTTAAATTGGGTCGGTTCATGCATCCTGTGTGAAAAGGAGGTTGTAGAGCTCAGTACATGGGTATGCTTTATTCTAACCATTGTTTCCGATCTCTTTCAAATCGGAAAAAGAAAAAACATATACAGAACAAAAAATCATCCACATATGGAAAGCTTCAGTTTTATCATCAGAGGTTTTCTGGTATTTTTATGTTCAGTCGTGATCATTTAGTGATTACAAAAACATTGTATGCCCATCCTTACAATCCTAAAGACTGACTGATATCTACTTGCTATAAGACTCTGGTTACTTTAGCACAGTTGATTTAGATTTAGATGTAAGTAGTTTGAGCAGCTCTAAAAATTCTGTGTTAAAGGTTTCATTGGTTAGGGAGAGATTAGTGTTATGGTTTACTGATGAGCTATATGAGCCACTAAGGGTAACACAAAACTCCCAAGCAGGTTGCTTTTAATACGTATCTTCTTTTATACTTAACAACAAAATGCTACAATAGTCATAAAATAGTCATAAACATTTAAAAGATAAGACAATGCGTGCCTGGTTTGCAAAGTCAAATAAAAAATGTGAACACCCTCTTTGAAACCTCATTCAAATACGAGTAATTAAGATAAAATTGTGATCATATATTTCTTATTAGGTTAATATAAATACAGAAGATAAGATAAATATGGGAATTTAGAATGGTTTGTGAGGGAGTCTCACTTTAAACTCGGATCTAAGCTGATTAAAAGTATTACATAAGCATTTGGAATGCTATGACTCCTGTTGAGGTTTGTGGGTTCTATCTAACCACATTCCAGGAGTTTCTGGATTTGCTTCTTTCATTCACTTCAAGAGTTTCAGTAAAAAAGATATCCTGAGCACATTAACCAACCAGACACGACATCCTAGCATGTTTCCTTTTTGCCGACAGCAAAGGATACAAAGAGTTTGCAGCCACATCAAAGCACCTCATGAACAACTTCAGCCGGGGTGTGACTTCATGAGGACCTTCAGGAATCTTCAAGCACCATGCCAGGTACCTGCTATATAAAGGTGAAGTTTCAATCCAGCAGCTTCACCTTCCAGTGGACTCATTGAAACAGGATTAAGCTGATTTTGAAAGAAAATATACCTTTTTCCAGCAAATAAGCCAAAACTTCTCAGGCCATGGAGACACTCTTATTTAAAGATGAAGTCATCTTGAATGACTGAATGTCTCTGAGGAACCAAATGAACATCTAATGCCAAACAATTTTTTCTCTGAATGAGTTGAAAACATCCAAGCCTGTTTTATCAAAATAAGATGTGTGAATCATTGAAAAAAAAAAACCCAAAGACTAGCTTGAGGAATAAAAGTGGAAGAAATGGCATGGTTCCATTGTAAATGTGGTTTGAGCAAAAGGGACTGCATGTAGTGGCACACCATTAAAGTTCCAAATTACAGTTTGTCTCTGGTTTCATGAAATTCAGATTATTTCTTACTGTGTCTGTTGTTAGAAAATGGTAAACTGTCATGATGAAAAGTCAGCATGATAATAAAAGTTGAATTACAATTAAAACAGATTGAAGTTTGTTGTCACGATTACAGTATTTATACATTTAAAAATGATTTAATCTTTTTTTAAATGGATCCACATGTATTTATTATGTCTTGTCCTTCCATTAAAAATAATGAGAAACTTGTGTTAAAGTCATTATGACTGTCGAAAGGGCCGTGCTGTAGGTTATATGAAGTCTTCTTAGTTGCTATGTGGTGCACAAGATGTTTTTTTCCAGATTTTCATTTTCTCAATAAAGCAAGTGTGGTTGTTAGTAATTGAATGATTTATTCCCATAATCATCAAAAATTGAAAATAAATGATTCATCCAAATAGAATGCATGGATTTTACACCTATACTTAGGGGCCATTTAACATTTAATGGTGTGTTCTAAAACATCTATTTTCCAAATCATGTTGATAAAGATGCAAATTGTGGCTGAGAGGGGTCTTGCTGGAACAGCTAGGCAGCTTTGTACTTGTAGTTAAATTAAATAATCTTCAAAGCAGTATTAAATCTGGTTCTGCCAAATGGAGACAATTTATTGTTTTAAACTTGTTCTTTTTAACAATGAAAATCCTTGTTCATAGGTGTGGTGGTCAGAAACTTCAGGGGGCAGATCTCTGATCAAAAGCAACTCAAAGCTCCTGTCCTAGCTTTATGGAAACCTTAACTTTATTATTTATTTTTTTCAATACAGCTACTTACTGAAACTGTGGATGAGATAGCTTAATGTGAGAAATTCAAGTTTAAGAATCAATTAAAAGAAAAAAATATTTTTCTGGCTGGTTAACCAAATATAAAACAGCCACTAAACAACGAGATAAACTCTTTTTGCAGCTTAGAAAATAACTTTTTTCCTCTGATTTTAATGGCAAGGCCAGGGAAGTTTATTTGTATAGCACATATTATGTACAAGACAATTGGCAAGAAAATATCCATTAAGAAGGTATAAATATCTAAGACAGACCAGTGGCAAAAGTTCATGTTATTTTGCCTAAATAAAGAAACACGGTAGACGGTGATGGTTCAAGTTCAATATCCCTCATTTTCCGTCCTTTCCCGTTTTAATAAGAAGCACCTCCTCTCTTAGGCCCTTACGCCTGCTTTTGTGTGATGTGTTTAAACCAATCCCAAAATAAAGGATGCAGCCATACATATTCATGATAGAAATCTAGTAATTAGTGAACTCCCCTCAATGCCCCCCCTCCCCTCCCCTCCGCATGCACACCCATACACACGCGTGTGCACATACACACGCTTCATGCATATGTATGTCCTTGGCAAACAAAGGCAGTGGCAGCGTGGGGCATTCTCTATTAACACTCACATCCACGTACGATGGCAGAGATAGAAGCCCTGCCACTCACTCACACGTGCACACGTGCAAACACATCTATGTGTGTATATACCCACGTATACACACACAGAGTGATGGCAAGGCTGGGGTGGGAGGGGTTTCCCCTCCCTCATCAACACAGAAGCTATCATATCCTCCAGGTTGAAAAGAAAAAGACTTAAAACATGCACAGATCACGCCTGACTTCCAACTTCTTTCCTCCCCGTCTGAAATAAAAACATGAACGCACACTGACAGCCCTGCATCACTGTTGCATCATGCTCAATAAAAGACAGGGAGGCATGTTAAGAATCCAAACCCTGGTGGGATGCTGCCTTCTTTAATTCCCATCCCTGCAAACACACACACACACACACACACACAATCATTCCCTCCTGAATGTTATCTCTCACTGAACAAAAAACAGCTGAATGCAAGGGAGAATTGTAACAATCAGCGCAAAATAATTGCATCATGTGAAGTGTGTCTCTTGCTTTGAACCTGAAGAGTTGGCGGATTTAGCTTTTGTGGAACAGAGGTTTTATGCCATCTGACATCCTGAGCCCTCCTGCAGATAAGTTTTGTTCCAGTTTTGCTGATTTAGATGATGCTGAGATGAGCAAGGCGTGTGAGCTTAGGAATGAGTTGTCGGCAGTGGTGGGAAGGAATTGGGGGGGAAAAGCGGGGGACTTCTGATGACCCTGTCCACTGTCCAGACTCATCAGAAGTCACTCAGCACTACACTGCTTAGAGACACATGCTTTCACTCCCACACAGCTAAACAGGATCAATCATTTGGTGGCTAAAATTGGTCTTCATATGTAACGACTGAATAAATAACAGAATACTTTTTTTTTTTACATATTTCATGTCAATGAAGTGCCTGAACTGTAAACACAGTAACCTGACAAAAGATCACATCTGTGAACTTCGCTGTCAAATATCCAGAAATAAAACGTGATAAATAACACTAATTCCAGTAATTGTACATTAATAACATTAATGCAAAGTAGCTAATCAGGAAATGAGGACAGAGAGAGAGGTGGACGACATCCTGCAAAGTACCACAAATCATCAGTTAAACTGTAGGTGAGAGGAGCTTCAGCTTCTCTATGTGGACACCTGCTTAACTAGGAATTCTTAATTAGGAATCCATTTCATATTGTGAAAAAAACAAAAAACGCAAGGTCTGTAATATGTTCCAAGAGCAATCTTTAGTTCTGTCAATGGGAGTCCAATCTGTGTTTGCTGAATTGAAAATAAAAAATCACAAAGTAATTTTGAGAATCTCAGATTTCTTACTGATTTTGAGTAGTCCAATTGAAGAGTGAATATAGGTGAAAAAATCTTATGGTCACGAGGGATTTGATAAATTGAGGCAGTGATTGTGCAGGAGGTGAGGAAAGAGCTACTCAATGATTTTTCTGAAACTGTTTCTTTTTTTCCCAAGCAAGGAGCAATAAGGTTGAGGGTTTACATTTGTTTGTTGAACTTCTGTCAATGTCTAAAATTCTTGGTAACACAGGACTAAAAAAAAAATCCCTCCAGAGAACAATAAAGATTTGTTAAAAAAATAAATGATTAATTTTAGAAATTCAATATGTGCACTTTGCTAACTGCGATTAACAGACACCATATAAATAAAAAAAACATTTATCAATATTCAGAATAATAATGATACTTTCAAATGTTTTACAATTTATTTAAAGTTAATCAACTTTATCAAATTTGGCAATTCATTTGCATAAATAGGAATTCCAAACTCAAGCAGAAGTGAATACATACCAGACTCAAGCACAGTAACAAACAAAGTCCAGTTTCTCGTTACCAGCCAGGTGAAGGAGCGGACACTTGGCTAAAATTAAGCCAAATATCTTATGTTGTTGTTTTAGAAAGAAGGTGGCAGCAGAGAGTGGAAAAGAAGTGGAAAGTAGGTCAGAAGGACTGCAGTGCAGCACACAAGAGACACATGGATTATTTCTTTACTTTGTGAGTGGGGGGAAAAAAAGCCAGGACACCGATGAATGAATTACACTAAATTAATTAAAACATCTGACATGGACTGTGGTCTAAATTTAAAATGTGACTGGTTTTCTGTCCTTATGAGAACAAAGACGTCTGAGGTGGTGTGTAGAGTTCTGCAGTTTGCATTGAATAAATGCAGAGCGAAAGCCTGAAAAAAACACCGAAACTGATTTCATTAAAAGCTGTCTGTCACTCTTAATGCTTTGTTTCCAGAGTTTAAATTTTTTTATTAAACTCTTTCAACTTTCACAGTTTTCATTCCCCCTCTGTGAAGGTCATAAAATTTGCTCTCCTCGGGAAAGAGAGATTATAACCCATAAAAGGATCAATTTTGGGTTGCGAGGTTGAAGCATGGAAAACAGAAAGGGGAACTATTTGTGCTCAGGTAGCTTCAGCCCAGTGAAACTATTTGAACGCAACCAGCTGAGAATGCTCCCTATCCTTTTACTGTCAAATGTACACACCTAGGCACACGTTCATACACACACACACGCACACAGGAATAACATCTGAAGTTGTAATGGGTCAGGTATAAAAGGACTGTGTGTCAATCATAGAACTATGAAAGCTCATGAGCATGCAGAGAAAATGACAGGTTTTCGACAAAGGAACATTCAGTCTCCTAAAATAATACTGTTCAACAGCCAGTAAGAGACAACATGGGCTTTAGCATGCGAATCGTGATTAGTAACAACGCTTTTTATCAGGCCAGAGACTTTTACATTAGGCGGTAGCAACACTGACAAATAGAAAACAGGCTGAATGACTGAGCTAATGCTGCTGATGGCTCGGGTATGAAACGTTCTGTACAATGTTAGCGCACATGTTGTTGCTTCTGCTAGTGTGGAGTTAGTAATTGCTAACACATTGAGAATGGAGTTTTGTACGTTAGACATAAATCTTTTCAAAGGTAAAAGGGTCAGAAAGCCCCATCCTTCACACCACACATACAATGACACACCCCTGCTGTGTAAAGTTTGTGGTTACTGAAGTAAATAAAACCGGAAGGGGAAGGGGTTGGAGAGAAAAAGAGATGTGAGGGTGGAGGAGGAGGAGGAGCAGGAAATGAACTAAACTCTGGTAAACTGCACCTGCAGGGATCTCCTCCTGTGTATAATGAGTGTGTTTAATGAGCGCACACTGCTTAACGCTGCCGCGCCTCCCTGTGTGTGGGTGTGTGTGTGTGTGTGTGTGTGTGTGAGCGCGCATAGATGCAAGTGAGTGTGATAATTGAAAAGAGACCAGGTCCTCATTCCAGCCCCCAGCGCTCACACTGGGAAAATAACTCATGAATATGTTTTGTGTGTCTGCTACTCATTTCTGTTGTTAAAGTTACTCACTCCAGTTTCTCATGATGTGGATATAAAGTGATCCCTGACAAACTGGGGGGGGATGATATTGCAGTTAAGTGGCCTAATAAAAATTGGAAATATGAATAATTAAAACATATTGCTTAATCTAAATGCAGGTAGAGTAAAACCTGTGCACGACAGACGCCTAAATAAGACTCTTGAGCCGAGCAAGTATCCGCCTGTGTGCTCAGGGAGTGTCTATGGGACTTGGGCTAACACAAACATTACTGTGTGCAAGCTTGTTTGTGAATATGAGGCAGCGTGCAACAATGTGCTGTGGGACAAGCAATGAATATCAGGAAAATGGCAGACAATGAAGAGTTCTAATTAAAGGTGGGACAGCGTAGTGAGATCTGTATTGTGTGGGAGGGTCCAGGATGTCAGGAAAAAAAATATGACACGGACAAATAGTAAAAGGAGGAAGAAGAGAGTGTGTTAGAAGAGATGAGCAATTTATCAAACCCTTTTTCCGGGGGAGACTAATTAATTTGTTTGTGTGATTGCTTTTCCACGCGGTACACTTACACTTACCCACACATGCGTGTGCTCCGGTGGTCATGTAGGCAGACGCAGCTGTAATTTTACAGGTGGCACACACACAGAAAGGTTACTTACACAGTTGAGCCACGCAGAAGCCGCAGCTGGACCGTGCAATTTGCTGTGGACAGTGCGAGTAAAGACTCACGACAATATACCCCATCAAACTTTCTATGTGGGAGGTCATAATCCTCCTAAATTTGGTCAAATTCAACTCTGTCAATCCACACTTTTTTCATAGATATGTTAACACTGCACAGCACCTAACCATGCTGAGAGGATTCATGCTGGATGGGACTTGATTAGAGTTTGCTGTTTCCAGCGTACTGGTAACTTCATGAGAATTAAACCTAGGCAGCGCTTTCCTCTCTCTTGTGTACGGATTTCTTAACAACTTTATGTTTTCATCATATCAACTGTAAGTCAATTAATTTTTTCTAATCTTGACGTTCTTTAATCTTGACTAAATGTCGTCAAAGTCTGTTTTAGGCCCTCAATCACATCAGCACAATAACTTGTGCTAATGAGGATTAGTGGCTTACAGTTGCAAGTCTCTTTCACAATACTTGGAAAATGCCACAAGGATAAAATCGAATCTCTTAATTCATATTTAGTGTGACAGTGTGAGCAAACTGCCAAATGTCTAGCATTTTTTAATTATTCAAGCTAAAGGTCAACAGGATAGGAGAGGCTTTTCTTTGTGTTGTTGCCTGATCACCTTTCAATACAAGGCCTTTTAAAAAATTACTTTCATTCCAGACAGCTCCTTGCTTTTACATATTTGTGCAACATGAGCTGGCAGCTATCTTGTGTGACCTATGACACGAAATCAATAGAAAAAAGACAAAGAGTTCCCTGCAAATCGTTTGGAATTCTAACTCATTTAGATGGAAAAGAGGCCTCTAATTTTTTTCTGTGTATCTATCTTAACTTTGGGAGAAGTACAAGAACTACAAGTGTGAGGAGATCAGCCTGCATGACAAGGTCAGGTAGGTTAAGGTTCAACTCAGACTGTGCAGGTCACTGAACATCTATCAAACCACCACCCAGCATGAACACAGACATAAACAACCATGATGCACACAATAACCTCCACACCCCCCTTAATCCTTTGCAGGTGATTTGTGCCTGTTCGCTAGAACAAACCTGACAAGTGAAAGAAGAGAAGATGAATGCTTTAAGGAAATTGTGTACACAAAAAAATAACTCCACATAATTCATCTTTATCATTTTCATTTTTTATCAGAGCTTCTATATAAACTACAAATGCAACTACTGAGCAAAACTCTCAAAAAGTACTTAAAAGTTCAATTGATAAGCTAGTGCTGGCTGTTCTTATTGAATATTCACTGAAGTTTAGAAAATATTTCATTATTATCAATCGTTGTGACTTTTTATGTTGCAAGGTTTTTGCACTTGAATGAATTGATTATTCATAATTTCAGACATAGCATATAGTTATAAGAGCGGCACTAGAACAATTGCTTCATATTATGAACAAAGCTGAAGATATATTGTCATATTTGTGTTGGATTGTAAACAATAGTTGGGCAACCTTCAAACGTGAATGGATAACTTGGGTTTGATTGATTTGATTTCTAAATTAAGCTGAATTCAAATACTACACAGTCATCATTACATTATATAACTGGTGCTGGTAGGCCTCAGTGCAATGTTCTCCCACACATCTGATTCCGCCCCTTTACTTTTCCCTTTCCCTGAACATCATCAACCTTTCGTTGATAAATGGAGCCTGTGCATTAAAACACACTTGGCAAGCCTGGGCAACACTGGGAGCACTGGGAGTTCTGAGTAGAAATATGCACATATGCTCGCACCTGTCTGAATACATTTTGCATTGAAGTTCTTTGGCCTCTGGACACAGTTTAATTAGTTTTTTTTTTTTTCAGGAAAAAAAATAGGCTTCTCTTGACTTGCGTGCCTCTCTTTAAAATAAAAGAAGCCTTTACCCACCCTTTGCCTGTTTCCCTTATACTAACTCTTCCCACCACTGACGTGTCAAGTCCTGCAACCTAAACTGCAAAGCTTCAAAGTTTTTTTCTTGTCCTCTTATGTGATTAGGATTTTGCCAAAGAACTGAGGAGTGTGTCTTCCACTGCTGGTTTGGAACTGGCTGGTCACACTGGGAAGCTAAAGCCTCGAGCCTGCACTCGACTTTTGACGGGCCACTTTTTTATCCTGACCTTCAGGATGCTCAGTGAGGGATAGGTCACAGATCACAGCAGGCTGGGAACCAGTCAATTAAAAACAAGTCGTTCTATGTATGTAAGTTTACAGCGCCGTGGACACAGCGCCAAGTCCCAAGCAGGCATCCTATACTGAGAAGTGGGGTTTAATGAAAATAGTAGCTTTATCTCAAATCACACAAACATGCGCCCCCACAACTCACTATCTCTTGACTGGTCAGAGAAGCATAAAGGTGTCTGGATCATCTGGCTTAAAGCCACAAACAAACTGAGTATTAGATCACACATTCAGCATCACACACCTCCAGCCACCGGTGCCTGGGAGAACCAGAGGGACAATAATTGAAACTTGGTCCGCTTCAGAGAGCATGACACAAAACCAAGAGGGGAACCAAAACCAGTTTCACACTGTTTGTATGTAGGAGTTCATAAGTACTTGGGATGGGTCAGAGGGGGTGTCAGACCCTGCCCAATGGCCAGGCTCGGAAGGGGGGGGGTTGGTAAAAGGCAAAGAGGGGGGGTAGGGTGGGAGTTAAGTCCTCGCTGCCATGGCTAATGCTTCAATCTTCTTGCCCCCCTTGCTACAACAACACGGGATCAACAAAGACAGGATCAACAAAGCTCTAGCCAAAATCCTCCGACGCACTGAAACAGAAAATTCCCAGTCCTCTCTAGGCCGCATAGGGAACAGCAAACACACAGTTGCACGGAGACACACACACATGCACATATCTCCGACTGCTTAGGGAACAACAAACAAAGGCTGTAAATACAGCTGCAGACGACTGGGCAGATACCAGCCGATCCCCAACGTGGAGCTCAGCGGTTACTGACTGCCCTCTGCAGCTCACTGCCCCTGCCATGCCTGTTACACAGCCCAAACACCTGCTGCTTAATGCCTCCACTCATTCAACGAAAGGATTCCCAGCCAAACAAAGGATTTTTTTAACCTTGTGCATTTGTCGCTTTATAATTTCAATCTAGCTTTTAATGTGTATCTGTTCCACTGAGCCACTGAATAGTTTCACGCCAATATCCTGTGTACAATGATGTTTTAAACTAAATACAATTGTCTTAAGTATTTTTCTGGCATGCACACATAAGCAGACCCACACACGGTGTAAAAAAAAAAATTTAAGTAATTTTGGGCCTGCGTCCTAGTCCGACTCTGTTATGTTTGTGTGGACGTCTGGATGGAGAGATGGAGGGAGTAGTAGAGGACATAGAGAGGAAGAGAAAAGCATAGAGAGAGAGAGAAGACGGAGGTGGGAGGTGTAGCCGCATTGCTTCCAGAGGGGTGTTTGATGTAATCCAGGAAGTTAGTTCAGTAACTCCATCCATCCGTCCCTTCGTCTTAGTGAAGGACAGGAGAAGGAGGGATGAAGGAGGCCCTTGTCTAGAGAGCCAGGGGTTTTCCACATCTGTCCTCCGCATTGTAGCCAGCCTCTCTAAACAGCCCAGGAGTCTGTTATGGGTGGGGGAGGCCCTACACACACACACATACACACTTCAGCTATGTCTGGGTGAGCCTTGTGGAACGCTTTAACACTGATTGCAGTTAAGCGTTAAATCATCCATACTAAAGTTACCAGAGAGAGAAAACACATCAGGGCACGATTCATAGCTGAGCGATGCCTGTATTTGGTGCATGTGTGTAGCAGTTTGTGTGTGTCAGTGTGTGCGTATGAGTGTTTATTAAACGTCAGTCACGCAGCACTGCTCTGAATGCTGAAGGGGACCTTGTTTTTCTTTTTTATTCCTGTCCCGTTCTCTTCCTCTGGAATTCTCTCTGACTCGCACTATTCTTTCTTCAGGATATTTGAGAAGTTGCCCCCACACCCACTCAGTGTGGTATTGTCAACAACCCACCAACCCCCAGTCCTTCCACTCAGCTGCAACATGGCATCTTTCAAACTTTCAGCGGGGAGGTGTTAGGCCTGAAGCCCAGGCAGCCAGGACGGGGACTCACTCTCATCTGCTCAATCCTGCCTCTTGTGGTTGAAAGGAAATGATTACATTCACAATATACATACAACGTACACATAGATAGATAGATAGATAGATAGATAGATAGATAGATAGATAGATAGATAGATAGATAGATAGATAGATAGATAGATAGATAGATAGATAGATAGATAGATAGATAGATAGATAGATAGTAAATGTAGTTAATTAATTGTGTATAAATACAAAAACCCATACCACATTCCTAAGGTGCAGTTCATTGTTGTACATAACAAGTTACATTTTAGCCTGATTTTATGTTGTCATAACCAAAGCTCAGAAAATTGTACCTTCCACAATGTATGTCCTTTTATTTCTGGCCTAGAATTTGTTCTGTGTCAGTTCCTTAGCAAAGCAGTCACTCAACATTATTTCTTTCATTCTCTCTATTTCAACCATTTTATGCCCATCTTGGCTGGCTGACATGTCATTGTAGTGGGCGTTTGACAGTCAAACACATTTCAGCGTAATTGCCACCTCATAACGTCATAATTATCATACACGCTACAGCCCTCACTTCTGAGAGGCTTGACAATAATGGAAAAGCTGTAATGATAGGTGTGTATCATTGCACGCATGTGTGCACACACAGACACACGTACACAATCCAAAACTACATTGTTCCCACATGTCTGCCCTGGCCTTGACTTTTTATTTTTTTGGGTGTGCTATTTCTCTTCATGTAGATATTTCCAATTTAATTCAATTAAACATTTTAAACAACCTAATTGGAAACAACTGGATGCAAAAATTAAATTACATAAACAAAACTATTCTGACAGATTACGTCTAATATTAGGCATCTGGGCCTTATTAAGCTCCAGTAATAACAGTTTCTCTGCATGAGGAGGACATGGGAGCAAGCTATTTTCTACCGTATTAGCTTTGAAAGGGCACGCAACCAGACGATAGGTGGTGTGTGTCTCTGTGGGTGTGTGCATTTACGGGACCTGTACACTCCACACGGAGCGGTGTTTATTTATCTGTCATTAAAGAAGGAGCAGACATTAAACTCTGAAAGGACCTACAACCCACTTATTGATTATATTATTCTCTCACTGGTACAGTTATTGAGAACATGTCGAAATGAGACGTGTATTAGGTAGAAGAGAATGAATAAAAGCAACAATGGAAATAGCTTCTTTCAGACTCTAAAGTGTACATTTATCAATCTAAAAAGCTAACGTGTTGCATCAGTGGAAACAACAGTGCATGTACGGGGTATCATTGTTTTTTTCCGCTACCCAGCCATACAAGGTGCTCATGTACAAGGACTACCACTGAGCGATTGGTGGAATGAGAGATTCCCTGTGGCAGGTAGGGACCTGTACGTTGAACTATCAGGTTTATAGCCATGGTCCAGTGCCTGTTCACAATTCCGAGAGCTACTGCTGCAGGTATACTCAAGGTCAGTTCTCTTTCTTAAACATCCTCTCTCAAACTTTCTCTCTGATCTTCCTCTGACACCCAAACTGCGTCTCACTGTCTTGTCTTTTCTCCCACTCACTTTCCCTGCTGAGGTTTCAGCCCATGTCATCACATCAGAGTCGACAGCTCTAATCACCGTGCAGAGCGGACAGGCTGTAAAACATGGCAGGATCTGACAGTGGGGCTCAGCACACACACCTTTCATCTTTAGTTACCAACGCGCAGACTCTCACATACATTCCCGCAGATACATAGATGTGTTGATGCACAAGTACAAACAAGCTCATACCAACATATACAGAGATAACAGTGGCGCTCATACATGCACCACCCCAAAATCAGGGGGAACCCACTTTTCAGCTGTCGCTCTTGGGTGTGTTGTGGTCAAGGTTGTGTTCGACAGTAACCGTAAACGCGGCAAACTTCCGGGAGGATCACGGAAAAAGGGAATCTGTCAGTTATTGCCTGATCCACGTAATCCCCCAGTTAAGACAGGAGCTTTGCGACAGAAGTCTGTCTCGGGCCAGACGGTGAAATACGCACATAGAAACATCTGATCTGAGACAGCAGCTCACATCTTCTTTGGAATTAGAATCAATTTCATGAGTTGCTGGCAAGGATTATCATCAGCATTCAAAGTGTAGGCATGCTCTTTTGTTTACTCCCACAAGTCCACCTCTGTCTAAATAAACTGCTCAGTCCAACTTTAGAAACTTTTTGAAATTACACTAAAAGTGTTTCTAGTGAGTAAAGTTGAAATAATTTTCAAATGGAAGTTTGGAACTAGCTGAACTCCAAGACTCATTTAGCCTGTATTCACACTATACAGTATGATCACACCATTGTGAGATCAACAAAGTATTCATCAATCCATTTGTTAACTCGTTAAATGATGTTTGCTGTTCAGACACACAAGAGATTTAGGGAAATCAGCTGCTGTTGTGTTGTCGTCATTAGTTGTGTGCTGCTCTGCCTCATAATTATTCACCTGTGGACACTTGTTGACTTGCATTTTCGGGCCAGAGCAGAATCTGTCCGCTGGCTGCTGGTCTGTGATGTAAGATGATGTCCATCGAAAGTGTACCCGGCCTCTAGCAGCTGAGACATGCTCCAGCTTCTCTGTGAGCCTACTTTGAACAAGCAGTTATAGGAAATAGATGAGTAGTTTGATTCTGACTTATCAACAGCTCTACAACATGGTTGGATCCTGTGACCCCTTGTGGTTTCTATAGTAGTCCTGAATTGTTAAAATGATATTCATGACCATGAAACGCGAATGTTCACAAAGTAGAGTAATGATTTCCTACCTTACTTTGTTCAGAGTCCCAAAGCAGCCAAAAAATATGCAGGTTTTTATTTTTTTAATTCAGGCGCAAATGTTTTCATATATGCAGAATATGATGTAGGAACAACATTAAGGAGTTATATAAAAGAAATAGCAAGCTATTCTTGATACTCACTTATCAACAATGAGGGAAATGTTACACTAGGGTTCAAAACCTTTGATCAGTAACAGAAGGATTAATCAAAGAATATTGTGCTCATTATAAAATATGCCTTGGCTTTAAATCAATTATGTATTCTTCACTTAAGGAGTGACTCCTTTTTACAACTTGTACAATTGCCGCCTTTGAGTGTCCAGTTGAAATAGCCTTAGTTTAAGCTGTGGAATAAGTCAAAGCAGGGCTGGGGGAAAGCCCTTTCAGTGTTTATCTTTGTAGACAAGATTTTACAATGGTTTAATCCAAAATGTTTGGGTATTTATGAAATTTCCCATACAAAGCACGCAATTTTCATTGAGTTATATAGGTATTGAAATAATTTTTTTGAGGCTGGATGAGGAGAAAGGACCAGTGCCTCTCAAGGTTGGTCGGATTGTAGTTGAAGTGGGTTGGTGTCCTTGCACTGTCCAGTCCTTGCATGTTCTCTAGTGTTCGTGAGGGGGTGTGTGGCTGTGTGTATGAGTCAGAGTATGTGTACACACCCATGCTTGTATGAATCAACACGTTAATAATAAAAATAAAAAAATCATTGGCAGACTGCGCTCTAAATACAAAAGGATTCTGAGTTTCACATCTGAAATTCATTATGGACACTTTAACATTCATCAAGATAAGAAGATCAAATGCGGGCTTCATGTTGTGTGGTTGAAGAGTTTTAACAGTTTTACTCAACCAAACTGGTTCAATGCACAATGAAATATGAAAGCAGACATACATAATTCCTAATCAATTTGAATTAAATTAAATTAGAGGGAGATGTACAAATAATCAGTACATACCAACAAAGTCTCCTCTGCATTAAACATGTTTCTTTTGTATGTAAAAGAAAACTGTTGGCAACAAATAGAGCTGGTTAAAAAATCTCAAATTTGTCCTTGGACGTTATGAGAATGAATAACATTGATGCTTTCCCTCCAAAATATAGCCATGAGGAAAGATTGAGATCTTTAAACCACCTGAGTACCAGAGAGAATTTCACCAGTCAATGAAAACAGATCACAACCGCTATTCAGTGATTACAGTGTTCAAAGTGTGTCTGGTGTTCCTGAGGAGAAAAAAATAAGACTCTATTTTTTAATAGTTAAACTGACGGTGACAGAAGGGCAGAAATTCTACTTATCCGACACTGATCGGTATCCAAGTTCAATCTATTGATCGAGGTGAGGGAAAGACGCAGTGAGTCTGGGCAAGAAAACTTTTTAATAAGGGGGTAAAAATACTAGCAGGTCAGAACTGTAAAAGATCCCCTGTAACATCATGCACATATAGGGGACAGTTTAAGTGACTTGCATATCCTTTTCATTGTTGCCCTGAGGGCTCTGTGGCTAAGAGGGATTGGGAGGGGGAAGCAGTGCATGTGTGTGTGAGTGTCAGGAAACAGGATGGCTTCAGAAGATTTATCACTGCTTGATCAGGTTGCGAGTGAGTTACGGCTGTTACCCCTTTCCCCCCTCTTCTGCCCAGGGGCCAAGGTGGTATATCAGCCTTTATATGACACATGCAACATGCACACACTCTCAAACACACACATGCACGATCACGCAGATAGCAGCGCCGTATATCAGAATGTCCGTGACAGCCTCTGTGTGTGTCTCCCCCATCATCTGGCCATTAGACAGTAATGGCTGGAAGAGGAGAGTAGGGTTTCCCTGTGGGCTCAACACAACAGCATTTATTACACACAACAGGAGCACCATCCTTTACCCACCACTGACTGCAGAGACGGAGGAGGGAAGAAAAACTTGCAGTTGTAGAAGTGCAAGGAGCAGAGTGTGTACGGAGTTCAGTGCAACTTTGTGGACTCCCGTAACAGCTTTGGTGTTGATTCACCTTTTGACATAACACAGGTGTACCTAACTTACACAATAAGTTCACTCATTTTCTACACTGCTTACACTTCGTGGGATGGTAGAAAAACAAAGAAAAAAGTTATATTCAAAAATACACTTTAAATTGCCAGACTTGAGTTGATTCAATTTTAATTTAAAACAATTTTCAGCATTGGGTGAGCTTATTGTAGGGGGAACAAACCTGTCTGTGGCTCGTATCAGCACGCTTAAAATGAGTCAGTGACACAGTTAGATAGTTAGCTGGATTAAAAATAAATAATTTACCTTTACGAGTAAAAACAGTCTGTGATTTTAAAAAAAGATCACTGTCAAATGCAATGTTTCAGCTGGGATAGACACCAGCACCTCCGCAACCCCTCTCAGAATACGTGGTATAAATGAATGATGGATGGATGCAATGTTACTGCTTCTTATCAGGCTTACAATAACAGAGAATATTTCTCTACCTTTATGTAGACTAAATTATCTAAATAGGCATTCCCTTTTCAGTTTGAATGACTCAGATGAGCATTTTTTCTTCTTGAGTTTTTCCCTAAGTGTCACTGGCTAATTCTTTTTCTGGCATCGTATTGAACATGTAAATTATGTGGATCTAGCCATGTGAATGTCAAAAAGACTGAACTTACCACAACTGAAAGAAAAAAGACCTCGGTCTGAACTAGTTCTGCTGGAGGGGTTTTATCCATTTGAGACACACAAACACAAAAAAGAAAAGAGTCTAAAACAATACTGTTTGACATAATGACACTTTGCAAATTTGATAGCGAATAATAGATTCTGTGCCCCTGATACTGTTGAGGGTCCCCTGCGTGAGCCTTCTTGGTAACCCCCACACAGGATTTAGAGGCGTGAAAAAGACGGGATTCACTTGTGGGACACAGAGATCTACATCATGTTAGAGGTGCACAAAACATGTGCGAATGGGCTGTAATTCCCTGGTTTAAGTCCCTTATTTCCATTTTGTCATGTCTGAGCGCTTGTCATGCTTTTGAATAAACATTGACATAATTAAAATGCAAATGCAGTTTGGTGGTGGAGACAGGGTGAGATCTCTAAGCTGATATGCACACAGATACAGACACACAGAAGGAGAAACACACAAACAAAGGCAAACCCTTAACAGAAGATACACACACACAGAAACCTGACAATGAAGGTTTAGAACAAATTCGCTGTTGGCGCAAAACACTTCTGCGAGGACCACGTAAGTGGGTTTTTGTTCTGATAGACCGTCGTACATGTTAGTATTACGTCCACACATACCCGCAGAGCTCTGTGGGCTACGGGCTCCCAAGCCCCTGGCCTTTATTAAGAGCAGTTGTTTGATGAGACAAGGAGCAGGCCTTCACTCCAGGGCCCGGCAGAAGCCTGGGGAGTGGGTAAGTGGGTTAACCCAGAGGCCAAGACAAAGCCTGAGGAATGGATAAGTGGGTCACCCGCCCTCAGCTGAGCACTCAAAGGATCCACTCTGACTCCTCTCCCTTTTATTATTAGAGTTGGTGTAATGTGTGAAGGGACCTCAGGAAGGAACACAGCACACATCTCTGCATGAGCAAGGGAGCTTGTGTGTGTACAGGCATGCATGCACATGTGTGAGTGTGTTCTTGCCGCTAAAACAGGGGAAAGGGCAGTGGTTCTCCTAGACCCAGAGAGAAAAACCAAGTCCAAGACACAAAAATATTTAAATGTTATAGTACAAACAACAAGCTTATGGAGTGAAAGTTGCCCACAGTTTGGACAAAATGGCGCAAAACATGGTGAGAAAATGTAATAAAGAAAATAAAAAGAAAAGCACACTTTGGTGCAGACGGACTTTAGTTGCTTGTTCAAAGCCCAGTGCGTATTTTTCTGTTCATTTTTTTGTTTCTCCCCAGGTAGAACTACCCATGCTCTACAAAGGCTGTTCTGCCACTCTTACTGGTTGTCACCAAAATGTGTATTAAAATGAGAAGAAACCTTTTATACTCTTGTCAAAGCATAAAGTTATATTATATCTTGTGTAATTTTTATAATGTGCCTCTAGAACTGATCTGATTTACATCCCAAACATTTCTATCTACGTGAACTAAACTTAACATACAACTCAGAAAAAATGACCCATCAAATTACACACAGAATGAGACAAACATGAACGGTCCCAATAAGAAGGAATGTCAAAGAATAATCATTTTTACACTCACCTTCCTATTTTCCCTTTTGCTATATGTGCTTATTTTGAAGATGTTCATGTATGATCTGCTCAATCAAAGATAATCGAATTAAACAAAATTATACATAATTCTAAATGCAGCCTGAGGACGATTTTTAAGTTTAATTGTTTTTCATTTTTTTCTTTCATCTATTTGTTTTATGTTTGACTAAGAGACGTTTTTTCTGTTCGCCCATATTATACCTGAAGTACCTGAAGTAGACAGATATGAGGGCACTCTCAGTTTGCATAATCAGTAGCTGATGGGGAAGCTACTGAGTTTGCTGCTACTTAAGAGCAACAGAAGAGCAATTTTTGCTTTCAAAAAATTATTCAATCCTAAAACGCATTAATGGCAGTTGGAGTGAACACTGATGACAATTTTTACATCTCAGTATTTAGCATGAGACAGTTATCTATATTTGTTAATTGGATATATTAGTTTCAGGGTGATAAACAACTTTCGCCAAAGCTAAATCAGCTTGTAAATAAGCCATGTGCAAAAGGACGAAAATAACACAACTTGTCTGTAGATATATATGATCTAGTTTTTATCTAAAAAAGGGACCTTCCAATGTCAGAAAATTAGCTGAGCTGACATTTAGGAAAAATGTGTCTCGTCTTTCTTCAAAACATAATCCAATTGTCAGAAAACGGGATATGCAAATGAAAATAACATACAATGTCTGCACATACTAAGATATTTTACATTTTTGGTGTGTACAATTTATATACATATTATGTGTATATTTTCTTTTCTTATTTCCCTCCAGCACTTTTTTGGCATATTTGTTATGTTTGTTATTTTGGCCATAGGAGACAACCAACTCTGATGAGCTGCAAACATGTGCTTATTGGACGGTAGGTGGCTCTTAACGATGCTTTGTCACCTGTTAGACCTGACTTGAACTTCAGTAAATTTGTCTTTGCTCTTGAGCTGACCTTTTTCTTTGTCTTCATTTAACTTTTCTCACTTTACAAGTCTCATATGAGGACTGTTACTAATTGTACCTCCTCAACTGTTTGAACAGTTTGAAACTACAGGGCCAAAACTGTGGAATTGTACTAAGAATTGAACTATCTCTCTTTTGTATTTGTATTTGTATTTTTCACATAAGTCCTAATAACAGATTAACAGACTGAAAAGTTATATGCATTATGATATCGACAACTGGGTATAAAAGCATGCAGGGTTTTTTATGCCTGATTAACAACTCATGTATTTATAACAAATGTATTTTTCTCCAGAGTGTCACTTCCTTCTTGCATCAGACTTAAACACATCATGTGACTGTCTGGGTTTCCTGTGACGGCTGACATAACCATGAAATTGCTGGTTCTTACTTTTTTTTTTAATGTTCGTGTATCAAATTATATGTAACACATTCAGGAGGGAAAGCTAAATTACGGAGGTGTAAGTAATTCAGTAAAACTTGTGGCATGGTTCACAATACACAAGCACGTGTGAGTACACACAAACACATAGAAGCAGATTCTTCAGTGAGATCAGCAGGAGGATCAAGTGTAAAGTCTCCTGTGTAATGAAAAGGCCTTTGATGAAGACGAATACAAACACTGTAACCACACCAACATAACACACACATACACACACAAACCAATTTGCTGATTTCCTCCAAATTGTAATTATGTTCTCACCACACTCTCAATAGGACTTATTTTTCATCGGGTATCCTCTAACTTCCTGTTATTTGTTAGGCAGTCCGAGATTAATGAATGCCTTTTACTCCACTAAGTTTGAGTGACATTGCGTGCACACGCATGTGCAAACACCTATAGTTAGAGTTCTCATATAAACAAACAGAAAGGTTCTTTGTATTCAGCTACACATCACCACAACACAGATCAACAGTCCCTGAGGTAACGGCCAAAATAAAGATCTCATTACTTCACTCTCTTCCTCTCTCTCCATGGCTTGTCAGACCCTGACGTCTCCTTTCATGTTGGCCGGGCCTCTGAGAGGAGCTGAGAGATGCTGCAAGCCTCCCAGGGCTTTGAGCAGCGTTTGATTCCTGCTAGATAATAGCTGGTTCACTGTCAGCCACAGGATGATCAGTTAAATCCTTAATCACTGCCTGTCCACTTGCATGACAGTTATTTTAGGGCTCTTTTCTGGACCCTCTCCTCTCGCTTTCTAATTCTCCACCTCATTCCCTCCCTCTGTGAAAATTAATCCCACAAGAGAAGCAACAGAAAACAATCCATGTGGAGGGGTTAAGGGACACAATATGGTTTGACGGAGGAGGGGTTTGAAGGCAGCTATTTTTGTATTAGAGCTGGTAGCATGCAAGAAATCAGATTAGGTTTGAAAGATAGAAATCCTGTGATTTGAGTCCATTCTTCAAGCTCGAAAAAAGACAAGAAAGGACATCAACTAAGAGAAATGTGGGTTAGCATCAAAGGGGAAAAAGAGAAAAGTCAAGTGCAAAGACCAAACTGAGTAACCTGTCAGATTGAAGACAGAAAGAAGGAGGAAAGCTCTTTTTTCTCTTTTCTCTCAAACTGCCTGTTTTAAAGGACATTCAAAGGCCTGGAAAAGAGACAGTTAAGGTGTTGTCTGTCAACCTGATCTGTGCCAGTGTCACAGATTGAGCGCTTTGCGAAGATGAGCATTCCATGTTCATGTCCAATCCAGGGCCTTGATCACGGCTGCTCCACAGTAAAGGCCTGCCACCGCTGACACCCTCGCCTCCACCCCACCTGCCTCTGTCTGCAAGATGGAGACAGTTTCAGTCTGTCAAAGGAAAAGTTTGGGGGTTGGGATGGGGGGCTGGTGGGGCAAACCTGTACAGTTTGACAACAGAGGAATCACTGAAAGTTTTAGACAGTCTGGACATAGATGAAATGGTGTGCTAACTTTTAAGGTCTTTGAAGTGTTCATAATATAGGACCAGAATTATGTGCCCCCCGATCTATGCGCACCTGTCGTTGAGGCCAAAGTTGGGTCTCAATCTGAACAGCTAGCCAGTGCATCACAAGACCAACACAAATATCAACAGCCGCGTGGTCACACTTTATCAAAGAACGTATGGACCAAAACCCTAACACAAATTTTTTGGGAGATAGTAAGAATACAGTACCTGGAGATGGTCCACAGCCACTCAAACAGGACATGCAAAGCCTCCCTGCTATCAAAAAAGAAAACAAAATGTTGCATATGAAAAAAAAAAGCACATGCTTATTATTCTAGTGTGCTACAGTAGTATGTGCTCAAATTCTGTAATCTTATAATGATGTGAAGATGTTGACATAAAAAAGTGATTATTTCATTATTGTTGAATATATTTCAAAACACATTTTTTCATTGCATCATCCTCTGAGATTACACACACTCGACACTGATTAAATTAATTCAAATTATGTTCCATGGAAAGAGGCCCCTTTACACACTATTTAAAATTGAACTTCTCTAAATACTTATTTGGAATTTTGTTTGGAAGTGTTTGTGTCATTAAGATGTTTTTTCTTTTTTGCTATTATCATTCCTTATTGTTTCTTGATGTCGTTTCAGTCACTGCAGAACTCAATTAATAATAAATCAGTTACTCTACTCTGATACTGCAAAAGGGAAAAAACACATCCACTGTTCTGTTTTCCCTTCTTGTCTATCTGTCACAGTCATTCTTACTTTCTGTTCCTAATGTGCACAAATGTGTGTACAGAATGATGGTATTGTAGCTCCGCTGTAAATGGCAGTCCATACTTCATCGCCTCATTTCCAAGAGTCTCAACCTTTGACCGGCTGATTCTTATTGCCAGCTCTTGGCTGCTCAGCACAGGGAGCCTTTCAGCCAATAGAATCATAGCGCAGCTGGAGGTCAGCGGGTCAAAGCCACACCATGTATGGAATTCCATAGAGCCAGAGAGGTCAGAGGTCACTCTCAATCACAGTCAATACAGACCAAAAGACTCATGAAGCTCTATAAGCCACAACACAGCAACAACATGGGGCACAGACACACAGAACAACTTCAAGAGGGAAAGATTGTTGCAAATTATGAAAAAAAACGATCAAATCTGACAATGGAGCATTATGACATCATCAAAGCAATTCTGCAAATGTGGCTATGACTTGGTATTTTAGGAATATTGAAAATTACATATATTTTTTTTCTCTTTTACCTTACTTTTCATACATTAAGGCTTTCATGATAGTCATTTAGAATCACAAGTACAAAAGGATGGCGACAGAAGCTTCCATGTCAGTTTGTGGCCTTGATTCAGATAAATTCTCTTTGAATTGGTACAATGTGAAAAAAATCTAATCAAGAAAAACAATTTCCATTTCTTCAGAAACAGATCTCATCAGACATTCACTGAACACAATGACGGCTCACGTGTAACACATCAGCTCCAAATCTTTTCCTGAGAATGGCACTTCAGGTAAAAGATTGTTTCATTATCGATGGCCACTTATTGCCTAATGTGTGTATTTATTTTGATTTACACCACTATCTCTTATACAAATTTACAACCGTCTGCCTGACAGAGTGAGTGTAACTGAAAGGTGTGTGCGTGTATGTGTGGTCTTTTGGTGTGTGTTAGGGTCTGTGAAGAGTCCCGGAGGTGCCCTCGCTGCCTAAGCCACTTCTGCAGATCTGTTGAAAGATCATCAAGAGACTTTTTCTCAATCTAAGTGTATGTGTGTGTAAGTGTTGTCTCTTTGGGAGCATGCTGGCTGCGTCTCCTGCTTAACACTCACTTTCATCACGCACACGCTCAGAAGTGACAGTCCCTGTCTCTACAAAGGGATTTAGAATATCACCAAGAGACCTGCCATCTTTCCCCCCACTTTCTCACACGCACACACTCACGTACACGCATACAAACATGCACAATTGCGCGCACGCACGCCTGACTACAAAAGGATTCATGATGTCACCCAGAGAGGCAACTTAGTTTCACATAATTTCTCATTATTCCTCCTAATGAATCTTAAAACAAGATAGTGGCTGTTAAATTACTCCCTTCTTCCTTCACCTCTCATTTCTCCTCACCTCTTCTCATCTTTATGTCCTGCCTTCCCGTGAAAATCTCCCCTCCATCCTGTTCCCTGTTGACACGTATACCCACAGCGCAGCAGCAAATACCGGGCCTCCAAAGAGCTAAGTGGCTCAGCTAACAACGGATACACAAAAACACAGCAACAAAGCAGTTGTTGTCAGGTTGATAAGTCCGTGCCACTGTTTCTGAGGGTCGGGTGGGGGGGGTGGGGGGGGGGGTGGGGGGCAGACAGTAAAAGGGGGAACAGGATGAGATGGGCTTTGGAGAATAAAAGCCGGCTAATCCCTGCATTTGGATATGAGAAATGCAGACCCGCAGGAGAACGCATCAAAGCCAGTGTTAAATTAGCCTACACAGAGAGAGTGAGAGGAGAAAAGAAGAGATGGAGTGAGAGAGAGAAAGAGACCACTGATTTAATACACTGTGCTAGGAGCAAAGAGAGAGGTAGTCTCCTAGGGCTCAGATTAGCAACACACACTCATTATTCTCCCGCGCTGCTGCTGCACATAAACACACAGCCATGCACACAGATTAGAAACATACACTTATTATTCTGTCTCAGTGGGACACTAAACCCTAAAATCCAGCAAGCTTGCTGGGAGTACTTGCACATGAGACTGGCTATCTGAGTATCGCGGCCCAACGCTGCCTCAGGAGCTGTGCATCGTTAGCCACACTGGGTGCTAGCACCTCATATGGAGAGTGTGAGTTCACAATCGGGTGTCAGAGAGGCTGAAGAAAGTAGGCAATTAGGACTAGAGGAGTGTACGGGTTCATTCAGCTTCACAAGTGGAACCATCCAAAACACATTAAATAATGAAGTTAGGAAGGAATACTGGAGGTTAAGACATTTCTTTGTGTGTGTGTGTGTGTGTTTGTGTGTAAATGTGAATGGAAAAAGAAAAATGAGGAAGAAGAAAGCAAGGGAAATAGAAGAGCATGCATAAAACTGTATAAAACAGTAGTTTAAGTAGCAGGAATTTGAGGAAATAGGACCACTTGATAATCTGGACACTGGGGAAAATCCTCTGACTAATTTGTGTCCATCCTGTATTATGGACTGTAGTGTTTGGGCTACGCATCTTAAATTAACAGTAGTATGAGTTGTTTGTATCTCTTCATGTCAGAAAAAACGACAGTTCATCCGACAGTGATTTGTTATGGATGCTCTTGTCCTCCAAAACCCATCATAACTTATATTGATCCGTAAACTTCTTCATTGGACGCTTCTCTTTAAATGCTTCTCTATTGCATTCAATTGGTTTTTAGTTTGGTCTTTAATGTGTGGAAGCGAATTACAAAAATAAGCTATGCTAATTCCTCTTTTGTTACCTTTAGTAACTGGGTAACCACAGGATTTGTAGGATCTATTCTTAAGTAATGTTAACATGCCTGTGTTCAGATTGTAAGAGGAAACCAAAGCACCCGTTTAGTGAACATAGCGAACATGCAAACTCCACTCCAAAAGACCCCAGCCAAGGTTCAGAGGTGTTTTGCTGTGAGCTGACACAATGCCTTCACTGAGGCTTTGCTTTCACTGCTCAGACCAACTGCAGAACAAAAGAGGGACAGGATCACTAAAATAAAGAAGAAAATCATTGAAAAACCATAATGTTTAAGAGATTAATGCTGATTTTGACCAATATGCATAGAGGAAAAGGATATCGTGGTGTTCAGAAGCTGAATGAAGAGAGACAGGTGGTGACAAACACTTCTGCTGAGGCTCTTATGGGATCAGAGAGTGAACACGAGTAGGAGGCAGGCTACATGATGTAGAAAGAGCAATAGCAAAAAGATGGAACAGAGTTTAAAAGAACAAGGAGGGACTGATTGGCTCAGAGGAAACACTTACAAGTCCCACTGGACCAGAGTTGTGACAACAGAATCAAGATTGAGGTCAGGTTGACAGCGTGGGAAAATGGAAGTGATGAAGAATAATTAGAGAATCAGGTCAGATGACAGAAAGATCTTCTTTACAGAATTTTCTATTTTAGATATTAAGCATGGTGTACAGTCATATAATGCTATAATGTTATCATGAAACATCAGCCTGTTGACACAGAGAGCACCCCATGGATCTTGTTTGTTTGAGTTATAAATGAATCACTTGAAAGTTTGCCATAGTTCTTTCAATGTTTGATTTAGAAAATAAATAAATGTCACAATCAGCACTGTACTGCAGCATGAGTCTGAATTTGTTCAAATGTGAGTGATATATTTCAAGCACCTGATGTATTTGTTTCTAGGTTTTGTAGATACAGGATTATATCAGCATGTGATGTGATCTGACATAGCTCTGCTGATTAACCTAATCTTTTTCCAATGCAGCTAAAACGTTTTTCTATACCAACATCTAAAGCTATTGGGCATATTTTACATTGTTTCATACCATGTCAGATCAGTTGACTTCAGTTTGACCTCATGAGAAGGAGTTTATGGGGTCTGTTTAAGGAGCCCACACTGTCCTTGGAAATATTACTTGAGATGTTCATGCTTTTAGAGGAGATATTTGGTGCTTAGGTAAAATGTTAGAATTCAAAAGACTTTATCTCTGTTATATTTTTCAAGAAACAATATTAGCGTTGCTCTACGTTTTCCACACCTCTGCTGTGACTGGTCAGCAACTTTAACAGGCACTTGTGGTTTCGATTGTTGTCATTTTTTTAAATTTGTATTTAGGATAATTACACCACCCTGATATGTATTTTTTCAATCTTATTTGTTATAGTTTTCTATGGACTGTTATTATTTTGGGATTTTGTAACGCCAAACTAGAAGAAAAAATGGGACGCTGTGTCTTCCATTCAGTGTACTTATTCAGTTCAGCAATGCTTTCATCGTGCCATTGTTTCAAATATTAACACATACAGCAAAACATATAGAACACTGTTTAGGATGTTAAATGGCATCAGTCTATATGCTTCACAGAAAAACAGGAGATTCTACCCAGTGACATAGTCCATGCTGAAAGCGTCCATACCACATAGCAGGTTGTTCAGTCCTCCTCCCTGAGACAGTTACGAGAGCAGTCTCTCCTACACACACACACACACACAGTAGCAATTATGGCAATCAGCAAGCCGACCCAATTAGTATTTCCTGCTTGTTAAGCCCCAGGGGTTGGCTGCCTGACCACCTCACTTTGCATAACTTAATCTGCACCGACAGGGTGTGACACCTAGACTTCTGACCCTACCAGCAGCTTGTTTGTGTGTATGAGTTTGTCCATGTGTGCATGTGTGAGACCCCGCTAGTTGTCCAGCCTCTGCGTGGTTACAATTACATGCGGCAAATTGTTCCCAGGCTGAATCAGCTTCTGCGGGGTCTGGGAGTTCTGAATCCAGAGGAGGAGCTCTGAGTCTGGATGTGATTCTCAAGCTGTCTCCATACTCCTCTGGGTCTATGCCTTGTCCAAACTGCTTAAAAGGTGATGGACAACTCTGTTAATGTACATCTTTTTGAGTAGAGGAGAAACAAGGCCTTTCCTGTGCCTTCTGATACACATCAGCCACATTTACCCACGCTTGTGATCTGTGTGTAGGTTGAGACTCAAAAAAATGAAAAAAATGTATGCTTAGTGCCTTGATAGTAACAAATTTTTCATGGTCAAGCACTTGTGCAGTTATGGAGTGAATCAGAGGCACTCCCCTCTTCAGCGAGTGGTTACCCCGTGACACATGTTGCTAGGCATTAAACCTGACAGAAACCATGGTTACTGAACACAAAAGAACTATTGTGGAAGTGTGTTTGATCTCAGTTTGTGTGTGAATGCATTTGTGCCTGTTTGAACTCAGTGTGAAATGCATGGAGTCTGCGGAAGCTTTCTACAAGGGGAACAAAAGCACAGCAGAGTTTGTGAGTGTGGCCATCACCATGATTGCCTGGAGAGGAAGAAAAACAACAACTTATATCTCCCTCACTTCTCCAAGTTTCTCTCTTTAATTCTCGACTTTCTTTCTTTCCTCCACTAATTGTTTTGTGTGTTTTTTTTTTCTTTCCTCTTCTTCTCCCCGAGTTCAAAACTGACAGAAGCGAGGGAAGCATAGTGGGGTGTGTTTTGTACGAGTATCTCTCTGGTGCCTATTCCATTAAAGGCAGACTGATAAACAGGCTAGGATAATTAAAGGGGAGTGATAAATAGTTCTGCCTTAATTAAAGGGGAGTGATGAGGACACGTGTCGAAATGTTTTGTTAGCGGGCCGACGGACAGATGAAGGAGGAGAGTAATTGCTTTGGATTAATTATTTGGATACGGGCAGCAAGAGGGTACACACATCTCTTGAGGGCTCTTTCCGAATAGAGGGATGGAGAAGGGGGGGTAGGTAAAGTGTAGAAGAAAAAGCTGGTTTCAGGGAAAGATTCACTGGCATTCATCTCTTCTTAAACCAAGATTGGCCTTTTACGCCAACATCACCGTTGAATGAACAAACAGGGGAGCAAATAAAAATGAAAGTCATGTTTGCTTTAGTATATTCATCTTTTCTCATCATGGAAAAGTGGAAGTTGGGAAAGATGTTTGTTTTTTTTCCCCCAGCACTTCATCTCACATTTACATAAGCAGTCTTACACACCTGGGAGTTTTCGAGTTCAGCCACACACTTCAAATGATGTGCATTGAGCAGCTGTCAGATCTCAGAGCCTTAGCTGCTTCTAAGTGCACGTTCATAATTCCAGTTTGTCATGATATCAAACAAATACAATCATTTTGCACAAAAGCTGAGCTGGAATGAAAAAGAGACAATAAGTAATCTTAATGAATAATGGAAGATTAGGTCAACTTTGAACTGAAGGGCACAGCAGAGGCTGATTTTAGTGGAGTTGGGCAAAAAATGGTACTCAAAAGAACAAGGAAAGGCACAAAGATGCAATTTTCCATTACAACATCTAAAAATCACAATCAAGTTTGACCCAAAAATGTAAATGAGTTGTTGAAATGAACCATCTGGAAAACGGCAAGCAGTATCGAGAAACTAAACATACTGGGCAGTTGATTGGATAAATATTCTATCATCCAATCAACTCCGAGGTGTGACCGATCGGTTAAATTCGACTTAAAACAAAACCCACAGCAAGATGAGTTAAAACGTCTTTTTCACAAAGAAACTTTCAGTTTCTCCATTTCCAATTGTTGCTATAAAGATCAACAGCAACTTTTTTAGAAGTCAGCATTGCTGAACACCTTTTGTAACGGATGTTAAGTTTTCCACAAAATGTATATTTAAAGACCTGCAAAGATGTTCTATCATGTGATGATAAAATTGTGAATTTTGCAAGAATCTAGCATTTATATGGTAATAGTTCACCGGCAGCATTTTAATTGTACCTGATTGTGTCATTTCACCTGGGTAACAACTCTTTACTCTCATGGCACTTAACCAGTGTTATTCTGTTTAGCGAAATGAATTTATATGTAAAACTTAATGGTCTCTCATTTTAGTATTAAATGTTTTCCCTAAAGCAGAAAGCGAGGCTATAAGGTTTGTTTCCAAGGCTTGTAAAACCACAAAGTCAAATTTGGGTTTCTCGCTGGAAAAAACCTTGAACCACAATTATTGTATTTACATTCAGCAGAAAGGACTCATGAAGTCTTGGTAGTCTGGTTAATCATACAGCATGTGTCTCACACCAAACATACCAATGACTTGCTTTTAACTAAACATTTAGTACAAGTGATGAATGAAAACGCTGTAAAAGACATAGAGCTTTCTGTTGTGTTGGTTTAAGCACACATGTGCTTGTGGAAAGGCTTGATGACTCCATTTATTGGAAGGCGCATCAAACTACTTCTATTTACAATAAAACACACATATTACTGTTCTGCTAACAGTGAACACCATAGGAGATACAGTATGGGTCATTTATCAACACTTGGATGTACACATGAAGGCCTTGTGGCTTATTGTACAACCAATAATAAGAAACAACTATAAACTTTGCCTAAGATGGAATATCAATCAGATTTAGTAGGCATTTACGTAAAGCATTTCTGAAATTGTCCTGCTCCATCTACTAAGTTTATGTTTGGTAAGTTTGTTTTCTTTTTGTTCCTACCTGCTTATTATAACTTCTTGTTATCAACATTAAACTATTTCTCTAATTTGTTCAGTTCCACGCTAACACAAACACCAGCAAGTGTCCAAAAACTGCTCGCCAAAGGAAAAAAGAAAGATAATAAACATTTGCAGGCTTGTGTTTTCAAATGATTTTCTGACATTACTACCTGAATAAACATATTGACAGCATACCTAAACACATGGACAAAATACAGATTGCAGCTCACAAAGATAAGCTGAGTTTGAATGCGGAGCATACTTTACCACATATGGTTTTCATAATAATTGCGACACACTTTCACTTGACTCCTAAGACTCTCATGGTGCATATAGTAATGATGACACCATGCAAGGCAGGAAAGACTTTGAATGCAGAGCAGACAATGTGAATGACATAAACTGCACTTGATAAAACCTTAAAAAGAAAACCCAGACTATGACAACATGTGCAGCACATATTCCATGCCTTGGTATGGGGAAACCTAGTTAAGGCCTGGCTGTTTGAATAGGGATCTATTAGATTTCATTTCACCCACTAAGCCAAGAAATCAAGTATGCGTGACCTCTGTGCTAAGCAGTGTGTGTGTGTGTGTGTGTCTCACCAAAGACTGGACTTTCCTTTTAAGCAGTAACTGTACAGCGCAAAGACACGCAATAAACTCACCCACAAGACCTCACTTCTCCAGGTCCAGACTGTGTGCGTGCATGCATGTGTGTGTGTGTGTGTGTTTGTGTGTGTGTGTGTGTGTGTGTGTGTGTGTGTGTGTGTGTGCGTGCAGGTAGAGGCATCTGTGATGTAGATCACAGCCAGATGTCTTGAGCTCCGCCACTGGCCAGATCACCTTACATAAATACTTTACCATGTGAGGGAATCATTTAGCCATATTAATTGATGGTAAACTTGCCCTGGAAAGAAGGTCCCAGACTTGGAGGCACACACACACACACACACACACACACACACACACACACAAACACACAGTCCTGCATCACAGGTGGGTTCCTTCACTCACAGGAGCAGCGAGTGGGTAACTGGTGGTAACCGGACTCTGATCAAAAGGAAGATTGACATAAATAAAGAGCCTGCAGGAATGCATTGTGCAAACAAAATATGAGCTGGGCCCCAAAACATTCCCTGGAGGGGATAGCAGGGGAGGAGGAGGTGGGGGGGGAGAGAAAGAAGGAGGGATGGGGGGCAGTTGAGAAGCTTTCTCTTTTATTCCCTCCTGCTCTCAACTCTCCCGTCTTTCATTTCCAGACATGTGTCTCAGTATACAAAGGCAGATCAAAAACAAGAGTAGCTGTGGTGGAAAAAGAAACACAAACGTAGAGTGTGAAGAGGATGGCTGATATGATGGGCATTCAGTTTTGGCAGCAGCTGGTCCGTCAAAATTATACTGAAAAGACTTAAACTAAACTACTTCAGGGCATGGCATACTGAGTTACACCCCTCTAGTGACAGTCTAATGTTCTGCCACCTATTGTTGTTACTTCTAAACATAGGCAAACCTTCTTTAGCGGGCAGTGACACTTAATCCCTCCTGACTGAACCTTTGATATGATAGCCTTCACCCACGGGCCTCCGAGGTTTGTGTACACTAAGGCACAGAATAATACACTGCTATGTGCACACACAACAAAAAAAAAGTGTCTGTGGATGTTCAGTTTAACTTCTGGTGTCTATTTGTCTCCATGTAAGGCTTTAAATCTCGAGGGGAAAACAAAGTGGCATGGCCGACATAGATGTACACACACACAGAGCCCCGTACACACGGCCGTAACACTACCATAAGAGGAGTTTACAGCTGACACCGCACGGTCACTTCAGCCAGGACTGGGACATTTTTAGTTTTTCCTTTCCAAAACAGAATCACGGACTGTATCGCAGAAAAAGAGCGCAGCTATAATCGGCAGCGGACACACAAACAGAAACACCCGCGCACACAAAGACACACATACAAACCGTCTCATTTAAACAAACTTTTGTGGAACTCCTCTCCTCTTGGCCTGTGTCATAAGATAATGAGTATTAAAATAAACGTCCTTGCTCACTGTGCGAGTGCATAAGTGTGCGTGAGTGTTTCCTCATTTATCTGTTTGTCAATGAATCCCAAAGTGTATCGCGCTCCGATTGCCGAGAAAGATGTAAACACATAAAAGGCTAAACAACGACAGTGAGATGAAATCCCCGCTGACGGCGGGTTGCAGCCTCTGCTCAGTGGGGGACAGGAATTACCACGCTTTCTCGACTGTGCCTAGGAGACAACAGGGACCCGGAATGTTGCTTAACGTTTGAGTTTTGGGGATCTTTGCATGTATGCACGCCCCACAGCAAAGTATGCCATCCCTCCAGGTAAGGGTGGAAGACCCCTGAGGTAAGGTGAGGGGTTGAAGGGCAGAGGGAAAGAGCAGATTGCACTGACAGAGCTCCAGGCGGAGGGGTGATTTGTTGCGTTTTCCACAGAAACCAAGGAAGCAGAAAGCAGGTGACCCAAGAGAGGGAAAAATAAAATATGAGCAAGAAGCAAAGGTAAGACTCGAATCCTTTGCTCTTCCCCGTTGTTTCTTCTTCAATCCCCCCCCCCCCACCTTTGTGCTGGCTGCTCATGGAAGAAAAACAAATTTGATGGAGAAATGGAAAGCAAAAGACAGAAACGGTCTCAATGAAGGGAAAGGAAAACAAAGGAAGGCAAATCTAATTACAGAGGGCAGATATGGCATCGCTGTTAGTTAACACTGAGATAATAAATACCACTCCCATGTCCGTGTGTGTGTTTTCATGTGAGTGATAGAGACCAGAGGAGGGCATCAGGGAAAGACGAGCCTGTGTTTGTTTGTGTATGGCTGTTTCTCAGGCCCTTGACACTGGCATTCCAGAGCCACTCTCTCTATCTGGAGCACACACACACACACACAAATCTGCGCAGCTACAATTAATAACCAATGGAGTTCAGATCCCTGTGAACACTATGGGACTAACCTCTGTCCTCACTGCTCCACATGTAGGCCCAAAAAAGGCATGCAAACAATCTATCAACAATGCACAAAAAGTCATAGGGACAACAGTCTCTCTCTTTTGCACACACGCACACACACATACACACACTAACACAAGCTTTTCTTTAAAGAATTTCTGTCACCAGTTGAGTTTGTCGCTGCTAGTCAAATCAGAACTGGTTCCTGGCCTTTACATGAGGCAAAGAGCATCCATGGAGAAAGTCTGAAGGCCTTTAACAGATGCTGAAGGATGGAATGATGGAATTACAGAGCTTTAGTAAGAAAAGGAAGATAATGAGTTAATGTTTTTGTCACATATGCATTTAATTGAATTGAAACATTTCCTGTACTTGCTCATTCTTCATGGAAAATGAAGCACTGTGGCTCTTTCTCAGGGCTCATCCCACCCATGAATACCTGGATGTGTTCGGAGCAGATTTTTCTCAGTAAACCTACCTGCTTGGTGAGCGTTTGCCCGTGTGATTGCATGCGTAGGGGTGTCAGACGTGGTGATCTCAAGTGTAACCCAAACACTTGTGAGAGGAGCTTTTTACACAGCCAGACATTCAAAACAAACCTCTCCTTGAGCCGCTATGTCTATATAGACAAGTGAGATGATTTTAAAGCTGCTTTTACCTCATGTTAGAAACGGAAAGCCTCACAGACTGTGTGATCCAGTCTGTATGCACTCACACTCACACACACACACAGACACGCACACACACACACAGTACTTGTGCCCCATTGGGGAGATCAGAAAAAGGAGGGGGTGGTGGGTAACATGCCGTTGTATTAGTGCACTTTTACCGTGGATGAAGAATGGCCATAAAAGGTAAAACCATCCTGCTCGGACCTGCTTACTGTAAACAAGCAGAGAGGAAACTGGAGTGGGTGAGAGATGTCGTCTGAAGAGGTGCGGAAAATGAAGAAAGCAGCAAAGAAAGCAGGAGAGGCCGGAGTTTGACACGTTGTTCACTTAGCAGGTAAAGATGACACTTAGGTGGTTCAAGAAACCCAAAAACAGTAATAAAGAGAACAAATTATGCATGGTTATCAAATGTAACTTATCCCTTAATTATGTTTTCAAGAATGGAATTGATGGGACATATTCAGGCTGGAACTTCTGGCATTACAACATAAAAGAAATAAAAAAATATATACCAAACAAGTTTTCTGCTATCGTGGTCCGTATATTCTTTGGTTTTCAAATTGTTTTCTGGTTGTTTTGTTTTGTTTTGGGGTTTCGATCAATGAAGCATAACTCTACTTCAAATGTCTCATGTCCTTGTTTGAAGAATTGTTTTTTGCTGCGCACTGTAACTCACACCAAGTGATCCCAGCAGTTACACACTGGCAAGCTTATTCTTAAATGACTTCATTTTCTGGAGTAACAGTTTATTACATTGTGTTATGGGCGTTAACAGTGGGATTTATCTATAATTAAGTGTGTCCAAAGGGTTTCTCCCTGGTCGTGTTATAACAGTGTAAAACTGTGCTTAGTCTTTTTTGTGTGGTTTAATCCTGATCTATAAAAAAGAAAACAAACTTTGTTCTGACGGCTTATTACTAGTTGTCTACTAAATAGATTAGTTTTTTTAAGGCCAAAGCCGGTGAGGACATTTACAGTTTAAATGTTTAAATGTTAGATCCTTTATTTTTAATATGTTCAACTTGATATAATATATAGGCATTTTCAAAGTGATTGCAAAGAACACATATCACCTTTCATTCCTTGCAATTGCATAGATCACACAATTAATCATCCTTCACATTCAACATGAAACCTCGGTGAAAAAAGGTTTCTGTGCTGTGATACTGAAAGATTTAGCATAATGTGTATTTAATCGGAGAGTTAATTATCATTGTGTCATATTGTTCTAACAAAATCGTCTGTATTTTATTGAAACTCGCTGCATTTGTGTTCAAAGTTTTGACTTATTGTATGTTGAGAGACAGATAAGTTGACTCAGGGTAATGTGGGGTTGTGGGATAATAATGTGTGCCTTTCTTCACCCAACACTTAAATGCTAATTCATTTCACAGGCACAATTTCACCAATTCTCCCCTTTCAAAGTGATATATGTGAATGAAAAGACAGAAAGATGAATAAATAACTCCCACCTCTAATCATGAAATTGCATCAACCAAAAGCATTACATTTTAGAAGAGTAATTGCTTTTAGGGATGTTTTTTTCTGTTTTTTCACAGTTGAAAGGACCTGGACAGGATATTTGTATATGCACACACATGCACTCTAATACACGAGTACACACACACGCATAGGTTTTCCAGGGGCAACATAACAATGAAAAATGAAAAAACATGAGCCTGGCTGTTGAGCGTGAAAAAAGCCGTCTTTAAATGAATAGAGTAAACCACAGCAAATGAAGAGATGCATCAAGGTGGAAGAGGATGAATGAGAGATGAATGGAAGCAAAAGTGTGAAGCAGGGAGAAGCTGATTTGTGTAATCCCATTGTGGAAATTAACTTTTAAATGCAATATTCAATTTTCACACTTTCTGGGAGGTGAGAGAGAGTGAGAGTCTGGCTTTTTGGTTAATAATAATGACAAAATAATGTACTTGATACATAAAAGCAAATAGCGAAATGAGAATAGGCGAGCTTTCCAAGCTGGAGACACGTCTCTGCTGCACGCAAACAAAGTGTGACAGCCTTCAGTAACAAGGTTTAGAGAATTAATGTTAACCTTGGCCTTTCGGGCTTTACAGTTGGCACATGAACAACACTCTGAATTTCATCGTGAGTTCAATGGTTGTCTCAGATATGCTGAATAGATGAATGCAGATGGATTTAACAAATACATACTGCAGCGGCTCTGTGTTTTCTCTTTGACCATCCAAAGTTAAAACTCTGCCAAACAGTAAAGTGTGTGGGCTCAGAGATGAACGGAGCCGCCCAGAAATCGCTGTGGGCCCGGTCAGCACCTACAAACTACAGACCGCATTTTATCACAATGTATTGTTGAACATTTACCTTAAGCATTGATTGTGGTCATTGTAAAATATAACTTCCCTCTTTTGGACCATAATCAAGACCATTCAGTTTGATAAGTTGGTAACATTTGCGATACATATTTATTGATCATATTAATTTAATCAATAACTTGATCATTTGGTCTGTTAAAATTAATGTTGTGTGTGTAGGTAAATCTGTCAAGGCTTATGGTAATTTAAGTAACACTAGATTTACCAGCTTTAGTTTGATATTAAGTCCACTGAGTAAATGGACAGAACGTAAAGTAAAGTATTAGGCCGTTCATACTTGGGAAGGCTAAACGTGTGGTCAGTTTTAATGATCTGCCTTTGTCCACAAGTGTACATGTAGACCCCTCTGCGGAGGTCGTGCAACCTTAATTCTGCAAAAAGTTTGGACTGAATTTACCCAAAGTGCACCTACTGTGCCCCCAGCTGGAGGAGAACATGGTTACTTGTGTTGGGGTGAAGCCGTGTGATGAGATGTGCCTTTCAAGTGGGGGCCTCTTCATTGAGCATCTGTGTTATGTGTGAAAGTACAGAGGTGGCATGGGGGTTCAGAGTGGTTCCACGGCTAAGTCAGCAGGGGAGTTATTAAAACACACACCTTAGAGTGTGCTCACACACATCCAGCCAGCGTCACAGAAAATGCCTCTTTAACCAACAGCAGTGTTGTTGGCTCTGTGACACAGGTTGATGTGCTTGATTTGTGTAGGAATGCTCAAGATACAGAGCTGATCAGCCTCAGTGTGGCCGTGTGAATTAAGAAGAACTATGAGTTGAAGAATGCCAGCTGTTTTTTCTCCTATGATCCTCAAGGAGGATAATATTGTCAAATTCCAGACACCAGGTATGCATCCCCAAAGAGCCTTAACTACATGGGAGAATTAGAGGTATTGCAAAATATTGGTGAGGCTGAAGAGAGCCTGCTGCTGAAATTTATAACTCACTTGTTTGTGATAGCAAAAGAATATGTCTGCAAACTTGTCCTAGCCGTGGTGGAACAAGCCATTCTGTTATTGGCGCTTATATTTCACGAAAACCTGAGGGGTCATGAGAAGAATGCATTTTTGGTCGTCCAAAACAAAAAAAACAAACAAAGGTTTGTTATGATTATTCAAAGAATTCTGTAATTTCATTAAATAAGTCATAACAATTTCCAAAGGAATTGAAGTCTCATCAGGTCTGGCAATCGTATCGCTTTTAGTTCACTTGAAGGATTCTTGAGGTCTCATACTCCTTCACTTCTGTGGTTCAAGCAAACCTTTGGAAATACCTCAAAGTAGAGCGGAAACAAATTAAGTGTAAAGAGAAGTCCAAAGGAAAGGTCTTGCAGCAATAATCTGTTAATTCAATTACAATTCAAAGCTGTTTAAAGATGAATGCAAATAATGAATAACTGAATTCCAACCATCAAAGATTTAGGAGAAAGAAAACTATTTCAGAATAACATCAGCACATCCTGCCAATGATATCAAAGGGGAGCGAAGTTATTGATAATGTGGTTTTAATGTTGGACCAAAGCTTCAGGGCTGAATAATTCCATTTGATAGGTAGTGGGAAAATGCTGTGTATTATATTTGTTTGAATCTGGCCTTTGTTTCAACTTGTGAAACACTGGAAACGATTCACTGTTTAAACATTGATCATCCTGAAACCTTGACACATCATGACCCTTTGCGGGTATCTAATAAAAGCTAATGTAATATGTGTGTTCCTTTCCTGTGCATTTAAACTATATGCTGCTGAATCTTGACCGTGTCATATTCAAACTCACCTCTTAAAACAGCTTTGCTTTTAATAGAAAATTTGTGCAAAGCACATTTCGTATAAAAAAAAATATTAATTTCGGTAAACAATTCAACAAATGAAACGAAATTATTTAAACAGAATTTGATTAGCAAGTACAAACATTCAATTGCAGAGAATGGAGTGTTTTACCACAATTACAAACTCACTTAGCAGTGCTGGATATCAAATATGTGTTCAGCAAACCTGTTACCTGCATACTGCTACCTAACCCATCCTCATCTTGACACTATGTAACAGCTGATCTCCTGAAGAACGAGAGAAAAAAGAAAAGACTAGAGAGAAAGGAGAAGAATTGCTGTTTAATGAATTGAATTAGTTATATACAAGTCAAAAGTGGCATTATAAAAATATTTTTTCCCAATGAATTATAAACAAAAACACTTGGGAGATTTATGCACGTTCTTGTCAGTCCTGCTCAGTAAAAGAAAAGAAAAAGCTTTTCAGGAAAACCGGAGTTCTGGAAATATAGGATGACCTTCTAAATCTTTGTCACTTTTGAAAGTGTTCTTTAGCAACAATCTTCAAGATCACCACATCACAATGACATGGTTGTGCATAGACAAATCTTTATGGTCGGTATTGCTGAATCAATTTTTTTTCTTGTTTACAATATTGGTCAAAAGCTACAATCAATTTTAACAAAATCTGAAAATTCACTTTTTTTTTTTTTATCTTGCAGGTGTGTGCCTCTATCCGGCTGGCCTGCGGCTCCTTTTTGTTTCGTGGGCGTTTTTCACATTTTTACACTCAACTGATAAATATAAAAAAATTTAAGTCTTTGTGAAAATACAAAAAAATGTCTTTTCAGGTATGAAGTGAGTGAGATACACGTGGTGTCCTTTTTTACTGCATACACACCATGTTCTGTAATTGCCTTTAATTCCAGTGTCTAATTGAACACAGCAAATGGTTTGTCATTTATTGGTGATTTGTCTCTTTATTTTGATGGCAGGCAGAGATCTCCTGTTTTGGATAGAGTGTATGTGTCAAACTGCATCTGCCCTGTGCCAGAAGAGGGAGGCCAAGGTTGTGAGAATCTACTGTGCTGTGCTCTGAAACAGTGAACAGAGAATCAGCCTTTGGTTGTCTTACAATTCAGAGAATTACTGTGTGAGAATTTCCACCACCAAATCTGTCAAAGTTCAATCTATTTCAACTGTAACTATGGCACATAACAACTCTGCTGAGCTATGCCGGGAACTAGCCGGCATGCTTGATTTCCATCTACAAAAATGGATGGAATTCAGAGCGGAGCATTGCCGTTTCCCTAAAATTCAGGTTCAACGGTCTTTAAGGAAAATGTGGGTATTAGTTCCTGTCACAAAGGTGGCATAACTGGTAATGTTGGAAATCAAACTATCATACTTCCCAAGGACTCCACCAAAGCTGTCCCTTAAAGGTTTCGCAGAGTAAAGCCAGCCCAGCTTCACACAGTTGATTTCATCTGTGGTTACAGCACCACACACGGTTTACATGCTACTCACAGGCATGTCTCACACAGAGACGGTGTGAACTATGTGAGTTCAAGGTTCACGACATCCCGCTACCTTTAACCTTCCCCGTGGGAGAACGTCACACCTTTAGGAATGGCTGAATTAGCTCGACCGACGCCGCTTCTTTACTGAAGCTAAACGTTATTACAGCAGAGTCACAGCCTGGAAATGCTTCAAGCAGCCGCAAACTGACACACACTCTTCATGGGACTCATTGTCTGGACTCCGATAGTGCAGGTTAACCGTTTGTATAACGTCCAAATGATTCCATGTGTGAGCAGAGCTGGTCTAGAGAATTTATGGGCAATGATTGTTGTAGGTGCCAATGCCATTCTCGTCTTTTTGATTTGACTTTGTTTTGCCACTTTCCTACAACACATCATTTTTAAATGTGTAGTTGACCACACACTTTCACATAAACAAGGTCTTGAACTCAACATGAATGGTTCTGCATCACATAATGGACTAGCTTGTGAAAAAGTCCACAGCATAGAGCAAAGAGAAACATTCAATTGGACAGTTAATTCACTTGGCTGAGAGCTTTATGGTTGTTTTTAAATAAAGTTATACAATTCATACACCAAGGGCATGTTGTCAATTGCATCTTGAAAGAAATGCGCATTATAGTTGCTTACACTAGGTGAGGTTGTACTTCATACAATCTATAGGTTAATTAAACCTTTCAGCAAACAAAATTGAGAAAAGGAATGTTTTTATGTTTGAGTTATTTCGAAACGTTCCGAATAGAATAGACAGCCAGCTGAAAGATGATGCTTTGGAGTTCAAATTCAAACACAGGTAACTACCAGGTATCAAGCTGCTGCAGACATAAGGACACATCCAAGAAAGCCCTCATCCAGCCCCCAGAGCTCCAGCTGTAATCAGCATGTTTACACAGAGTGTCAAGAAACCTGGGCAGTTCTGACAAAAAGCGTCGAGCAAAATGAGAAATGCCAGGAGAACCCACTGAGTGGTGTAAACCTCATCATCCACCTCAAAACTGCACACACACACACACACACACACACAAAGTTGTCGACGACTGCTCGCTGACGAGGACTAATAGAGTGAACGGAGATGAGGACAGAGGAGTCAAACAAAGGAGTGAAATATGAAGACAAGAGGAAACAGAGAGCCAAAATAAGAGAGGAGGAAGCAAAGGGATGGAACACAGGATGAAGATGACAGATATTAAAACAGCCAGAACTTACGGTGAGAGCTTTCTCTTCCTGAGAGCTAATATACAGAGATTAGTGGGGGGTGGGAGAAAGAGATATATAGAGACAATGACTGTCTTAAACCTTGAAAAAAAAAATTGCTGCAGAAAACAAATGGATGGCTTTAAACGCTAAACCACTCTTATCAGTTCTTTTTTTCTACTCATTCCTCTCCTAGAATTTCAAAACAAACTTCTCATCCAACAGTGGACGTGTCTGATTTAACATATTTCTGCATGATCCTTTCTCATCTGAACGAAAAAAAAGTGTAAATCATTGCACCGCTCTCACAGTATAATCCCTCCTTCGGTTGCTGTGAAAAAAAAGGCCTCATTTAGCCTATCTTTAGGTAGCAAATCAAGGTGTAATCGATGTCCTGCAACTTGCCAGCTCAGGGTTGCTTTTTGCCTCGTCGGGACGCTTACGGGGCTGAATATCAGCAGCCACACACACCCCACGTGTGTGTGTGTGTGCCTGGTGGGCTACATTTGAGACAAACTGAAAATGTATCTGTTTCCACTGTCCACACTCTGCCACACACATCCACACACAGCACACGCATTGGTCTCACACACAGGCAGAAAAACACACACACAGTCCCAGCCTCCTCCACCATGTGTGGGTGGGGGGGGTGGGAGGGTTTGGGGGGAGCTAATATTTCTCTTGAGAGAGATTGATGTGATCTGTTTGGCGCTTCATTGTTTGAGGACGATTTGAGTGAACAGCCTGTTCTCAACAGACCTGGCCACATGAGTGTGTGGCGTGTGTGTGTCAATGCTAGAGTGTGTGTGTGTGTGAGTCAACAGCACACAGTGAGCATTAAGGAAAGAAATTGCTCTATTATTTTTGCGACTGCAACAAATCAGTTGGTTCACCTTTGTCCTGCTCAATTGTTGGAGCGAGCATGGACAAACTCAGCCGGCACACATGGGACTGTCTGCCTGTTCGTGCTCCGCATGAGCCCAGCCAAGTGAATAGAGCCTTTCACTTCCACAGATAAAAGGGATGACGGGTTATAAAATTCACTGTTATTTCACTAGTACACTTGGGCTGTCTTTTCATGTTATTAATCCTTGCTATCTCGTAGGGACTGCGCAACATGCACACAATTGCAATGAGGTATCAATCTGTCAATTATAATAACAAATACAATAAGAGAGCATTAGTCAAAGTGAAGTGTTTATTCATCAAACTGCTATTATTAAATCATAACACCCATCCGTTATCTAGTTTAAATTGTCCAGCTACTCAAGCCGTGATTTGAAAGGAAATTAGACGAACTGTAACACTGACAACAGATGTAGTTTAATATGTGTGAGATTGTACTTTTCAGGAGAATCCCAGGACTCAAAGATATAATAAAAAAATAAATTAGAATGTCATTAGACCACAGATGTGTGTTATAGTAATGTGTCTTCAATCTGAAAGCTTGAAGGTATTCCTAACAATAAAAATAAATTAATGTCAATAAATGAGATGTTCTTTTTTTTTAAGTCTGGGTTAGAAAACTGTCATAGAGGAAAATGTCTTTTAACATCACTATTTTTTAAGCAATGATAAAATTCCACTGTAAGGTTTCCAGAAAACATTTTTGTCTAGTGAACAGGCCAGCAGAACTCTGGGAAACTTTAGACTTCGTTTTGGTGACCATACCAAGAATTAAGAAACAGGGGGTTTATGCAAATGAAGTCCATTCTCAGCTGCACTTGTCTCATATATGAACTAGGTAGGAAAAATACAAAGAATAAACTTCAAAACTAACTTGCCCAGGTGCAAGGTATCAATTCAAATACCAATATACTCCTTTTATTTACAGCACCTGCACTGAGGAAGGGGTCAGTTGTGGTGCTTAAAGACCCAAATCTAAATGGTGATGGATTCTGATGCCACAGAGTAAGAGTATCTACAACTTCTGTACAACTTCATTTAAACATAGTCCTATATATACTTACACCAATTAAACAAATCCAAAAAGTTTGACATAGTAAATGTATGACACCACACGCTTTTACGAGGGGCTAAAGGGATTAAATGATCTCAGTGAGGGGACATGTTCTTTTGCTTTACCCTTTATGTATCCTTTTCATTCAATAAAAAATGCAGTGATCACTTTCTTGATTTTATCACTGCTCATTGTGTGTGATCACTGTGGCATAACAGTCAAGTTTCCTGCTAAAGCATGTTCAGAACAAAAACTGTTTGTTTCCTGAGTCTCTGTGGCACAACAATCCCTCCACTGGAATCACTACCCCATTTATCAGTGGATAACAAACAACTCCAGAGAGGTTTGTGGATTTCACACTTGAGTAAGTGGGAAAACCAAGATGTGAACTGATTAAAAAAGATTTCCTGAAGATCTGTTGTCTCCCTGAATGACAATGGCTCCGAAATACCTCCGGTTCCAGAAAGAGTCACCTAATTCAATGCATTACCAAATCAATACATCTTTCCCAAAATTCATAATGTATAAGATAGATTCACTGCTTTTAATAAGTTTGGTTGTGGTTCCTCCAATAAATTAATCCACACTTCAAAATATATTGTTCCTTAAAGATATGTACAGTACCCATGGGTGTTCAGACTTTTGCTTCTATCATTTCTTCCCTTACCATATCAATTTCAAACCACTCTGCCACCACTAAATTTTCACTCGCTCGTTTAGTGAACCAAGATCTTTGGCTATGCCAAACTGGCCCTATCCACATCTCTACCCACCATCAGCTTATATATTTCATTTTCCGTCTCTACTATCTTAAGCAATGAATATTTTTTCTCATTTGGGGTAGTTAAGCAGCACATTAAATTTAATAAAATTAAATCAAATGAAAAACTATATCAATCTCAAAGAAAATATATCATGTCTTCTACTTATAAAGAAAAGGAAGCAGGACCAAACTTACAAAGGTGATCAACACAGCTCCACATATACAGGTCTTCCTACACCCAACTTTCCTGACTGAGGCCGAACTGGACTCCATTATTGCCAGAGGGCACAGGTACACAGTTGCCATTGTTGTGCACTGCTGTGAAAATCATTTCCCATTGGATTGAATGCAAACAGAGATATCACAGTTGTGATGTATGAATTCACGTTCAGTAATTACAATTTTCAGCATAAAAGATGTCAGAAGCCAAACGCCAAAGCCAACACACATTCCCGGAGCCTGTCAAGCCCCTGGACTGAAGGGAGACATTATACCCAAATAAACGGTTCAATCCAGACGCCCAGTTGTTCAGGGACCATAGCTCACAGAGTTTTGCTTAGGTTGGTGGAGCTGCTGGTCACGGGAGCGGGGAGCTCCAGATTAAGTGCCACTTATAAAAAGTAGGCTGAACAAGGAGCATCAGCATTTTGGCATCTGTGGAGGCCCAAGTTCCAAGGAGGCCCTTTCTGCCCAGAGCTAGCAAGACTAAGTCTTGCCAGGCCAGAAACAAACCGGATACTTGTTAGCCAGGGGAGCTGCCAGCGTCCAAGGCCAGAAGGGAGGAAGCTTTCAAAGGGCTACCAGCTGGCAGGGAGCTGACTCACGGCCATGTCCAGCCCAGAGATGCTAGCTCTCTGCTGTGTCTGACATCCACAGCCAGCTTCTCTTCTGCCGTCCTCCTAGCTTTTACGAAATCTCCTGAGTTTGCTTTTTTCTTTTGTTTTCATTTAATGGATTTGTTACAAGTAATACTAACTGGTTGCGCAGCTCCCTCAAGCAAGCTGACACTCTTCTAATGTTTCGTGTGAAGCCTACGGGCTTTCTCAGACAATACATGACGCTCTGCGGATTTAAATGAGAAATCCCGTTGAACAACTGTGATGGCATCTGCACCCGCACAAATATGGAAACATACATTAATAATTGAATAGTTTCAGTTAGCTATTTTTGTGTGCTCTACCTCTTTTGTGTCTGCATGCTGATCAGCCTCCACTTACACTCCCCTTTGGCTCTCTTTGGAAGATGAGTTTGAGTTACCTTCTAGTGTTGTTTTTTAGTTATTTTGTCTAAACTTTGGTTACTGTAATCTTCTTCTTATATTAGCTTGATTTTTTGGGGATGATTTGTTTTTTAAAACACCGTTTTTGGCTTTAACCCTTTCATTATTATCCTTTTACTGCTTGGTCCATCACAACAACATCAATTAAAGTAAATGACCGTATCTCGACACAAAAGGTTAAACCAAGTTAAATAGAGCAACATCTTTTATTCACAAATTCTAACATTTCACTGTTGTCTTTGTAAGCTACATACAAGTGATCATTCAGTGTTATAGTCTCTGCACACTGGGTCAAAAGTGCAAAAGAAACTTCCCTAATCTGCTCTAAATGAAACTGACATCCCGATTCTTGGCACTTTGAAGAAATTTCAAAATTTGATGTACCACTTTCCATCAATGTCCTCACGAGATGCACTTGTGAGGCTTCACAATGCTTCACGAGCCTCACTTCAGGCAAAGTGTTGATACTTTGTTCTTTCCTCAAACATGTCACAATAATGAGAAGCGTCAGGTTCCATCAAGCAGAAGAGGACAGGTCCACATTACAGATGCATACATCACTGCTCTCATTTCAATGTAATAACACCTGTCAGGCCTGATGAGGGGGGAGTCATGATGGCTTAGTCTGAGAGCAACGGATACACACACACACACACACACCTCCGCATACCGACGCACACGTGCATACATGAACACAAACTAATCAAATAAACAAAACATGTGTAACACACTGCAGGTGCCACTGAAGAGCTCTTTTTCAATGTTTCCCTGCACCTCAGAGCAGGCGGGGGTTAAATTAGCTTTGAAAGAGTGGGTGTCAATCTTTCGAATGGTTCTTCAGTCTATGTTAATATTATATTTCATATTAGATCTTTTTTCCATATCAGAGATGCTATCACCCTGTAGTCATTTTTTTTATCTGTGTTTTAACCTGTGATAACTCCTGTGAAAACAATATGATGACACATAAAGGCTGACAAAAATGGTCTCAGCATATCAAGAGCTTCCCTGTTAAATTTGCCCACTAACGAGAGAGGAGGTATTAAACGGTAAACAGACTCTTTCTTATCATTGTGATGCATAAACTTAAATGACACATATTTTCTAAAACTACGTTAAACAATTCTGTCTTTCTTTTATCTTGTGTGAATCGTTATTTATAATTTAGTCTGAGTAAAAACATTTTGGAAATATGGTGTTGACATACTTATAGAATTGAGCATGAGTATATCACACAGCACAGGACTCAGGACACAGTACCGAAGCAATTAGATTGTTCTGTTTTCTGGATTTCTTAAAATATGGGTCAGTTTTCATCAAAAGTAGGAGAACCATCACCAAAATTAAAATGTTCAAATTGCACCCACAGGATCTTTGAAAGATGTGATTACTTCCAGTTAATTTTTGGAAGAGACAGAGCCTAATGAAGTTATGCATGTGTGTGTGATTGTGTTAGTCATGTGAACATTTGGTGAACCAAGATGCCATAGGAACAGACAAGATTTGTTTAAGTTTAATTTGTTTAAAAAGTCCACCTTAAGATTAGAAATGCAGTCCTTAACATCAGCATTTTTTTAGAAAAAATAAGCAATAGACTGAAAATATATCTAATTCATATCCAAAAACATTATGTTTTATATTCACAAAGAAATATAAAAAAGGCAAACATTATTATTTACTATTTCTGGTCCAATCTGAAGGATGTGGGGGCATCTAGTTGCACACATTACAACCAACTAAACACCGCTTCCATTAACCCAACTGGACTGGGAAGCATCAAGACAATTTATAAAATATTTGATTTTGTATAAAGACTGCAGAAGGGGACATTTTACAGCTTTGTGATAATCAGACGTATTCTGTCAAATTCAATCACTCAGATCAAAAACACCATCCTACATTGTGATGTCCACTTTCCTCATCTTAGTGAGTTTTTTTAGAGGCAGAGTTTATTGCGAGGAGGGAAGAGTGTTCCAGAAGGGACGAGCCAGATCACTGGTTCAGGACTCGACCTGCACAGCAGCTTCCACAGTCACTGTACATTTTTTACTCCCCTTCTCACCCACAAATGCTTTATGGTGTGGAAAACGTACACAGTTACAGAGAGAATTTATGCGCATGGCAGAGTGTGCAAGTGACAAAACACACACTTGGACAGTTAGAAAAATGGAATACTGGCAAATTGATCACTGACTTTCACTAAACTAGGCACTGACGACGTGTTACCATCCCACAGTTTAAAGGGAAGAATTGATACAGTTTGGATATTAAGGCAAATCTAAACGTTATGTTTTTCTGGTGAGATTTCACTGTTCCAACAGTGGCAGAATTTTAAACCAGTTTATTTTCAGTTGCCAAAACTTGAAAGAATGTCAATTGCTATGCAAACATTATGACACACTGACACAGTCCTGTTTTGTATTATACCTAAAAAGCTCTCCCCTGTCACTTCCCATCTTTGAAAGGAATGGACTGGAATTCTATATTTATGTAGCAATTAGAAATAAGAGGGTTAACCGATTTTTTTTTCCTCAACTGATCGGGATCACGTTCGGCTTGTGTTCAAGAACACTTTGCTTTGCACCCTTTTTTTTCTCTTCGTTTTGTGCAAACAAGGAAATTCTGTGAAATAAGACTCCAACGAGTTAATAGGTCATTTAATAACTAGCACGCTTTTCCCGCGGTGTAAGCTGTCTCTGCCATGTGTTTAAAAAATCATCAAAGTCAAAATGAGTGGAACAAACTTCTGCAAATCTCCAAGTCATATGCTTCATTATTAAAAGATCCGTTCTTGCTGTGGCGTGAAGTGCAGTAAATGGAATAAAACAGAGATGGTTGCTAATGGACTTCGTGCTGCTGCACATTGAATTAAGACAGTCATACGTTGCTTGATGCTGTCACGGGTTTTAAGCTTTTAACCAGGCTGTGCATCTGGAAGTGAAACCCCCTCCAGGAACAGCAGAAACCAGTAAAAAAAAGTGTGCAGACGTCTCCGGCAGCAGAACAATCCACGCACACTCACACCTTCCACACATGAGCGTTCACACACACACACACACACACACACACACACACACACACACACACACACACTCAGCAGAAGCCGTAGAACAAGGCATTACCATAAATTCATTAGAGTGGTTGGGCAGTATTTATAAACATGTAGAGATGTTGTTTACAATGTCTGACTGGATGGATTACACATCTACGGAGACTAGTGAAGGAATCACTCTCAATACGCACACTGTTTACACTGGCGGGAGCAGAGAAGAGAGAGGGAGAAAACCTTTTTGAGTGCATCGCTCCGCGAGGTCCCTGAGTGGCGTGTTTTACAGAGTGAAATAAACATTCAATAAAATAAACACCCCTCAGCTGCGCTGCGCTGCACTCTGCTGCCGTGTTCTGGCCTGAGCCGGGACAGAAGGCCTCTGTCTGCAGCAGAGACCCACGTAGGCATTCAAACGTGTGTGTTCGGAGGAGTGAGAGGGACAGGAGAGGAGAGCGGAGAAACAGACTCTATTTTTTTTTTTTTCAAAAATAGATCATTTGAAAAGATGAACTCAATTGGCATGCTGCTACGTTATAAGATCCCTTCCATCTGCTATTGAAACAATCACTTAAACATGAGAGAGGAGGAAACTTAGGGTTAAGGAGAACCGCTTCACATTTACTGAGCTGTCTCCTTACGCTGGAAAACAGAACAACACAAAGACACGCGGGGAGACGTGGTAATGAACTCCTGACTGTACATTTTTGCAACACTTTCTTTTTTTTTTGTGCAGATTAAAACAGGATTAGATGTGGAGCTTTGTCATAGCTCTTAAAGTAGGACTGTTGGAGCTTGGGATCCCCTTCTTTCTGTCTCCGCACAAGAACAGTGGGTGGTCATAGCTCAGAGCCGTGCTATCAAGGGTCTTTTGTGGCACATACACCGGGAAAAGCACCTGCCTCAGTCCGACGCTAAAATGTTGCCCGTGTCTTCTTCTGGGGGAGCCTCACACTGGGTGAATCAGAAAAGCTGCTGTTGGGGGTTTTGGATGTAAAAGTTGTTGGCGTTTCCGTCTGGCCTCAGGCTTCCACCTTGAATCAAACAGATGTGGCGATGTATTCCAGCCTCTACGGTCGCCCAAAGCCACTGCAACCACTGCAGACGCGACCAAACGCGCTGCCATTTAAGAAATGAGTTCTGATTATGGTGAGCGCATCAGGCTGTGCTGAACAAACACACCGAGCACAGACACAGATATAGGAACTCTGCCATGTAGAAAAATAAGTCATATCATAGAGACAATACATCATAACACCATATTAATAAAGTTTAGAGAATATGGAAAGCTGATAAAGAGATTAGAATTCTAGACAACTGGAATTTTTGCAGGTGAAAAAGTGTGTTACATAACACCACAGCTTTTTCAAAAGAAGGATACCATTTGGTGAGCTATAAAATTCCGCTAAAATATGTATTTTATTTGACTGAACATGACTAAACTAAACCACGCTTAGGCCGAAATGTGACAGAGTGCATTTGGTGTTATCCATAGGTTCTGTAACACAAGTTGGCAGAACTGTTTAAACAAGTCTCACAGGCAGCGTGCCCTAAAAAAAGGACAAGGAAGTGAAAAACTAATATTTTTTAAAGTTATCTCAATAGAGCATTAGTCAAAACAAACTAAGATAAATTGCTTTTATTCACTGTTAATTATACCCACTTTTAATATGAAAGACAAAGCAACAACAAAAAGACTTCTGTTGACTGTTTGAATCTGTATTAATTCATGTTTTCTTATTTATTGTGTTCAAAGTTACATAAATAATATGCAACTTTGGTAAGAAGCGGTTTTCTTTTACAAGTCCTGACATTTTGGCCAAACAATAATATAATAAAAGTGTTTTATTTGAATTGCTGGTTGTATTGACCCTGACACCGGCTATAATAAACCAGGAGAGGGCAAAGGGAGGCCGAGCGGATCAGCAGAAAAAGTGATAAGGGTGTTGATGGAGCAACAAAGACAAAGAGATTTGGAGAGAGAGGATGAATTTATTGCTCTGTGGAGACACATATATGGAGGAAATGTGAGGGGGATGAAGGGGGCAGGGACGGAGGAGAGGGAAATCAGACAGGTTGGACTTTGAGAGCACACACAGACGCACTCTGTTTAATGTCTAGCTGACATTTCTGCTCTCCATCTCTTCCCTGCAAACCCTCTCCTGCTCCAGACGAATGGGCAGAGAGAGAAAGCCGAGGGGTGGGGGGGTGGATGAGGGGGGGGGGGGGGGGGTGCAACGCTCTGCCTCGACTTCACTCAAGGTCACAAGCTCCAGACAAAGTCAAGGGTCAGGGTTCATGGAAGGGCCAGCCAATCAGGAGACGGTCAAGTCTGGGAGGGATCGGGTTTCACTGACACCGAGTGTCCAGCCCCAGAGTCCTGTCATGTGTTTTTCCAGGTCTCCTTAATTTGCTGTATCTCCTCGGTTTGTCTGTGGCAAACTCTCATCCTCGTACGCGTGGTGACCTAAGGGTCTGAAGATGCAAAACCATGTGAAAAAACAAAAAGGCTGTTGGACTTTCTTCGAGGCGATCGTGGGGCTACCCAATAGTTCACTCCCTGAGTCCTTGACAAAATTCTTTCTAGATTCCGTCACTCCATTAACCCGGGCAGTCAGAGCTGCCTGTACGTGTGTGTGTGTGTGTGTGTGTGTGCGTGCATCATTGAGGCTCTCGTTCACTGTCACCGCTCTGTGTCTGGTGCTCATTTTGTTGCTCTAAATAAAACCATCTGTGTGTTCGGTGGGTGGAATTTTTCTCCACACATGCTGCTGCCTAAACACCTCCCATCCACTGACCCAGTGCTAACTGGCGGTGTCCATATCAACAGATGAAAGACGTTAGCTACCAGCTTCCTTTCTGACCTTCATTCTTTTGAATATCAACAGTTAGCAATTTACTACTTTGTGCCTTGCTCAGCGGAGCGCCGAAGGGCAAGAAATATCATGTGAAATGCTCGGTTACCCGCCAAAATATTTATCCCTGCCTTTTCTTTTCTTGCTGCTCCGCTAGTGACAAAGCGCTTCCGTCCAACCACTGTATAATAGTGCTGCTCAGCCGGTCCGGCGGCGGTCTGACCGGCCAGTTGGCCTGAGTCATATTGTGCAGAAGAGAGAGGGACAAGAGGCAGCAGTGTGTCTACTCCTGGCCAGGCCTGAGAACACTTCACTAACCTGATCAGCACCAAGACAAATAGAGAGGTGATTGCTTCCCCGTGGCCCATCTGGCTTCTCTTAAGATGACTGGAGGGGGAAAACAGGGGTGGGCATGAGTGTGTGTGTGTGTGTGTGTCCTCTGAAAGGCTGCTACTTTACATAGGGCATTTCAAGCACACCGCTGACTTGCCGACCAATTACAGCCAATCGCTGCTGTCGGTCTGACTGCTTTCACCCGTCAATAAAAACATTTTGGTTGGGGCTCCCCGAGCCTCTCTGGACCGCAGCCCGGCCCAAACTAAAGCCTCCCTAGGAGTTTTAGGTGCTTCAAAACAGGAGAGGCAGAATTTCAACTTATCGGGGAACAAATATCTTTGGAACTGAACGGCAGAAACCAAAGGCAACCTTAGGTTTTTTTGGCCAGTGAGAGGCGCAAAAGAGATGACCACGTGGGTGTGAATGAGCACTCATGACAGATGGGATTTTTCCAGAGAGAGCAATGCTTCCTCGTCGTCCGCTTCGTTCAGCGCCGTTTAACCCTTTAGGACCGCGTCAGCTCCAGGCTGAAAGTGAACTGATGAACCGGAATTCTTGTAGCCTCAGGCCAGCGTGAGGTCAGATTCGGAGAAAGATGTCACAGTGCTCGGTGCTCACGTCCCCACCTACTGACCAGAAAGAGAAAGAGCAGGCTGGCACACACCGCTGGCTCTTGCCGTTCCGGGCCATTACCTGTAATAGGTGTGCTCTGATATAAGCCACTTTTTTTGCATCTGCTTTTTCGTGCATCTGCCGCTCACTTTCTCAGCCTCTGCTCTTTGTCTGCTTCTGTCTGGCTCCTATTTTTTTTTTTTTAAAGCTAATAGTAAACAGAGGTGCTGTGGGATTGGAGCTGTCCAAACAGCAAGACAATAATAACTGTTTGTTGTCACCACAGATACACATTTTAATCAGCGCTAACATGCACTGGAGCATCTGGCTTCTGTTAACTCCATCCCAGCATCCCACAAACATTTGCTATATGTGCATATGTATGTGTGTGTGTGTGTGTAGACACAGTTGTCTACACAATAAATGAATTGGAGACTGGGACATTCTCAAACCCCACAGTCATCTGTCCACACTGCACACACACACACACACACAGTACACCACATCTGGAAATGAACGGGCAACCATCCACCTGCAAATCACACCACAGCACTAAAAGAGTTAATATTGTGTTTTTTCAGCTCAGTTTGTGTGTCTGCCGGTGTGTGTGTGTGTGTGTGTGTGTGCGTCAGGGAGAGAGAGTGTGAGTAAGTTTGTGCATGCACATGCATGTGCTTAGGCTGAGGAATGCCCTTTCTAGTTAGGCAGTGGGGGCCCAAGCTGGGGGCATTAGAAGGCCAGTGTGTGTGTGCACGCGCTGGCGGCTGTGTGTGCGAAAGT
>CAJRST010033334.1:14655079-14666181 GCA_907169785.1 Menidia menidia | reverse complement strand
TTTTCTACGAGACACTCTACCCCTCCCCCGACACACACGCAAACACAAAAACACACATTCACACACAGCGTGATGAAAGAACACAGTTTTAACTCTTGGACTACAAACTTGTGATTAGCAAATGACTACAGGCAGTGGGACAGGCGCGAACAATTATGAAAAAGAGGTTAAGTACACACGTGTCCACGAGTATGGATTGTACCCGTGAACCACAATTAAAAGGCTATTTCTGAATCTGAAGACACTTTCTCAATTTGTTAATAAGCATTCAAAACAAAATGTTTTGTTTAAATATATCAAGTGATCTTTCACTGTTTGTTCATTATTGATATTCTGCCGTGTGCAAAAAGATAGTTATATATCTTTTTAAAACAGCAACAGTATGTTCATGTTCAGATTTTTACATTTCGGATCATGTCATATATTTGACAAACAAGGCTGTTGTTAAGCTTCATGTTAATTAAAGATATAAAATTGCCCATGTGAAAATATTAATCAGTTGTGCAATATAGGAAAAAATGTCAAGAAAATTAAAAGAAATCAAAATTTAAAGCAAATGTCCCTTCAAAATATGCATAAGAATAATAAGATGAAAAATTAAATGCATTACTAAAGTAAAAATGTATTAAAACACCAGCAAGATGACAAAAAAGCAAGAGAAGGAGATTCTGGACATCTGACACTATGTGTAACATGTTCATTCAATATGTTTAAATACTGACAAAAAAGTAGACAAAAATGAAATATACTTAACACACAGAATGTCCAAATCATTTCAAAGCACATCAAAATACATGAATACGCTCTGAAATTCACAAGTTAATTTAAATCACTGCCTTACGAGGTCACAGATAGCCTCAGTCGTATTCACTGCTAGCATCATGAAGAATGCTGCATTTTCACAATGGAACAGCACCTCTGCTGACAATAAATTAGGAAATTAGACATCAATATGCTTACAGCGACCCAAAAGTCAGGGTCACAGATTTGCCACTCATTAGATTTTGAATGGAACATTAGTCCAATCTGCCAAAAATGTTATTATAATGAAGAAAATAGAGACCACTTGAATCTGCTGTGTTTTTTTTTCTTGCTGGCCAGTAAAATCAAGGTTGAATTTTTTGGTTGATACTGTCCACATTTATTTACATTTTGAAATAGTTATTGGTAGCATTCGTGTTTAAAAAAAATAACGCAATTGATGCAATCTTGTGAGCCCTGCCAGGGGCTGTGAGATGTAGTGGAGACTGGGGGAGAATAGACAAGTGGGGCTCGGAGGCTGTGGAGCTTCTGCTTCTTTTTCCCAGGTGGCTTTGAAGATCTAGCGGTTCATGCCTCTACCGGACATTCAACTGACAATAAACACCTTTGATGCTGACTGCTGTTGGGCTGTTAAGTTTTCCACTAAACCCCCACGGTTTGGGTGTTGGGGAACACAACCGAGCCCGACCGCCTCAGATCCCCCATGACTTAATTAGTGCTCTCTGATTCCCCGCATTAGTTTACTGTATAGGAACAACTTTTATCCTTAACTGTAATCAGCTTGCCCAGAAGAATAGAGCACAATAAAAAGCCTGTTTGAAGTTTTCTTTGTATTATCTTGAGCACTTCAACAAAAGCCCAGCGCAGCTAGCCTCAGAGTATAATGCGAGGCCAGTAGGCAGCCCAGTCGCTGGAAACCTGCACCGTTGTGGGTGCCACCTGCAGTTATTCCTTCCCAGAGCATGGAAAAACAATTGTGTTTATCATCCTTTAATTATAACAGGAGCGGTCAGAAGCTTGCGGCTTTCAACGCTTCCTGAAAGATTGGTTGTTTTTCATTGGTAAGTGATCACATTACATTTAAAATGGATTTAGTTGAATTATTTAAGAATTCATGCTGCCTGGCCCACCAGACTCATGAAAGTTTCCCCCACTAATTAAAGGAGTTATTCCTACGGTGAATAAATTCAGCCATTTATTGCCATTTGCCCTCCGCTCCCACTGAAAGAAGATTTTTGTGAAGAATTCTCGAGGTGTTATTAACATGCATAATCAAGCAAAGCTGGACGGTATTGTAGACTTTAGGTATGTTATCAGGAGATGACGATGACAGACTGCAGAGCTTTTATGAACCACCTTCTATTTCTTTTTAAAATATTCTGCTCAAGGTGACCGCTAATTTGTAGGAAAACCTCCTCATCTGTCCAGGAAAGCACAGCCGTCACATTTAGTTGGAGGGTCAAATGCAAAATTGTTTGTTCCATGTGTCAGAGCTAGAGCAAAGTCCTATCAAAATTATTTACTCTATGAAATAGGCTGAAATGTAGATTTTTCTTTAATATAAATCGTTCTTAAAGACGTCTTTCAGATCATAGATCTTTCCTTGTGTTGTGATTGTTCTTTTCATTTTAGAATGCTTTTTAAAATGATGATAATAATGATAATGAAATTACAAAAGTAAGAGATAGAAGGAGTTGTCTTTTGAATCTGAATAAAATCAGTTTTCTCTATTCCTCTGGGCTTCTTGGAAAGAACGCACTGTAACCATTCCCCTAAACAAACCATGTAACAGTGGTCTCCATAAATAGTGCAACTACACCATCTAGTGCCCAGTCACTGAAATCAGTTTTTAGGCCATAATCATCCATTCATTTTCTGTACTGCTCACTCCCAGTGGGGTCGCAGGGGGGGGGTGGAGCCTATCCCAGCTGACCAGTCCATCTCAGAGCCACACAGAGACAAACAACCACTCACATTCACTCCTTGGGGCAATTGGGAGTCCCCAATTGCCTTAAAATGCATGTTTTTGGTTGGAGGGTGCAAGAGTACCCACAGGAAACCCACACATACACAGGGAGAACATGGAAAGCCCCTGATCCAAACCACAATCAATTGTCTTTTAGGAAGAAACTGTCATTTCAGTCAGACACCAGCAGCAAACAGAAGTACATTTTCATTTGATAAACAAGGGAAAATGCATATTTTTAATCTGCAGATGCTTTCCCCTTTCATCCTCTATTAAAGGATGGTTTTTTTGGATCTTGCTCTGGCATTACAACTTAAGAATGTTAAAAAAAAAAAAAAAAAAGTATTAATTTCTTACCACTTTATGGTATTGTTGGACTGGGCCACAAATCATTAAAGAATTCATTAATAAAATGCAAACTTTTTCACAGGGACAAATTATGTGGAAATATTTTTTTCTTCACTTTAATACTATGTAGAATAAATAGGAGAGGTGACATCTAAAACATAGTTTTCCCTCATAGTGATGGTCCAGGGGGGTTTAAATTATATATATATAAATATATACATATAAAAATAAATTCTGCTAATTCACATAAGATATCATAATTGGCATATACATTTTCTTTAACGCACTTCCAATTGCAGGTTCATGTTAATGGTTGGGGGAAAAAAATGTTTTTTGTCCATGTCATTGCAGCTCTGATCCAGCAGAGGGAGCCACAGAGCTCAGTCTGAGATTTCCGAGCGCAACAAATGGTGGTGCGTACTGAAGCCCAATAAATGGCGCAGGTGCTGCATATACAGAGATCAGAACCAGCCGGTGGCCTGAAGAGGAGCAGCTAAAGGCTCTGCGCAGCAAGATAACGAAATAACGAAAATTGTTTTTGTTTTCTCATTTATGAGATCAGACATAAACTTGAATATCTTCTGTATTGTCTTCCTGATAGATATGATCCATTGCATCTTTGCATTTACTGTAAGTATAATTCAGTGTCAGTTTGGTGGTAATTCAAACCAGGTACCATTTACAACAGGTGTTAGAGACATTCGGTATCTCCAATAAAAATACTGTAGTCCATTTTAGTTTAAATGCAAACCAAAATATTATGTTCAAGTCTGTTATAATTTATAAGTGGGATTTTTCTAATAAAACAGTGGCTTACAAGGACATTTAAATGGAAACTGTGTTAGCTCCATTGCAAGTCCAACAGGCACAATCCAGCTTTGACAGAAAGAAGCATTGTTTTAAAAAAAATAAAATAAAATAAAAAAAAAACAGAACTTACTGTGTTTATGGCGTGTTTGTTTTGGTTGGTTGACAGGTGTGACGATTATCACTGGAACCACACAGCAATAACCCTCAACAGAACTAGGCAGCAATGGAAAAGGGATGGGTGGAAGCAATAAACAACTGTTCAAAAACAGTTGTAAGCACCAAATTGGATATTTTTCATAATAAAACTTTAACAATTTCTTGAAATGGGCTCATAGTTTTTTCTTAGGTGTTGTTTCCCATGAAAGATGTAAAAGATCCAATATGGGACCTACTCCGGTTTCCCAAATCATGCAAATATCTGTGTGCATGTGTGTGTGTGAGAGTGAATCAAAATGCAGAAAGTGTCTGACTTCTATTAACTAATGTTATGAATCACGCTAACGTCACCCGGAGGAACTGCGGTCAAAGGGGAGAGATGGGATATTGTATTTCATTTATTGTTTGCCTGAGAAATGCCCTGAATGCAACGTACGTATTGATTTTGTCATGCAACACTCACCTCACTGCCACACAGACACACACACCCGGAGGCTACCCAGAGCAACCCGGGAGTCCGTTGAGTGACAAGGCTCCATATTAGTCGTTTCTCCTCCAGGTCACAAACGGCCCAGAGTGTCTCCTTGTGTTGATGTCCAAATATTCAAATCACCATGGTGATGCCCTGATAGGAAGCTTAGAATTACACTCAAAGCAACAGTTAAACCATGAAAAGCTGATGTTGCATGGACTTGATTTTTAATAAGTGGAGGTGGAACAAAGGCATGTGAAAACAGGATAAACCACAAGAATATGTCTTTTTCTTTGTGAGATTCTTGTAGTTGCCTTTAACGTGTCTTAACAGCGGCTGGAAATGCTCCATATGGAGGCATGCATAAACAAATTCCAAACCTTCAGTTGGATCAGTCCAAAAGAAAGAGTAATTTTCACAGGACGCATTCAAAAATCAAAAACAATTAAAAATTGAGAGAAAAGACAACCGGATTTCAGCGTCTTTGAGGATATTTTGGAAAAAAAAAGTTTATTTCAACAAGCATACAAAAACAACAAATAATTATTTTTTAAACTACTAACGCAGTTTCAGTGCAATTCCAAAATATACATTTTCAGCAGGGCATGTTAATCAAAGTCATTCACATCCAAAACAGCCATTTAAATAATTCTGATTATCATTTGATAATTGTCCTAGCCAGAGGAAAATTCCACACCATACCATCTTGAGGTAAAACTGTACAAATCCAAATATTGACATACCAAACAAAGCACTACACAAGGAAAATATTAAATACATGAACAAAACCACAAGTACCATAGAACAATTCAACCTAAAGCATCTGTAAACAAAGTTTGTAACCTTGGAAAGAAAAAAAAAAGAAAAGAAAAAAAAAAAAGAATGTGGCTATGTGCAATTGGGTTGTGGATTAATAAATAACATTGTTGATGCCCTGTTTCTAGTCCACAAACACACACGGCATTTGGCGTGAAAGTGGGAAACAGACTGTCAGTTATAACTTCTAATTTCAGCTTCCTCCTCAGTTAATGATTTTCCACAACTACACTCTGCAGCATAGGTAGCTATGGAGGCCAATTCATAGTGGAAGGCTTCTGCTTTTGAAAAGGTTCGACATTCTATGTTTGCCCACCATGCAGGCAGTTCTGCGAGAAACAGTTAATTTAGATAAACACAGATTCGCTGGGAACAAAAAGTGAAAAAAGTAAGAGCTTGTGGTTGGCACTGCCAAAAAGTACAGTTTGGAGTTACTTTCTTTAAGTCTGCTGAGGAGAGAGACCAGTCAGAGGAGACACATTTTTTCAGAAAACACCTCAGAAGACTAAAAAGTGTTTCAGCCTGCTGTTTGAATTGTGTTAGGAATGTACAAATTCTCAAGAGCCGCTCTCCAGCGGCTTTTAAGATGTTCCGCTGCCTCTGCTAATCTCATTCACGTTAATGCTGTGTCAGCAGGCTTGTGCAGGGCCCAACATGAACCAGCGGAAACCTTAGAATGGTCCTTCCTGCTCTTTGATGTCTTCAGAAAACATCCAAAAATGTTGCTCTATAAATTAATGGTAGATTACTTAACTATCATTTTGGTTTATAAAATCAAGTTCTGATGCATTACATGATTCTCTTTAGCTGCTCAGCTGCGATGCAAACGCTGCCCCGTCAAACTAAACAATGGTACAACACAAACGTGAATACAGGCATCTATTTTGAGCTCCTCTTTGTGTAATTTAACCTTAAAACTCACAAGAAGTTTTACACAAACAGCCCCCTGTGAGTTTGGAGTCAGATTTTTCCATATCAGTCTGGAAGCCTTTAATGGTTCCATCTCTGGACAAAAACCTCTTTAGACTCAGCAGCTGTTCCAGTCTCTTCTGGAAGTTAGTTCTTTTCCTAAGTTAGTAAGTTAGTCTGATTTTTGGGTGTTCAGCACTTACTGCTGAGGTCAGAAATGTAAGAAACACTGCATTAACTATCCACATCCATCCGGACAGAACGTCTGAGCATAAATTCCTTAAACATGCCCTTTAAAAAAGGAAGGAGCTTGTTCATCATTCATAGTTTGTGCCATTCCTATAATGTGTGAGATTCAGAAAGCACTCCAGGTTTCAGTCATCACCCAGCCACACAGCAAGAATATAAGCCTTTTCTGACATTACGAATAATAGAAACTTTTCTTATTACAGCATATTCAATGTATAGATTATACAGTAACCATCATCAAAGATAGGCATACCGAGGCCATTTTCTCAAAACAAAAAGAAGAAACAATTCAGCGTGACCTGTTTGAGCAAGCACCGCATTCTCAGGTAAGTTCCTCTGCCTCATCACACCACGCCCTCAGCTTCTCATGAGGCTGATCGGTAACGCAAGCTCAAGATAGCAGAATGGACTAGACGAAAGGGTCTAGTTGTCCCATGTCTTCACTTTGCTAAAGCTACATGTTTTATAATAACCGGTGGAAGATCGCACTATTAAAAATGAAAAGTGAGAAAAACGTATGTGCGAATGTGTGTCTGTGCTTTAACAGTGAAAGGAGGGGAGAAAGGCATTGTTACTTAAAGGGTAATTCAACACTCGAGGACCAAAAGCTCATGCTTCACGGCCACATCCCAATCGGTGATGCAACAGCAGGTGTTTGCCATCACCCCTCAAAGGCTGAACACCAGTTGTGACATAACTGTTTGGGGGATGGACAAAACTGCTCTGAATGAGTACAAGCTTATCTGCCTTATGTTTTTGGTGTTTAAATACCCTTTAATTCTCCTCTTTTCATTCTCATCTCACCATGGTTTGTACACATTTTCTTTGCTCTTCTGAAATGTTACCCTTTGGGTTTTCTTTCATTGTCCATTTCTCTGTCTACCTTATGCACTCCTCCTCTGATGGGCTTTCTGATTCTTCATTTTCACTGTCATCTAGTTCAGGAAGATCTCCCCACAAAAGCAGATTGAGACCTGCAAACACATTTGAAGAAGACGTATGGCGGATTGGAACTGCACAGAGGGCCAGGATGAGAACAGTGGAGCAAATACTAACCTGTTGCATCCAGTCTGTTAAGAGTTGACACAGCATCACTATTGAACATCCAGAAATGACCGTTGTTACAGGAGAGCAGGCAGGGTTTACAGGGGGCTACTACATGGTAGCCAACAACATTACCACTGGGAGCGGGAGGAAAAGAGAATAAAGAATCTTTTTGAGTCAGCAAATTGCTGGGGGCACTTTTGAAAAGAGCCGACACCACTGGTGGCCATCTATTATCTAACAGATGTTTGTTTTTCCCTCGTGTAAAACAACAAGAAAAGGCTAGAATTCCAAAACAGGCCCAAAAAACTCCCACTACAGCTCTAAACTCTTATGTAAGATGATCATTTCAAATAGTAGTACATCATTTGAAATGCTGCACCACGAAACTGCAACCCAATAAGTAGATTTAGATTTTTTTGGGGGGCAAAAAACAAGATTTGATAAGATTTTGCATTAGGCTCTCGGGAAATGTGTTGGGATTTAATCATTAATTATTCCAGAGGTTTCATCCATGTGTATAGTAAAAACAACAGTAATCTACAGCTACATAACATTGACAAATGGATGGATGTTTGTTTCCTGTGCTTAAAGAAATAGATGCCCTTAAATTACAGTTTAACACAGGCAGATCAGCAGGTTACAGTGAGGGTGTACATACCATTTAAGACAAGCGATGTCTCTCAATTTGCATTTACAGCTTTCAGTAGAATAGCAGCTGGCCACAAAGTCCACAGTTCTTGGGGGACGGTGGGTATAAAAAAGAAAACAGGTGGATGAAAAGGATGGAACATCACATCACGTTTTCACGCAACAAGCCCACAAGTAAGAACTGAGCATTACTCAGACATCGCCAGTATACTTCTCCTTACAAATACTTGACAAACCTCGAAGCATCACATAAACAAAGCCACTAACAGCGTTCGTACTTACCTATTTGGAGGTATATCAGTCGAAAACAGCTCAACTTCGGTGTCCGCAAGGAGCACTGCCTTCATGCCTCTTGTGCAAAGCAGACTTTCACAAAATATACAGTTCACCTGTGTAACGCACTTGTTTTTAAAATTGGCGTTAGATGTAGACATTGCGGTTAAGCTAAAATGGACGAACACTCGCGGGCTCTCTGCCTACAGGCAGCAAGTAAACCAAGAAACAAAACGGATAATTATGCTCCCTATCCGTTCAGTCCGAAGTAAATGAGAAGTGAATTAAATTCACTTTACACGCAAAAGCGGCAGCTCGAACGTCCTTGTGCGAACGTTAGCTTTCCCCTAGCCGTAAAACGGATACCAGTTAGCTTGTGGAACAGAGACTTGGAAAAACCAAGAAGTAATCTGTTTGTGGAAACTGGTAGATTATTATACTATAATAAATAAACAATATTAATCAATAGCTAGTCTGTTTTACAGAACAAGCTAATTCAAATGCGGTAAACAGCTAACTAAATAGCTGTCAGATTTGTTTACAACTTCCTGATATTCAACGACACTTCCTGAAACTATCTTTAAAAAACCCACACGCGGTTGTGATTGGATACAAGACAGAATAACCAATGCCATTGGAGGCTTTGTCAGAAATTCTCGCGTTGATTGGTCAAAAAAAAAATCAAGAAACACCGTGTCAGTTATGTTATTGGTGCGACTGGATGTCATTTAAATCCGTCACACTAATCCTGGTGCGGTAAATTGCCCCTTCAGGCGGGGCTACAGGTTAAAAAAAAGTTTACATTACACTATTTAGGATATTGTGCCTCTAAAAACTCACTACAAGACATTGTATTTGAAGTTTTGACTTTAAAATCGAATTAATTTAATTAATATCACTATCAACATCAGTATTTTGCTACCAGGTTATTGCTAGCATGATCTTTTGACGAATAGCCAGATACTAATGGTCTTTCCAGTTATCAGTATTAACGCGACTGAGGATGAAATGCTTTTTGAAATCCTATTTTAACTGGCCTGTTAACCTACCATCGACATGCAATTAAAAACACCTGGGCAAAGAGGACACACACTAACGATATTCAGCAGAAAAGAGCTTCTTTGGAGGTTTGTGTGCTCAAATAAACATCCCCCATGTGCACGCGTACATGCCTGCCCTGCGCACTGGGAATGACCAGCCTCCATCCACTCCATCACCACTTGGTCCCCCCCCCCTCTCTCTCTCTCTCTCTTTCTCTCTCTCTCTTCAGGAGGGGGGAAGACAGAAGTAGTTTAGTTAAGACGGGCGGACTGGAAGCCACGAGACTAGTTTTTTTTTTTTTTACGAAAAATAAGTTTCGGGACGGCCTGCTGAGGAGCTGTGCGTGTTTGTTTTTCGGGAGAAAGGGAATGACTCTCCTCTCACGTGAAGTTGTTTGCACCATAACCGGTTGTGAGGAGGCGGTGAGGCGGATACAGCAGCAGCAGCAGCAGCGCCAAACTCACAATGCGCCCTGAGTGAGCACAGCCAAGGAGACAATACGGATCCGCGGGCACGCCGAGGAACTGCGCGCTCTCATCTGGCCACCCCGTCTCCCCTCTTCCGAGCCGGTTTCCAAGGCAGGCTTTTCTTTTTCCCTCCTCGTTCTGATTTTACTGAGCAGCTGAGAGAAAAAAACTGACTTCCCGGCCAGAGCCAGCGGTCTGATCTCCAAACTTAGCCATGACGTCTCCAGCCAAATTCCGAAAGGACAAGGAGATCGTGGCCGAATATGAAACTCAAGTTAAAGGTAAAACTTTTTTTAAATGTCTCTCTTGCCTTCAACGGGCAGCCCATGCTGAGGCGACATGGCGTTCAAATCTGGGCTTCCTTAATGCGTTTTTTCCCCCCTTGATTTGGTGGATTGCGAGAATCCCCCCCACCCCTCCTCCCTCCTCACACTCTGCAGCCTCACCTCTCCGCTCAAGCGTAAGGGTTAAGCCTGCTTTTGTATTTCGCCATCCATTTGTGAAGGTTAATTGTGATTGTGCGTACGTGGCAGGTCACTAATATTTAAATAATTACTGCCATGAATAGAACATCACGATGTCTTCGAGCGTGTGATCGCCTCCCTCCCAGTGAGGAAGCGCACGGTGGGGCTAACAAAGGCGAGGGCTGGAAAAAAAAAAAGCGCAGAAATCAGTGGTGGTGTCCAGATGTGGCCTCAACAGACTTACGAAAAGAAAAGAAGAAAAAGCGTAGGTGAAGGTGAAGTGTGTAGGTTGTGAAGTCGAGCCGGAGGCTGGGATTTCGACACAGAGCAGGGCAGGGCGTTTTCTCCCCCCCCCCCCCGTCTCCCGGGGGGGTGGGGGGGGGGGGGGGGGGCCCCGGGGGGAAAAGGGGGTTGAATTAAAAGAGAAATTTTTTAAAAAAAAAAAAGGATGGCCTGTTCATTGATCACAGTTGGGGGGGGGGGGGGTGCAAGGCTAGGAGAGGCTAACCCGGATGGGGGAGCAGAATTCAGCTCTCAGAAAGGGGCGTTGATAGGGGAACTGCTGGCAGACTGATTGGTGCGAGGGCATTTTTCAGTCTCCAGGCAGGTAAACTGGATTCATCTGTTAGAGTCCTTATCAGATGGATTGGGTAATGTGGTTGTTGCATCAAAGT